>CM057346.1:476884864-478084864 GCA_030015575.1 Agapanthus africanus | reverse complement strand
TATATTTGATATATTACTTTACATTAACTAGTATTGGTTCACTTTAAATGGATATTCTCACTCGGATGTGCACATTGTATATGTGATATACTTTTTGTGCAATTGATTGTATCATGTTTGATGATACATGTTTGCTTTGGTTAAGTGTAAAGAATTAAACCTATGGTTAAGTATATGGTTAGGTTCTTATTTATTTATCCATTAATTTATCTATTCATTTTGGATTAATAAAGAGAGAAGAAAACAAAATGGTTGCATTGATTCATGAAGTTTCTTGAAGCTTCATTCAACTTTGACCATTTTGTCTTCATCTCCTTAACCTAACCATTCACTAACCCTAGTCTATTCTCTACACCTAACTATGGTTGGAATTATGATAAGGATTCATTTTTCTTTTCATTTTAATTATCTTATCATAATATTTATCTTCTTCTTGCTCTTCTTCTTCTTCATGAAGAAGCTTGTCTTCATCAATGGCATATTGAGCATATGAGTGAGAAATCCAATTCTAAAGTCTACCCACTTCCTATTTCTTCATCCTCTACCTCTTGCCAAGTAGTAGAGTGTGTTTCCTTCACAAGTTTTTAGGGCTTGGTGAAGGTGGAGCTTGATTTAGCGATGCCTCGACGTAGATCATCTTCGGCATGGACATCGACGACCTAGCTCGCTTTTTCTCCGACGAAGCCGACTCAAGAGCCCGGATTCCTTTTGGACAGCGGAGACGACTTCGTTGCGGAGCTATGGAGGTGGAGCACCGGATCTACAAAGGTTGTATTTCCGATATCCCATTAGTTAAGTGTTAACTAGTTATCTTTTCGCCTAGTTTTCTAGCAAACGATCCGTAGTCCGGTCTCTCGGCACCTAGAATTTTTGAAATTGGCATGGTTGATGCCTTCTGAGACCTCACTAGAGTGCCTAGGAACCCTACAATGGTATCAGAGCCTAGCTAGAGCCTTAGGCGAAGTCCCGACGGAATTTGAAGTCCGAACGAACCCGAAACCCCAAACCATAATTGCTCTCTGTCCATTTTTTAAAATCTGGTCTTTTTCCAAATTAAAAATATGCAGAAAATCAAGCAGGGTTTTCTAAGAATTACTGTAAATTTCGTGGGCCTAAGTCAACTTTTCCACCGCGGAACCGCGGCACGTGCTACGCATGGCGCGGCGGTTCAGCGGCGGTTTTGTCGTTTTGTGCATTTTGTTTTTCACAGTAATTCTCAGATTTTTGTGCTGATTTTCCTGGGATATTTTAATATTTATTATACAGTTGAGTTTTCAGGGGTTGTTTTGGGTTTTTCATGAGTTCGATCGGATTATCAAATTTTGTCTGTGTGGCTTTCCGGATAAATTTTAGAATATGTTAAAAAGTTCGACCGGATATAAATACCCAATTTTTCCCCTGTCGAGAAATTTCCAAGTGTTGGATTTTTCCGTAGTTTAACGACGTTCTAAGTAGTGCAAGTAACGCGATGGACCCTCTAGAAGACAACAAACCTTAACTCGATTATGTGACCGTCTTGAACTGCCCTTTGAACCTTCGGGTTTGGGGCAGTACGGCGTGCCACATGTGAGGCGTTGGCTTGACCCTTCTACGGCTGGACCGTTGGTACTGAGGCACGAACTGAATGTTGTTAGACTTGTTTCATGTGTTGATCTGTATCGGGAAAACTTGGGTGTTCGATTGTTCGATCGAAAAGTTTAACATTTTTTATTTATCTGGAATGGGATACAATAATTGGAATTCACAAGAAGTTATGAGATAACTGAATGAATGTTATAAACATAGCAGTTTAGTCTCACTTGATCGGTTGCCACGGAATTTTGATGTGATCAAAAGTCCGTTGCAATCACGTAGCGTACGCGGATACTCGCCGGGTAAACTTAATAGACAGCCTCACTCCATAGCCCCGACCAAGTGACTGTAGGAGAACCCGTCGCCGAAAGCATCCGTTCGGGTGCTCGCGGTAGCGGTGTTCCGCCTTGGTGCACTTCGTCGACGGTATCAGGGGTGCAGCCGTCTACTGAAGTTTGCGACGAGTATTCGATCAGGATGTCGGGAATCTTGTTGAATTGCCCGACTTGATATTGAAAAGTGTTTTCGATAATGAGACTAAAATGCGGGGTTTATAATTGTTAGGCATGCGATGTCTAAGTAATTCATTTGGTCAGGCATGCGATGTCTGAGGTGGTTGCGGATTCCAACTGTTGTAGTTTTACACTTTCTTTTCTGTGACCGTAAGTGTAATATGTGATATCGCCGGTTTCGTTGCTATATGTCAACGACAATTGGGATGCGCATGTTTACTTACGTTGATGACATGTGATGTTATGTGTTGCTGGATATGTTATATTGGATCGTCGTGTTTGAATAGCCGGGGGTTTTTATGTGAGATGAGTGTTTTTCATTTTCATTCATGTAAAAACTTGTATGTAATATTCTTTATTGGGGCACTTCCAGGTTGCGGAAGATGTCACCGTTTGTATATTATTTACTTTTCCGCACTAGGATAGACCCAAGGAGGAGGGCACAAGTAACCGGGTTCTGGAGTCCAGTGGGAGACCAACTCGAGGAGTCGAGTCCTGGTCTCCTAACTCCAGAATTGGTAGGGTTGCTTGCCGCTCTCGTAGGGGTCTAGGGGTGTGGGTTTGGCTATTCATCACGACCGTGGAATCCGTGTTTTATACTGGCTCGTATTGAAAACACGGACGTCCTAATATATCCAATATTTCATATGATTCTTCTGCTGCGATATCTGTGATGAGATCATGTGATACTCTGTGATGGATATAGTATATAGTATATATGATATATTATATAGGCGTTGCTTATGTTTTACACCCGCGCTAGCCCTGCCCTGCTCTGTCGTTAGTTACCTAACCTAACGATGCACGAGGGGACATCGAGGCGAATGCGGATGGCATAAGTGTACGTCATATCTATCTGTGATGTTTAGGTACTTAAATGATGGGACTTCATTAATATGATTAATGAATTAAAAGAAACCTAAGATGTTGTAGAATCGAATTTCAAAATAAAACAGGTAGCTACAGTTCTTGCTTTGCATAGCGGTATATATGATATACCCTGCACCTTATTCGATGAGGAAAGGACCGAGATCCCTTCACCGGGAGTGACTCCTTTAGCAATAACTGGCAGATGCTACACACTCGGTTTGTCTTTTGATTGCTTTTAAGTGTTTTTGCTTTGCACAGTGATATATATGATATATCCCGCACCTCATTCGACGAGGAAAGGACCGACGATCCCTTCATCGGGAGTGACTCCTTTAGCAAAACTAGAAAAGCCTCAAAAGCACTCCATTTCAAAATCATTTGATTCTACAACGATATTAAGTTCATTACGCAATAGGTTTTCAGAAAAACCTGTCGTAGTCCTCCGTCATTTCAGATAAGTATTAGTTAGTATTCGTGCTGCGGTTGTTTGGCATGCGTCAAGGCATAGTGTACGGTAGCTAACTAGTGCTTATCTGCCAGCATATGATGCGATTGGATTAGGGTATTCGTACGACGTTGTTTGGCATGCGTCAAGGGTCGTGCGGGTGGGTTTAATTCAATCAAGAAATGTATGGGTTGAACTTGACTAGCAGACTATGGGTTGTTTGGCATGCGTCAAGGTCATAGCGAGTTAGGGGCAAAATATTATCGGGAATTTCAAGTGTTGAAATTTGCAATGAGATTGCATACCTTCTATGAGATAGTTGGATCCCGATACCCGCTGCGAGTAAGAGTTACTCCTGGGAGAGTTTTATACATTACAATTAGCCGATCAAGTAGGTGTCTAGAAAGGTGTCAACGGGGTTACGCCTCTGGGAAAACGGGGTTTACATTAATTAGGTTCGTGCGAAAGCACGGGGGACCTCCCTCAAAGTACCGACACTGGCCTGGCTGAAAGATTGGCGAACTTGTAGTGTGTAATTAATCCCGGCTAGTCTTTCCTTTTAAGGTTTGAAGGAAGATTTGATAAAAAACAGTGGGAGCCATCCTGATTAGATAAAATAATAACCAATCTATTCTTGACAGAGCGCACGCTGAGTGTTTTCTTCTCTCTCTCTCCAGGTAGCGACCATATCACGCCTTAATCAAGATAATAATACGGAATATTGACCGAACCCGCTTGTTATACTGAGCTGGGGAACGTTGGTCCCGCTCCACCTTATAATTGTTATAAGACAGAGCAGGAAATTATGGATTACCAGAATTCCCGTGCCGCCCAAACGAAGAGAGTGCATGCCGATGCATCATCTTCGGGTGTGTTCATTACAGAGAACTGTTTCTCAGTATCCTTTACGTCCTGGGTATGTGATACCAGATCAGGATCCCAGATATGTAATCTGTTACATAGGGCTACAGAAAGGTAGAGAACTGAGAACGGGTGATAAGTTTCATGAGGCAGAAAACGGGGTAAGTGTTGCATCCAAGTCTGTCGGTCACTGTCACCCTGTATTACCAATACATTGATTCTGAACGAATGTTGTTAGATAACGAACCTGATATACAAAATCATATCAGTCTCTTTATAAGTAAAGAAATGATAAAATTTTGTATTGATGGATAATGTTTTGAACATTTCCTATATCAAAAGTTGATCGGTTCAGGCACG
Organism: Agapanthus africanus; assembly: GCA_030015575.1. Taxonomy (NCBI): domain Eukaryota; kingdom Viridiplantae; phylum Streptophyta; class Magnoliopsida; order Asparagales; family Amaryllidaceae; genus Agapanthus; species Agapanthus africanus. The sequence goes on along the minus strand of CM057346.1, from coordinate 478,080,244 downwards.
TTATCTAAAAGCGTTGATGTTCTAAATCAAATTACAGTTCTTTAGTATACGGAACACACACAAGAGGAAGAGTTCAGAAATGAACGAATCCTTCTTGAGGCATTGTAGACTAGGTCATATCAATGCGACCCGACTAGCTGAAGTTACATGTAGATGCATATTTAAATCAGTTTGAATTTACATCTTGTGTAACTCGCCAGTCATGTCACAAAGATAAAATGACCATAGCTCCGTTTATTGGAAACAGAGAAAGAGTTAGTAAACTCTTGGGATGATACATGATGATGTATGTAGGTCCCCAGTCTACACATGCCAGGACCGGTTCTTTGTACTTCATTACATTCTCTGATAATCTCTCAAGATTCAGACATATGTTCCTGTTGCAACACAAGTCCGAGCCTTTTGAGATATTCACAGAATATAAGCGAGAAGTAGAGAACCAATATACGGGTATAAGTATTATGTCCTATGATGAGATCAGGGAGGAGAATACTTGAGCACGGAAATCCTGGACTATTCTAAAGGAGAATGAGATTCTCTCTCAGCATTACTCCTCCGTATACACCATAGCACGATGGTATATCGGGGCGGAGCAATCACACCCTATATGATAAGGTGTGCTCTATGATGAGTACTACTGAGTTACCTTTTTCCTTTTTGGGAGTTATGCGCTTGAGAAGCTGCATACCTATTGAATAGGGTTCCAATCAAATCAGTTGCCTACCACTTCATATGTGATATAGAAAAGGAAGAGCCCATTTATTAAGTTAGTTAAGATTTGGGGTTGTCCGGCCTATGTCTGAAAGAAAAATCCGGACAAGCTCAAGGCAAGGTCTGTAATGTAGAACTGGAATGGTTCCAGCTATACAAACTACAGCACATGATTTGATAGAACCAAAGGATTCAGTAGATTACGAACGAACCTCAAACTCTCCGCCGATCTAGTAGGGTTCCTCACCCACCTGAGAGATACTTCGGTTTCTCTATGACAGTGGGAGCGAGGATTGCATCATGAGATGATGACCCAACTAGTTTCGAGCTGGCCATCAGGAATAGGACTCTGTAAGAATGGCTGGATGCTTAGTGATCTGAGATGGAATCCTTATACACCAACAAAGTATGGACTTTGGTTGCTATATCTGAAGGGTTAAATCCCCATCAGGAGCAAATATATCTTGAGAAGATTACTTGGTGTACATGGAAAGGTTGAGACTTTCAAAGCTAGACTTGTTAAAGGTTTGCATCATTGACCAGGTATGGATAATGATGAAACCTTTTCAAGTAGCTATGCTTAAGTCCATCCAGATCCTACTTGTCACGGCTACATACCATGACTACGATATCTGGTGGTTGGGTGTCATGACTGCTTTTCTAAATGATGTTTTAGAAGAGTGCGTCTATAAGTACACAGCCAGAGGGCCTCGTAGACAGTGGGAGCAGCAGAAACGTGTGCAAGATGTTTTATATGATAAAGCAGGCATCGCGGAGTTGGAACGTCTGTTTTGATGAAGTAGTCAAAGAGTTTGACATCATCAAAATGGTAGATGAACCTTGTATATACAAAAAGGTAGTAGGGAGTATGGTGACGATCCTCGTAGAGTACGTGGATGACATACTCTTGATAGGGAAGAAGTTTCCTATGCTACGCTCGATCAATCTCCGCTTATCACTATGATTCTCCATATAGGATCAAACTGATACCTCCTAAATCCTGAGTTTTGGATCTATGAGATAGATTTAATTGGATGTTAGGATTCTCACTAGTTGTAGTGAGATGGTATCAATCGATCCTGAGGAGAATCACTGGAAGGGTTCCAGGGTGATAAAGACGACTGAATGTCAGTCGTAGGCATTGTCTTTACCCTCAGTAAAGGGACGGTATGTTGGAAGAGTTCCAAGCTAGATACCGTGACATACTAGACGATAAAGGCAGGATACATCGCTACTTCAGATGCTCCCAAAGAGGCTGTTTCGGTGTATATTGGTTCATGAGATGAACTACGTTCCTCCCATTGTGTGACAATGGAGTTGTGGCTTATGCCAAGGAACGTCCGTCCCATCAGTGATCCAGACATATTCTAAGGCAGCATCGCCTGATCATGGAGATAGTTGATCTCCAGGGTGATCGAGGTTAGGAGAGTAGATTCAGAGGACAACACAGCGGATCCACTCACAAAGGCCTGTTCCCAGAGAGAGACTTTCATGGGATGGTTGAGTATGAGATACTGCAACCACTGCTACAGATGGCCCTGGTGCAAGTGGGAGATTGTTAGTTATATGTATGCCCTAGAGGCCATTACTGTACATAGGATGTATATTGTAGTGGATGCTGGGACATATATAGGGAGGACTTTCTTGCTCGACATGATAGTATGCTATCTGGTTACCCTTTACCTTAACGTGTATGCTGATTGTCTCTTTGTTACATGTTGGTAAAGCCCTTAGGATGTGTGCTTGACTACCTGGACTATGATGCGGATCATACTAGTGGGGACATGGTAGTCCATAAGTACATCCTTCAAAGTCCCTAGTCAATGGTGTATCGAGACGGGGCATCGATATACCAGAGTAGACTAGCGTATACCTTCTCGACCCATACAGATGGGCGATGGATGATCCCATATCCATTGGTGTTTGACATCAGAGATGATATACGGGTGCTCAGTAGAGACTGGTTACACTGGACGGACTCACCGAGAACTCCCAGATCGTATTATACCTCACGTCAGATGGCAGTTCTCTGGTGACACTGGTACAGAGTAGTCTGTTGACCCGGGATCGTCATAGAGTCTTGTGTGGTTCCCACTGTGCTTTGATTTCCATCTTACCACGTCCAAGTGGGCGTGCAAAACGGTGGTTTTTGGGTACAGTCCCGAGTCATATGGAGGCAATGAGCGATAGGAGGGGATTCGTCTCTCCCGGTATAGGGGGTTGATGTTGCGCTGTGTTCGATTGGCTATAACAGGAAATCCCTGGCCAGGGTTGCTGAGATTTACTGGTAAGTGTTACCAGTAGTTTCTCGAATTGTTATAGACCTCATATCGACACGACTTATCGAGCTATTGGGGTCTGACGTTTACCACCCCTAGGCGAGATATGCGACAGATCAGACGATCAGACCGGACTGTACGGTAGTGTTACTGGTTGGATTCACTGGAGTGTGAGCGGGCTTGCTCGTCGATCTTCAGATCGCTCAATACCCGGGTGGCCGTTACGTTTAGCAGACCGCTTGCGGCTTGTGGGTGATTGATATGATCATCACCTGCTGCCGGCGTATTGACGAGTCTTTAGAGTCCTACACAGAGGCTTCCTGGCTCAAGCGAAACGAAATAGGAGCGCATATGAGATATATGCGGGACCGAGAATAATGCGTGTATGTGATACCGTATTCCATTCTCGCGATGAATGTATCGAATGGTTATATGTGATATAACCTAGTTATCGATTCAAGCGTTGATTCGATAAGTCGATACATTGAATACTAGTCGGTTATGTTCGACATGACCGGATCATTGAATCAAGTGTTGATTTAATGATTTAATGTATAATTATATATTTGATATATTACTTTACATTAACTAGTATTGGTTCACTTTAAATGGATATTCTCACTCGGATGTGCACATTGTATATGTGATATACTTTTTGTGCAATTGATTGTATCATGTTTGATGATACATGTTTGCTTTGGTTAAGTGTAAAGAATTAAACCTATGGTTAAGTATATGGTTAGGTTCTTATTTATTTATCCATTAATTTATCTATTCATTTTGGATTAATAAAGAGAGAAGAAAACAAAATGGTTGCATTGATTCATGAAGTTTCTTGAAGCTTCATTCAACTTTGACCATTTTGTCTTCATCTCCTTAACCTAACCATTCACTAACCCTAGTCTATTCTCTACACCTAACTATGGTTGGAATTATGATAAGGATTCATTTTTCTTTTCATTTTAATTATCTTATCATAATATTTATCTTCTTCTTGCTCTTCTTCTTCTTCATGAAGAAGCTTGTCTTCATCAATGGCATATTGAGCATATGAGTGAGAAATCCAATTCTAAAGTCTACCCACTTCCTATTTCTTCATCCTCTACCTCTTGCCAAGTAGTAGAGTGTGTTTCCTTCACAAGTTTTTAGGGCTTGGTGAAGGTGGAGCTTGATTTAGCGATGCCTCGACGTAGATCATCTTCGGCATGGACATCGACGACCTTGCTCGCTTTTTCTCCGACGAAGCCGACTCTAGAGCCCGGATTCCTTTTGGACAGCGGAGACGACTTCGTTGCGGAGCTATGGAGGTGGAGCACCGGATATACAAAGGTTGTATTTCCGATATCCCATTAGTTAAGTGTTAACTAGTTATCTTTTCGCCTAGTTTTCTAGCAAACGATCCGTAGTCCGGTCTCTCGGCACCTAGAATTTTTGAAATTGGCATGGTTGATGCCTTCTGAGACCTCACTAGAGTGCCTAGGAACCCTACAGTAGCTTCTGATCTTTAGTTAAATTGTTAACTAGATTCCTTTTTCGCCTAGATTTCTAGTCATTGATCCATATTAGGGTTTCTCGGCACTCATATATTTTAAAATTGGCATGGTTGATGCCTTGTGAGACCTCTATAGTGTGCCTAGGAACCTTTCATTCTGGCATGCCCGGTAGGACATTTTCCTCTTTCCACTCCACACTTCGTGTGTCGTGTTTCGAGGTACTAAGATTTGGTGTCTTGTTCCTGTGCAGAAAGAAGAAGAAAAAAGATCAATGGCTTCAAGCTGCACAAACTGCAACAGCAACTCTCGCTCCGCCCCGACCGGAGGAGTGGCTTGCAGGCCCAATGCGGCCTCCATCTTTTCAATGCCGGTGGGGCAGGTAACTCAAGCCGCCACTAGATTGTTCTTCAGGACCATGCTCCCGCCAGCAAGTTTCAGCACCCCAGTGCTACCATAGGAAGCTCCAAAGAAGTCGGTCTTTGATCAACTTGCAACCACTACGGCTCCTCTCAACGGGTCGTCCAAGTCTGTCACCTCAGTCTTCAACAGGCTGAGTCGAAACTCAAGTGGGCCTGCAAAGAGGCTCGCGATACCTGAAGGGGCTATCCCGAAATGGATATTCCTTCCAACTCCTGCTGCGGGTGAAGTCATCAAAAAGTGCTTCCCCTACCAGAAAATCGGCCTTCGAAAGATTGGTTGTTCTCTCTCAACGGACGTCGGTCTTCGACAGGTTGACACCAACAGTAGCCCATCACCAAAGTAGGGGGCACGACGGAGCCGCTTCCACAACTGAGGTGGTTCCATCTGCAAGGAACGCTCGACTTCACCACCGGCGCTAAGTGAGAAGAGTTGGGAGCAACTCCCCCTCCGGACTCACCCCACCACCTCCAATGGTGGAAGTTGACGCTGCGGTTCTAACCGGGAACCGCTTAGGAGGGTGCGAATGAACTCCCCAACCGCAGTGTTGAAGAAATCTCCACTCCCTGCTGAAAGCATGTCGCAGGCAAAACCAGAGTAGTCTTCTCAATGGCTCTCCTCCCAAATCCACAGGGTCTGGCGGAAAGTCCAGGACTTTGTGATCAACAAAGACTATTCTCGTCAACCGGAGAAAATGAAGGTTCGACAAGAGGAAAATCATTCCTCCACCATACAGCGAGGGACTTTTTTCGCACAGGCGCCTGTTACAATGGCTCTTTCAACCTCGACCTCCCACAAAAGGAGGAGGCCGGAGAATATCTTATTGCCTGCGGCAAATTCCAAAGGCGCTGGACCTAAACGACCCTAGCCTGGGGGCATGGTTGTACACACGGTCTACATGGCTTCCGGGAAAGAGGAATACTGTGCTTCCATAGATCATCGGCCACAAACTCGGTCATTGAAAAAGGCTCAGGCGCAACAACAAAAGCTCCAGGAGATGCTGATGAAAATGGCAGCACTCACCAGGCAGAAAGAAAGCCCGGAAGCTGCGTCTGAACAGCGCCAGGAGCAGGAGACCCATACAGAGTTCCTGCAAAGGGTGCTGGAAAGAAAGGATAAGGAGATCGCAGAACATGCTGCTAATATAAAATAGACGGCGCTCCTGTTCCAAGACATGGTCGGAATGATGATCCAGCCAGAACCTCCGGCTGAAGACCCGCCGATAATCATCGTGGACGACTGAAAGAAAACGTCAAACCCTCTTCCAGCTTTATCAACAGCCAGAGAGGAAACGATCTCCAAGACTGCCCTTGATGATTACATAACTCAACGAATACGAGCTCATCAAGCGAGTGAAACGGCTGGCCAAGTCATCAGAAATGGGCGACCATATCCGGGTTGGTATGACCAAATCAAATACCCGCCAGGATATACAATCCCCAAGTTCCACGTGTATAAAGGGACAAGCAATCCTCATCAGCACGTCGCTCAGTTCAGAGCTCTATGCGGAAATACTAGAGGCGACGAAAAATTGCTGCTTCGCCAGTTCGTTGGCAGCCTGTCAGAAACGACGTTTGAATGGTACTCGGAGCTCCCAAATGACTCCGTCAAAACATTCGCGGAAATGGAATTGCTTTTCACGCAGCGGTTCACCAGCGCAAGCGAGCGCACCCCGATCACGACATTAATCAATGCCAGGGTGAAGCCAGGAGAGACCTGGGTTCAATACACGATCTGGTAGTGGAACCTTTGGTCAAAATGCGAATAACGCATCGAAGAAGCTCCTGCCGTGAGCATGTTCATAGGGACTCTGGATCCTTAGGCGATTATGTCCCAGTTCATGACGTTCTTTAAGCCGACCACCTTCCAGGCTTTGATCGACAAGTTGGCCCAAATGGACTAGATGGGTACAACCAGAAGGCGCGGACCTCAGTCACCCTCGAAGAGTTTCTCGACCATATACTTAAGAACGCAGATAGTGACGATGATGAGGGAAATGGCTCGTCAGGAGAAACCGAAGATTATGTAGCAAGTTGCCATATGGTTTCTCATTCATCGTTAAATAACGAAGAAACTCCTTCTGCGTCAGAAAGCAACGCAGAGGAACTGAGGATAGGATCGGTGCCAAAATCCCCGAAGCTGCCAGAAGGCCTAATTGACAGGCTGCTAAATGAACCTTTTCAATAGAGCAGAGCTGACAGAGAAAGTGAAACGGCCATATACGAAAAGGCTAAGAATCGGCGACAGGATGAAGAAGACGCAGCGAGGAAGAGTCACAAAGTACTCCAACCAGAGTGAAGCAGTATCACTCATGCCAAATTCATGGGGACTTCATCCACCAGCATCCAAATCCGCTACACCCAATGGTAGCTAGCTGGCCGTTCGAAATGTGGGGAACCAATATAATTGGCCCCATTGAGCCAGCATCATCCAAAGGACACCGGTTTATATTGGAGACGACCGACTACTTTTCTAAATGGGTGGAAGCAGTACTACAAAGGATGGTGAAGACAGAGAATATTCTCCATTTCTTCAAGTCACATATCATCTACCGGTTCGGTACTTCGTGACGGATAATCTCGGAAAATGGGCCAGCCTACAGGAGCCATAAAATCAGCCGCTTCACAGAGCAGCATAATATAGATTAGAGATACTCTTCAGTCTACAATCCCCGAGCCAACAGTCTAGCTGAAGCCTTTAACAAGACCTTGACCAATATTATAAAGAAAACGGTGTCCAGAAACAAAAACGACCGGCACGATAGACTGCATGAAGCTCTCTGGGCGTACCGACCGACGTTCAAAACGGCTACGAATACAACACCATACACGTTGGTATTCGGCACTGAAGCGGTCCTTTTTTTGGAAATAGAAATCTCTTCTCTCCGATTAGCGGTTCGATATGAGCTAACAGATGACGAGAATGCCCATCTTCGGCTTGAGGAGCTCGACGCCCTCGATGAAACTCGCCTCGTGGCACAGCAAAACCTGGAAGCTTACAAAGTGAGGATGACGCGCTCATACGAAAGACTGACTAGGCCAAGAACATTCCGTCAAGGAAAACTCGTGCTAGTCGTCAAAAGACCTATGATTCCTAACCGCGCAAAATAGGGGAAATTCGAACCAAACTATGGAAGCCCGTACATCATAGACAAGGTCTACCAAGGTGGGTTCTACTTGCTCGTGGATATGCATGGCAAAAGACCCTTCCGGCCAATAAACGGTTGATTCCTAAAGAAATACTACGCATGACGAGTCACGAGTTAGGTCAACGATAAATGACGACGCCCGTGTCCGCTCGTTATCTTCCTGAGTCAAAACTCTAAAAGTAGTATCCAAATGAATTTTCGCCCCAAACATGGCAACAATGGACCGAAATGTCCTTAAACTAAACGTTGCCTCTAAAATGGCGACAACGGATCGTAATGTCCTTAAACTAAAATTTCAGCCCGAAAATGGTGATAATGGATCGAGATGTCCCTAAACTAACAATGGACCGTAATATCCTTAAATTAAAACTTCGCCTCTAAAATGGCGACAACGGATCGTAATATCCTTAAACTAAAACTTCACCCCGAAAATGGTGATAATGGACTGAGATGTCCCCAAAATAACAACGGACCGTAATGTACTTAAACTAAAACTTCGCCTCCAAAATGGCGATAATGGACCGAGATGTCCCTAAACTAACAATGGACAGGAATGTCTTTAAACTAGCGCGTCGCCTCAAACACGGCGATAATGGACATAGAGGTCCCTAAACTAACAACGGACCGAAACGTCCTTAAACTAATCGTTGCCACCAAAATGGCAACAATGGACCGTAACGTCCTTAAACTAAAATCTCACCTCCAAAATGGTGATCAACGGACCGAGACGTCCTTAAACTAAAATCTCACCTCCAAAACGGTGATCAACGGATCGAGACATCCTTAAACTAAAATCTCACCTTCAAAATGGTGATCAACAGACCGAGATGTCCTCAAACTAGAACTTTGCCTCCAAAATGGCGATAATGGACCGAAATGTTATTAAACTAAGACAACTGAGCCCAAATGCTCTCTTGTTGGATCTGAAACAAAAATGATCCTAAAACCATATTAAGTAGATCTTAGTCTCAAATTGGACTAACATATCATTAACAAAAAACAAATCGAGCTCCAAATGCTCATGCATTTAAGTCGATCTTAATCTTAAACCAGATTAACGATCCTTAAAAAAAACAAACCCAAATCTAAGATATACGGATTTGGACTAATCCATATCCTACGGGCGATGGCATAAATTAGTCTCCATATACAATCCACGGGCAACCCAAACCAAAAATAAAACAAACATACACGACACGAAGTGAACTTCTGGAGCAGGAGAAAGTGGTTATCGTGATGTGGAAATGTAATTAACTGCAGGGACTTGCGCCTGCAGGTAAGAGCGTCCCAATAATCAAAAACCCCTTGCAAACGAGGGGGATTTGACGAAGTATGCTACAACGGCCGCATCCGTCCAAACCTCCGATATACGGTGTCATAAATCAACTTGGCATCTTCACAGAGGTGGACGAATAAAACCCAAATAGCATCTGCCCCCAAATTCAGGCGGGACGATCCATCCCGGTTTGTCCCCTTTTTCGGCGGTGAACAGATTCTGGCACGCCCGATGGGACCTATTCCTCTTTCCACTCTACACTTCGTGTGTCGTGTATCGCAGACAAAATCACGGCTCGCTATGGTTGCCCTTGGATTCGAGGTACTAAGATTCGGTGTCTTGTTCCTGTGCCGAAAAAAGAAGAAAAAAGATCAATGGTTTCGAGCTGCATAAACTGCAACAACAACTTTTGCTCCGCCCCGACTAGAGGTGTGACTTACGGGCCCAATGCGGCCTCCATCTTTTCAATGTCGGTGGGGCAGGTAACTCAAGCCACCACTAGATTGTTCTTCGGGACCATGCTCCCGCCATCAAGCTTGATCGCCCAGAGCCACCACAGGAAGCTCCTAAGAAGTCGATCTTCGATCAACTTGCAACCACCATGACCCCTTTCCACGGGTCGTCCATGCCTGCCGACTCAGTCTTCAACAGGCTGAGCCGAAGCTCAAGTGGGCTCGCAAAGTGGCTCGCGATACCTGAAGGGGCTATCCCAAAACGGATAGTCCTCCCAACTCCTCCGGCAGGTGAAGTCATCCAAAGTGCTTCCCCTACCAAAAAGTTAGCCTTTGAAAGATTGGCCATTCTCTCTCAAAGGACGTCAGTCTTCGACAGGCTGGCACCAGCAGCAGCCCCACACCAAAGCAGAGGGCACGACGGAGCCACTTCCACAACTGAGGTGGTCCTATCTACAAAGCACGCTCGACGTCGCCACTTCCATAATTGAGGTGGTCCCATTTGCAAGGCATGCTTGACGTCGCCACTGATGCCGGGTGAGAAGAGCTAGGGAAAACTTCCCCTCTGGACTTACACCACCAGCTCCAATGGTGGAAGTTGACGCTGTTATTCCAACCGGGAATAACTTTGAACCGCTTAGGAGGGTGAAAAAGAACTCTTCGACCACAATTCTTAAGAAATCTCCACTTCCTGCTGAAAACACGACGCAGGCAAAGCCGGAGCAGCTCCCTCAGTGGCTATCCTCCCAAATCCACAGGGTCTGGCAGAAAGTCCAAGATTCTGTGATCAACAAAGAATACTCTCGCCGATTGAAGAAAACGAAAGCTCGGCAACAGGAAGACCATCCCTCCACCATACAGCGAAGGACTTCATCCACATGGGTGCCTTTTACAATGGCCCTTTTGACATCGACCTCCCACAAAAGGAGGAGGCCGGAGAAAATCCCGCTGCCTGCGGCAAATTCCAAAGGCGCTGGAACGAAACGCCCTAAGTCTGGGCGCATGATCGTCCATACGGTACATGGATTCCGGGAAAGAGGATAGCCGTGCTTCCGTGAGTCATCGACCACAAACTCGGTCGTTGACAAAAGCTCAGGAGAAACAACAAAAGCTCCAGGAGTTGCTGATGAAAATGGCAGCACTCATCGGACAAAAAGAAAGCCCGGAAGCAGCGTCTGAACATCGCCAAGGGCAGGAGACCGATACAGAGTTCCTGCGAAGGGTGCTGGAAAGAAAGCATAAGGAGGCCGCGGAATAAGCTGCTAATATAAAACAGATGGCACTCCTATTCCAAGATATGGTTGGAATGATGATTCAGCCAGAACCTCCAGCTGAAAACCCGCCGATAATCATCGAAGACGACAGAGTAGAAACATCGAACCCTCTTCCGGCTCTATCAGTGGACAGAGAGGAAACAATCTCCAAACCTGCCTTTGACGGTTACATAGCTCAACAAATATGAGCTCATCAAGCCAACGAAGCGGCTGGCCAAGTCGTCAGAACCGGGCGACCGTACCCAGGCTGGTACGATCAAATCAAGTACCCGCCAGGATATACAATCCCCATGTTCCATGTGTACAAGGGGACATACAATCCTCATCAGCACGTTGCTCAGTTCAGAGCTTTGTGTGGCAATACTGGAAGCGACGACAAATTGCTACTTTGCCAGTTCATTGGCAGCCTCTCGGAAACTGCATTCGAATGGTACTCGGAGCTCCCAAATGAATCCGTCAAAACATTCACAGAGATGGAATTGCTGTTCACACAGCGGTTCACCAGCGCAAGCGAGTGCACCCCGATCATGGCATTAATCAATGCCAGGGTGAAGCCAGGAGAGACCTAGGTTCAATACACAATCCGGTAGCGGAACCTATGGTTAAAATGCGAACAATGCATCAAAGAAGCTCTTGTTGTGGGCATATTCATAGGAACTCTGGATCCTCAGGCGACCGTGTCCCAGTTTAAGACGTTCTTTAAGCCGACCACCTTTCAGGCTTTGATCGACAAGTTGGCCCAAATGGACCAGATGGGCCACAGGCCTTCATTTTAAAAAATGGACCCTCGGAATGCAAAAGGTAAAGGGAAAGCAGCCTTCGTTGCCAACACTCAACAGCAACTGAGCGACCCAAATCCGGTTGCTCGCCAAAACAACCCGCGCTAATCCCTGGATGAGAATCTAGGAAGAGCTTACTCGTTTCCCCGTGATAAAATGAGGAGACTGTTCGAACTAGCAGTACGCAACAAACTCATCACTCTGCCGGACCCAAAACGTCCACCGCAGCCCGGTGACGTCAACAATCCTAGCTACTGCTCCTATCACCGAATGGTGAGCCACCCCATTGAGGATTGCTACATCTTTAAGAACTGGGTCGAGGACCAATATCGTCAAGGGAAATTCGCGCTGTTAGAGAACTGGAGGGTGAACCCGCCACAGAGGCACACTCTTAAAAAGGTGGATACGCAGGGGGCATCATGTTCGTTTATGGAAGAAACTTCATGGGAAGTTGTCCTTTCAGCTAAAACCAAAAGTGCTGAAGAATTTTCAAGCATGTCCGGCGATCAGGTGGAAAAGCCCGCTGGAGCCCGAGATTATTGAGGGAATGATGAAACCACGCCCTACACCGAAAACTGCTAACGATGGGCAAAACACCCAGGTCAAGCCTTCAAAGTCTTCGAAGGGAAAGAAGAAGACCAAGAAGCCCGTACAGCCTGACGACAAGCGCACAAACCTGCAAAAGTATATCGACGCGCTGGAGAAGTACAATAAGAAGGCACGGACCCCAGTCACCCTCGAAGAGTTTCTTAACCATATACTTGAGAACGGAGATAGTGACGATGATGAGAAGCATGACTTATCAGTAGGAACCCAAGACTGTGTAGCAAGTTGCGACATGGTTTCTTATTCGTCGTCAAATGGTGAAGAAGCTCTTTCGGCGTTAGAAAACAACATAGATGAACTGGGGGCAGGACCGGTGCTAAAATCCCTGAAACTGTCAGAAGGCCTAATTGACAGGCTGCTAAACGAAGCCTTTCAAAAGAGCAAAGCTGCCGGAGAACGTGAAATAGCCATATACGAAAAGGCTAAGCGTCAGCGTCAAGATGAACAAGATGTGGCAAGAAAGAGTCATAAAGTACTCCAACCAGACCAAAGCACAACTGCGGCAAACAAGAGCAGAATCAAGAAAGAGAAGCGGTTCGCCAAAGCCTTATTAGTAGGAATGAAGCTGCCACCTCTCAAGGGAAATATTCCCGAGGCCACATGCCTCAATGGAGAGGTTTCATATCCGTCCTACTGCCTATATCATCAGAGGGTCACCTATCCTACCGAAGAGTGCAATGCCTTCAAGAAGTGGTGGTAAGGATACGTTGCCCACCGACAACACTTCAAGCAGATGAAGCGCAAAGCTCGTCGGCAGCGAAGAAGTACGACAGATGAGTGTGAAGAAACGGCTAGCAACTGTCATATGGTTGATACCAGTTCGACAAAAGGAAAATCCCAAGTTCTTACATTCGGGAGAGATTCTGAGGAAAAAATAACCCTCGGATCTCTCTTCAAAGAATCCACCTTCGGAAAAGAAGAAGAAGAGAAGAACTGTGAGAATATTCAGCTGCGTAACCGCACGCTTCCTGAAAAGAACCACGGGCCTATAAGCAAAGGTTCGAGCAAAAAAGACAAGGGGATGGAAAAAGTCCCTGAGGAAATTGCCCTCGATGATGGAATCGTCAAAGATCTTGTAGCCAAATACCCGCTTAAGAAAAACAAGGTGGATTACAATATCCTGGAAAATTTGAAAAAGATACCCTCACAACTGAGCATATTGGATGCTCTCCTCCTGTCTAAAGAAGCAAGAGATTCTTTGATCAGGGCGTTATATGAGCCCGATCAGTTTCAAGCTTTCCTTGCAGAAGAAAAGATAAAGGACGAGCTGGCAGAGGTTCATGCAGCTAACATCACATTCGACGATGAAGATCTTCTCCTCAGAAAGTGCGAGCACAACCGTCCGCTATATGTCACCGGGTACAGCCACGACATCAAGATAGGGAAGATCCTGGTTGAGAACGGGTCTTCCGTCAACCTTCTCAACGTAAAGGTGCTGAAGGAGATCTGCATGAACGTTCAGCACCTAACTCAGGACAAAATTACCATCTCTGGATTCAACTCGCAGTCATCACGGACGCTTGGGTCCGTAATATTGACATTACGCTTTGGGATGCTCGTCACCGACATCAAATTTCATGTCATTGACGCTAAGACTTGCTACAACACCTCGCTCGGCCGTGCTGGGTTTGCTTAGCACCCTCACTAAGTCTTGACAAGCATCAAACATGCTACTTTAAATTTTTTAGGGAACTAACCAAACCCAACCTAGAAATGAACTAGATTATTAGGGTAACAAATAGCAAGTATCACATACTAGCAAGTGTCTAACACTAAGAGGGGAGAAATACAACCTTTGTAGACCTCTCCTCCTTGACTCCTTGGATCAACTCGGAATTTGAACGGGTTCACTTGAGTCCTTCGAAGTCTATGATGATCCACCATGGAGTCCCTTGGCACAAGCTCTAAGCTTCACTTAACCTTGGTGGAAGTGAAGCAAACAACTTACACTAGTAGGCTAGACTACTATAGATTGGTGATGTGGGTTATAATCTCACTTAAAAACCATACCTTTTAATTTTCTTCACTCACTTTTGAAGAGCTAGAGAGCTTTGAGGAGGAAGAAGAAGGAGAATGGCTTAGCTTAAGCTCATGTAAGAGTTATCTCAATAATAATGAGAATAATAGAATATGTGATGGAGTCACTCTCACCCTTAACCATGGCTAACAAATATCTAGATATTTTTTATATTGAGTTAAGAGATAATAGGAAATGAAACCATGGTTATGACTTTGGTCAACTAAAGAAGAGTGTAGAAGAAATCCAACCATGATTTAATTCCCAATTTCCTTTTTCAATAATAAAAAAATATATAAATAGTTTCCATGTGAGTCTTGCATAGCCATCTCCAATGTATCATCAACCATGACACATGTATGCATGTATGTGTGCATTCATATCAATATATACATACATACATTCATGCATACATATAAAAGAAAAGGGTTTAATAAATGAGCTAATGGCCATTGATATTAAATCAATACTTGATTTAATAATCTTGTTATATCACATACGACCCGACTAATAGAAACGTCAGATTAAAATACGGTATCATATAAGCGCATTTAATCAAGCTCCCGTGCATACCTCCATATGCACCCCACAACTTTTCGCCCGAGCTAGGAAACCCCTCTGTGGGACTTTAAGACTCGTCAATACGCTACCAGTAGGTAGTGATCATATCACATACCCACAAACCGTCAACGGCACTAGCTGTACGTAACGGCTCCCAGGTATTGAGCGAACAGAAGAAAAACAAGCGAAGCTGTCAAAACACACGTCGAGCCAACTGACAACACTTACCGTACAGTCCGGTATCTTCATCAGATATGCTGAATATCGAGTCTATAGATGGTATCTTCGACCACTCAATAAGTCATGCCCGTACATGGCCTATAACAGATCGAGAAACTACTTATAACACTTATCAGTAAATCTCATCAGCCCTGGCCAGAGACTTCCTGTTATAGCCAATCGAGAACAGCGCAACATATGTAACGTTTTAAAAATAAATAAATAAATAAATAAAAATCCTTTAAGTGAATTTTCTGATAATCGGTAAAATAAACCATATTTTCCATAAATCTCAACTACAGTTATTTTTCAATATAGATTTAAATACGCCTATTTTAACTATGCAATTACTAGCAAATGGTGTTTATTTAGTGATTTATAAATTATTAGATTACTAAAATATTTTCCGTAATTAATTAATTTTCAATATTTACATAAGCTTTTAATTATACATTTAATTAGTGATAAATACAAATTTGAATGGGTTAATTTTACAAATGTGAACCATGACAATTTAAAACAAGTGTATATCATGCAAAATTCTTTTTCAAAATCTCTCGATGGTTCTAGAAATTTCTAGGAAAAAGTTTTAAAATGAAAAATTAAATAATAAAGGGGTTAAGTGAAAAGATGCATTATTAATGAACTTTCTACACAATACCATACATTTTTCACTCTCCCAACTTCCATCCCTCATCATGGCTGAGCCCTTCATGCGCAGCCCCTCATGAGCAGCCCCAAAAATTTTGCTCTCTCATTTCCACTTCATCTCAACACAAAAATCCATTCAAAAATCACACAAAATCCTAATAATTCCTAAATTTAATCATGATCCATTATTCTTTGATCAATCTTGCTTGAATCCTTGGAGCAAAGATATCATTTTGGAGACAGTTTGCATGTTTGGATCTCAAGTTGGAGGTATAATCCTAACCCATGTTCAAATTGTTGCTAAATTACATTGGTCTAGTTTAATTAGAAGTTTAATTGTGGTTTTAATTTTGTGATTCAAAATTCAAGAAAGGGTTTTAAATCAAATTAGGGTTTTTATCATTAGGTTATGGTTTTAATGAGTAGTTTAACATGTTAATGGAATGCAAAGCCTAATCTAGTTACTAGTTGCTAATTGTTAGTTTAAAATTATGCTAATTTTGCTAACTGGGTTTTTAGAAATTGATTAAATAATTGGGATTAAAATCTAATTAGGCTTTCATGACATTATTAACATTATAAATTGTAGTTTAATACTTTAGTTCATGCAAAACCAAGCTTAGTTGTTGAATTGTGAATTTTCCTTTTAAAAAGTGTTAAAATTTGATATTTTTGCAAACTAGAATTTTGGATTTAATACAAATTGATGAGAATAAATTATAGAAATGGTTTATATGACCTAGTTATGATATTTAGTAAATATTATGGCCATTATTTTTGTTAAAACGTTAAGTTTCGAATTAAAATGATAATTAAGAGCTTTATAGGTTTTCAGAAATAAATCGATTTGATTTATTTTGAGGTTTTGATAAGTTGCAATCTATTTCATATTATAATTAGTGATTTGTGAAACCACGATTGGTGTGTTTGGATTTTTCTCGATCAATCGGCGTTTTTACGCCGATGTCGAGGGTTATTTGGTTATTTTGCATGAGCGGGTCATAGGTTTTATCTTATGTGCGTTTCGTGCACCGTTTTGGTTTTGTCCGCGATTTTGGTGTTAGTTATATGTATGCCCTAGAGGCCATTACTATACATAGGATGTATATTGTAGTGGATGCTGGGACATATATAGGGAGGACTTTCTTGCTCGACATGATAGTATGCTATCTGGTTGATCTTTACCTTAACGTGTACACTGATAGTCTCTCTGTTACATGTTCGTAAAGCCCTTAGGATGAGTACTTGACTACCTGGACTATGATGCAGATCATACTAGTGGGGACAGGTAGTCCATAAGTACATCCTTCAAAGTCCCTAGTCGAGGGTGTATCGAGACGGGGCATCGATATACCAGAGTAGACTGGCGTATACCTTCTCGACCCATACAGATGGGCGATGGATGATCCCATATCCATTGGTGTTTGACATCAGAGATGATATACGGGTGCTCAGTAGAGACTGGGTACACTGGACGGACTCGCCGAGAACTCCCAGATGGTATTATACCTCACGTCAGATGGCAGTTCTCTGGTGACACTGGTACAGAGTAGTCTGTTGACCCGAGATCGTCATAGAGTCTTGTGTGGTTCCCACTGTGCTTTGATTTCCATCTTACCACGTCCAAGAGGGCATGCAAAACGGTGGTTTTTGGGTACAGTCCCGAGCCACATGGAGGCAATGAGCGATAGGAGGGGATTCGTCTCTCCCGGAATAGGGAGTTGATGTTGCGCTGTGTTCGATTGGCTATAACAGGAAATCCCTGGCCAGGGTTGCTGAGATTTACTGGTAAGTGTTACCAGTAGTTTCTCGAATGTTATAGACCTCATATCGACACGACTTATCGAGCTATTGGGGTCTGACGTTTACCACCCCTAGGCGAGATATGCGACATATCAGACGATCTGACCGGACTGTACGGTAGTGTTACTGGTTGGATTCACTGGAGTGCGAGCGGGCTTGCTCGTCGATCTTCTGATCGCTCAATACCCGGGTGGCCGTTACGTTTAGCAGACCCCTTGCGGCTTGTGGGTGTTTGATATGATCATCACCTGCTGCCGGCGTATTGACGAGTCTTTAGAGTCCTACACAGAGGTTTCCTGGCTCAAGCGAAACGAAATAGGAGCGCGTATGAGATATGTGCGGGACCGAGAATGATACCAGTATGTGACACTGTATTCGATTCTCGCGATATGTGACATTGATCGGTTATATGCGATATAGCCGGGTTATCGGATCAAGTGTTGATTCGATAAGTTGTTACTGTTGATATTAGTCGGTTATATGCGATATGACCGGATCATTAAATCAAGTGTTGATTTAATGATTTAATGCATAATTATATATTTGATATATTACTTTGCATTAACTAGTATCGGTTCACTTAAGATGGATTTTCTCACTCGGATGTGCGCATTGTATATGCGATATATTTTTGTGCACTTGATTGTATCATGTTTGATGATGCATGCAAAATTGGTTAGTGTAAAGAATTAAACCTAGGTTAAGTAAATGGTTAAGGTTTCTTTTTATTTGTCCATTCATTTATCTTTTTATTTGGATTAAAATGAAATGACAAAAGAAAACAAAATGGTTATCATTCTTTCTTTCTTTCATGAAGCTTGATGAAGCTTCATGAAGCTTTGACCATATGACCATTTTGTCTTCAAGCTTAACCCTAACCATTCTTTTAACCTTAGTCATTTCTCTACACCTAACTATAGTTAATGTTATGATAAGGATTCTTTTTATTTTTTCTATTATGATTAACTTATCATATCATTATCTTCTTCTTCTTCATCTTCAACCTTGAAGAAAGCTTTCTACCAACAATGGTGGAATGTGAAAATGAGTGAGAAATCCAATTCTAAAGTGAACCCACTTCCTATTTCTTCATCCTCTATCTCTTGCCAAGTAGTAGAGTGTGTTTCCTTCACAAGTTTTCATGGCTTGGTGAAGGTGGAGCTTGATTTAGCGATGCCTCGACGTAGATCATCTTCGGCATGGACATCGATGACCTAGCCCGTCCATTCTCCGATGAAGCCGACGCTAGAGCCCGGGACTTGTTATGGATAGAGAGGAGACTTCATTGCGGAGCTATGGAGGTGGAGAACCGGATCTACAAAGGTTGTATTTCCGTATCTCTTAGTTAAGTGTTAACTAGTTTGCTTTTTCGCCTAGAATTCTAGCCGACGATCCGTAGTTTAGGGTTTCCCGGCACCGTAAAATTTGAAATTGGCATGATCGATACCTTGTGAGACTCCTTAGGGTGCCTAGAAACCCTACAGTGGTATCAGAGCCAGGCTAGAGCCTTAGGCGAAGTCTAGACGGAGTTTGAAAGCCAGACGAACCGAAATCCTAACCCCAAAATAGCTCTCTGGACGTTTTCTAAAATCTGGGATTTTTCCACATTAAAAATATGCAGAGAACACAACACAAATATCTAAGAGTTACTGTGAAGTTTGAAAGCCCAATTCCACTAAACCGCCGCGGTTCCGCGGCATGAGCTAGGCTCATGCGGCGGTTCCGCTGTCGTATGGGCACAGTGTGTAAAATTGTTTGCACAGTAATTCTTATTTTTCGGTAGTGTTTTTCCTGGGTATTTTTGATATTTTTTCCAGAGTTTTAATTTTCTGGGTTGTTTTGGGGATTCGAATGTTCGATCGGATTATCAAATTTTGTCTATGTGGCTTTCCGGATAAATTTTAGAATATGTTAAAAAAGTTCGAACGGATATAAATACCCAATTTTTCCCCTGTCGGGAAATTTCCAAGTGTTGGATTTTTCCGTAGTTTAACGACGTTCTAAGTAGTGCAAGTAACTCGATGGACCCTCTAGAAGACAACAAACCTTAACTCGATTATGTGACCGTCTTGAACTGCCCTTTGAACCTTCGGGTTTGGGGGAGTACGGCGTGCCACATGTGAGGCGTTGGCTTGACCCTTCTACGGCTGGACCGTTGGTACTGAGGCACGAACTGAATGTTTTTAGACTTATTTCATGTGTTGATCTGTATCGGGAAAACTTGGGTGTTCGACTGTTTGATCGAAAAGTTTAACATTTTCTATTTATCCGGAATGGGATACAATAATTGGAATTCACAATAAGTTATGAGATAACTGAATGAATGTTATAAACATAGCAATTTAGTCTCACTTGATCGGTTGCCACGGAATTTTGATGTGATCAAAAGTCCGTCGCAATCACGTAGCGTACGCGGATACTCGCCGGGTAAACTTAATAGACAGCCTCGCCCCATAGCCCCGACCAAGTGACTGTAGGAGAACCCCGTCGCCGAAAGCATCCGTTCGGGTACTCGCGGTAGCTGCGTTCCGCCTTGGTGCACTTCGTCGACGGTATCAGGGGTGCGGCCGCCTACTAAAGTTTGCGACGAGCATTCGATCAGTTTTTCGGGAATCTTGTTGAATTGCCCGACTTGATATTGAAAAGTGTTTTCGATAATGAGACTAAAATGCGGGGTTTATAATTGTTAGGCATGTGATGTCTAAGGAATTCATTGGTTTAGGCATGCGATGTCTAAGAAGGTTGCGGATTCCAACTGTTGTAGTTTTACATTTTCTTTTCTGTGACCGTAAGTGTAATATGTGATATCGCCGGTTTCGTTGCTATATGTCAACGACAATTGGGATGGACATATTTACTTACGTTGATGACATGTGATGTTATGTGTTGCTGGATATGTTATATTGGATCGTCGTGTTTGAATAGCCGGGGGTTTTTATGTGAGATGAGTGTTTTTCATTTTCATTCATGTAAAAAACTTGTATGTAATATTCTTTTATTGGGGCGCTTCCAGGTTACGAAAGTTGTCACCGTTTGTATATTATTTACTTTTCCGCACTAGGATAGACCCAAGGAGGAGAGCACAAGTAACCGGGTTCTGGAGTCCAGTGGGAGACCAACTCGAGGAGTCAAGTCCGGGTCTCCTAACTCTAGAATTGGTAGGGTTGCTTGCCGCTCTCGTAGGGGTCTGAGGGTATGGGTTTGGCTATTCATCACGACCGTGGAATCCGTGTTTTATACTGGCTCGTATTGAAAACACGGACGTCCTAGTATATCCAATATTTCATATGTTTCTTCTGCTGCGATATCTGTGATGTGATCATGTGATGTTCTCTGATAGATACTGTATATAGTATATATGATATATTATATAGGCGTTACTTATGTTTTACACCCGTGCTATCCCTGCCCCGCTCTGCCGTTAGTCACCTAACCTAACGGTGCACGAGGGGACATCGAGGCGAATGCGGATGGCATAAGTGTACGTCGTATTTATCTGTGATGTTTAGGTATTTAAATGATGGGACTTCATTAATGTGATTAATGAAAGTAAAAGAAACCTAAAGATGTTGTAGAATCGAATTTCAAAATAAAACAGGTAGCTACAGTTCTTGCTTTGCACAGAGGTATATGTGATATATCCTGCACCTTATTCGATGAGGAAAGGACCGAGATCCCTTCACCGGGAGTGACTCCTTTAGCAATAACTGGCAGATGCTACACACTCGGTTTGTCTTTTGAATGCTTTTAAGTGTTTCTGCTTTGCACAGTGATATATATGATATATCCAGCACCTCATTCGACGAGGAAAGGACCGACGATCCCTTCACCGGGAGTGACTCCTTTAGCAAAACTAGAAAAGCCTCAAAAGCACTCCATTTTAAAATCATTTGATTCTACAACGATATCAAGTTCATTACGCAATAGGTTTTCAGAAAAACCTGTCGTAGCCCTCCGTCATTTTAGATATGTACTGGTTAGTATTCGTGCTGCGTTTGTTGACCTCTGTCAAGGCGTAGTGTGCGGTAGCTGATTAGTGCTTATCTGCATAAGCATATGATGTGATTAATTTAGGGTAGTCGTGCGACCTTGTTGACCTCTGTCAAGGGTCGTGCGGGTGGGTTTACTTCAATCAGGAAATGACGGGTTGAACTTGACTAGCAGCCTATGGTTTGTTGACCTCTGTCAAGGTCATAGGACGCTAGGGGCAAAATATTATCTGGAATTTCAAGTGTTGAAATTTGCAATGAGATTGCATACCTTCTATGAGATAGTTGGATCCCGATACCCGCTGCGAGTAAGAGTTACTCCTGGGAGAGTTTTACACATTACAATTAGCCGATCAAGTAGGTGTCTAGAAAGGTGTCAACGGGGTTACGCCTCTGGGAAAACGAGGTTTACATTAATTAGGTTCGTGCGAAAGCACGGGGGACTTCCCTCAAAGTACCGACACTGGCCTGGCTGAAAGATTGGCGAACTTGTGGTGTGTAATTAATCCCGGCTAGTCTTTCCTTTTAGGGTTTGAAGGAAGATTTGATAAAAAGCAGTGGGAGCCATCCTGATTAGATAAAATAATAACCAATCTATTCTTGCAAGAGCGCACGCTGAGTGTTTTCTTCTCTCTCTCTCCAGGTAGCGACCATATCACGCCTTAATCAAGATAATAAAACGGAATATTGACCGAACCCGCTTGTTATACTGAGCTGGGGAACGTTGGTCCCGCTCCAACTTATAATTGTTATAAGACAGAGCAAGAAATAGGGGATTACCAGAATTCCCGTGCCGCCCAAACGAAGAGAGTGCATGCTGATGCATCATCTTCGGGTGTGTTCATTACAAAGAACAGTTTCTCCGTATCCTCTACGTCCTGGGTATGTGATACCAGATCAGGATCCCAGATATGTAATCTGTTACATAGGGCTACAGATAGGTAGAGAACTGAGAACCGGTGATAAGTTTCATGAGGCAGAAAACGGGGCAAGAGTTGCAACCAATTCTGTTGGTCACTGTTACCCTGTATTACCAATACATTGATTCTGAACGAATGTTATTAGATACCGAACCTGATATACAAAATCATATCACTCTCTTTATTAGTAAAGAAATGATAAAATTTTGTATTGTTGGATAATGTTTTGAACATTTCCTATATCAAAAGTTGATCGGTTCAGGTACGTTATCTAAAAGCATTGATGTTCTAAATCAAACTACAGTTCTTAGTATACGGATCACACACAAGAGGAAGAGTTCAGAAATGAACGAATTCTTCTTGAGGCATTGTAGACTAGGTCAGATCAATGTGACCCGACTAGCTAGAGTTACATATAGATGCAAATTTAAATCAGTTTGAATTTACATCTTGTGAAACTCGCCAGTCATGTCACAAAGATAAGATGACCATAGCTCCGTTTACTGGAAACAGAGAAAGAGTTAATGAACTCTTAGGACTGATACATGATGATGTATGTAAGGTCTCCTGTCTACACATGCCAGGACTGGTTCTTTATATTTCATTACATTCTCTGATGATCTTTCGAGATTCAGACCTATGTTCCTGTTGAAACACAAGTCCGAACCTTTTGAGATATTCACAGAATATAAGCGAGAAGTAGAGAACCAGAATACGGGTATAAGTATTATGTCCTATGATGAGATCAAGGAGGAGAATACTTGAGCACGGAAATACTGGACTATTCTAAAGGAGAATGAGATTCTCTCTCAGCATTACTCCTCCGTATACACCATTACACGATGGTATATCGGGGCGGAGCAATAACACCCTATATGATAAGGTGTGCTCTATGATGAGTACTACTGAGTTACCTATTTCCTTTTGGGAGTTATGCGCTTGAGAAGCTGCATACCTATTGAATAGGGTTCGAATCAAATCAGTTGCCTACCACTTCATATGAGATATGGTATGGGAAGAGCCCATGTCTTAAGTTAGTTATGATTTGGGGTTGTCCGGGCTATGTCTAAAGGCAAAATCCGGACAAGCTCGAGGCAAGGTCTGTTATATACGACTGGAAAGGTTCCAGCTATATAAATTACAGCAGATGATTTGGTAGAACCAAAGGATTCAGTAGATTCCAACGAACCTCAGCCTCTCCGCCGATCTAGTAGGGTTCCTCACCCACCTGAGAGATACTTCTGTTTCTCTATGACAGTGGGAGCGAGGAATGCATCATGAGATGATGACCCAACTAGTTTCGAGCTGGCCTTCAGGAGTGGGACTCTGTAAGAATGGCTGGATGCTTAGCGATCTGAGATGGAATCCTTATACACCAACAAAGTATGGACTTTGGTTGCTATATCTGAAGGGTTAAATCCCCATCAGGAGTAAGTATATCTTGAGAAGATTACTTGGTGTACATGGAAAAGTTTAGACTTTCAAAGCTAGACTTGTTAAAGTTTGCATCATTGACCAGGTGTGGATAATGATGAAACCTTTTCAAGTAACTATGCTTAAGTCCATCCAGATCCTACTTGCCACGGCTACATACCATGACTACGATATCTGGCGGTTGGGTGCCAAGAATGCTTTTCTAAATGATGTTTTAGAAGAGAACGTCTATAAGTACACAGCCAGAGGGCTTCGTAGACAGTGGGAGCAACGGAAACATGTGCAAGATGCTTTATAGGATAAAGCAGGCATCGCGGAGTTGGAACATCTGTTTTGATGAAGAGGTCAAAGAGTTTGACATCATCAAAATGGTAGATGAACCTTGTATATACAAAAAGGTAGTAGGGAGTATGGTGACAATCCTCGTAGAGTACGTGGATGACATACTCTTGATAGGGAAGGAGTTTCCTATGCTACGCTCGATCAATCTCCGCTTATCACCATGATTCTCCATATAGGATCAAACTGATACCTCCTAAATCCTGGGTTTTGGATCTATGAGATAGATCTAAATAGATGTTAGGACACTCACTAGTTGTAGTGAGATGGTATCAATCGATCCTGGGGAGAATCACTGGAAGGGTTCCAGGGTGATAAAGACGACTGAATGTCAGTCGCTGGCATTGTCTTTACCCTCAGTAAAGGGACGGTATGTTGGAAGAGTTCCAAGCTAGATACCGTGACATACTAGACGATAAAGGCAGGATACATCGCTACTTAAGATGCTACCAAAGAGGATGTTTGGGTATATATTAGTTCATGAGATGAACTGCGTTCCTACCATTGTGAGACAATGGGGTTGTGGCTCATGCCGAGGAACGCCGGTCCCATCAGTGATCCAGACTTATTCTAAGGCAGCATCGCCTGATCATGGAGATAGTTGATCTCCAGGGTGATCGAGGTTAGGAGAGTAGATTCAGAGGACAACACAGCGGATCCACTCACAAAGGCCTGTTCCCAGAGAGAGATTTTTATGGGATGGTTGAGTATGAGATACTACAACCACTGCTACAGATGGCCCTAGTGCAAGTGGGAGATTGTTTAGTTATATGTATGCCCTAGAGGCCATTACTATACATAGGATGTATATTGTAGTGGATGCTGGGACATATATAGGGAGGACTTTCTTACTCGACATGATAGTATGCTATCTGGTTGATCTTTACCTTAACGTGTACACTGATAGTCTCTCTGTTACATGTTGGTAAAGCCCTTAGGATGAGTACTTGACTACCTGGACTATGATGCAGATCATACTAGTGGGGACAGGTAGTCCATAAGTACATCCTTCAAAGTCCCTAGTCGAGGGTGTATCGAGACGGGGCATCGATATACCAGAGTAGACTGGCGTATACCTTCTCGACCCATACAGATGGGCGATGGATGATCCCATATCCATTGGTGTTTGACATCAGAGATGATATATGGGTGCTCAGTAGAGACTGGGTACACTGGACGGACTCGCCGAGAACTCCCAGATGGTATTATACCTCACGTCAGATGGCCGTTCTCTGGTGACACTGGTA
Source organism: Agapanthus africanus (assembly GCA_030015575.1). Lineage (NCBI taxonomy): Eukaryota > Viridiplantae > Streptophyta > Magnoliopsida > Asparagales > Amaryllidaceae > Agapanthus > Agapanthus africanus. The sequence continues at coordinate 478,054,629 of CM057346.1, read as the reverse complement.
CAGAGTAGTCTGTTGACCCGAGATCGTCATAGAGTCTTGTGTGGTTCCCACTGTGCTTTGATTTCCATCTTACCACGTCCAAGAGGGCGTGCAAAACGGTGGTTTTTGGGTACAGTCCCGAGTCACATGGAGGCAATGAGCGATAGGAGGGGATTCGTCTCTCCCGGTATAGGGAGTTGATGTTGCGCTGTGTTCGATTGGCTATAACAGGAAATCCCTGGCCAGGGTTGCTGAGATTTACTGGTAAGTGTTACCAGTAGTTTCTCGAATGTTATAGACCTCATATCGACACGACTTATCGAGCTATTGGGGTCTGACGTTTACCACCCCTAGGCGAGATATGCGACATATCAGACGATCAGACCGGACTGTACGGTAGTGTTACTGGTTGGATTCACTGGAGTGTGAGCGGGCTTGCTCGTTGATCTTCTGATCGCTCAATACCCGGGTGGCCGTTACATTTAGCAGACCGCTTGCGGCTTGTGGGTGTTTGATATGATCATCACCTGCTGCCGGCGTATTGACGAGTCTTTAGAGTCCTACACAGAGGTTTCCTGGCTCAAGCGAAATGAAATAGGAGCGCGTATGAGATATGTGCGGGACCGAGAATGATACCAGTATGTGATACTGTATTCGATTTTCGTGATATGTGACATTGATCGGTTATATGCGATATAGCCGGGTTATCGGATCAAGTGTTGATTCGATAAGTTGTTACTGTTGATATTAGTCGGTTATATGCGATATGACCGGATCATTAAATCAAGTGTTGATTTAATGATTTAATGCATAATTATATATTTGATATATTACTTTGCATTAACTAGTATCGGTTCACTTAAGATGGATTTTCTCACTCGGATGTGCGCATTGTATATGCGATATATTTTTATGCACTTGATTGTATCATGTTTGATGATGCATGCAAAATTGGTTAGTGTAAAGAATTAAACCTAGGTTAAGTAAATGGTTAAGGTTTCTTTTTATTTGTCCATTCATTTATCTTTTTATTTGGATTAAAATGAAATGACAAAAGAAAACAAAATGGTTATCATTCTTTCTTTCTTTCATGAAGCTTGATGAAGCTTCATGAAGCTTTGACCATATGACCATTTTGTCTTCAAGCTTAACCCTAACCATTCTTTTAACCTTAGTCATTTCTCTACACCTAACTATAGTTAATGTTATGATAAGGATTCTTTTTATTTTTTCTATTATGATTAACTTATCATATCATTATCTTCTTCTTCTTCATCTTCAACCTTGAAGAAAGCTTTCTACCAACAATGGTGGAATGTGAAAATGAGTGAGAAATCCAATTCTAAAGTGAACCCACTTCCTATTTCTTCATCCTCTACCTCTTTCCAAGTAGTAGAGTGTGTTTCCTTCACAAGTTTTCATGGCTTGGTGAAGGTGGAGCTTGATTTAGCGATGCCTCCACGTAGATCATCTTCGGCATGGACATCGATGACCTAGCCCGTCCATTCTCCGATGAAGCCGACGCTAGAGCCCGGGACTTGTTATGGACAGCGAGGAGACTTCATTGCGGAGCTATGGAGGTGGAGAACCGGATCTACAAAGGTTGTATTTCCGTATCTCTTAGTTAAGTGTTAACTAGTTTGCTTTTTCGCCTAGAATTCTACCCGACGATCCGTAGTTTAGGGTTTCCCGGCACCGTAAAATTTGAAATTGGCATGATCGATACCTTGTGAGACCTCCTTAGGGTGCCTAGAAACCCTACATTTGGTTTACGATATTATATACGTTTGCATATAGGTACCCCTCATGTGGATTTCGGACGATGAAGAAGAGGATGGCGGCATCGATTTCGGCAGACAAGGACCAGGTGAGTAGATGTATATCTACGGGAGAAGTCGAGTGGATACGTATAGCACCCCCGCAAACGTAGAATAAGGATATTATGCACTATTATTAGGAAGTCGGATGTGACCTTAGATTCTTGTCGAGTAGGGTACTATTGAAAACTTTAAGTTGGATTGGACTGATTTAGAAAGACTTAACCAGAGGATGATTGCCTTGGAAGGAATTCGTAGGTTTCATGTAGACACACACACACACGCACCCACGTAAACTTGACTTGGTGTGTGTGTGTGTGTGTATAGATAGGAATGTGTGTGTGTGTGTGTATGTGTGTTATGAGGATGTTATATGATACATGGGGATGAGTCGATATGACTAGGCTTGATGTCGTGATCTATTAGATATATGATCGAGTTATGACATGAGATGTGTTATGATAATAGCGGATCGTTGGGCAATGAGATTATATAATATATATTTATATAAACGATAATATGTGTTGATGACATTGAAATGAACGAGACTCTAGAATAGAACCCGGATTGTAATATGTGACTTAATCACGATATGATATATGACATGATATTTTAGTGGTTCATTTGACGATGTATATTTACACAGACGATAATATATGTTTGATAATATTTGGATGTATACGATTATAGTACAGTACCCTTGATCATGATATTGTTTGATGATGATACTATACGAACGATGATCTATATATATATGTGATGGTTGACCCGTACCCCGATTTTGGGATGCCGTACGATGGATTTTACCGTACAAGGCATAGATGTGATGATTGATCCGCACTCTTAACTCGAGGAAGTCGTACTACGTACGTGACGCTGTTGAGGCTGAATCGCCGACTACTAGAGATACCGAATCAGACTTTAGGAGGATTCTTCTTACCTTTCGACTAGTGTCTTTAGTTAGTTACTTAGTTGGTTAGGTAGATCTTAGTTTAGCCTTGAGTCATACTTATTTTCAAAACTAACGAATCGTGCGCATTTTAGCCTGAGGGATACTACGGATTTTTCAAAGGATATATCTTTTCATAAAAACCCCGTAGCCCCTAATTTTCAAAAAAACCATGATTCGTGCTTTTTCAAACAACAAACCGTATGACTCGTAATTAGTATGTATTCTCTAGTTGTGCGTTTACTACACATTCACCATTATATTCATGTTGTATTCATCACATTGCATATTCATACATATGTTTCTTTAGCTAATATGAAACTCTGCCTGTTAGGACACCAGCACCATTACCGATGATGCGCATGATCCACATACACTTATTTGCCGGCTCACACACATCATCATCGGTACTTGCCATGTCACGTACACTTTAGAACATATTATCTTTTTATTGATATAATCAGCTAAATGCTAGTCCTATATAATATTGTGTGATTACTCTCATATGCTAGTTTAGACATTGCGTTTATTACTTAGACATTTCATGCATTCACATATTCATATTATCATGCAGTATTGTAGGGCTTATGCCAATACTCATTATTTACTTAGGATTGTGCATTTCTATGAGATTTCTGGATTTTGGAGGAAAACCGCAAGAATTTAATAAAAGCTTAGTATTATCATTTTTAAAATGTAAGTTGCGGTTTTCTCGTGATATATGGGTCGTCCACCATGAGTTTTCATGTTTTCTGATGGATTTCGAGACCCGATTCGAGGAGTGGAGGAACCATCTCGGGTACATGGTGGGCCCGGTACGGTACCCGGGGCGAGAGTGTTTTTGTGGGGATTACGATGAGCCTGGCTGGGGAAGACTACCTACCGGTGATGTCTGGCGCGGCGGATATCCGGAGGATACCGACCGTTGTCGTGAGATTTGATGATATGGGCCGATCCGGACTGACGGAGTCCGAGATATTGAGACTTGAGATATTGAGACATTGAGATATATATATTTTGTGTCGATGCTTGAACGGATTTCCATGGATTTCATTGATGATGTTTCAGATTATCATATAAATTTTACTATGATAAAAGTTAAAGATTTTCTTATACAGATATGTCCAGATTTCCTGATTGATTGTTTCATTCATGATTCATTCATACATAGCATACATATGACATGTTACTACTTGAGGCACGGACACGAACACTGAGTATTGCACTTACGTATAGATTATTACCGTATCAATACTGGTTGTCTAGTATTATGTTAAGTAAATTATATGACCTAGGAGAGCGTCGTGCATGCGATTTCTACTCGCAGATGTCTTCTACTCATGAGTTGGCAACTCATCCCCGTTGTGCCAAATTTTCTTACAGGTTTCGTTGCACAAGTTTCCTTGGCGGTTTGCTGGCACATCATTTCAGTCAGGATGATTGCTTGGTAGGTTGGTTCACTTGTATCGTGACAGCCGTTGTACTTTTGTTTATTCCATTTGTATCTAGTAAGCTCCATCAACTAGACTTGTATTACTTGATAGATTTAGAAGGCTAGTTGTTTATTCTTTCGGTTTTAGAGTCGCGCTTGTATTATTATGGTTTTCTGGTGGATTTGGTTTTCTTTTGAGTTTTGTTCCTCGCCCTTCGGTGTTGTATATTATATTGCTTGCGTGGTTGTGACCGCCAATTAGCGAAGAGCTAGCTCCCGCTTGGGGATGCCTTTATTTATTACTTATGTATATTCTTGCTTGTACCCGTTTGAGGCCAGTTTTTACAAAGGAGACTGCCAAAATTTTTGAGAAAATTTGATGTTACTTTTAAACATGTTTTCCTTTACTTCTTCTTTTAAATGATTTAGATTTCTGGGCTTCCGCTTGCTTAGATTACGTTACGCCTCTAGATGTTTCGTAATTTAAGTACCGGTCATGTTCCGTACCTTCGGGTTATGACAAAGTTGGTATTAGAGCGCTAGGTTTAACCTTTGTCTAAGTCTAGATTGACCTTGATTGATAGAGTAGATGACTTAGGTAGAGTGACGTACCGTGAGTATGATCCGCGGCATACTTACGATACGCTACTCTGCTTAAGAAGCCTTAGGATGTACCTTTCTTTACACCGTATTCTATTTGTTCCTTTGATCTATCTTCGTCGATATCGGATGGTGGTTTCTGTTACCACGGTCGCACAGGCAGAGGGAGCTGCGACTCGAATGCGATGACCGTTAGGGTATCGTCTATTATTAAGGATTGAAGCATTGTTTAGCGCGCAGACGAAGGGTTTTCACATGTCCCCCAGACGAAGTTAAAAGGTTCGAACGAATGTCAGAAACCCATTTTCCAAGTTTAAGGTATTCGGAAGAACATGCAGGTATTTCTATGAACCCTCTAGAAGAATGAAAACTTAACTCGACATAATGACCATGAGAACGCTGGTGAACCTTAGGGTTTGCGGCAGTTCCGCGGTACTATTAGTGAGGCTTGGGTTTGCCCTTCTACGGCTGGTCCGCAGATGCTGGGGCATGTGCTGGATATTTTTAAACTATACTCGAGTGTTGAGCTCTCGGGGGATTTTGGGACTTTGATAAATCGATCGAAAAGTTTAACGTAGTCCGGATATCATGTGATGAGATACATTACTCGGGAGACTCTAGATATGAGTATATCCGTTTGTAGCACAGTTCATACAGCTACGAAGAGACGAGTTCGAATCAGTCGACACCAGAGGGAAGAGGAGCACATCAACGTCAGTGTTACGATTTATGATTGGTGATTCGAATATCACATTTCCGTTGTTTGGATTCTGGTATTTTGATGATTTCATTTTATGATTGGTATTTCCTATGTGTACGTTCATTACACTCTATTCGTGTTCCATATATCAGTTATATTGATGTTGTTTTGTGCATACCCAGTGCACTCGATTTGGTTTTATACATTTTGAGATATTGATTTGATTTCGTGCATATGGGTTGCACATGATTTTGACGTATGCTTCGGCATAGTTTTCATGCACTTTTCGTACTGTGATTTTGATTTTGATATTCGGTATATGTTTTCGTGCACCATGTGCACTTGATTGAGATTCTTGCGCACACTTGGCGCACTTGATGCGATTTTGTGCACACCAGATGCACTAAATCGGGATTTGTGCAGATTAGATGCGCCTGATATTGTTGTCGTGCATGCCCGTTGCACTTGACAAACTTTTTTGGTGCACACCCGTTGCACTCAGTTTTGTTTCTGTGCATATTCGTGGCTTCTGTATTTGGTTTCGATTTTAATGCGCACCGGACGCACATGATATATTTTTTTATGCTGTAATTGGGATTGATTTCATTTTGAGCAGTATGTTTTTATAATAATTACTATTTGGTTTAGAAACCAGGCGGGACGTGTATGTTAAATAAAAGATATATATGTATAGCTAATTTTTTAAAATGAACGTCCGCTACTTGTGCCGTGATTCGCGCATCGCACGGTGATTTGGGAAAAGGTTTCGCATGTATTTCTTTTCAGATGTTTGGATGATTTTACAACGATGCGTGCTATATACAAGTTACAGTTTTGATGTATATCATGTTAGTTTTTATATTGGACTTTGATATGGTATTTTCACCATAACTCCGATGATTGCGTTATGGTTGACGGAGTTTTGAGTTTGAGTTATGTATTTGTTTTCCATGCACATGTATTGTGCTAAGATGTGTTTTAAGTATTGATGATTTCGGAGTCCCGACACTTTGAATGTTTTGCTAAATGTCTTAGTATTTGGGGGGAGTTTTGATTTAAATTCGAGAACAGAATTTTTTTAAAGGGGGAAGATTGTAACGTTTTAAAAATAAATAAATAAATAAATAAAAATTCTTTAGGTGAATTTTCTGATGATCGGTAAAATAAACCGTATTTTCCGTAAAACTCAACTACAGTTATTTTTCAATATAGATTTAAATACGCCTATTTTAAATATGTGATTACTAGTAAATGGTGTTTATTTAGTGACTTATAAATTATTAGTTTACTAAAATATTTTCCTTAATTAATTAATTTTCAATATTTACATAAGCTTTTAATTATACATTTAATTAGTGATAAATACAAATTTGAATAGGTTAATTTTACAAATGTGAACCATGACAATTTAAAACAAGTGTATATCATGCAAAAAAAAATTTCAAAATCTCTCTATGATTCTAGAAATTTCTAGGAAAAAGGTTTAAAATGAAAAATTAAATAATAAAGGGGTTAAGTGAAAAGATGCATTATTAATGAACTTTCTACACAATACCACACATTTTTCACTCTCTCAACTTCCCTCCCTCATCATGGCCGAGCCCTTCATGAGCAGCCCCAAAAATTTTGCTCTCTCATTTCCACTTCATCTCAACACAAAAATCCATTCAGAAATCACACAAAATCCTAATAATTCCTAAATATAATCATGACCCATTATTCTTTGATCAATCTTGCTTGAATCCTTGGAGCAAAGATATCATTTTGGAGACAAGTTTGCATGTTTGGATCTCAACTTGAAGGTATAATCCAAAGCCATGTTCAAATTGTTGCTAAATTACTTTAGTCTAGCTTAATTAGAAGTTTAATTGTGGTTTTAATTTTGTGATTCAAAATTCAAGAAAGGGTTTTAAATCAAATTAGGGTTTTTATCATTAGGTTATGGTTTTAATGAGTAGTTTAATATGTTAATGGAATGAATAACCTAATCTAGTTACTAGTTGCTAATTGTTAGTTTAAAATTATGCTAATTATGCTAATTTTGCTAACTAGGTTTTTAGAAATTGATTAAATAATTGAGATTAAAATCTAATTAGTGTTTTATGACATTATTAACATTATAAATTATAGTTTATTACTTTAGTTCATGCAAAACCAAGTTTAGTTGTTGAATTGTGAATTTTGCTTTAAAAAGTGTTAAAATTTAATATTTTTGCAAACTAGAATTTTGGATTTAATACAAATTGATGAGAATAAATTATAGAAATGGTTTATATGTCCTAGTTATGATATTTAGTAAATATTATGGCCTTTAGTTTTGTTGAAACGTTAAGTTTCGAAATAAAACGATAATTAAGTGCTTTATAGGTTTTCAGAAATAAATCGATTTGATTTATTTTGAGGTTTTGATGAGTTGCAATCTATTTCATATTATAATTAATGATTTATGAAACCAAGATTGGTGTGTTTGGGTTTTTCTCGATCAATCGGCATTTGTACGCCGATATCGAGGGTTATTTGGTTATTTTGCATGAGCGAGTCATAGGTTTTAACCTATGCGCGTTTCGTGCGCCGTTTTGGTTTTGTCAGCGATTTTGGTTTACGATATTATATATGTTTGCGTATAGGTACCCCTCATGTGGGCTTTGGACGATGAAGAAGTGGATGGCGGCATCGATTTCGGCAGACAAGGACTAAGTGAGTAGATGTATATCTACGGGGGGAGTCGGGTGGATGGCGTATAGCACCCCCGCAAACGTAGAATAAGGATATTATGTAATATTATTAGGAAGTCGGACGTGACCTTAGATTCTTGTCGAGTAGGGTACTATTGAAGACTTTAAGTTGGATTGGACTGATTTAGAAAGACATAACCAGAGGATGATTGCCTAGGAGGGAATTCGTAGGTTTCATGTAGACACACACACACACGCACACACATAAACTTGACTTCGTGTATATGTGTGTGTGCGTGTGTATAGGAATGTGTGCAGGCATACACACACACACATACACAACATATACATGTGTTATGAGAATATTATATGATACATGGGGATGAGTCAATATGACTAGGCTTGATGCCGTAATCTATTGGATATATGATCGAGTTATGACATGAGATATGTTATGATATTAGCGGATCGTTGGGCAATGAGATTATATAATATATATTTATATAAATGATAATATGTGTTGATGACACAGAAATGAACGAGACTCTAGAATAAAACCCGTATTGTAATATGTGACTTAATCACGATATGACATATGACATGATATTTTAGTGGATCATTTGACGATGTATATTTATACAGACGATGATATATATTTGATGATATTGGGATGTATGCGATTATAGTACAGTACCATTGATGATGACTATATGAACGATGATGTATATATATGTGATAGTTGACCCGTACCCCGATTTTGGGATGCCGTCCGATGGATTTTACCGTACGAGACATAGATGTGATGATTGATCCGCACTCTTGACTCGAGGAAGTCGTACTACGTACGTGACGCTATTGAGGCTGGATCGCCGACTACTAGAGATACCGAATCAGACTTTAGGAGGATTCTTCTTACCATTCGACTAGTGTCTTTAGTTAGTTACTTAGTTGGTTAGGTAGATCTTAGTTTAGGCTCGAGTCATACTTATTTTCAAAACTAACGAATCGTGCGCATTTTAAAAACAGCCTGAGGGATACTACGGATTTTTCAAAGGACATATCTTTTCATAAAAACCCCGTAGCCCCTAATTTTCAAAAAAAACACGATTCGTGCTTTTTCAAACAACAAACCGTATGACTCGTAATTAGTATGTATTCTCTAGTTGTGCGTTTACTACACATTCACCGTTATATTCATGTTGTATTCATCGCATTGCATATTCATACATATGTTTCTTTAGCTAATATGAAACTCTGCCTGTTAGGACACCAGCACCATTACCGATGATGCGCATGATCCACGTACACTTATTTGCCGGCTCACACACATCATCATCGGTAATTTCCATGTCACGTACACTTTAGAACATATTATCTTTTTATTGATATAATTAGCTAAATGCTAATCCTATATAATATTGTGTGATTACTCTCATGTGCTAGTTTAGACATTGCATTTATTACTTAGACACTTCATGCATTCACATATTCATATTATCATGCAGTATTGTGAGGCTTATGCCAATACTCATTATTTACTTACTCATGATTTTAGTATTGTGTATTTCTATGAGATTTCTGGATTTTGGAGGAAAACCGCAAGAATTTAATAAAAGCTTAGTATTATCATTTTTAAAATGTAAGTTGCGGTTTTCTTGTGTTGTATGGGTCGCCCACCATGAGTTTTCATATTTTCTGATGGATTTCGAGACCCGATTCGAGGAGTGGAGGAACCGTCTCGGGTACATGGTGGGCCCGGTACGGTACCCCGGGGCGAGAGTGTTTTTGTGGGGATGACGATGAGCCTGGCTGGGGAAGACTACCTACCGGTGATGTCTGGCGCGGTGGATATCCGGAGGATACCGACCGTTGTCTTGATATTTGATGATATGGGCCGATCCGGACTGACGGAGCCCGAGATATTGAGACTTGAGATATTGAGACATTGAGATATATATGTTTTGTGTCGATACTTGACACGGATTTCCATAGATTCATTGATGATGTTTCAGATTATCATATAAATTTTACTATGATAAAAGTTAAAGATTTTCTTATGCAGATATGTCCAGATTTCATGGTTGATTGTTTCATTCATGATGCATTCATACATAGCATACATATGACATGTTACTACTTGAGGCACTGACATGAACACTGAGTATTGCACTTACGTATAGATTATTACCTTATCACTACTAGTTGTCTAGTATTATGTTAATTATATTATATGATCTAGGAGAGCGTCGTGCATGCGATTTCTACTCGCAGATGCTTTCTACTCACAAGTTGGCAACTCACCCCCGTTGTGCCAAATTTTCTTACAGGTTTCGATGTACAGGTTTCCTTGGCGGCTTGCTGGCACATTATTTCATTCAGGGTGATTGCTTGGTAGGTTGGTTCACTTGTATCATGACCGCCGTTGTACTTTTGTTTATTCCATTTGTATCTAGTAAGCTCCATCAACTAGACTTGTATTACTTGATAGATTTAGAAGGCTAGTTGTTTATTCTTTCGACCTTAGAGTCGCGCTTGTATTATTATGGTTTTCTTGTAGATTGGGTTTTCTTTTTAGTTTTGTTCCCCGCCTTTCGGCGTTGTATATTATATTGCTTGCATGGTTGTGACCGCCAATTGGCGAAGAGCTAGCTCCCGCTTGGGGATGCCTTTATTTATTGCTTATATATATTCTTGCTTGTACCCGTTTGGGGCCAGTTTATACAATGGAGACTCTGCCGAAATTTTTGAGAAAATTTGATGTTGCTTTTATACATATTTTCCTTTACTTCTTCTTTTAAATGGTTTAGATTTCTGGGCTTCGGCTTGCTTAGATTACGTTACGCCTCTAGACGTTTCATAATTTAAGTGCCGGTCACGTTCCGTACCTTCGGGTCTGACAACATCAACCCCCAATACCGGGAGAAACGAAACCCCTCCTATCGCTTATTGCCTCCATGTGCCTCGGGACTGTTCCCAAAAGCCACCTATTTATAAGACTCAGTAGAGCCGTGGTAGGACGAAAACCAAAGTACAGTAGGAGCACGCACAAGACTCTATGACGATCTCGGGTCTACAGACTAATCAGTACCAGTGTCACCTGAGAACTGCTATCCGATGATAGATATAATACCATATAGGAGTTCTCGGTGAGTCCGTTTAGTGTACCCAGTCTCCACTGAGCACCCGTATACAATCTTTGATGTCAAACACCAATGGATATGGGATCATCCATCGCCCATCATACTGGTCAAGAAACGTATACGCTAGTTTACTCTAGAATATCGATGCCCCATCTCGATACACCCATGACAGGAACATTTTAAGGATATGCTTATAAACTGCACCTGTCCCACTAGCATGAACTGCATCATAATCCTAGTAGTCAAGCAAATATCCTAAGGGCTTTATCAAAATGTACCAAATGAGAAATATTCATGATCAAGTGAACATGTCAAGATAAAGAGCAACCAGATAGCATACTATCATGTCGAGCAAGAATGTCCTCTGAATATATATATACACATACTGATACATCCACTATCAAATAATGGCCTCTAGGGCATATATATCCAACAATCTCTCACTAACACTAAGGCCAATTATTGGCGTATCTCATATCCCACATCTCAAAAAGTCGCTCATGCTGCGGCTGAGGGAGGACTTTGGTGAGTGGATCCGCGGTGTTATTCTTTGTATCTACTGTCCGAATCTCGATCTCACGGCGATCAATTATCTCCCGGATCAAATGATATCGCCTGAAGATGTGTTTGGACCGCTGATGAGACCTGGGCTCTTTGGCCAACGCCATAGCCCCATTATTATCACAATAAAATGGTATTGTATCAATAATGGTTGGAACCACTCCTAGCTCCGAGATGAACTTCCTTATCCAGACGGCTTCCTTGGCTGCATCATTTGCAGCAATATACTCAGCTTCCATCATGGAGCCCGCAACGGTTTCTTGTTTGGAACGCTTCCAATATACCGCCCCTCTATTGAGGGTAAATACAAATCTCGAGATAGATTTGTTGTCATCCTTATCACTCTGGAAGCTTGAATCGGTAAAGGCCTCCATTTGGAGATCCCCGTTACCATACACCAAGAACAATTCTTTAGTCCTTCGCAAGTACTTAAGAATATTCTTCACAGCTGTCCAGTGTTTCTCCCCTGGGTTGGATTTATACCTGCTTACTACACCTAGTGCATAAGCTATATCAGGGCGAGTACATAACATCGCATACATTATAGATCCTACGGCTAAAGCGTAGGGTATGATGCTCATGCGAGCTCTCTCTTCATCAGACTTTGAGCCAAAGTCCTTAGAGAGAGTGATTCCGTGACAAGCGGGTAAGGCGCCACGCTTGGAATCTTCCATACTAAAGTTCTTTAGGATGGTGTTAACGTACCTGGTTTGGGACAATCCCAACAACCTCTTAGATGTATCTCTTTAGATCTTAATGCCCAATATGTACGAGGCATCACCCAGGTCCTTCATGGAGAACCTTTGTGATAAGAATAGTTTGATCGATTGTTGCATAGGAACATCATTTCCTATCAGAAGAATGTCATCCACGTAAAATACGAGGAATGTGACAGTACTCTCTACAATCTTCTTATAAATACAAGGTTCATCTGGATTTTTGACGAAATCAAAATCTTTGATAGCATCATTAATGCAATTGTTCCAACTCCATGATGCCAGCTTTATTCCATAAATGGATTTAAGCAACCTACATGTTTTCCCGCTACTCCCACTATCAACGAAGCCCTCTGGCTGATCCATATAAACGCACTCTTCTAAATCACCATTTAGAAATGCAATTTTAACGTCTATCAGCCAGATTTCATAGTCGTAGTGAGCAGTAATAGCAAGTAGGACCCGAATGGATTTAAGCATGGCTACAGGAGAAAAGGTTTCGTTATAGTCCAGTCCTGGCCTTTGACGAAATCCTTTCGCCACAAGCCTTGCCTTATAGGTCTCCACCTGCCCATTCACAACGATCTTTCTCTTAAAGATCCATTTGCACCCTACGGGTTTTACCCCAGAGGGTACAATTTCCAAAGTCCACACTTTGTTGGTGTACATAGACTCCATTTCAGATTTTATGGCATCCAGCCACTTCACAGAGTCGCCACTCGTGATAGCTTGCTGAAAACTTGTAGGGTCATCATCATCCATGATGCAATCTTCTCTATCACCATCAATGAGGAAACCGTAGTATCTCTCTGGTGGGCGAGAAGTCCTACTAGATCTACGGAGTGGCTGTGGTTCATAATATTCTGTTGTAATATCAGGTCCAACTAAGTCGTCATTTGCAACTTGTGTTTCTAGAACTTCTTCTAGCTCAACCACATTGAATCAGTATTATTTGTAAAAATTTAATTTTCTAAAATTGTGGCATGTTGAGGAAAAAAATCTCTTTGTTCCTCCTTGTGGTAGAAAAGATATCCATACGAATGTTTTGAATATCCCACAAATATACACTGAACCAATCGTGTCTCGAGTTTTTCTGGATTCTGCTTTTTGATAAGCCGGACAACCCTAAATCCTAACTCGTTTAAGAGATGGTCTCTTCCAATACCATATCTCATATAGAGTGGTAGACATGGTCTTGGTTGGAACCATGTTCAACAGATATGTTGCAGTCTCCAATGCATGCCCCCAAAAGGAGAGAGGTAACTCAGTATCACTCATCATGGATCGCACCATATCTAATAGGGCATGATTCCATTGCTCTGACACACCATTGTGCTGTGGTGTGTAAGGGGGAGTGAGCTGAGAGAGAATCCCATTCTCTTTTAGGAAGTCCAAAAATCTGTACTGAGATATTCTCCACCTCGATCTGATCGAAGTTTCTTGATGCTCAAACATCATTGTTTTTCTACTTCAAGTTTTTACTCTTTGAATTTCTCGAAAGCTGCAGACTTATGCTTTAAAAAAACACATGTCCGAATCTTGAGAAATCATCAGTAAATGTTTTGAAGTAAGAAAAACCGCCCGTAGCATGTGTAGATATTGGTCCGCATACATCACTATATGAGGCCTAAGAGTTCTGCAGCTCTGTCTTCATCCAGTAAACGGAGTTTTGGTCATTTTATCTTTGATATAAGACTGACAAGTCGCATAAGATTTATATTCAAATGAATTTAAATATTCATCTTTATGTAGGTTGTTTAGTCTTGTTTCGTTAATATGACCAAGTCTACAATGCCAAAGAAAAGCTTCATTTATGTCTGAAAATTTTCTTTTATTTGTGTGGTGTATGTCGAAAACTGTGTGTTGATTTATGAAATATATCCCGTTATTAAGTGTACCATACCTAATCAACTCTTGATTCAGGTTAATGTTCATAACATTATTCTGCAACACAAAATGATATCCTTAATTGTCTAACAAAGAAATGTATATTATATTACAAAACATACTAGGTACATAATAACATGGGTTCAAAACCAATATATAACCCGATGGCAACCCTAGGTGATACTCTCCCACTGATACTGCATGTACATTAGAACCATTTCCAATTCGGAGAGTGTGATCACCGGTCTTCAAAACTATGCTATTTCTCAGTCCTTGCACACAATTGCAGATGTGAGAACCCGAACCGGTATCCAATACCTAGGAAGCAGAGTTTATAGAAAAACAGTTTTCAGTCACAAACACACCTGAAGCGGAAGCATCACCATGCTTCTTTTTCTTGAGATCAGCAATGTACTCAATATAGTTTTGCTTCCAGTGTCCCGACTTCTTGCAGTAGAAAAATTCTCCTTTTCCCAACTTCTCAGCCTTGGATTTGTCTCTCCCTTGTGCCTTTTTGATTCCACCTCTCGATTTGGTGGGTTTCTTCTCATTCCTTCCCTTAGATTTGGCTTTTGGGAGGGAATAGGAAGATTTCCCAACAATCAGAGAGGGAGTCCTCACCTTGAGCGTGCTCTCCGTACTTCTCAACATATTAATAAGTTTAGATAGTGACTTCTCTATGTTGTGCATGTTGAAGTTCACTATGAATGGAGCAAAGGCAGGGGAAAGAGATTGTAGAACAGTATCAACATACTATTCGTTCTCCATTGTCTATCCGAGGCCCTCAAGCTCTTCAATAGGAGCTATCATCTTCAAGACATGTTCACCTACTGGTGTGCCAGGAGCCATCCGCATCTGAAACAACTTTCGAGACGCCTCGTATCGAAGGGTACAAGATTGCTCCCCATACAACTCCTTTGTATAGAGAAAGATGGATTGAACATCCATCTGCTCATGCTGCTTTTGATGTGTGTTATCCATTGATGAAAGCATAAGGCATTTGGCAGTGGCACAGTCAATATCCAATGTTTTGCGGATCTCCCTATCCGCAACAGAAGATTCAAGGCCTGGGCTGGGAGGGGCTGAGGTGGTGAGGACATATGATACCTTATCATATGTAAGGGCAATATTTATGTTCCTCAGCCAGTCTTTATAGTTAGGTCCTGTCATTTTATTTTTCTCTAACAGAAGCATAAGTCCAGTCATGGGTATTTTCCATTAGGAGAGAGAAAAGAATACACTCAGCGAAAGCTCTTGCAAAGATTAGATTGGTTATTATCTTATCTAATCGATGTCTCCCACTGTTTTTATCAAATTTTCCTTCAAATCTTAAAAAGAAGATTAGGCAGGATTAATTACATTCTACAATTTCGCTAACCGTTTAGCCAGGCCAGTAATTAAAGTCAACCTTGTTTTCCCAGAGGCATAACCCCGTTGACACCTTTCTAAACACCTAATAGGTTAGCTAATTGTAAAGTGCAAAACTCTCCTGGGGGTAACTTTTACTCACAGTGGGATCGGGATCCAACTATTATATAGAAGGTATGCAATCTCATTGCAAATTTCAACTCTTGAAACTCCAGATATGGTTTTTACCCCTAGTAGCTTATGACCTTGGCTATGGTCAACATATCAGAAGCACTAGTCAAGTTCTACCCGTCATTTCGTGATTAATTAGACCCA
Organism: Agapanthus africanus; assembly: GCA_030015575.1. Classification (NCBI taxonomy): domain Eukaryota; kingdom Viridiplantae; phylum Streptophyta; class Magnoliopsida; order Asparagales; family Amaryllidaceae; genus Agapanthus; species Agapanthus africanus. The sequence continues at coordinate 478,038,490 of CM057346.1, read as the reverse complement.
CTCACATGACCCTTGACTATGATCAACATAATCACATGAATGTCCTAATTAATCGCATCATATGCTGTGTAGGAAGACATCATTTAGTTACCGTACACTATGCCTTGACTATGATCAACATACCTAGCACGAATAATAAGTACTCTACTTCCTAAAATGTCGGAGGGTTGCGGATGGTTTTTAAGAAAACCTTTAACGCTTTGAACTTGATATCGTTTTAGAATCAAATAGTTTTCAAAAGGAGTGGCTTAAGCTCCGCAATTTTGAAACTTGCTCTTTCATGAAAAGATCGAGTGAGTTTCAAATTTGATTCTGCAAAATTTTTTAGGTTTCTTTTTCTTTACATTAATCTTATTAATGTAGTCCTATCATTTATGTCCTTAAGCCATCACAGAAAAGAAACGAAAATAGAACGTACGCTTATACCATCCGCATTCGCCACGGGGTCCCGTCATGCACCGTTAGGTTACTTAACTAACGGCAGAGCGGGGGCAGGACTAGCGCGGATGCAAAACATAAGCAACGTTTATTATATATCATATATATAATATATACCATTCGTTTCATCATATAAAGTGATCACATCACAGAATATCAGCAGCAGAAGCACATATATGAAAATACAGGATATACTAGGAGGTCCGTATTTTGTATTCAGCCAACAATAGAAAATACGGATTCCACGGTCGCGATGAATAGCCAAGCTCACACCCGTAGACCCCTATGAGAGCGACAAGTGACCCTACCAATTCTAGAGTTAGGTGACCCGGTCTCGATTCCTCAAAATGGCCTCCTATTATACTCTAAAACCCGGTCACTTTTTCTCCCCGTCTTGGGTCTATCCTAATACGGAAAAATAAATAATATACATTAATGGTGATATCATCCTCAACCCGGAAGTTCCCCAATAAAAGAATATTACATACAATGATTTTTATATGAATGAAAAGAAAAACTCCCATCTCACATAAAACCCCCGGCCATTCAATCACGACGATCCCATACATCATATCACAGCAACACATAATATCACATGTCATCAACGAAAGCAAGTATGCGTATCCCAATTGTCGTTGACGTATAGCAACGAAACCGGCGATACACCACATACTACACTTACGGTCGCAGAAAAGAAATGTCAAACTACAACATTTGGAATCGTCACATCCCTTAGACATCATAAACCCGGAATATCTCATATTCCAGCTTTCATGCCTAACAATGTAGATCTTATATTTGGGTCTCAAAATTGAAAACACCTTTTCAAAAGAAATCAGGTAATTCAACAAGATTCCCGATTCCGACTGAGACCGAAATGTTAGATTTACAAGCAACTAATTAATTTTCTGAAAACTAATTAGTGTAGATTCCAAATATTGTATCACATTCATAAAAACTAGGCGATGTTAAACATTTCGATCGATCTATCAAAACCCACAATTCTCAGAGAGCTCAACACTTGAGACAGATTCAAAAATACCCAGATTGTGCCAACAATATATACGGACCAGCACACGAAAGCACGTCCCTTGCCTCACTAACGGCGCTACGGAACTGCCGCCAAAAGCACATTTTTGCCACGATTTTGTGGTCGTTAGGTCGAGTTAGCAGGTCATTTTTCTTGCGGGTACACACAATACACTGCACGATTTTCTGAATATTTTTAAACCCAAAATATCCAACTTTTGAAAAATTTCCAGAGAGCATTTCAAGCATGGGTTTCGATGTTCGTTCGAACACTTTAACGTCGTCTAGGTCATGCCTACTACTATAGCTTGGATTTGACACCACTGCTGGGTTTGCTTAGCACCCTCACTAGGTTTTGACAAGCATCAAACATGCTACATTAAAAATTTTAGGGAGCTAACCAAACCTAACCTAGAATCGAACTAGATTATTAGGGTAACAAAAAGCAAGTATCACATACTAGCAAGTGTCTAACACTAAGAGGAGAGAAATACAACCTTTGTAGGCCTCACCTCCTTGACTCCTTGGATCAACTCGGAATTTAAACGGGTTCTCTTGAGTCCTTCGAAATCCACGACGACCTACCACAGAGTCCCTTGGCACAAGCTCCAAGCTTCACTTGACCTTGGTGGAAGTGAAGCAAACAATCTACACTAGTGGGCTAGATTAATATAGATTGGTGATGTGGGTTATAATCTCACTTAAAATCCTTTCCTTTTAATTTTCTTCACTCACTTTTGAAGAGCTAGAGAGCTTGGAGGAGGAAGAAGAAGGAGAATGGCTTAGCTTGAGCTCATGTGAGAGTTATCTCAATAATAATGAGAATAATAGAATATACGAGAGAGCCACACTCACCCTTAACCATGGCTAACAAATATCTAGATATTTTTGATTTTGAGTTAAGAGATAATAGAAAATGAAACCATGGTTATGACTTTGGTCAACTAAAGAAGAGTGTAGAAGAAATCCAACCATGATTTAATTCACAATTTCCTTTTCTCAATAATCAAAAAATATATAAATAGTTTCCATGTGAGTCTTACATAGCCATCTCCAATGTATCATCAACCATGACACATGTATGCATGTATGTGTGCATTCATAACAATATATACATACATACATACATTCATGCATACATACATATAAAAGAAAAGGGTTTAATAAATGAGTTAATGGTCATTGATACTAAATCAATACTTGATTTAATAATCCGGTCATATCACATACGACCCGACCAATCGAAAACGCCAGATTAAAATATGGTATCATATACGCGTTTAATCAAGCTCCCGCGCATATCCCTATATGCTCCCCACAACTTTCACCCGAGCTAAGAAACCCTTCTGTAGGACTCTAAGACTCGTCAATACGCTAGCAGTAGGTAGTGATCATATCACATACCCACAAACTGTCAACGACACTAGCTGTACGTAACGGCTCCCAGGTATTGAGCGAACAGAAGAAAAACAAGCGAACCTGTCAAAACTCCCGTCGAGCCAACTGGCAACCCTTACCGTTCAGTCCAGTCTCTTCATCAGATATGCTGCATATCGAGTCTAGGGATGGTATCGTCGACCCCAATAACTCAATAAGTCATGCACGTACATGGCCTATAACAGATCTAGAAACTACTGATTACACTTATCAGTAAATCTTATCAGCCCTTGCCAGGGACTTCCTGTTATAGCCAATCGAGCACAGCGCGATATCAACCCCCAATACCGGAAGAGCCGAAACCCCTCCTATCGCTCATTGCCTCCATGTGCCTCGGGACTGTACCCAAAAGCCACCTGTTTGTACGACTCAGTAGAGCCGTAGTAGGGTGGAAATCAAAGTACAGTAGGAGCACACACAAGACTCTATGACGATCTCGGGTCTACAGACTAACCTGTACCAGTGTCACCTGAGAACTGCTATTCGATGATAGATATAATACCATATAGGAGTTCTCGGCGAGTCCATTCAGTGTACCCAGTCTCCACTGAGCACCCGTATAAAATCTTTGATGTCAAACATCAATGGATATGTGATCATCCATCGCCCATCATATGGGTCAAGAAACGTATACGCCAGTCTACTCTAGAATATCGATGCCCCGTCTCGATACACCTACGACTAGGATCATTTTTAAGGATATGCTTATAAACACACATGTCCCACTAGCATGATCTGCATCATAATCCCAGTTGTCAAGAAAATATCCTAAGGGCTTTATCAACATATACCAAATGAGTAATATGCATGATCAAGTGAACATGTCAAGATAAAGAGCAACCAGATAGCATACTATCATGTCGAGCAAGAATGTCCTCTGAATACACACACATTCATACATACCGATACATCCACTATCAAATAATGGCCTTTATGGCATACATATATCCAACAGGCCGGCCTTGGTTACACGAGTACAACATCATCCCTTCTACACAATACCAGTGTATGAAGTATTTCAAAGATAGTCTCGAGTACACCATTATGGGATAGCTAAATCCATTGTCCGTAAACAAAGTCCGAAAATATGAAGACGCAAAGTATTCCTACTAGACTTCGAAGATGCGGAAAGATGTCATAAGTCAGAGGATAAACGGAAGTACGTTGTTACCATCGCGATATTTGAGAGTGACATCGAGGAAGACGAGGAAATAGTCTACTCGGGGCAACCCTAATGCAATAGGTTTGGACCATCTACTCCTATTTTGGTCTTTGGTAGTGACTCTGAGGACGAGGTCAACGCTGTGTTCTCCACTCGCCCGTCAGCATAAACCATTACTGGAGCCGATCAGAGTTTACAAATCACCATGGTTCCGCCACTTCGTACCCGTCATTTCATGATTAATTAGACCCATTCACACGACCCTTGGCTAAGGTCAACAAAGTCACATGCCTGTCCTCATTAATCATATCATATGCTGTGTAGGAAGGCATCACTTAACTACCGTACACTACGCCTTGGCTAAGGTCAACAAACGCATCACGAATACTAAGAACTCTACTTCCTAAAATGACGGAGGGTTGCGGATGGTTTTTAAGAAGACCTTTAACGTTTTAAACTTGATATCGTTGTAGAATCAACTGGTTTTAAAAGGAGTGGCTTAACCTCCATATTTTGAAACTTTGCTTTTTCGTAAAAAGCCGTGTGCGTTTCAAATTCGATTCTACAACATCTTTAGGTTTATTTTCTTTTATTAATTTCATTAATGAATGTCCCGTCATTTAAGTTACATAAGCATCACAGATATATACAATGTACGCTTATGCCATCCGCATTCGCCACGAAGTCCCGTCATGCACCGTTAGGCTAGGTAACTAACGGAAGAGCGGGACAGGGCTAGCGCGGGTGAAAAACATAAGCAACGTCTATTATATATTTCATATATAATATAATGTATCCATCTCAGAATATAAAGTGATCACATCACAGAATATCAGCAGCAGAAGACAGCATATGAAATATTAGATATACTAGGATTTCCGGGTTTTAACTTAAGCCTGTATAAAACACGGATTCCACGGTCGTGATGAATAGCCAATCCCACATCCCAAGACCCTTACGAGAGCGGCAAGCAACCCTGCCAATTCTAGAGTTAGGAGACCCGGACTCGACTCCTCGAGATGGCCTCCCACTGGACTCTAGAACCCGGTAACTTGTGCTCCCCTCCTTGGATCTATCCTAATGCGGAAAAGTAAATAATATACATCAACGGTGGCTTCTTCTTCAACCCGGAAGTGCCCCAATAAAAGAATATTACATACAAGTTTATACATGAATGAAAATGAAAAACTCTCATCTCATATAAAAAAAACCCGGTTATTCAAACACGATGATCCAATATAACATATCACTGCAACACATAACATCACATGTCATCAACGTAAGTAAATATGCGTATCCTAATTGTCGTTGATGTATAGCAACGAAACCGACGATACACCACATATTACACTTATGATCCCAGAAAAGAAAATGAAAACTACAACAGTTGGAATCCGCAACCACATCAGACATCATAAACCCGTAATATCTCATATTGCGGATTTCATGCCTAACAATATGAATTCGTTAGACATCACATGCCTAACAATTATAAACCCCGCATTTTAGTCTCGATATCGAAAACGCTTTTCAATATCAAGACAGGATTCAAAAAGATTCCCGATATCCTGATCGAATGCTCGTCGAAATCTTTATTAGACGGCCATACCCCCGATGATGTCGACGAAGTGCACTTAGGCGGAACACCGCGGCCTCGAGCACCCGGACGGATGCTTTTGGCAACGGAGTTCTCTTACAGTCACTTGGTCGGGACTATGGGGCGTAGCTATCTAGTAAGGTTACCCGGCGAGTATCCGCGTATGCTACGTGATTTCGACGGACTTTTGATCCATATCAAAATTCTGTGGCAACCGATCAAATGAAATTAAATTGCTAGATTTATAAAATTCAAATATTGTGGATTCCAAGTATTGTATCCCATCGCATGATATCTGGACGACGTTAACCTTTTCGATCGATTCATCAAAGTCCCAAAATTCCCTGAGAGCTCAACACTTGAGCACAGTTTATTAATACCCAGAATTATGCCACAGCACCTATGGACCAACCGTAGAAGGGCAAACCCAAGCCCCATTAATGGCACCGCAGAACTGCCGCAAACCCTAAGGTTCGAAAGCGGTTCCATGGTCATTATATCGAGTAGGGTTTCATTCTTCTAGAGAGTCCATAGAATCGCTTGCATGATTTTCTGAATACCTTAAATTTGGAAAAATGGGTTTTTGACATTCGTTCGAACTTTTTAATTTCGTCTAGATAACATGTGAAAACCCGAAACCATGTTAAACTACGAATACGAAACACTCCGAATAGCCTATTCAGTATGACCACATCACATGCAATCACAGATAAAACAAGCAACACCCGATGAACCAAAACCAAGAGACTGGAACGATACTAAAATTTGAAGCCCAAAACCCTTAACATGGCCGAGCTCACCGGTTTTTTAGGGGTTGTGGCCGGCCACAATTGGTCAAAATGGGACCAAATTTTGGTAGTGTTCATGGTATATCACATACATCATTCTGCAGTTATTTTAAAAAAATTTCGAGGACTTTAAAAATTCGACAGATACTAGGTTTCGATGTTTCAAGTTTCGGAGTAGTTTCAGTTTCGTAATCTAACAAATATCGTCTAATACCCTAGCCCGGCTCCGATACCACTGTTGGGGTTCCTCAGCACCCTACTGGGTTTTCAAGACATCAAGCATACCAATTTCAAAAATTCTAAGATGCTAAAGAACCCTTAACAAGGATCAAGCTAGAGTAACTAGACAAACTAAACATATAATCTACCATTAAACTAAGTGAATGAGGAATACAAACTTTGTAGACCGGTCCTTCACTTCTAAAGCTCCATGTGGTAGTCTCTTCGCTGCGAGTATTGATCTCCCGAACTCTACTATGGGTTCTCTTAGAGAAATGAACAAGCTTACTCGAAGTCTTCAAGACCGAAGATGATCTACGTCGAGGAGACTCAACCCCAAGCTATCTCTTCACTAGGTCATGAAGTTTATGAAGAGAAGACCCAAAACTAAATAGCTAATAGTAGAGGATGATGAAGTAGAAAATGGGCTCACTTTTGATTTTATTTTCTCACAATATTTTTCTCACCTTCTCAAGATCAAAAGAGCTAGAGGAAGAAGTTGAAGAAAAACTCTTTAGAATAAAATCAAGTGAAGAATGAAAACTCATTAGGTGAGAATAGCAACCATGGGTGAGTTAATATCACATATTAACCACTGTAGAGACATAACCATGGTTTAAGATGATGGTTTGGTTAATAAATATCTTGAATGAGACAAAATTAGTGGACTAAGTCAAACATGCTTTAAGCTTCTCCAAGCTTCTAAGCATGACAATTTCCAACTAATTTTGAATTACCAAAAAATATAAAATCCTCACCATTATCTTAATCATGGTGTGAGTCTCACACATCCATGTTGCATGTATCATCTAGCATGATAAAAAAACATGTACACAAATATATATCACATATATACTTAATGCACAATCAAGTGAGAAAATAAATCTTAAGTGAGCTAATACTAGTTAATGTAAATTTAATATATCAAATATATAATTATACATTAGGTTATTAAATCAACACTTGATTTAATAATCCAACTATATCTCATATAACCGACTAATATAATATGTATCATTTTATCGAATCAACACTTGATTCGATCACCCGGTTATATCACATAAAACCGACCGATATCATATATCGCAAGAGTAGAATACATTATCACATACACGTATTAATCTCGGTCCCGCACATATCACATATGTGCTCCTACTTCATTTCGCTTGAGCCAGGAAAGCACTGTGTAGGACTCTAAAGACTCGTTAATACGCCGGCAGTGGGTGATGATCATATCAAACACCCACAACCCGCAAGAGGCCCGCTAAACATAACGGCCATCCGGGTATTGAGCGATCAGAAGATCAACAAGCAAGCCTGCTCATACTCCTGTGAATCCGATCAGTAACACTACTGTACAGTTCGGTCTCTTCGTCTGATATGTCGCATATCTCGCCTAGGGGTGGTAAACGTCAGACCCTAATAGCTTGATAATTTATGCCGATGCAAGGTCTATAACGGGTCGAGAAACTACTAATAACACTTACCATAAAATCTCATCTACTCTGGCCAGGGATTTCAAGTTATGGCCAATCGAGCATAGCGCAACATCAACCCCCAATACCGGGAGAGACGAAATCCCCTCCTATCGCTCATTGCCTCCATGTGACTCGGGACTGTACCCAAAAACCACCTGTTTGCACGACTCAGTAGAGCCATGGTAGGGTGGAAATCAAAGCACAGTGGGAGATATACAAGTCTCTATGATGATCTCGGGTCGACAGACTAACCTGTACCAGTGTCACCAGAGAACTGCTATCTGACGTGAGGTATAATACCAACTAGGAGTTCTCGGCGGTTAATTAGACCCATTCACATGACCCTTGGCTAAGGTCAACAAAGTCACATGCCCGTCCTAATTAATCACATCATATACTGTGCAGGAAGACATCATTTAGCTACCGTACACTACGCCTTGGCTAAGGTCAACAAACGCAGCATGAATACTAAGTACTCTACTTCCTAAAATGACGGAGGGTTGCGGATGGTTTTTAAGAAAACCTTTAACGCTTTGAACTTGATATCGTTGTAGAATCAAATAATTTTAAAAGGAGTGGCTTAAGCTCCGCATTTTGAAACTGCTTTTTCGTAAAAAGCTGAGTGGGTTTCAAATTCGATTCTACAACATCTTTAGGTTTATTTTCTTTCATTAATCTCATTAATGAATGTCCCATCATTTAAGTTACTTAAGTATCACAGATAAATACAACGTATGCTTTTACCATCCGTATTCGCCACGAAGTCCCGTCATGCACCATTAGGTTATGTAACTAACGGCAGAGCGGGGCAGGGCTAGCGCGGGTGAAAAACATAAACAACGTTTATTATATATCTCATATATAATATAATGTATCCATCTCAGAATATAAAGTGATCACATCACAGAATATCAGCAGCAGAAGACAACATATGAAATATTGGATATACTAGGATTTCTAGGTTTTAACTTAAGCCTGTATAAAACACGGATTCCACGGTCGTAATGAATAGTCAATCCCATATTCCAAGACCTCTACGAGAGCGGCAAGCAACCCTGCCAATTCTAGAGTTAGGAGACCCGGACTCAACTCCTCGAGATGGCCTCCCACTGGACTCTAGAACCCGGTAACTTGTGCTCCTCTCCTTGGGTCTATCCTAATACTGAAAAGTAAATAATATACATCAACGGTGACATCTTCCTCAACCCCGGAAGTGCCCCAATAAAAAAATATTACATACAAGTTTATACATGAATGAAAATGAAAAACTCCCATCTTACATAAAAACACCCCGGCTATTCAAACACGACGATCCAATTTAACATATCACAGCAACACATAAAATCACATGTCATCAACGTAAGTAAATATGCGTATCCCAATTGTCGTTGACGTATAGCAATGAAACCGGCGATACACCATATATTACACTTACGGTCGCAGAAAAGAAAATGAAAAGTACAACAGTTGTAATCCGCAACCACCTCAGACATCATAAACCCGTAATATCTCATATTGCGGATTTCATGCTTAACAATATGAATTCCTTAGACATCACATGCCTAACAATTATAAACCCTGTATTTTAGCCTCGATATTGAAAACACTTTTCAATATCAAGTCGGGTAATTCAACAAGATTCCCGACATCCTAATCGAATGCTCGTCGGAATCTTTAGTAGACGACCATACCCCCGATGCCGTCGACGAAGTGCACTTAGGCGGAACACCACGGCCGCGAGCACCCGGACGGATGCTTTTGGCAACGGAGTTCTCCTATAGTCACTTGGTCGGGGCTATCGGGCGTGGCTATCTAGTAAGCTTACCCGGCGAGTATCTGCGTACGCTACGTGATTTCGACGGACTTTTGATCCATATCAAAATTCCGGGGCAACCGATCAAATAAGACTAAATTGCTAGATTTATAAAATTCAAATATTGTAGATTCCATGTATTGTATCCCATCGCATGATATCCAGACGACGTTAAACTTTTCGATCGATTCATCAAAGTCCCACAATTCCCCGAGAGCTCAACACTTGAGCACAGTTTATAAATACCCAGAATCATGCCACAAGACATATGGACCAACCGTAGAAGGGCAAACCCAAGCCTCATTAATGGCACCGCAGAACTGCCGCAAACCTTAAGGTTCGAAAGCGGTTCCATGGTCATTATATTGAGTTAGGGTTTCATTCTTTTAGAGGGTCCACAGAATCGCTTGCATGATTTTCCGAATACCTTAAATTTGGAAAAATGGGTTTTTTTACATTCGTTCGAATTTTTATCTTCATCTAGATAACATGTGAAAACCCGAAACCATGTTAAACTATGAATATGAAACACTCTGAATAGCCTATTCAGTATGACCACATCACATGCAATCACAGAAAAAACAAGCAACACCTGAAGAACCAAAACAAGAGACTGGAACAATACCAAAATTTGAATCCTAAAACCCTTAACATGGCTGAGCTCACCGGTTTTTTAGGGGTTGTGGCCGGCCACAATTGGTCAAAATGGGACCAGTGTTTATGGTGTATCACATACATCATTCTGCAGTTGTTTAAAAAAAATTCGAGGACTTTAAAAATTCGACAGAAACTAGGTTTCGATGTTTCAAGTATCGGAGTAGTTTTGGTTTCGTAATCTAACAAACATCGTCTAATAGTCTAGCCTGGCTCTGATACCACTGTTGGGGTTCCTCAGCACCCTACTGGGTTTTCAAGACATCAAGCATGCCAATTTCAAAAATTCTAATATGCTAAAGAACCCTTAATAAGGATCAAGCTAGAGTAACTAGACAAACTAAACATGTAATCTACTATTACACTAAGTGAATGAGGAATACAACCTTTGTAGACCGGTCCTTCACTTCTAAAGCTCTGTATGGTAGTCCCTTTGCTGCGAGTATTGATCTCCTGAACTCTACTATGGGTTCCCTTGGTGAAATGAACAAGCTTGCTCGAAATCTTCGAGGCCGAAGATGATCTACGTCGAGGAGACTCAACCCCAAGCTATCTCTTCACTAGGTCATGAACTTTATGAAGAGAACACCCTAAACTAAATGGCTAATACTAGAGGATGATGAAGTAGGAAATGGGCTCACTTTATATTTTATTTTCTCACAATATTTTTCTCACCTTCTCAAGATCAAGAGAGCTAGAGGAAGAAGATGAAGAAAAACTCTCTAGAATAAAATCAAGTGAAGAATGAAAACTCATTAGGTGAGAATAGCAACCATGGGTGAGTTAATATCACATATTAACCACTGTAGAGACATAACCATAGTTTAAGATAATGGTTTGGTTAATAAATATCTTGAATGAGACAAAATTAGTGGACTAAGTGAAAGATGCTTTAAGCTTCTCCAAGCTTCTAAGCATAACAATTTCCAACTAATTTTGAATTACGAAAATAAATAAAATCCTCACCATTATCTTAATCAGGGTGTGAACACACCCATGTTGCATGTATCATCTAGCATGATACAAAAAAAATGTACACAAATATATATCACATATATACTTAATGCACAATCAAGTGAGAAAATAAATCTTAAGTGAGCTAATACTAATACTAGTTAATGTAAATTTAATATATCAAATATATAATTATACTTTAGATTATTAAATCAACACTTGATTTAATAATCCGGCTATATCTTATATAACCTACTAATATAATATATATCATTTTATCGAATCAACACTTGATCCGATAACCCGGTTATATTACATATAACCGGCCGATATCATATATCGTGAGAATAGAATACGGTATCACATACACGTATTAATCTCGGTCCCACACATATCACACACCCATGTTCCAAGACAATTACCGTATTGATAACACCGTTTGTTAGATTTTCTACCTTAGATAGGCAACCACCAACATTCTCCGGCTCCCTGAGACTTAAGAGAATTGGTCCCACTTAAACCTATATTTACTAGGGTCCTTATTGTAATTTAGTATAACTGGAGGGGGTTTTATTTAAAAATAGTTTTGATATATTTTCAAAATACACCTTAGGTATTTAATTATCGTCTTTAGGGTTTTCATAGATGTATATTTTATAAAAGTGAACTTTCTAGTGAGTAAAACCTAGTTTTCAGTGTATATGGTATTTTATTGAAATATTGGAATTGTTTTGTATTTGGATGGTAGTTTCATGTAATGGTGATTCTTTTAATTTAGAAAACTTGGAATATTTGTATAATATATTTAAAATAGATCTTTTAATAATACTCATATATATATTTATATATTTTAAAAAATAAATTTTATTTATTTTCTAGAAATCTCATTTTCTTAAAAATAGTATTAAAAATTCCATCGAGATCGAATGCTCCTTGCGGAGGTCTGCATCTCTCTCTATAAAGCCCAAGGATGTGCGATAACCCGCACCATCCCGATCGGGATTCCCCAAAATGGTTTGTAGAGGCGTAATTGTAAGGAATTAATGAATACTCTTTTTAAAGAAAACGATTTCGTAATAGTTTAGGGTATTTTATTGTAACTCATGATATTCCCAGAAACTTTTCCTAAAATTAAATCATGCTATGTCAACGATGTGTGTTGTGATGTTGTAGTTCATTACCTCATGAGTTTTCTAAAGGTAATACAAGTATTATGTTGATTTGTATCGAAAATAAAGTATGTGGTATTTTACCGTAAAAATACGATAAAAGTTGCATGAAAGAATCGTTTGAGATGAAACTTATTTTAATGTGTTTGTTAATATTTTTTAAACATTATATGAGAGTATGGTATTTTATTGCTTAAGAAAAATAGAATTTTTAAAGAAAAACCGATTCAGAAGTCGGATTAACTCCGCTTCCAACGGGTTTTGAAGAATGTAAGTTTTAGAATAGATAAAGAGAGGGGAAGAAGGGACTTACTGGCTATTAAGAAAGAAGAGAGGTAGGGGAAGATTAGGGAAGCTTCGGGGCGTCGTATCGTCGCCGGAATCTCCTCGGAACTTTGCCCTTCGCTAACTCCACTTGCACAACTATATGGACTTGAGAATTTTTGAGAGTTTTGGCACTTGATTTCAGAATGAGGAGTGCTAAAGGATAAGGTTGTATTTATAGGGTAGGATTAGGGTTTAGAGGGTTAAAGAAAGCATTAAAATTTGCATTAAAATTGGATTAAAGGGTGTTTTATTGTTCTCTGGAAAATGTGCAGAGAAAACAAACAGACTAGGAGAAGTTGGGTAGACTAAGGGATGCAGGGGAAAATTTTTCAAAGCTTTACCTACGATTTAGCCCGGTGGTGCCGGTCTTTTCTAGGGTTTCGCCGATCGAAATCCGGTGGGGGTGTTGGATCTTTGGCTTCGTGTCCCTCTCGATTCATATACCCTCATACACATGTTTGATTATTCTGTAACTTATCATCTTACATGTAGTGCATTTGCAAACCCTTGGGCTTCTAAAAGATCAAAGGAAAATTAAATAAAAAGATAATGTGGCTGGCGGGATTCGATCACAGGGGTTACGTCACAGTAGTGCAAGGGTTTACCAATGAGCTATAAGTTGTTTCTTGCTATTCAAAAGTAAAACAAATACTTATAGTGTATGCAGGATTCCAAATGCCCAAATTGTACATTAACTTTTAAATAATTTTCTGTATATTGAAATTGGAGTTGTTACACACACCGCCTTCCGAACACCGCTGGGTATATTCTGCTATAAGGTGATACCTTTCGGTTTGAAGAACACAGGTGCTACCTACCAGAGGGTCATGATGAAGATCTTCAATGACCTCATACATGAGATTGTTGAATGTTATATTGATGACCTTGTGGTGAAAAGCAAATCGTACGAGGAGCACTGGGAATATTTGAACATAGTGTTCCAGCATCTTCGGAAATACAATCTAAAGATAAATCCTCTGAAATGCGCGTTTGGAGTCTCCTCAGGAAAATTCCTAGGATTCATCATACGACACCGAGACATCGAAATAGACCCATCAAAGATCAAGGCGATTATAGAAATGCCATGCTAAGAACTCTCAAACAACTGTGGTCTCTCCAAGGAAAGTTCGCGTATATCCGGCGGTTCATAGCCAATCTCTCCGGCAAATACCGCCCGTACAGCCATCTAATGAAGAAGGGGACCCCGTTCATTTGGGATCATAAATGCCAAAGTGCACTAGACGAAATCAAGCAATACCTGCAGAATCCGTAGGTATTGACCGCTCCGATTAAAGGAAATCCCCTCATCCTATACACAACAGCCCTGGAAGGTTCTCTAGGCATGTTATGGGTATAGGAGAACGACCAGGGGAAGGAGAGAGTTCTCTATTATTTGAGTCGAGTTCTCCTGGGGGTAGAAAACAACTACCCCCCATCGAAAAGTATTGCCTGGCACTGATTTTCATGATAACGAAGCTCAGACACTACGCCTTGGCACATGAGATCCACCTCATATCAAAAGTGGATCCTCTCAAATATTTGATGTCAAGAGCCATACTAACAGTAAGGATTGCTAAATGGGCCCTCCTCTTGATGGAATTCTCGATAACGTATCGACCCCTCAAAACAGTGAAAAGCCAGGCCATCGCCGACTTTCTTACCGAGCATCCGATACCGGCCGATTCTCCCTGAAATTGCGAATTGCCAGACGAACACGCGTTTGACACAATCGAAGGGGAGAAGGAAGAAAATAATGTCCAATGGGAACTCTACTTCGATGGAGCATCTTCCATGAAGAAGCGTAAGAATAACACCCCTATAATCAAAGCTGGGGTGGGCCTCATCTTCGTGACTTCACAAGGGGGATACTGCGTTCCGCCCTTTCCTTAACGGAACCAAAAACAAACAACGAGGCTGAATATGAAGTTTTGATAGCGGGTCTTGAGATCGTTGTCGATATGGAAATCGAAAACCTCCTCATATATGGAGACTCTCAGCTGGTCGTTAGCCAAGTAAATGGAGACTATCAGACATGCAAACCAGAGTTGATAAAATATGGTAGGAGAGTGCAGCAACTGCTGACACAAATCCTCTCCTACATCCTGCAAAGCATACCGCGTGCGGAAAATAGCAAGGCGGATGCATTAGCCAAGCTAGCTAAGGAACTGGCTGACAAAAACCTTGATGACGTAAGGATCGTTGTGCAAAGCCGCCGGGTTCTTGCGCCAGTAGAAAAATCTTCAGAGGAGTCAATGGAGCCATCTGAAGGAAATGAAATGACCAAACAAGCAGTCCTCTAAATAGAAGACGAAGAAAAGGTCAAGGATTGGAGGGATGTCTTCATAGACTACATCAAATACCATCGAACGCCTGAAAATGCGTCGTCAAGACATTAGCTCATGAAACGGGCTCTGTCTTTCGCACTCGTCAATAATACTCCATACAAGAGGTCGCTCGACTGTCTGTGGCTATGGTACTTGGGGTCAGAAGAAGCAAAAAGGGTCGTCCAAGAAACTTACGACGGGCTCTGCGGTTCTCATCAAGCCAGGCCAAAGATGAAGCTGAAGATCAAAAGAATGGGTTGCTATTGGCCCACAATGATTCAGGACTGTCTCGAATATGCGAAGCAGTGTCACTCGTGCTAGATTCACGGGGACTTCATCCACCAACATCCAAATCTGCTACACCAATAGTAGCTAGCCGGCGGTTCGAAATGTAGGGAACCGATATAATCGGCCCCATTGAGCCAGCATCATACAAACGACACCGGTTCACACTTGCGACGACCGACTACTTTTCTAAGTGGGCGGAAGTAGTACCACTAAAGGAGGTGAAGACAGAGAATATTCTCCATTTCTTCAAGACACATGTCATTACCGGTTCGGTACTCCGCGGTGGATAATCTCGGATAATGGGCCTGCCTACAGGAGCCATAAAATCAGCCGCTTCGTAGAATAACACAATATAGACTGGAGATACTCTACATTCTATAATCCTCATGCCAACAGTCTAGCTGAAGCTTTCAACAAGACCTTGACCAATATGATAAAGAAAATGGTGTCTAAAAGCAAAAAAGGACTGGCATGAGAGATTGCACGAAGCTCTCTGGGCGTACCGGACGACGTTCAAAATGGCTACGAATACAACACCATACCCGTTGGTATTCGGCACTGAAGCAGTCCTTCCTTTGGAAATAGAACTCCCTTCTCTCCGAGTAGCGGTTCGATACAAGCTAACAGATGATGAAAATGTCCATCTTCGGCTTGAGGAGCTCGACGCCTTCGATGAAACTTGCCTCATGGCGCAACAAAATCTAGAAGTTTACAAGGCAAGGATGACATGCTCATACGAAAAACTGACTAGGCCGAGAACATTCCACCAAGGCGAACTCGTGTTAGCCGTCAAAAGACCTATGATCCCCAATCTTGCAAAATGAGGGAAATTTGATCCGAACTATGAAGGCCCATACATCATAGACAAGGTTTACCAAGTTGGGGCCTATTTGCTCATGGATACGCATGGCGAAAGACCTTTCCGGCCAATAAACGGCCGATTCCTTAAGATATACCACGCTTGACGAGTCATGACTTAGGTCAATGATAAATGACGATGCTCGTGTCCGCTCGTTATCTTCCTGAGTCAAAACTCTAAGTGGTATTCGTAAAAACTTCGCCTCAAACATGGAGACAATTGACCGTAATGTCCTTAGACTAAAACCTCACCTCAAAAATGGTGATAATGGACCACTACGTCCTTAAACTGGCAACCGACCGAGATGTCCCTAAACTAATAATGGACTGGAATATCCAAAAACTAGTGCGCTGCCTTAAATATGGCGCATCGCCCCAAATATGGCGATATCCTCTATTGAGATCTATATTGCAATCAAAGCTCCAGTGGCAAAGATTGCAACTCAAGTTCCATTGGCAAACAGATGTAAAAAAACGGTACGTCCACAAGCGAAATAGGCACGGATGAAAACCCGAAAAGGGGCCGTGAGTAAAAACAGCAGGGCTACCGGCGAGCTTGTGAAAAACTGAAATGGAGCAATCTCTTTGTAAACAATGGTACGTCCATAAGCAAAATGGGTACGGATGAAATCCCGAAAGGGCGCCGTGAGTAAAAATAGCAGGGCTACCTGCGAGCTTGTAAAAACGCGAGAGGGAGCAATCTCATAAAATTTTCACTTACGAGATCCTCTCGACTCATAAGGAGAACTCCCCATATGAGACCCTCACGGCTCATAGAATTTGAATGTCTTAAGTTACATGGATCCAATCTTGTTCTTAAGCCATCGTATTTCCCTTTTGCCCTACAGGCGGTCCAATATCGGCCCTTGTATACAATCCACGGGCACAAATAAATAATTTCCCCCACCAAGTTCCACCAATGACGAGGAATGTCCTCATATGGTGAACGACACTTATAAGTCCTCTCGACTTGTAAGATCCTTACGACTTGCAAGAGAAAATATCACTTAAGAGACCTCATAACTTCTAGAGAGAAACTACACCTATGGGATCCTCTCGACTCGTTGGGAGAAAACCCTTTATGAGAGCCTTACGGCTCATAAAGTCAAAAGCCTTAGTCGACAGGATCCTAACCATGTCTACTAAGCCCCCTTTGTTCAAATCAGCAAAGGCAAATGATGATTCGCTCCTGACAATATTCCAGTTGTAGCGATACTGATACCTAAATCGGCATCAAATTCCAAGTCCTTTCAAGGCAAATGATGATTCGCTCCTGGTAATATTCCAGTCGCAGCGATACTGATGCCAAAATTGGTATCAGATCTTAAGTTCCATACCCGCAACAAAAATTAGCGAGCAAGAAATGCATATGAAATAGCTGAAATGATGGGGCAACTCGCAATAAAAATCAGCGAGCGAAATATATGCATATAAAAACAGCCGAAATGTTTGGGCAACTCGCAATAAAAAGTAGCGAGTAAAAAGAAAGAATAGCCGAAATGATTAGGCACTGCAACAAAAAGCCGAAATGATTGGGCAATCGCGACTTTTGCGATATAAAAAGCTGAAATGATAGAGCGTCGCGGAAAGAAATAAAATGAAATAAAACTTTGGCCCTACAGGTGAGTCCAAATCAACCCCTGTATACAATCCTTAGGCACAAACGAAAAGGAAACCATATTTTCCCGTTAGGCTCCATCAAAAGGAGAGCCAAGTCTTGATGGTCCACAAAATAACCTAAAATCTACCTCAACATTCGTCTCGTCACAGCAGACGCAATGTCAACAGCGACGTTCCTTCTCACTTCAGCAGGATGCAGACGCGACATCAACAAAGACTCCAGGGTCAAAACAAAATGGAGTCATAGCAAAATTCCTACCTCCTTGAAGGTTCACAAAACAACATAAAGACTACCTCAACATTCATCTCGTCACAGCAGATGCAATGTCAACAGTGGCGTTCCTTCTCACTCCAGCCGGATGCAGATGCGACGTCAACAAAGACTCCAGGGTCAAAACAAAACTAAGGCACGACAAAATTCCTAGCTCCAAGTCTTGACGGTTCACAAAACAACCTAAAGACTACTCCAACATTCTTCTCGTTATAGCAAACGCAATGTCAACAAAGGCTCCAAAATAGCCAAATCAAAAGGCAGCGAAGGCCAAATTCCTAGCTTCAGGGTCTTGACAACAACACAAATAAAACCTGAAAGACTATCGGAGATCATCCCACACCAGTGCGTAGTGGTTATGACACATCGGGGCTCCCCAAACTGAGCCTAACCTCAAATAAAAAGCGACATGGCAAAATTCCTAACGCTTGCTCTTCCGACGGTCAAACTGCCTAAAAAGATTACTTAAAGACATCTTATCCAGCCCCCGAAGGGATCAGAGACACGACAGTCGCAGGGCTACTCGAACAACGGTGTAAAGTCTGCATATCAACGAACGCATCAGCCAACGTGACGGTACCACGGACTAAAACCCTAGTACCACAAAACTTAACGGATCTTTGTCGTAAAGAGCAGGGGTTAATTATAACGTTAGGACAAGTTTGCCTATAAACCCAAGGGAGGTAAACTGAATAAACTCCGAAATGAGTCCATAAACTAGAGACTCTTGAATGAGTGAATAAACTACTAACTCCGAAATAAGTGAATAAACTACAGACTCCGAAATGAGTATATAAACTACTTTACGCCAAGACAAGATATCGACAGAAAGAGAAACGCTAGTATGAAATGAAATGCCTTTTATTCATGAATCAAAATGGATACAATATACTTTCATTATGAATCAAAATGAATACAAGTAAAAAAAAGGGAGAATATACAGCGACAAAATTGTCTAAGCCAGCGGACGGTTCAATAAGCCAGTAAGTTCGTCGTTTTTCAGCTGGACTTCTGCTTCAAGCTCTGTTAGTGCCGCAAGACGAGTCCTTGCCTGTGCCTGTCGATTCTGGTATGAAGCGAACCGACTTTCAAGCTCTTTCTCGGCGGCTTTGTGGGCTTCAACCATCTCACATGTAAAAATAACGGCTTTATCGAAGCACCCGCCAAATTTCATACGCACGGGTGGTCTTGGCAATGAGCTGAGCTTGAAGTTCCCCCAAAACTTTGGAAGCCAATTCTCTCGCCGAAAACATCCGGTTGAGCCTTTTCTCGCATGACTGGAGATTAGCTGCACATCGTTCGATCCATCCATGCAGGCTCGTTTTTACAGACAAGAGGTCGTAGGGAAGGCGTATACATTCAATCTCATGTAGACAAGCCTCCACTCTGTGGCAATACTCAACTCAGGTGCGCACCAGTGCCTTGTCATGATAAGTGGCAAGAACAGATAAGGAAGCGTTGGCTTCAGCAGCGAATTCTTCAGCTGTGACATAAGTACCAGCGTGAAGATCTTCGATGAGAGCCGCCAGGGAATAAACGCTCTGTTTTTCCATCCTCTCAAATACGCGTCGGGTGTAAGGACCTGGTGGCATGGGGATCCGAGACTAATGGGGTCAGGGCTGGCAAAGCTGTGAAGATATATGCGCGGTCAGTTATATTTTCAAATATGAAGTAAGAAAAACGAAGCCAAAAATAAAATGTCACTTACCCACAGTCATGCACGGCGGGCTTGAGAGATCCCCAGGTCCATTAAGAATCTTAACTTCATCGTCGGCTTCCAGAACTGTGGTTTAAAATGAAGGGCATATCAGCATCATGATAAAAATATAAAACAAAAAGGGCAAAAGAATGCCGACCTTGGCCGGAAAAGAGTACTATGCTTTGTGGAGGTATCACTTGTGGGGCCGCCATGTCAAGCAATCACTGGAAGGTTTTCCTCAGGGGGAAATCCACGATGCCGCCAGCTCCCGCAATTCTGAGGAAAGGAAAAGTTCAAATAACGAAGGGATCGTTAAACAAAATGTGTATGTATTATAGATTACCTTCGATGCTTCTGTAACACCTTAGAATGCGATTAGTGTTAATTAAGCGATAATGTGGATTTTTAGTAAAAAGTTTACCAAAATAGTTTTCACATATTTTATAAAAATTAATTAATATTTTATTATTTATTTTGGGTTTGCACACACTTGTGCATGTTAACCTAGGGTTAATTAGGGTTAACCATGCTTACGTAGCTATGGCACCTTAACCCCGTATCAATTAAGTGTATGCATTTATTTAAATTGTTTAGTTTTAAAAAAAGGTTTGAATTTGGTTGACTTGGGGGAGAGAGAGAGAGGGTTGACAATGGAATCATGAGCATGGGGCAAGCATGGCTTGCATTTAATGAGGAGAGAGAAGAGGGGGGCATGACTCATACTAAACTCACACCCTCATTTCCCTCACCCTCACTCATACACTCACTCACATTCTCTCATTCAGACTCTCATTCTGTCCTTCTCAATTGTTTCCTCATCTCATTCCCTCATCCCCCTCCAACAGAAACCCTAACCCAAATCCTCACTAAACTAAACAATTCTTCACAAAACCTCACTAAAACCCTTCACAAGTCAAGATTAATCCAATAAGATCACTTGGAGCATGGAAAGCTAGGGTTTTTGAGTAAGTGTGGATAGGTAACAATCTCTTACTATTAATTAGGTGTCTATTATATTATATTGCTTAGTAATTGCCATTTAGAATACTAAAGATGCAGTTTTGAGCACAAATCGTATTTTTAGTGCTATTTTAGTGTCACTGTAACCTGCTATCACCACGAATGTTCACTATAAAATCTTGCAATATAGTAGTGTTGTACTAGAGGCCCTGAGTGTTAACCTGAAACCCTGACCCCACCATGCACTGTTCGACCGGCAAGACAGGGGGATAATCCAGCGAGCTCGGGTTTTTGGGAGCCTGGGGTGTTGTGATTTTGTGGGTAGCTGTTTGTGTGCTATCCTAGGTGTTCAGTACTGCTAGATTTTTATGTAGTGACTGTAGGTAAAATCTGGGAGCACTTAGCTAAATTTAGGCGTTTCGGTAAAGTGCAATACGATTGATCTGACGTAGTTTTAGTTTTTTGGGTAGCTTGCTGTCATGGGTTTGTTTTGATGATGTCGCTACACACGTTAGCCGCTAAGCGAACCCTTTTGTAGCTTAAAGGAACCGATTCATTATTTGGTGTTGTGTTCGTTGTTCTTGCATAGTTTGCTAAATTCACGCGTTATTGTGTTTTGCGTTAATAGGATCGCAGGCGGGGACTTCGGACGCTACGAAGAAAGGAAAGCAGGTGGTTGGATTCACGTAGCTCGAGATCCTTGCTGAGTAGATTTAACATCTACGGGGAAATCGCCCGTATGGCGTTAAACGTCAGGGCTAGATATGATATTATAGCTGTATGTTTATATGCATATATGTTGATTGTGCATGAGTATCATTGCATACCATTACTTGTAGTGTCTTAACTTAGTACCTAGTGGACACTGCACCATTACTGACGGTTCATGTTGCACAAGCACTAAATTGTATGCTACACCTACACCGTCGGTAATTGCCATGACACGCACAACCTATACACATGTGGTATTGCATTCGTTATTGACATTAAGATATTGATTCTTGTTCTATTGCGCATATGAAATGTATCATGTATACATATCCACATGTACACACATACCTTGCTATAGCTATATATAAACCTTTATATAATGTTGCATTGATTTTGGAGATTTTGGGAACCGCGGGATATTGTTAAAAACTTGATTCATTTAAAAGAGCGGTTTTTCCTTGATATGCTCATATTACTGTTTTATATAGCATATATCATATTTCATGGATTTACGCATTGAGATACGGATTTCATGTGATTTATGTATTTGAGAACCGTGGTATTATTTCAAGAAAGTATGCATTGTTTTGAACGCCCGGTTTCTCTTGATATGATATTTCAGTGGTACACCATGAGTTTTCTCGGTTCTGCGATTGTGTTAGAAACCCGATTCGAGGAGCTGGATGATCCGTTTGCGGGTTCATGGTGGACCGGGTATGGTACCCCGGGGCAAGAAAGGGATGTGCAATAGACGATGAGCCTGGAAGATGGACTACTTCCTACCGTGATTGGTTGGACCTGACGGTTATCCGGAGGATACCAACCGGAGTTGTGAGATGGATATGGGCCGATCCAGACTGACGGAGCCCATAGGCCGATCCGGACTCACGGAGCCCAAGTTATGTGGATTTGCGTGTCGATGTTGGACACGAGTTTTCACGATGTTTTCGAGTGCCAATGTTGGGCACTCAGGTTCCATGAGATTTACAGATATGAGGGCCGATCAGAGTGACGGCGCCTGAGGTATTGGGATTTGGGGTGTCGTTGATGGACACCGGGTTTTTCCACGATGATGATTCATTGATGATGATATGTTTTATCCCATACTCAGTATTTATTAGATATGCATTGTTCATGTAATTGTAGTACCCTGATGGTGTACCTTGATTATGATTGTTGCATATCCATATTTCCATATTTATGCTATCAGATTACATGTGATAGATTATCGCTGTACGTGCATACCTGCGATTATCTGTATGATGTTACTTACTATTCAAGAGTTAGAACCTTACCCCCGTTGTGCCACAGTGTTTTGCAGGCTTGACCCTCAGAGTAGTCGCAGCAGGGCTTCTTATTGTATCTTTTTCAGCGGATACCACTACGGTTGGCTGTAAGCCTTTTTGCTGTAGGTGGGTTTGCGGTTATCCTTTTATGTTCATTGTATATCTCATTGTATCTAGTACTCTCCATCTACCACTTTCATGTATTGACTTAGAGACGAGTTGTGAGGACGATATTGTATATTTTGTGACTCTGGGTGTCGTGCTCGTGTGAGCCAGCCTTTATTATGTAGTTTTACCTTTTTATGTTGCTTTTCATTTATATTGTCTATTCTTCGCTACGGCGTCGTATATATGCTTGTGGTGGTTGTTTCCGTCTTTGGGCATGATTTGCTCCCGTTTGGGGATACTTTATTTATATTTTATGTTTGTACCGGTTTCGGGGCTAGTTTTTATAAAGAAGGTGCTGCAGAAATTTTTAAGAAAATAAACTTAAACTTTAAGATTTTTACTTGAGATTTTCAAATGGTTTTAACAATATTTTATCACTTACTACTTTTGATGGTTTAGATTTCTGGGTTTTCGGCCTACTTAAATTGTGTTACGCCTGTTAACATCACGTAGTTTAAGTGCCGGTCACGTGCCTAAATTTTGGGTGGTGACAGCTTCGCACGCCCTGAACTGGAGGGATGGCAGCTTCGGCAGACTCCTCTACACCCTCAGGTGCATCACTGAGGATATGTGTGAAATTTATAGCCGGTATGGCAGCCTCCAATAAAGGGACGAAAGTCACTACGGAAAGCCCCGAAGCGGGGTTAACAGTTTCAGTAATCTCTTCTACACCGTCCGATGCGTCATTAGAGATATCCATGGAATCTATGACCGACAAGACCACCTCTGCTGGAGGAGTAGACGCGGAAGGGACACAAGCCACCATCAGAAGATCCACAGCAAGGATAGCAGCTTCAGTGATCTCCTCTACACCCTCCGGTGCATCACGGGAGATATTCGTAGAATCCGTAGCCATGGCTCGATCTGGGCTCAAATCCACTACCGCTGTAGAAGTCCCTGCAAAGTTTTTGCGAAGATAAGGAGACGTGAAAGTAATACAATTTACTGGCTAAAAGAAAGACACGAAAAATACGCATACCAATACGCCAAGAAGTCTGAAGTATGGTTTTTTCAAGCCGTTGTTCTTTTCTGATCAAATGCGCTCACCGGGTTTCAATCGCAAGTGAATGGCTGCCCGTTTTCAGTGCAAGCTCATCTTCAGAAACAACCGAGATGGGCTATTTGAGAGCCCGTTCTTCTTCCATTAACCGAGCACCCATGTGTACCCTCCATAATGATGGGTCAACGTCATAGAATACATCGGGAGGAAGCATTTCTTCGGGATGCGCACGTTTTCAGTCTCATCTTGTGAGCACCTTAAAGCCTCGGCCAACTGCACAGCCTCCTCGGCAGACAAACCAGGAAAGAGAAGACCGTCGTCCGGTTCCTGCATAGATATCGGCTCATCCTAAATAAAGGGCTCAGATTCAAGCAAAGTGTCGAGTAGGTCGGCGACTGATTTCTTTCTCCTTTTGGAGCCTGTGCTAATGCTAACGGAGGAGGCTTCCTCCTGTTAATGCTTTGGCGCGGCGTTGCCCAACTTCGCCTTCAGTATCACCCTTTGGTGACACCACCACAGGTGCTTTATCGGAAACTTCCGCCTGGGGTCTAGTACACACCGGCATACCAGCAGTGTGAGGCGTTGATTCTATTTCTGCGACTTTAGGGATAAGCACCGAACCACTATCCCTCAGAGGAGGGTGAACCACTGACCATGGCCGCAATGCGGAGCTGGTGAACTAAGATGGAATGAGAGCTCTACACTCGAAAAGCACCCGTCTCTCCTCTAGAATGACAAGGCCGACCCAATGTCGATACCAACCCTTGAAGAACCCCACAGGCCTGGGAAGATAGTTAGGTTCCGGGATCGTGAAGAGGGATCCAGTGTTTAACCGCATGACATGGTGAATGACATCATGAGTAACCTCCAGTGAGAGGGCATGCTCAACTAAAAATGCTTCTAGTGGAACGCCTTGGTTCTAGCCTAACTGCTAGGCGAAGCGATGCCGAATATACCACATGAAGAGAGCAGTGTCATTCTGGCGGAACACCAAATAACCCGTCCTGATCGAGTATAGATGCATAATCTCGTTAGGCTTTAAAGTCGGAACCCCACCCTCCGACTAATCAAACAATTGCTGAACGGGCCCCGCTGGAGCAAAAAGAACTCGATCGCTGAAAACCATTCTGCCTTCATTTGAGTATGGATTCAGCAGTACGCGGAGAGCCCCTAACTGGGTCGGATCGGGAGCAAAAGCATTAACCAACCTCATGATCCGGGGGAAAGTCTATGATTCATAAAAATCGGGTCGCTGGTACGCAGCAAATGCTCCTAGCACATGCATCTCGATCCACGACATGAAATAGTGGAGGGAGAAATTCACGGTATTCGCACCCGGGTTCGAAGTATTAGCGGCAACGCTTAACCCATGATATTGATGCGACAACCCCACAATGCCAATAGCTAATCGTGCTCCTCTAGTTATGCGATGAGCAGGATAAAAGACGGAGGCTTTCATAGAGCGGCGATGCATCGACATGGCAAACTAGATGAGCCAAAGACTGATAAAGACGACGATGAAAGTTTCTTCGCCGATACTAGAGGCCGCGATCGCATCAAAAGCCACGGCCGACGAGTTTGGAATATAAAACTACGGCAAGTCTTCTTCTTTGGCCGGCAGTATCTTCAACCGGAATCCAAAGGGATCTTCAATTTTCGCGAATTTTGGAGCCTTCTTCGATAAGACATCCTCGCGGAGAAAGCAGGCAATGAAAGCGTCAAACGTGACACCTTGCCCTTTTGATGTCACGAAATGTTTTTCAAAGATGCCCAGGGCCTTGATTAGACTTGGGTGCTTATGACGAACGACGTTCTCAGTCGTCAGGCCGTCAAGCATAGCAGGCACCGTAGCAAACACGTACTCATCAGGAAGCAGTAACTCTTCGTAATGGTCTCCCCTGATCAGCAACCCTGAAATTTCGTTAAACTCCTCCAGTGAGATTGAGACTTCGCGATCCCCTAGCAAGAACGTGTTTGTGGGAAGATTCCATTGGTTCAAGAAAACCTTAACCCACCAGACGTGTAGGGCATGATAATAGAATAATGATGCGTACACTGCTTGGTACAACCCAACCTTCTGCAGCCGTGCGCATTAGGCGGAGAGAATGTATCGAGCCCAAGAGTGGTAGCCCACTAGATGGTGTGGGGTAACGCCTACCTTATACACCTGCCTCTAGGTCGAGCTTCACCCTGACATACGTGGTGCCCCAAAATATCAATAACCACCGGGGGCTGGTTGGGTATCCCGGTCGTCGACGACTCGAGCTGGCCTATGGGAGTCAATTGGTTGCCTCCACCGCATAAGCAGTCCGTGGGCATTCCATCAATGATACTGGATGGATGGGTTCTGTTGGCATTTCACAGGTAAAGCTATGGCGGCCCCTGATGATCTGGCCATACCAAACCCCCCATAAGAGAAGACTTGTACGATCCTTGTCATGCGCCCTGATCATCGCCATAACTACATCGTCCAATGGCGACCGCGGAAAAGCGGCTTCTGAGCGAGTGTAAAGGAAGTCAGGAAGTAAGGCCATTGTTCCTGAAATGAGAGCAAGAAAAACCCATTAAAATAAATAAATTAATAAATAAAAAACAATAAAAAAAACATGATGTTTGTTTCATGGGGCCACGGGCTGCAAAACCAATGGACCCCACAAAATCAATATTGCGGCTCACCAATGATGAGATAAGAAAATCATTGTGAGAATCAAAAAGGATTCTCATTAAATAGACACTAGAGTTTAAACAAACTCTGGGCATCCTCAAAGAAAAATAAGTTCGGTTAAAATACCCAACAAGTTCAAATTTGTGGTAAAACCCTATAATGGAAATATACTCAAGAACACCAGGGAATACAATTCCTGAAATGCCTTCTTAATCTTTCAGAGCCAAGCTCTGTAATGAGGAATCAAATTCCTTTTAAAATAGTGTAATTAAATTCCAGAATCCCCCATGATGGGGAAACGAAAAATAGAATTAAAATTCCATAGGTCCTCAAAGATCAGAGGAGAAATGCCCGATCATCGAAGACATTGGGGTTTACTACTCAAAGATAATGTCTTTTGGATCTCTAAGAGATCAGTTCCAGAAGAGAGTAAAGCTCTTACGGTGGATTTAAAATCTAGAATAAAGAATTGAAGAAAATGGTTTCTTGTTCCTAAGACAAAAATGACGTTCAAGATCTTTACCTAAGAAAGTTCTTTCTGACAGAGTTTAATTCTAAAATTTCAATGGGCAGAGAACTAAGCTTTGAAAGGAGAATTAAATTCTCAAGAGAATACTAAAGAAGAAGATGAAGAAATGGTGGCCTTTTCAAGAGCTAAGCCCTCTTATTTATAAGACGTGATGGGGAGCGGTTCTTCTCCTCGTTCCCCTAGGCAATCCAACGGTTGTAGGGGCAGACAGCGTTGCACTCACGTGCAAGCCATGTAAGAGCAACGCTGGGGGGGCATTTGTTCCCTTATAAAAAAGGAAGATGGAAAATTCCATATTGTTCAAGTCTCACGTGTTAAACACGTGAGCGCCTATATGCAATGCATATAGGCACTGCAAATCAAACAACTATAGGTTAAATAAGCCTTACGTGTTAAACACGTGAGCCCCTATATGCAATGCATATAGGCGCTGCAAATCAAACAACTATAGGCTAAATAAGCCTCACGTGTTAAACACGTGAGCGCCTATATGCAATGCATATAGGCGCTGCAAATCAAACAACTGACAGGCTTAATAAGCCTTGCGTGTTAAACATGTGAGTGCCTACATGCAAAGCCTATAGGTGCTGCAATCAAACTATATGCTAAATAAGCCTCACATGTTAACACGTGAGCGCCTATATGCAAAGCATATAGGTGCTGCAATCAAACTATAGGCTAAATAAGCCTCACGTGTAAAACACGTGAGCGTCTATATACGATGCATATAGGCGCTGCAAATCAAGCAACTATAGGCTAAATAAGCCGCACGTGTTAAACACGTGAGCACCTACATGCAAAGCATATAGGCGCTGCAATCAAATAGGTGACAAACTAAATAAACCTCATGTGTTAAACATATGAGGGCACCCCCATTCGAAGAATTAAATTCTACTCAACAAGGGATCGTTGGAACAAATATCCAGTGGTGATTAAACATAGATCTTTCTAATGAGGAGGGAAATTCTCTGTTAAACAGAAAGTTGGTTCAGCATCCATTTCCATCAACCTGCTCTATTGAATCATCTTGTTCGTCCACCGTGCCTACTCTGGGAGGGGGACTAGCGAGCACTGTCGCTTCAGCATCCATTTCTATCAGCCTCTGTTGTCTTTGAGCAAAGGTCAAGGACCGGGTTACCGATTGATAACCGGTAGAAGTGTTATTTTCATTTCCATTGTTCATCATATACACCGTGTGCACTGTCATGCCCTCATGCTTGGGGCACTTAAGATCTCACCCTTTGGGATCTGTCTTGGGCTGCTGAACTTTTTCGGGCCTTTGTCTTTTGTAAGAAGCCACCTTAGATCCGAAAGAGGAGTCAATAGCTTTTGGTTGACTCTTGATTTTCTTTGTCTTGGAAGATGGGCTATTGCTGATAATAGAACCCTTAACTACTTTCCAAACTTTAAAGACCGTTGAGGAAAGCCATTGAAATGAACGTGCCAGCTTTGGTTCATTCGGTATCTCGATAGAAGGGGAGATTTCTTCAGAACAACTGATGGCGAGTTACGTCGAACCCTGTTCAGCAGCTCGAAACTTTTCCCGGTGGGAACAGCGGTATGAACAGTCGCCATTGGTGGATTCAACCCAGATGGAGAGCTATCCCCATCTTGTCTCTCCCGATGCCCGTAGCTACGTCGAGCACCTCTCGAGGCAGGAACTTCTTCAGTTGCAGCAGCCTCATTGACTTACCCCCTGTATAGCCTTGGGGTTTAAGCAGCTGTCAGCAATTCAAAGACTGAGGCCATTGGTAAAGCAGGAGCTTGGAGTGATAGTCTATGGAAGACAGACTGTTTGAGGTGAAGCACCCTCTGGCTCCTCCGGAGCAGCAGGATTTAAAAGTGCTAAACTTTTTAAGACCGACTTCTTCTGGATCTTAGAACTCTTTGCCTGGCCTATAGAGCTTGTGTTCAGTCTCTCAAAGGCTGAACATTCGGCTTTGGTAGGCTTCTTAGAAATGTCCGTAGCAGTGGTTGTCAGTCTGTCAAAGACTGGCTTCTTTGACACTTCCTCCTTCGGCACTAAGATGCCGAGAGTAGGAGGTGAAAGTATCGTCCCAAATAAGAGCCCATTCGGTTCTTGGACCACTTAATTCATAGGGATACAGAGCACAAGAGCCATAGCTCTCCCTGACTAGGTTATCCCTGTTCGAGCAGTGTTCGAACCAGCATTGCGGTTACAGTTGTTGCAAATTAAGGCCATTGATCTGCATGGAGATGAAACACCGACTTTAGTATCCTAAAACTAAGAGCAACCATAAATATAGTATACCATGATTTTGTTCGAGAAAACACGACACATGAAGTGTGGAGTGAAAAGAGAAAAATGGTCTCACCGTGTGTACCAGAATCCGTTTACCACCGGAAACCGGACTGAGGCGCGAGAAGCGCGTCCAACCTGAATCTGGGGATGGATGTTGTTTGGAACATATCCATCCACCTCTTCGAAGATACTAAGTTGATTTATATTACCATATATCGGAGGTTTGGATGGATGCGACCTTTATAGCCGACTTCAGATTTCCTCTCAGGATGAGAGGTTTATTGATTGAGGGGACACATTTTTCCTGCAAATGCAAGCCTCTGCAGTTAATTACATTATCAAACGATAACAACTTTCTTCTTTTCCAAGCTTTGTTTCGTGTATCGTATTTTAAGTTTTGTTTATTTTGGGTTGCCCTTGGATTATATACGGAGACTAATTTATGTCGTCACCCGTAGAGCGTGGATTATTCCAAACCTGTATATGTTTAGATTTGGAGTTTGAGTTCATGTTGGTATCTTGGTTTGCCAACGGGATTGAACATAGGTAGCATTTCTCACGTTTATGAGGTGCATTAGTTCAGAGGAGATTCGCATTTGTCTAGATATCGTCAGTCTTGTTTTAGACTAAAATCAACTTAGACGACAAGGACATATTTTGAGAATATGTTCTCAGTTGATCATTCGATCATATATGAAGCATATACTTCATACTTAGTTTATTTCACTAAGTCTTCAAGCTTTGAGTTGGTTTCAGTGCACATACGCACTATGGATGTGCATGGCATTAATGCACGTGCATAGCACATGGTGCGGATAGCTCTGTGCGGTTCTTCATGTTGGATATAGTGCCCACAAGGCAATTATTGTAATTGCAGGCACGCGATTATGATAATTGAGGGAGGACCTATACAGGTAAAACTATCTTACTCAAAATGATAGTATGCTATCTGGTTTGTATTTATCATCATGTACATGCATTATATGGTATTGCATATCACTATTACATGTTGATAGAGCCTATATGATTCTTGCTTAACTACCAGCATTATGATGGCGATCATATACGTGAGAGTTGGGTGGTCTATAAGCACATCCTTAAATGTCCCTAGTCCTGGGAGTATGGAGACTGGGCATCGATATTCCGAAGTAGACTGGTGTATACGCTACGAGACCCCGACAAAGGACGGTGACCGGTCTCACAAGCCATTGGTGTTGTGTCACCTAAGATAGTATACAGGTGCTCACTGGAGGTGAATACACTGGACGGACTCACCGAGAACTTCTAGATGGTATTATACCTATAGTCAGATAGAAGTTCTCAGGTGGCATAAGTACAGGTTAGTCCTTTGACCTGAAGTCATCATTTGTCTCATGTGAGTTCCCATTGTACTTTGATTACTACCCTACCACGGCTCAAAGGAGTCGTGCAAACAGGTTTTTGTTGGGTACAGTCTCGAGCCACATGGATGCAGTAGTTGACTGTCAGGGATTTCTCTCTCCTGGTATTAAGAGTCGATGTCGTGCTGTGTTCAGTTGGCTATCACCAGAAATCCATGGCCACGATAGGGGAGATTTACTGATAGTTGATCAGTAGTATCTCAGTTGGTGATGGGCTTGACTTAGACACGACTTATCGGGTTAGTAGGGGTCTGACGTTATCCACCCCCTATACCTTATATATGATACTCTTTGAAGAAGAGACCGAACTGTACGGAGATTGTCACATTTAGGCTCAGTAGGGTAGGGACGCAGTTGATTGTCGACCCCCTTTTCGATAAGTATCTGGGTAGTCATTACGTACAGCTAGTGCCGCTGACGTGCTTGTGGTTAAACCCACTGCCAGCGTACTGTCGAGTCTTTAGAGCCCCACACAGAGGGTTTTCCTAGTTCAGGCAACAGATGTAGGAGCCGTATGTTAGTACGTGCAGGGGTTCTGATTAAATACACGTGATACATGGATTTTAATCGGATGGTTGATAATACTGGCCGGCTTAGGATTAAGCTGGATTATTAAATCAGGTTTTGATTTATTAATTTATATATGTATTTTGATACATATATTTTAGTATTATTGTTCACTATTCATTTTCTCTCTTTGGTGCTATCCATATTTTTATACGGACACACATATATGTAGCCATATAGCAGGTGAAGTATTCCGTATTTATACGGGAATGCTTCTAGAAGAAGAAGACATCATATTTATTTTTCTATTTCGAAAAATAAAAAGGGAAATGAGGTGGAAAATGAGAGTTAGGAAGTATGGTGCAAACATTGTAGAGAGGTATGGCTTTATTTTTTATTGTCAAAATCTATTTGGATGCACTATTGCACCATGGTTGGTTTTTATAGCTATACTTTTCTACACTTGATCACTTGATGAAATTTTTCTTCATCTCCTCCACCATGGCTCATGCTTCCTCTAGATCATCTCCTTCTTCTTTTTGCTCCCATCTTTGAGCAAGATTCTAGAAATAAAAACTTAGTGGAGTATTTCTACATCACCGACCATCTAAACCTAGCGAGCTTGGATCGTCGGTTAGAGCCTCCTCCGCATTCCCTCGGGTGGATTGCCTTCGGCAAGGGTGGTCGATTCTCAAGCGCTATCCCGGCGGCTACGAGCTTGAAGTGGTCTTCCATAATTGGGTGGACACGCAAAAAAGCTGTATTCCGTATCTTTGCATGCTTGGTTTGATAGTTTAAGAGTTTGGATCGATTCTAGGTTTGGGGTTCCTTCGTGTTTGCTCGAAATTTTTGTTTGCCGTCCGTGCTTCCGCTATGTCGCGGGCACTAAGGAACTCTGTAGTGGTATCAGAGCCTCCCAAACACCTTAAACTAGCTAGCTACGACATTAGAATTCACGTATTTTCGGGCATCGAAAACTGTTGAAAAAACAGTCCCGAATTTTTGAGTTTTGAGATGTTTGCACACCCTGCGAGCTCTCGGTTTGAACTGAGAAACCGCGGGATGGTGCGTGGGCACCCCTGGGAGACTCAGGGAGGGAGGACCAAACGGCTGGGCCCACTCCCCAAAACCACCACAAAGTGGTCTTGGAGGTTGGGGCCCGAAACTGCCCCTCCATGGGCAGTTTTGGGTCTGCCTCACCCTCTGGCTACCTCGTAGTGGCCTTAGGGGTGGGGTACCCCCTCTAGACCCCCAAACTCGAAGTTAATTTCGTGCTATAACTCCCCGTGAAGGTTCGAGCGCGTTTCATTTTGATTCGGACTTCCGAATTGGCTCAAAACTCGACTTTTTTTGGATGTTTAGTGCACTTGGTTTTTTATCCTTAGTAAATTTGGGATGTGGGCTAATTGTGTTTTGGAATTCTATTGTCGTGAATTCATTTACGTGCATGGATGTGTTGTGAATATCGTCTAATTGCTATATTTTCATTTAGACGGGGTTGCACACATTCTGGAGTTGCTTGCTTCTGCGGTTATATATATATATATATATATATATATATATATATATATATATATATATATATGGTTATGGATGGATTGTCGTGATGGATAGTCTTGTGTGCAATGTTAGATGTATAGTTCAGATTCATTTGTATATTCTTTATTGTGGGGCGAGCGTCCGACATGTGGACTGCAGTCACTGCCAGTTTGTATATTCTTTTATTGGGGCACGACCGGGTTGAGGTCGATGTCGCCGTTGTATATATATTTTCTTTTCTATACTAGGATTACCCCGCGGAAGAGTTGTCGAATAGCCGGGTTCTAGAGGGTAACGGGTCCGCATCTCATGGAGTTGAGACCGGGAGGCCTTACTCTAGAATTGGCGGGCTATTTGCCGCACTCGTAAGGGGTATAGGTAGACCCATGGAGGGGTGCTCAAGTTACCGGATTCCGTGAAGTGCTGGGTGGCCTAATCACTTTGTTTATTGGTGTTGCCTCATTTCAGGGATTGGCGGGTAACTTGCCACACTCGTAGGGGTCTAGGATCTTCATTGCACTGGCTATCCATATGACCGGGGAACGTCGCGTTTTATTTATGGCTCAAATGAAACGCGGGGTTTCTAGATTATCCGCTATTCCATATTCTTGTTCGCATGCTTGTGATGTTTTTTATCTACTGTGAAGATTATTATCTGCCTACGATGTTGATATATATATATATATATATTATAAATTTAGTAGATGCTTCTATATGTTTTGCATCCGTGCTAGTCCAGCTTCCGCTCTGCCGTTAGTTAAGTAACCTAACGATGCATGACGGGCCCCATGGCGAATGCGGATGGCATATAAAAAACATGTTATTTTGGTTGTTTCTTTTGTGGCTTGGAAACATAAAATGATGGGAACGCATTATCTAAATAATGCAAGGAAAAATAAACCTAAATGATGTTGTCGGAACCAATTTTAAAACTGCTCGTTTTTCTTCAAAACTTTTAGTCGTATTCTTTTGCTCCGAATATAGGTATTCGGCTAAGAATATCCAGCACCTCATTCTATGAGGGAAGAGCCTTGATCCCTTCACTGAGAGTTCGCTCTTAAGCAAAAGTTTATGTTACTAGTTTTAAAATACGGAGCTTAAACCACTCCATTTCAAAGTCGCTCGAGTTCTTTCAACGATATCAAGTTCATTACGTTAAAGGTTTTTTGCCAAAAACCAGCCGTAGCCCTCCATCATTTCAGATTAGTATTATTTAGTATTCGTGCTGCGTTTGTTGACCTAGTCAAGGCGTAGTGAACGGTAGCTAAGTGGTGTTTTTTGTCCATTGTAATGAGATTGGTTAGGACAGTCGTGCAGCCTTATTGACCTAGTCAACGGCACCAGCGGTATTTTGTATCGTGATTATTTTTTGTGTATATTTCATTCTTTTATTAATAACTAACTTTAAAACACACACACACATTCTTTTTCCTCTCCTCTTCATATCATGGGTACCCTATCTCGGAAAACTCTTGCCGAACTTTGGTACCCACAACCAGACATTATTTCTTACGGTTCTTGCTTTGGTCGAACTTCGAACGATCCCTCCATGTCCAAAATTTCTCTGAAAGATCGGATAAATGCGTCTAGGACAAACATTTGGACTCCGCAATCCACTTTGTATCAACCGTTTCAACCTACTCCACCTTCTTATGTTGATACCACTTTTGAGAGTCCTGTTGTAACTCCAAGACCTATGTCTATTGCTGAACGTATTGAACAATCTCGTAGCCGATCTTTCACTCCTTTCACCACTGCAACTTCTTTTGATCAACTATTCCTTTCACCTTCTTATCATGACGTTGATCATCATCCTGTCTAACCATTCAATTCCTATCAATCCTACCTAACTGCTGCACCTTCCCTAGACATTGCTTCTATACAGCCATTTGGGAGTTTCCAGTATCCAACCGACTTTGAATCTTTTGCTGAAACTCCTCTACAACCCATGTCTAGTCTGGAACAGTTATTAGAAGACTTTCGGGTAGCGTCATGCTAACAGATGATGGATTTGAATACATCCATGGCCGCCCTCATACAACCTAGGGACCCGGTAGCTAGTTTCCAACTAGCTCCAAATTTTCCATTGTATGATGAGGCGATAGGACAGATTGAGAATTTGAGTGGTGAGAGTGAGCATTATACCCTTCCAAATCAAACCTACCCATTTCAAATTGAATCCCACAACTCCGGTTTTGAATGTCTATCAAGTGTCCCAAAGGATTTACCGATTGAAGATAGAACGTTTAATGAGTTGTGCGACTTTGTAGTGTTTGATTTACCCGATTATGAAGGGACCCTATCAAATGAAACCAATCCCAACCCTTTTGACCTCTACACCTCCACTCTAGAACCTGAATTAATTGATATCCATGCTTTTGTTGAGATGTCTGAGAAATTTGACTTTCACTTGATTGAGAATATTGACGCTGGGAATATTTTGGATGATGAACCCACAGTTTTGGATGATTTTTTCTCTCCAATTCATCATTTACTTTCACTTCCGTGTGGACATCATCCTGAGTCATTAACTGTTTTTCCCGAACTTCATATGCGTCTAGATATTGAAGATAAATGCATGGATGAGCTAATTTTTGAGGAAAATATTGAGGAAATTTTTGAGGATGAACAAGTTTTACTTGACGAGTCAGATTTTCCAATTCATCATGTCCCTTTCACTGACTGTGTACACCCTCCTGAACCTTTAACTGATACCCTTCCTCGATCACTTCCCTCCATCCTTTCCATCATTCTGACCTTGCAAGAAACCGCATCACCATCATTTCTTATGTCTGGTTTACCAAGTTCGGACTACCCATATTTTCTCACGAATCTTGAGGGATTTGACCCCATTTCTCTACAGGTTAATAGATTATTACAATCTCTTTTTACACATCGGTCATCACAAACTGTACTAATTTATTCACTCCATTTCCACCCTCAAGTTCGTATTCCACTTCTTTCTCCCTTCCGCCATTCTTCTCCTCATATACCGAGACCGTATCCCGCTTCTATCCCTATACGGTCTCACATATTCTCCATTTTTTCCCTCTCCGCATTCTTTCTCTAGCCATTGCATTAAAGCGATAGAATTTTTGAATGGTTGGTGCTCATCTTTGGCCTGTGTAAGACCTTATATAGATTGATATTGTTCTTTCCCCCTAATCCTGAACTTCATCGCTTAAACAGTGGAAACGCTATTTCACTTAAGTTTGGGGGGGATCTTTTGGTGTATATATTTTTAGTTTGCTTTTTGTTTTGTATAATGATAAAAAAACGGAGAGCGCTGACAATTTTGACCCTCTTGGTGTAGCGGGCACTGTCAAGTTTAAGTTTAGGGATGTGCTCGGTAAGCTTTCTTCCTTCGCATTAATATGTATATTTTGCATTTGCATACTTATTTTAAAACCCATAAAAATCGAAAAAATTTACAAAAATATAAAAACTTTGTCGTCAAGTTAGTTAATGGGGTAACTTAGATTTTTATTCCGAAACTTTAGTTGATACGCTAGGAATAACTAAATCCTAGACTTAGAAATTGAAAACCCTAAAAATAACCCTCCTTCTGTTTAACCTTGGTAATTATACATCCTTATAGTTTTTTTTATAAAAGTAGGTAATCTTGAGTCCAGTTCCTGAGTTAAGTCAAGATGAAGAGAAAGTATTGAAAGTTTTACTGAAGGATAAGTCTGAAAAATAGTTTCTATTCTTAAGTCCAAATTTAGAAAGTATATATCCTACAAACTGTTAGTTATATGTATGCCCTAGAGGCCATTACTGTACATTGGATGTATATTGTAGTGGATGCTTGGACATATATAGGGAGAACTTTCTTGCTCGACATGATAGTATGCTAACTGGTTGCTCTTTACCTTAACGTGTACACTGATTGTCTTTCTGTTACATGTTGGTAAAGCCCTTAGGATGTGTACTTGACTACCTGGACTATGATGCGGATCATACTAGTGGGGACATGGTAGTCCATAAGTACATCCTTCAAAGTCCCTAGTCGTGGGTGTATCGAGACGGGGCATCGATATACCAGAGTAGACTAGCGTATACCTTCTCGACCCATACAGATGGGCGATGGATGATCCCATATCCATTGGTGTTTGACATCAGAGATGATATACGGGTGCTCAGTGGAGACTGGGTACACTGGACGGACTCGCCGAGAACTCCTAGATGATATTATACCTTACGTCAGATGGCAGTTCTCTGGTGACACTGGTACAGAGTAGTCTGTTGGCCCGAGATCATCATAGAGTCTTGTATGGTTCCCACTGTGCTTTGATTTCCAACTTACCACGTCCAAGAGGGCGTGCAAAATGGTGGTTTTTGGGTACAGTCCCGAATCACATGGAGGCAATGAGCGATAGGAGGGGATTCGTCTCTCCCGGTATAGGGAGTTGATGTTGCGCTGTGTCCGATTGGCTATAACCGGAAATCCCTGGCCAGGGTTGCTGAGATTTACTGGTAAGTGTTACCAGTAGTTTCTCGAATAGTTATAGACCTCATATCGACACGACTTATCGAGCTATTGGGGTCTGACGTTTACCACCCCTAGGCGAGATATGCAACATATCAGACGAACAGACCGGACTGTACGGTAAGTGTTACTGGTTGGATTCACAGGAGTGTGAGCGGGCTTGCTCGTCGATCTTCTGATTGCTCAATACCCGGGTGGCCGTTACGTTTAGCAGACCGCTTGCGGCTTGTGGGTGTTTGATATGATCATCACCTGCTGCCGGCGTATTGACGAGTCTTTAGAGTCCTACACAGAGGTTTCCTGGCTCAAGCAAAACGAAATAGGAGCGCATATGAGATATGTGCGGGACCGAGAATAATGCGTGTATATGATACCGTATTTCATTCTCGCGATGAATGTATCGAAAGGTTTTATGCGATATAACCTAGTTATCGAATCAAGGATTGATTCGGTAAGCCGATACATAGGATACTAGTCGGTTATATGCGATATGACCGGATCGTTAAATCAAGTGTTGATTTAATGATTTAATGTATAATTATATATTTGATATATTACTTTGCATTAACTAGTATTGGTTCACTTTAATTGGATTTTCTCACTTGCTTGCACAAGTTGTATATGTGATATACTTTTGTGCACTTGATTGTATCATGTTTGATGA
The DNA here is from genome assembly GCA_030015575.1 of Agapanthus africanus. Lineage (NCBI taxonomy): Eukaryota > Viridiplantae > Streptophyta > Magnoliopsida > Asparagales > Amaryllidaceae > Agapanthus > Agapanthus africanus. Next base: position 478,000,184 of record CM057346.1, on the reverse strand, counting down.
TACATGTTTGCTAGGGTTTGTGTAAAGAATTAAACCTTGGTTAAATAAATGGTTAGGGTTTTTATTTGATTATTCATTCTTTTATCTATTTATTTTTGGATTAAAAGAAATGAGAAATGAAAAGATAATGGTTGCTTTCATTCATGATGCTTCTTGAAGCTTCATGCAACTTTGACCAAAGTGACCATTTTGTCTTCATTTCCAAAACCCTAACCATTCTTCTAATCTTAGTTAATTCTCTAGATCTAACCATGGTTTAAATTATGATAAGAATGATTTTTATTATTCTTTTGAAAAACTTATCATAATATTCATCTTCTTCTTCTTCTCCTTCAAGAAGAAAACCAAGTTTCCATCAATGGTGATTGATGAAAAAGAGTGAGAAATCCAAATCTAAAGTGAACCCACCTCCTATTTCTTCATCCTCTACCTCTTGCCAAGTAGTATAGGGTGTTTCCTTCACAAGTTTTCATGGCTTGGTGAAGGTGGAGCTTGATCTTGTGATGTCTCGACGTAGATCATCTTCGGCATCGTCGTCGATGACCTAGCCCGCTTTTTCTCTGATGAAGCCCAAGCTAGAGCTCGGGATCCGATGATCGCAGCGAGGAGACATCATCATGGAGCTATGGAGGTGGAGCACCGGATCTACAAAGGTTGTATTTTCGTTAACTCATAGTTAGTCTTTAACTTGTTATCGGTTTCGCCTAAAATTCTAGTTAACGATCTAGTCTAGGGTTTCTCGGCACCTCCAACTTTGAAATTGGCATGGTTGATGCCTTGTGAGACCTCATTAGTGTGCCTAGGAACCCTACAGTGGTATCAGAGCGTAGCTAGAGCCTTAGGCGATGCGTATACGAAGTTTGAAACCCAAACGAACCCGAAATCCCAATTTTTCACCCTCTCTGGACTTTTTCTGAAAAAGTGGTTCTTTCCAAATTAAAAATTCTTAAAAAATTCAGCATGGAATATTATGTATTACTGTGAAGCCCGTAACATTGATTCGACAGAAGAGCCGCGGAACCGCGGCCCCACCCTGGCTTGTGCGGCGGTTCCGTGGCAAAAGTGCTGAATCAATGCACTTGCTTTGCACAGTAATTAGTTTCTGGATGTGCTGTATTTTATGGGAATTTTTAAAATTTATTCAAGAGTTGTATTTTCTGGGGTTTTTTTGGGGATTCGATGATTCGATCGGATTATCTGATTTTGGCTATGTGGCTTCCGGATAATTTTAGAATATGTTAAAAAGTTCGACCGGATAAAAATACCCAATTTTTCCCCTGCCGGAAAATTTCCAAGTGTTGGATTTTTCCGTGGTTTAAAGACGTTCTAAGTAGTGCAAGTAACGCGATGGTCGCTCTAGAAGACAACAAACCTTAACTCGATTATGTGACCGTCTTGAACTGCCCTTTGAACCTTCGGGTTTGGGGAAGTACGGCGTGCCACATGTGAGGCGTTGGCTTGACCCTTCGACGGCTGGACCGTTGGTACTGAGGCACGAACTGAATGTTTTTAGACTTATTTCATGTGTTGAGCCGTTTCGGGAAAACTTGGGTGTTTGAATGTTCGATCAAAAAGTTTAACATTTTCTATTTATCTGGAATGGGGTACAATAATTGGAATTCACAAGAAGTTATGAGATAACTGAATGAATGTTATAAATCTAGCAATTTAGTTTCACTTGATCGGTTGCTACGGAATTTTGATGAGATCAAAAGTCCGTTGCAATCACGTAGCGTACGCGGATACTCGCCGGGTAAACTTAATAGACAGCTACACCCCATAGCCCCGACCAAGTGACTGTAGGAGAACCCCGTCGCCGAAAGCATCCGTTCGGGTGCTCGCGGTAGCGGTGTTCCGCCTTGGTGCACTTCGTCGACGGTATCGGGGGTGCGGCCGCCTACTGAAGTTTGCGACGAGCATTCGATCAGGATGTCGGGAATCTTGTTGAATTGCCCGACTTGATATTGAAAAGTGTTTTCGATAATGAGACTAAAATGCGGGGTTTATAATTGTTAGGCATGTGATGTCTAAGAAATTCATTGGTTTAGGCATGCGATGTCTAAGGAGGTTGCGGATTCCAACTGTTGTAGTTTTACACTTTCTTTTCTGTGACCGTAAGTGTAATATGTGATATCGCCGGTTTCGTTGCTATATGTCAACGACAATTGGGATGCGCATATTTACTTACGTTGATGACATGTGATGTTATGTGTTGCTGGATATGTTATATTGGATCGTCGTGTTTGAATAGCCGGGGTTTTTTATGTGAGATGAGGGTTTTTCATTTTCATTCATGTAAAAACTTGTATGTAATATTCTTTTATTGGGGCACTTCCAGGTTGTGGAAGATGTCACCGTTTGTATATTATTTACTTTTCCGCACTAGGATAGACCCAAGGAGGGGAGCACAAGTAACCGGGTTCTAGGGTCCAGTGGAAGACCATCTCGAGGAGTCGAGTCCGGGTCTCCTAATCCTAGAATTGGTAGGGTTGCTTGCCGCTCTCGTAGGGGTCTAGGGGTGTGGGTTTGGCTATTCATCGCGATCGTGGAATCCGTGTTTTATACTGGCTCGTATTGAAAACATGGACGTCCTAGTATATCCAATATTTCATATGTTTCTTCTGCTACAATATCTGTGATTTGATCATGTGATATGTTCTGTGATAAATACTGTATATAGTATATATGATATATTATATAGGCGTTACTTATGTTTTACACCCGCGCTAGCCCTGCCCCGCTCTGCCGTTAGTTACCTAACCTAAAGGTGCACGAGGGGACATCAAGGCGAATGCGGATGGCATAAGTGTACGTCGTATTTATCTGTGATGTTTAGGTACTTAAATGATGGGACTTCATTAATGAGATTAATGAAATAAAAGAAACCTAAAGATGTTGTAGAATCGAATTTCAAAAATAAAACAGGTAGCTACACTTCTTGCTTTGCACAGCGGTATATATGATATATCATGCACCTTATTCGATAAGGAAAGGACCGAGATCCCTTCACCGGGAGTGACTCCTTTAGCAATAACTGGCTGATGCTACAACCCTCGGTTTGTCTTTTGATTGCTTTTAATAGTTTCTGCTTTGCACAGAGATATATATGATATATCCCGCACCTCATTCGACGAGGAAAGGGCCGACGATCCCTTCACCGGGAGTGACCCCTTTAGCAAAACTAGAAAAGCCTCAGAAACACTCCATTTTAAAATCATTTAATTCTACAACGATATCAAGTTCATTACGCAATAGGTTTTCAGAAAAACCTATCGTAGCCCTCCGTCATTTCAGATAAGTTGTATATAGTATTCGTGCTGCATTTGTTGGCTTTCGTCAAGGTGCAGTGTGCGGTAGCTATATGCTGCTTATCTGCTGCATACGATGCGATTGGATTAGGGTAGTCGTGCGGCTTTGTTGGCTTTCGTCAAGGGTCGTGCGGGTGGGTTTAATTCAATCAAAAAATGTACGGGTTGAACTTGACTAGCGGGCTTTCGTCAAGGTCATAGCACGTTAGGGGCAAAATATTATCGGGAATTTCAAGTGTTGAAATTTGCAATGAGATTGCATACCTTCTATGAGATAGTTGGATCCCGATACCCGCTGCGAGTAATTGTTACTCCTGGGAGAGTTTTACACATTACAATTCGCCGATCAAGTAGGTGTCTAGAAAGGTGTTAACGAGGTTACGCCTCTGGGAAATCGAGGTTTACATTAATTAGGTTCGTGCGAAAGCACGGGGGACCTCCCTCAAAGTACCGACACTGGTCTGGCTGAAAGATTGGCGAACTTGTAGTGTGTAATTAATCCCGGCTAGTCTTTCCTTTTAGGGTTTGAAGGAAGATTTGATAAAAAGCAGTGGGAGTTATCCTGATTAGATAAAATAATAACCAATCTATTCTTGAAAGAGCGCACGCCGAGTGTTTTCTTCTCTCTCTCTCCAGGTAGCGACCATATCACGCCTTAATCAAGATAATAATACGGAATATTGACCGAACCCACTTGTTATACTGAGCTGGGGAACGTTGGTCCCGCTCCAACTTATAATTGTTATAAGACCGAGCAGGAATTAGGGAATTACCAGAATTCCCATGCCGCCCAAACGAAGAGAGTGCATGCTGATGCATCATCTTCGGGTGTGTTCATTATACAGAACTGTTTCTCAGTATTCTTTACGTCCTCGGTATATGATACCAGATCAGGATCCCGCATATGTAATTTGTTACATAGGGCTACAGATAGGTAGAGAACTGAGAACGGGTGATAAGTTTCATGAGGCAGAAAACGGGGCAAGTGTTGCAGCCAAGTCTGTTGGTCACTGTCACCCTGTATTACCAATACATTGATTCTGAACGAATGTTATTAGATACCGAACCTGATATACAAAATCATATCTATCTCTTTATTAGTAAAGAAAGGATATAATTTTGTATCGTTGGATAATGTTTTGAACATTTCCTATATCAAAAGTTGATCGGTTCAGGCACGTTATCTAAAAGCATTGATGTTCTAAATCAAACTACAGTTCTTAGTATACAGAACACACACAAGAGGAAGAGTCCAGAAATGAACGAATCCTTCTTGAGGTATTGTAGACTAGGTCATATCAATGCGACCCGACTAGCTAAGTTGCACATAGATGCATATTTAAATCTGTTTGAATTTACATCTTATGAAACTTGCCAGTCATGTCACAGAGATAAGATGACCACAGCTCTGTTTATTGGAAACAGAGAAAGAGTTAGTGAACTCTTGGGATGATACATGTTGATGTATGTAGGTCCCCTGTCTACACTTGCCAAGATCGGTTCTTTATACTTCATTACATTCTCTGATGATCTTTCAAGATTCAGACCTATGTTCCTGTTGAAACACAAGTCCGAACCTTTTGAGATTTTCACAGAATATAAGTTAGAAGTAGAGAACCAATACGGGTATAAGTATTATGTCCTTTGATGTGATCAAGGAGGAGAATACTTGAGCACGGAATTCCTGGACTATTCTAAAGGAGAATGAGATTCTCTCTCAGCATTACTCCTCCGTATACACCATAACACGATGGTATATCGGGGCGGAGCAATAACACCCTATGTGATAAGGTGTGCTCTATGATGAGTACTACTGAGTTACCCATTTCCTTTTGGGGAGTTATGCACTTGAGAAGCTGCATACCTATTGAAAAGGGTTCAAATTCAAATCAGTTGCCTACCACTTCATATGTGATATGGAAAGGGTAGAGCCCATGTCTTAAGCTAGTTAAGATTTGGGGTTGTCCGGCCTATGTCTAAAAGCAAAATCCGGACAAGCTCAAGGCAAGTTCTGTTATGTCGAACTGGAAATGTTCTAGCTATACAAACCACAGCACATGATTTGATAAAACCGAAGGATTCAATAGTTCCCAACGAATCTCAGCCTCTCCGTCGATCTAGTAGGGTTCCTCACCCACCTGAGAGATACTTCGGTTTCTCTATGACAGTGGGAGCGAGGATTGCATCATGAGATGATGACCCAACTAGTTTCGAGCTGGCCACCAGGAGTGGGACTCTGTAAGAATGGCTGGATGCTTAGTGATCTGAGATGGAATCCATGTACACCAACAAAGTATGGACTTTGGTTGCTATATCTGAAGGGTTAAATCCCCCTCAGGAGCAAGTATATCTTGAGAAGATTACTTGGTGTACATGGAAAAGTTGAGACTTTCAAAGCTGGACTTGTTAAAGGTTTGCATCATTAACTAGGTATGGATCATGATGAAACCTTTTCTAAGGAGCCATGCTTAAGTCCATTCAGATCCTACTTGCCATGGCTTCATACCATGACTACGATATCTGGCGGTTGGGTGTCATGACAGCTTTTCTAAATAATGTTTTAGAATAGAGCGTCTATAAGTACACAGCCAGAGGGCTTCGTAAACAGTGGGAGCAGCGGAAACGTATACAAGATGCTTTATAGGATAAAGCAGGCATCGCGGAGTTGGAACATCTATTTTGATGAGGTAGTCAAAGAGTTTGACTTCATCAAAAGGGTAGATGAACCTTGTATATACAAAAAGGTAGTAGAGAGTATGGTGGTGATCCTCGTGGAGTACATGGATGACATACTCTTGATAGGGAAGGAGTTTCCTATGCTACACTCGGTCAATCTCCGCTTATCACAATGATTCTCCATATGGGATCAAAATGATAGCTCCTAAATCCTGGTTTTTGGATCTATGAGATAGATCTAATTGGATGTTAGTATTCTCACTAGTTGTAGTGAGATGGTATCAACCGATCCTGGGGCGAATCACTGGAAGGGTTCCAGGGTGATAATGACGACTGAATGTCAGTCACAGGCATTGTCTTTACCCTCAGTAAAGGGACGGTATGTTGGAAGGGTTCCAAGCTAAATACCGTGGCATACTAGATGATAAAGGCAGGATACATCGCTACTCAAGATGCTACCAAAGATCATGTTTGGGTGTATATTGGTTCATGAGATGAACTACGTTCCTCCCATTGTGTGACAATGGAGTTATGGCTTATGCCAAGGAACGCCGGTCCCATCAATGATCCAGACATATTCTAAGGCAGTGTCACCTGATCATGGAGATGGTTGATCTCCAGGGTGATCGAGGTGAGGAGAGTAGAGTCAGAGGACAACACGGCGGATCCACTCACAAAGGCCTTTTCCCAGAGAGAGACTTTTATGGGATGGTTGAGTATGAGATACTACAACCACTGCTATCAGATGGCCCTAGTGCAAGTGGGAGATTGTTAGTTATATGTATGCCCTAGAGGCCATTACTGTACATTGGATGTATATTGTAGTGGATGCTTGGACATATATAGGGAGAACTTTCTTGCTCGACATGATAGTATGCTATCTGATTGCTCTTTACCTTAATGTGTACACTGATTGTCTCTCTGTTACATGTTGGTAAAGCCCTTAGGATGTGTACCTGACTACCTGGACTATGATGCGGATCATACTAGTGGGGACATGGTAGTCCATAAGTACATCCTTCAAAGTCCCTAGTCGTGGGTGTATCTAGACGGGGCATCGATATACCAGAGTAGACTAGCGTATACCTTCTCGACCCATACAGATGGGCGATGGATGATCCCATATCCATTGGTGTTTGACATCAGAGATGATATACGGGTGCTCATTGGAGACTGGGTACACTGGACGGACTCGCCGAGAACTTCCAGATGGTATTATACCTTACGTCAGATGGCAGTTCTCTGGTGACGCTGGTACAGAGTAGTCTGTTGACCCGAGATCGTCATAGAGTCTTGTGTGGTTCCCACTGTGCTTTGATTTCCACCTTACCACGTCCAAGAGGGCGTGCAAAACGGTGGTTTTTAGGTACAGTCCCGAATCACATGGAGGCAATGAGCGATAGGAGGGGATTCGTCTCTCCCGGTATAGGGAGTTGATGTTGCGCTGTGTCCGATTGGCTATAACCGGAAATCCCTGGCCAGGGTTGCTGAGATTTACTGGTAAGTGTTACAAGTAGTTTCTCGAATAGTTATAGACCTCATATCGACACGACTTATCGAGCTATTGGGGTCTGACGTTTACCACCCCTAGGCGAGATATGCAACATATCAGACGAACAGACCGGACTGTACGGTAAGTGTTACTGGTTGGATTCACAGGAGTGTGAGCGGGCTTGCTCGTCGATCTTCTGATTGCTCAATACCCGGATGGCCGTTACGTTTAGCAGACCGCTTGCGGCTTGTGGGTGTTTGATATGATCATCACCTGCTGCCGGCGTATTGACGAGTCTTTAGGGTCCTGCACAGAGGTTTCCTGGCTCAAGCAAAACGAAATAGGAGCGCATATGAGATATGTGCGGGACCGAGAATAATGCGTGTATGTGATACCGTATTTCATTCTCGTGATGAATGTATCGAAAGGTTGTATGCGATATAACCTAGTTATCGAATCAAGGATTGATTCGGTAAGCCGATACATAGGATACTAGTCGGTTATATGCGATATGACCGGATCGTTAAATCAAGTATTGATTTAATGATTTAATGTATAATTATATATTTGATATATTACTTTGCACTAACTAGTATTGGTTCACTTTAATTGGATTTTCTCACTTGCTTGCACAAGTTGTATATGTGATATACTTTTGTGCACTTGATTGTATCATGTTTGATGATACATGTTTGCTAGGGTTTGTGTAAAGAATTAAACCTTGGTTAAATAAATGGTTAGGGTTTTTATTTGATTATTCATTCTTTTATCTATTTATTTTTGGATTAAAAGAAATGAGAAATGAAAAGATAATGGTTGCTTTCATTCATGATGCTTCTTGAAGCCTCATGCAACTTTGACCAAAGTGACCATTTTGTCTTCATTTCCAAAACCCTAACCATTCTTCTAACCTTAGTTAATTCTCTACATCTAACCATGGTTTAAATTATGATAAGAATGATTTTTATTATTCTTTTGAAAAACTTATCATAATATTCATCTTCTTCTTCTTCTTCTCCTTCAAGAAGAAAACCAAGTTTCCATCAATGGTGATTGATGAAAAAGAGTGAGAAATCCAAATCTAAAGTGAACCCACCTCCTATTTCTTCATCCTCTACCTCTTGCCAAGTAGTATAGGGTGTTTCCTTCACAAGTTTTCATGGCTTGGTGAAGGTGGAGCTTGATCTTGTGATGCCTTGACGTAGATCATCTTCGGCATCGTCGTCGATGACCTAGCCCGCTTTTTCTCCGATGAAGCCGACGCTAGAGCCCGGGATCTGATGATCGCAGCGAGGAGACATCATCACGGAGCTATGGAGGTGGAGCACCGGATCTACAAAGGTTGTATTTTCGTTAACTCATAGTTAGTTGTTAACTTGTTATCGGTTTCGCCTAAAATTCTAGTTAACGATCTAGTCTAGGGTTTCTCGGCACCTCCAACTTTGAAATTGGCATGGTTGATGCCTTGTGAGACCTCATTAGTGTGCCTAGGCACCCTACACAAACTGCATATACACACACCTTGAAACTTGGGATAGTAGAGGATACCTAAAAATACTCTTGCCTGAAAACCTAGTATGAAAGAAAAAACGGTATTTTAAAGCAAAACACCAAAAAGAGAATCATTGAAAAATATATCCGGTCTTGAAAAAGAAAAATAAAGAAAAAAAATAAATAAAAAGAAATAAATAAAGTCAAGATTTGGAAACTGCTATTTACGCTTTAAGCTCACACATTCAGTAATCGGCTGTTAGTGCTTTAAGAAGCATTAATAGTCGCATGAAAGGTGTGTGAGCAACACCGTCCATCATTAACGAAAAGAAGTAATATTAGATATTAAAGCAAGGGTATTATAGCTTGAATTGAATTATTGAGTGTAGGGGTGAAACTATACACACACGGAAGCGTATACAATTGATGTTCGGAGAAAAGATTAGAATAAAGAATAAGACTTATGTTTTCCGTAAAATTGATAAAAATCCCTGATAGGAGACCGCACTTTCGAAGGAAAACTCAATAGACGCCGAGATCTTTCTAAACTGTAAAACGTATAGGATCTGGGGTTGAATAAATAGGAGGTGTGAAATATAACGGTCGGATATTTCTAACTTAGGATAGTAGAATTTCTAACCTAGATACTAAACTGTAGGTGTAGAATCGATGTTAACTTATGAAACTAGCTTGACGGGATTTTATGGGTAGTATCCGCTGAAAACTCTCAGGAGACAACACTCCTCCTACTAGGGACACCTAGAGATTTAACGGCTTGTTGCACGAGCTCAGTGCAATCGCGTTCCCCACAAAAGTAAGGATAGGATTTTGTTTTGCTCGGGACGAGCAAAAGATAAGTTTGGGGGTATTTGTTCATCACTAAAAACTGCATTTTAATACCGCTCATTATCTATTTTGTTATATATCGGTACTATTAACCAGTGTCTGATCAGTAATACAGATTATAGGTATCCATGATATAATACTGGAAACACACTCAAAATCACAGATATAACGTTTGTGAGCCGACACTGCAACCGGGACTGGAAACCGATCGATATTTCAAGAGTTTCTTTTTGCAACATGCATGTGTACACACTTTTTATCTAAATGGTCCAACACATATAAGTGTGTACACTAGCTTGTTGGTTCTTAGACCTAGAGAGGGGGGATGCCCATGGCACACAACTTGTGCAAGTGAGGTGATATGTGTTTAATGCAAAAAGATGTGATTTGATATATAGCATCAAGTTTCCCTCCAAATCCCTGAGTGCATACCAAATTCATAAAGACAAATCTAGCAGCACCAGTGGACTTGTCAAGAGAACATAAGACCACATCACAAATACGAGCCTACTTGCTCGGATTTGGGCCGGTGACATGCCCAAGAAATCCGAGCTCGTCGGCCCCCTAGCCCCAATGATCCCCATTTTTCTGTGATCCATCCCTTGCTGCCACGTCATCTTATTTTTATTACTTGTTTAATCTTATTTTGTGCCTGTATAAGGCAGATGAGTGAGCAAGGGAGAGGGGTCTTACATTGTCACACTTTTGATTCATACTCTCTTTGTTTTCATTTTGTTCTTGTACATAGCTAATCCCCTTGAGCTCCTTGCCTTCTCTTGATCTTGCAACCTCTTCATTGAGCTTGCAAGTTTAAGTTTTGGTTATTGATCTCAAGAGTTGTATCATTACTTGAAGATTAATAAAGCTTTTTTTCCCTTCATTTTGCCTTGAGTTCTTAGCCTTCTTTTGATCTTGCAAGCTCTTCATTGAGCTTGCAAGTTAAAGTTTAGGCTATTGAACCCATGGTTTGTAATGTGTTCTTGGGTTCTTAGTATTCCTTCTCTTTTACCTTCTTGCATTTACTTTCTTGTAATTTATTTCCATGCCATTTACTTACTTGCTATTTTATTACCTTGAACTTACTTTCTTGCAATGGTGTTTAGTCTTTTCTTTGTATCATTTCTTTACTCTTTATCTTTGTTGTTGTGATGGTTGTGAATATGGTGTTGTTAGGAAATAGATTGGTTGTGTAAGTTAAGGTTTTCGTTTCTCATTTCCTTTGCCCGATATTTTCCATTGAACTCCGCCCAAACTTTACGTAAGCGCTCCGTTAGGCACCCTACCCTACCAAGGTATCGGTGATCCCTAACCGCGACTGGTTGCGTTCGGTTTGGCCGGAGGCAAAAGAAAGCGAAAAGAACGGACGGACAAGGGTCAATAAGCCGGATTTCACAAATACCGTGCTTAAATACCCTAATCCACGTTATTGCCGATTGCTCTAGCTTCAATAGTTGAGTTCGGCACAAAGGATTGAGTATGAAAATCCATAACGTACACTATCCTATCTAATCCTAACAAACGTTTACTTTTGCATATAAACACTTAGGTTAGAATCGAACCATTCCACCACACACATTAACTCGTCATAATAAGAACTTGAAACGCACCGTCTCCCTGCGGACGATCCGTACTCATCGCGGCTAGCTGCAAAGCGATACCGTCCTGATTACGGTTAACTTTAGAACCTTATAACTCGACACACCAAAAGCATGCAATCAGTTGTTAAGATATGGAGTTATCTGGTTTCTGTTTAAAAGCAAAATTCGGACAAACTCGAGGCACGCTTCGGTAATGGCAGTTTGTGGATTATCCCGAGCATTCGCTGGGATTTTGTTTCTACCATTTAGAAGTTCAATAGTTACATTGTTCTTGACTCACCGCCATTTTATAAAAGGATCTTTTTGCAACAGAAACTAATGGGTGTATGGTAGAATTGGAAGTGATTCCAGAACCACAAACGGTTACTGAAAATTTTGTAGAACTTAAGGATTCAATTGGACTTGAAAAACCATTAGACACTCCGTAGATTTTAGTAGGTGACCTCAAACACCCGAGAGACACTTCGGTTTTCTTGTAGATGGTGGCAGGGATGTTGACATCATGGTAATGATGGCCCTACTAGTTATCAGCAGGTCATAGGAAGTGGAAACTTCTAGGTTACCAGATGCTTCATATCCAAGATGGACTCCACGCACTTCAGCAAATTATGGATTTTGGATTTTGCTGGATGCTCCAGAACGGGGTAAAACCCATTAGGAGTAGGTAGATCTTTCGAGATTTGTGCAGGTGGAAAGGTGCTAACCTAATAAGGATAGACTTGTTGTAAAGAGTTTTTATCAAATACCCGTTGTGGCTTGCGATGTGAATTTTACTTCAGTGTCTATGCTAATGTCCATATGGATATGTTTTGGCACTGATGCAGTTCATGGCTATGATATCTGGCAGGAGGGTGACTATAACGTCTTTCCAAATGGGATTTTTGAAGTGCGCGTGTATATGACTCTGCCAGATGGTTATCGTAGTCAGTGGTAGCAACGGAAGGTGTGCAAGATGATTATGTCTATTCGTAGACTAAAGTAAAGATAGCGGAGACGGATCATCAATTATTGATGTGATAGTCAAGGTGATTGACTTCGTCAAAACAAAAGATGAACCAAGTAAGAAGGATGTAGACAGTACTGTCCATATTTTAGATGACATACTCCAGATAGGAAGTGATGTTCCTATACTACAATCGGTCAGATTTTCGGTTGTCACAAAGTGTTTTCTCCACGTTGGATATGTATAATATATCAGGAGTTCTGGTGACTAGATCTATGGTTTTAGATCTAGATTTGGGAAGTTTCCCAAATCGGATACTTAGACAGCATTCTAAAAGTACTTTAGAATGGACAACCCCTAGCGCGGTGGTGTACCCGCAGGTGACTGAGTCACCCTCTCTAAAAGAGATGTCTTTTAGACTGATGAAAAGAGGGGCATGCATGAATGACATATCATTTGCTTAGGCAATTGAGTCAATCATGCATAATCTTGTACAACACCAGATATTGCTTTTGCACTAATTGCAACAAACGGATATTAATCCAATCCTAGAGATACAAAGGGAAGCAGAAGAGAACATAAGAGTTTGTTCTTGGTATTTGGTAATGGCAGCCTCCTCCATGAGGCAGTTATCGGTTATGGCTTCCAAGGTGACCTGGTTGACAAAGATGCTATCAGAGTTATAAGTTTATCCTCTTTTGAGGATCAGTGTATTGGATAGTGTTTCAATAAGGATATTAAGATAATCATGGTGCAGGATGCAAGTTAAAACTTAACAGACGATACTGCCCAAGAAGTTTGTTGGGTAGGAGTTGTTCATTGATGAACTTGGTCCCATCAGGTATCTAGACAAATTCTTGTGGCGGGGTACGCTCAAACTGGGAGATTGTTCATCTCCGCAAAGTTGAGATATAAAGAGATGAAGTTGGAACATTATAGCGGAACCACTCACTGAGGCTATTTCTCGAACACGGATGTTCCTCAAACGAGATTTAAGAAACTTATTAGTAGAGAATTTGGGTATTCGATAGCACACGGGATGTGGGTATGCGATACCGCAATAATTAGCCTTAAGTGCAAGTGGGAGATTGTTGGATATAGTGCCCTCAAGACAATTATTGTAATTGCAGGCACGCGATTATGATAATTGAGGAAGGACCTATACAGGTAGAACAATCTTAATCGAAATGATAGTATGCTATCTGGTTTGTCTTTATCATCATATACATGTATTATGTGGTATTGCATATCACTATTACATGTTGATAGAGCCCATAGGATTTTTACTTGAATACCAGCATTATGATGGCGATCATATACGTGAGAGCTGGGTGGTCTATAAGCACATCCTTAAATGTCCCTAGTTGTAGGAGTATCGAGACTGGGCATCGATATTTCGGAGTAGACTAGTGTATACACTTCGAGACCCCGACAAGGGGCGGTGGCCGGTCTCACAAGCCATTGGTGTTGTGTTATCTAAGATAGTATATAGGTGCTCACTGGAGGTAAATACACTAGACAAACTCGTCGAGAACTTCTAGATGGTATTATACCTATCGTCAGATGGAAGTTCTCAGGTGGCATGAGTACATGTTAGTCCTTTGACCTGAAGTCATCATTTGTCTCGTGTGAGTTCCCACTGTACTTTGATTACTATCCTACCACGGCTCAAAGGAGTCATGCAAACAGGTTTTAGTTGGATACAGTCCCGAGCCATATGGAGGCAATGGTCGACTGTCAGGGATTCGTCTTTCCTGGTATTAGGAGTCGATGTCGCGCTGTGTTCAGTTGGCTATCACCAGAAATCCATGGCCACGGTAGGGGAGATTTACTGATAGTTGATCGGTAGTCCCGAGCCATATGGAGGCAATGGTCGACTTATCGGGTTAGTAGGGGTCTGACGTTGTCCACCCCTACACCCGATATGCGATACTCTTTGACAAAGAGACCGAACTGTACGGAGATTATCATATTCAGGCTCAGTAGGATAAAAACGTACTTGATTGTCGACCCCCCTTTCGAAAAGTACCTGGGTAGTCATTACGTACAGCTAGTGACGCTGACGTGCTTGTGGTTAAACCCACTGCCAGCGTACTGTCGAGTTTTTAGAGTACCACATAGAGGGTTTTCCCAATTCAGGTGACAGATGTAGGAGCCGTACGTTGGTACGTCCAGGGGTTCCGATTAAATACGTGTACGCGATACATGGACTTTAATCGGACGGTTGATAATACTAGCCGGCTTAGGATTAAGCCGGATTATTAAATCAGGTTTTGATTTAATAATTTTTATATGTATTTTGATACATATATTTTAGTATTATTGTTCACTATTCATTTTTTCTCTTTGGTGCTATCCGTATTTTTATACGGATACGCGTATATGTAGCGATACATATACCAGGTGAAGTATTCCGTATTTATACGGGAATGCTTCTAGAAGAAGAAGACCTCATATTTATTTTTCTATTTAGAAAAATAAAAAGGGAAATGAGGTGGAAAACGAGAGTTATGAAGCATGGTGCAAATATTGTAGAGAGGTATGGCTTTATTTTTTATTGTCAAAATCCAGTCTGATGCACTATTGCACCATGGTTGGTTTTTATAGCCATACTTTTCTACACTTGATCACTTGATGAGATTTTTCTTCATCTCTTCCACCATGGCTCATGCTTCCTCTAGCTCATCTCCTTCTTCTTCTTGCTCCTATCTTTGAGCAAGATTCTAGAGAGAAAAACTTGGTAGAGTATTCCTACATCACCGACCATCCAAACTTAGCGAGCTTGGATCGTCGGTTAGAGCCTCCTCCCCATTCCCTCGGGTGGATCGTCTTCGGTAAGGGTAGTCGATTCTCAAGCTTGATCCCAGCGGCTACGAGCTTGGAGGGGTCTTCCACAATTGGGTGGACATGCGACAAAGGATGTATTCCGTATCTTTGCATGCATGGTTTGCTAGTTTAGGAGTTTGGATCGATTCTAGGTTTGGGTTCCTTCGTGTTTGCTCGAAATTTTTGTTTTCCCTCCACGCTTCCGCTGCGCCATGGGCACTTGAATTTATTTGAATGCAGCGCATGCGCACGTGTTCTGTATGTGTACGCATCGCACATCTGCTGTTGACTTGTGCGCACTTGCTTTGCACGTGTTATATCGCATGGTAGGGTGCGGTTGACTTGTGTGCACGTGCGTACGCTAGGTTAAGGTGTGATTGGCTTGTGCGCACATGCTTATCATGTGTCGCATAAGTTACGGGATGCACACCAGTTTGGGGTGCGTCTAATTTCAATGAAAGTTGTTAACTTTCAAGAAAACTCTTGGTTTTAATATAGTCGAAACTCAAAAGGAAGCAATAGCATCGGCTGTTGATTTGTCAAAACACTTTCTAATGGAGTATTAACTCACAAAGAAACAAATGCTTCGGTTTTTATGTCCTTAGATCTTAAGATCGATCCCTTTATGAAGATCAAAATCTTCGTAAAAGGGATAAACCCTAATATCCTTTGATCTCATATGTAAAAGCCGATACTCGAGGAAGCCGAAACTTTTTAATATATTAAAAGAGAGAATTTTGCTCTCCTTTTCTTTTCTTTACCTAGTTGATGTCTAGGGTTTTGTCGACGAAGAAGCTAGTGTAGGGTTTGAGTTTTGCTTGGTTTGAGGAGGAGCACAGCGGGTTTTTTTTATCTCGGTGTTGTGTACGTCCTTTTTTCTCTCTAAGGCTCTATTTATAGTAGAAGAATTTGTTAGGGTAAATCCCTAAAAAATTGATTTAAATTGATACACATTAATTAAGGGTGCGTGCGCACCGTTGGATCATTGATCCCATATCAACTTTGTTTGATTTATTAAGTTTGTTAGCAACATAAGATTTTCATCTAATAATAGCTTCGGCTCAATAGGGTGTGCTTGCGCATCGCTAGGGGTATGCGCGCGTGCTTTGCACGGGTCTCATCGCAGCCTATCAAAGGTTTTGCTTTTGCGCATGTGCTTTGTACGGGCTTCATCACATGTGATGGCTTGAGCTATGTGCATGTGCTTTGCACGTGTCGCATCGCATGCGATGGCTTGGGCCATATGCACGAGCTTTGCACGGGCTTCATCGCATGTAATAGCACTTTTGATAAGTGTGCATCTGATGATTGTGCCCTTAATTGGGCGGGAACACTCTCCTATTGCAGCAATCCACTGAATAAACTTGACACCAGGAATAGCCTTTCTATAACTAGAGGGCTCAGAAGACTTCACCTCTTCCCTTGAATTAAGTGCATACACTACCAAATCCTCATAACCATACATTTGAGGGGGACGGATCTGCCTCTACGAATGATCGGTGGAAATACTGTATGGTTATTGTTGAGATTGCTGCTGAGGTTGCTACTGTGTACCTGGCTCAGATACCTTCTCCTGATCAGACTTAAATGGGGTGATTTCAAACTCCAGATGTTTACTGTCATCCTTCACTTTATCAACAGAAACATCAAGCTCCTTTCTCGGAGATGTATAGAATTTTCTTCAAAAGTCACATCTCCACTATGTATAACTTTCGAATCAAAAGTCCAAAATCTATAACTCTTGACCCTAATACCCTACTCGAGAAAAATACCCTTTTTTAACATAGTCTCCAACTTTCCCTCACTGTCATGATAATAAGAAGGGCAAACCAAAATACTCTAAGGTTAGAATAATGGGCAGGTTTTCCGGACCAGACCTCCATAAGGGTCTTGTAATCAATTGCTGTTGAGGGAGAACGATTCACCAAGTAACACACCGTAGTAATAGCCTCGGCCCGGAAATCCTTAGACAAGACAGTATTAGAAAGTATGCACCATTCCCACTCTAATAATGTTCTGTTCATACGTTCTGCGACACCATTCTGCAACGGAGTCTCTCTAACTGTTGTTGGAGTTAAAAAAATCAACTTCCAATAACTTTGAATACTTATATAAGTATTCAATTAAAGATCAAGGTCAATGATCAAGAATTGATCAATTAAGACCAAAATTGATGTAAACAACATCATAAACAAGCTAAAAGCTTGTTTAAATAGCTTGGGGCCCATACATTGGGAATCCCCTTTCAAAACAACTCAAAAGATTTGTTTTTTAGGGGTCCCGAGCCATCGGGATCCCCCTCCCGCAACTAGGAGGTACAATTTAGGGTGTCCCTAGCCTATTGATAAATGGAATCGGGACCCCTCTAAAAATAGGCAGTTCAGCCTATTTTTAAGGATGAGTGGGGGGTTATTTTACCCCTAATCACTTTAAGAACATGGGGGAGTGGTGTTTAACCCCTCCCACTCCTAAAGAAATATAAATACATGTCATTCAACAAAATTAAAAAGGAGAAAAAAGAGAGACATTTTGCTAAGGAAATTCCTGAGAGAATTCCAGAGTGCTTTCGGTTTGAAGAAGAAAAAGAAGAAGAGAAAGAAGAAGAAGGTGAGAAATTAAGGAATGGAATTCCATTCCTCCATCAATTTAATGTTTTCTCTCTCTCTCTCTACATCCCTCTATCAGATTGGATCAAAGATCCGCCTTTGATCTATAAAAACTTTTTAAGTTTCTTCCTCATCAGAGAAGATAGCCATGACCATGGCTTCTTCATCTATTCTGATGATGAAGATGAAGGACTTTTTAAAACATGAATCTACATGTTCTTGACGAACTTAGATCGAACTTAGGACATGAGCCATCTTATGTCCTGCATAAAGAGAAATAGGCCATCATATTTCTCCTACATATTTATGAGAAATTAGAATATATTCATTTCTGTTCATAAGTACAGAATTCATGGATTGAAATCCCCATGAATTTCTAATGAATATATATAAATGAATAGAAAAATCCTATTCTTTTCATGGAGATATTAAAATCATCTCTCTTTAATAGAATCCAATGTACTTAAACACATTGTATTCTTTTGTGCAAAATTGATGTAACTTACATTCAAACATGTATACAAATATGAATTTTATAAATAAAATACTATTCATTTTTATCTCTTTCTTATTTGCAAGTATATGTATATTTATTAATTTGATATGATTTAACTTAGGCTAATACGGTATCATGTTTAAGCTTTGCTTAAGACTATAGGGTGTAATTAATGATATGTGCTTGCACTATTGGAAATCTCGAACCTTAGGACCTTCTGGTTAATTTTTAATAAACAAATTTGTCTTCTTTAAACTCTACCTGTTTTGAATGTCAACAATATAAAAGGTCCTAAAAGGGAAAACAAAAATGACGACTCCGCTGGGGATTTACTTGAGTTCTCCTTAATCTTCGCTAAATCACATCAACCTATGTGTTTTGTCCCAGAATTTTTGACTAACAGAATCCAATAGACACTATACATACTTGTACTAATTAAAGGTCTTTCGAGTTGGATCCACAACTTGAAATGACAATGAATGATTTTATTTTTTAGCCCAGGGACTACCTAATGACCTGATTCGCTCTATCTCAATGGCTTCTAAGGTCAAGGCCGTTTTTCCTTTTTAGGATCGTACTAATGGTATTGAACAACAACAACATTCCATCATCGGCTGACCTGACTGCGGTAGCCAAGATTGCACGAACTATGTTCGTCATCACTGGGGCTAAACCCTAATTTGTCATATCCTTTACGGGACTTGCAGGATATGACCCAAAGACGTGCCCCTTTGGCACAATTAACAACTTTCCGGTGCTACAAGACAGACAAGAGAAGAAGCTGCCGATAAGGCAGAGGCTAGGCCACAAGACAAGACAGCCTTTAGCGCCAACTCAAAAGCCCTCGACATTAGCCCAGTGGCCATTAGAGCCTACTCATGTAAGGCAGGACAAGAGGTCAGTCTTCAAGAAGGATCTTACTGATATACCCTCATCTTCTAAGCGGATCACCCGATAAGTTCGGGATGGAAAGGTGTTCCTCAAAGACACTACCACTATCTACAGAGGGCAACCGGTTGCGGTGCCAACTCCCTGTGTCAGAACTAAAAGAAAGTCCGTGTTTGAAAGGCTTTCTTTCTTTTAGGGGCCTCAGCAAAACCCTCATGAAAATGACGACATCATTTTCAAGACGGGATGCTTTGCTGTTCCATCCGACCAAAGGAGAAATAGAACTTCTCACAATGCGAGAAGAAGGGCCGCTAAGAAGGCACACAATGAAAACATGAATATCAATTCTCAATACCGATAAGTTCCTACGTTACGTTTCAAATATTCATTTGCACCGCTGTAGAGGCAGCAACAACAATCTCGAAGGAACGAATTCATTGTCGGGTCGTCTCAAGACCGTGGAAATACAAATAAGAGGACGTACATGGCCTACAAAGAAGCGGAACTCTTTAAAGAACCGTCCCTCCCAGGTTCATTAGTAAGAAGAGACAAATCCTGAAAAATCTGGCAAGTGAGGCACATGTAGTTGCCCGCGAGGAGCGGAGATCAACACCAGCTTATACTGATTATACTTCGATTCAGGTTCATTTCAAGCGAAGGAATCTAAGTCTTACGCCGTCTGCTTCTACTATTCCGGTAAGAAATTCATCGGCTCGTCCAATATCACATTTCCCGACTCGGTCAGCAATGCATACTTGCCTAATGGTGCACACCTGCCGAATGGTCGGTTCAAGTAATTCAAACAACCCACATGCTAGCCGTCGTGGAGGTCCGTCATCCGGCACGAGGAGTCAAGATAACCACCCTCAAGAGGAAGGGGAAGTAAATATGGAGCTGTTGAACCATTCCAATATGCAAGAGATTCCTGCAGCCAACATTCCTCCACCGGATCAAAATAATCCCGTGCAAGGGGCTAATGGGGATAATATGGCTGAAAATGTTCCATTGCTGAACAATGGTTGTCAAATTGACGAAATTCAAGACCAGATGGCCAATCTAACAGCGATCATCCATGTCTTGTTCGCTCAGGTTCAGAGCTTGGTAGAAGCTCTTTGGCAAAGCTTGCCATCTAAAAGAGCAGAACAAGCAGTGATACCACAAACCTCCGCAACCAGAGCACCTAAGAGGGAAGCGACTCCTCCTACTCCTAAAACAATACCGGTAATGAAGAGAGGGGTTGTTCCACCTGGAAGGGAAATTAATCAGCTTCAGGTGGTTGCAAGGCCAGCAGCAAAAGTGGTAGAGGTAACTACTCTGGCTGCAATAACTCTTAATGAGATGCTTTCATCATCAATAATAGGGCATTCTTCCCTTACTAATATGGATGTTGATGCTCTGTAGAAATTCATCGTAGAACAGATGATGCAGATGAATCAATAAACAACTGCACCAGTAGCAAATCAGGAGTATCCAGATGAATACAATGATGAATCCTATCCTCCAGGGTATTCGATACCTTCGTTCCGTATATATAATAGGATAGGGAACTCTTAGCAGCATCTGAATCACTTTAAAGTAGCTTGCAGTGATTCAATCAGGAATGAAAAACTCCTTTTAAGGCAATTCCCAAAAAGCTTACATGGCATCGCCTTTGACTGGTTTGCTGAGTTAGAACTACGCTCAATACTCACTTTCAACAAGCTCGTAGAGAAATTCGATCAAAGGTTTGGAGGTAATGTCACAGTTAAGATGACACTTGAAAGTTCCTAGTGCCCTCGCCGTGGAAACCGCGGCCGATGCGGAAAGGAAAAACGAAAATTTACAAGGGAGCACTAGAAACATATACTCAGCGATCATTCCAAACACTAAACTAGAATACAAGAATGCAAGATTTAAGGATTACAACCTTTGATACGTGTCGTGGAAGACCCCTCCAAGCTCCTTGTAGGCCGTTGGGAACAAACTTGAGAGGCGAACACCCTTGCCAAAGGTGATCCACTCAAGAGAACCGATCCAAGCTTCAGCTTCACATAGTGAAGCAACCGACGCTCCAAACTCTCTAGGAATGGAGAATAGGGATATATGAATTTTCCATTATAATTATCACTCTCAAACAAAGCTCAAGAGAGCAAGAGAAGAAGGAGAAGGAGGATAATGAAGAAGTACCCATGAAAAATGAGCTAAAGGATTGTATGAAAGAATGACAAAATAGAATGGCTTCAAGTTATTTTTCAACCATGAAAATAAAATATCATAAGTTTTTCTTTAAACAAATGAAGCCCATCCCTCTGTACATTACCACAACCATATCCAAAACCACCCCATCCACCTCCTCATTTCCATGAATATTCATAAATGAATATTCACAAATGAGGTGTCATCTTTCTAGAAGTATTTTGTATAACGGAATACAACCCGGTATACGTATCGAAATATATATACATGTATCCATATAAAATACGAATAGCTAATAGAGAGAAAATGAATAGTTAACAATAATAATAGAATATTATATATATATATATATATATATATATATATATATATATAAATTATTAAATCAAAACTTGATTTAATAATCCAGCTTAATCCCAAGTCGGGTAATATTATCTACCATCCGATTAAAGTCCGTGTAGCCTGTACACGTATTTAATCGGACGCTGTATGTATCAACACACGTTATCTACATCACATCGCCTGAACTGGAAAAACCCTCTGTGTGGGAATCTAAACACTCGACAATACGCTGGCAGTGAGTTACTGAATGAATCCATAACAACAAGCACGTTAGCGGCACTAGCTGTACATAACGGCTACCTAGGTATATTCCGAAAAGGAGGTCGATAATCAAGTCGGTCCGTACCCTACTGAGTCTGAATGTGACAATCTCCATACAATCCGGTCTCTTCATCTTAGAGTATCGCATACCGGGTCTAGGGGGTGGATAACGCCAAACCCCTAATAACCCGAGGGTATATGATCGCCATCTGATCAGTCGAAAATATTGCATTTTTAACACATCAATTTCCCACTCTTTGCAATCATCTAAAGGTGTTTGGTATAAATATAGCACATATTAGTAATTTTTCTGCCAAAATACCAAAAAACATGTGTTATACATTATAACCGGCATTTTGAGGGAAATTGTGTGATTGCACGCATGATCTTTTGGGAATCAACACTTGTCTCGAGATTGTGTGCAGGAAATTCTTCAGGTAAAAGAGTCGGAATGGCTAAAGTGCTGATAAAAATACACCAAGTCCAAGACTTGTAATCTGGCAATGATTCTGAAAGAATAAAAGATTCCAAGCATCCCATGAAGTGCCAAAAAGCCAACACATAACAACCCAGAGAAATGAAGCACTGATTCCACCATATGGCCGCGGATCCGCGGCCAAGTTAGCCTATTTGCCGCGGATCAGCGGCATTGTTAGCTCTTCGGTAGCTCAGATTCCTCCACGTGTCTCTCTGTAACGGCCTAGCTTCCAGAAGACTCCTAAAATAGCACGTGGCTTTATCCAGAAGGCTCGGCCTAACAACCTTATCCTAGAATATACCTTATTCTAGAATATTCCCTCCAACAAACTTCTTCTAGAAGATTCTCTCTAACAACTTAGCTTTGGAGGGAAGATTCAAATGAGGTGGTTATAAAAATGGATCTAGATCTAGGCTTTGGAGGTTGTTGAATTTGGAGGGAAATCATTTTTAGTGGTAAAAATTGTAGTTCCAAATCATTTTAAAATCAAATTGAGTGACACAATTTGATCCAAATCAAGATCCACCGAGTACCGAGCCAAAGCAAGCCTTCAACGAGCCTTTTGAAGCAACGCCGATCTTCATCCGAGTAAGTGATCCATGACGATCCGTGACTCACGAAGACGATGCGAAGCTAGTTTCGACGATTGAGTTCTCTCCTCGAATCTTGTAATCTTTGAGTGAATTGTAACGAAACGTTGATTAATAAAAGGTGAAAATTCTTGATCTTGCTTTTCTTTACTTTTGAGCATTATGAAGAGTTATCGATTCTTTATTGTTATTTTTTTCATGATTTTTGAGTGAAAACTCCGCTTGTGGAGGAATCGAGAAAATAGGTAGATGATGATGATTAAATTCTTGAACGATTCTTAAGACTTATGAATTTTGTAAACTTTAGGAAATTGAATTATCGACAACCTAATTTAAGCGAGATGCTTTCTTGAATGTTTTCGCTCCAAATTTGAGATCAACGATCGATGATTGAATTTCCCAGATGCTAGAATTTGAATGATAATCAATAAAAGGACAAGGAATAGAAGGAGAAACCCTACTTTCTTCAATAGATCCCTAATTCTCGTTGATCGTCATCGATCTAGCAACAAATTATCAATAGATAAGAATTTGTAATCATAAGTATTCATCATCACTATCAATTGGATCGATTCCTACAAGCCTCTTTACAAATCATGACAATTCATTCGATTTGGACATTTTCTTGATCTTTATTAATTCTTGATTTTAGATCTAGTTTTTTATGATTCTTGAAACTAAATTTCACAAATCTTGAATCAATTTTTCTTGCAATTTTCTTTTACCTTTTCATTTTGACTCATCTAAAACAAAATCGATCAAAACGCACATCTCAGTGGACGATCCGTATTCATTAACGCACTACATCGACACCGTTAATTGATTGCGGTATAAATATCTTCGATTGTGAACACTTTACATTTCATCACAACGAAGACGATCAATCAAATGGCGCCGTTGCCGGGGTTGTGTGCTATTTTGTTCGTTTTTGTTATTTGAGTTAAAAAATTATTATTTCATCAAAAAATTTAGATCAAATTCGCATTAAGTGCTTAACGATTAGTTGTGAATTTTTGCGAGGGAATCTGGAATCATTTCAGCAGTGAGATGAAGATTCAAAGAACATCTGAAGAATCCAGAAATACAGGGACCTGCACAAAAATTTTCAAACCCTAATTTCCCCCTTCAAGCCGCGGAACCGCGGCCAGAGAGGCGTTTTTGCGGTGGAACCACCGCCGTTTAGGGTTTGCATTGTGCCAAATTTCTCAGGTCTGCTCTCTGTGTTCCCCTCTTCTCTGTGATCTTGTCCAATAACCATTTTCTGCAGGATTCTTTGCAAAATTCAGCGCCGCTAAAAAAATAAATTTGTTGCGATTCTTGAAATTGGTTGTTTGCATATTTTAATACGGAAATTAAGGGGCAAAGACCAAATTCAGATTAGGTGGGGAGTTCATTACCCTTCCTAAGCCCCAAAAATCACAAAACTGCATCGCATCACCCTCATTAACTACAAAATATCTAGACAAGACTCTAAGGACCGTCGCGCTCACTTAGGACAGAAGGAGGTCATGGGTAATCTTTTACTTATACGCGTTTCTTTTGTGGTGTTTAAGGCAAGTGTGTTTAAGGCAAGTGGTTACTTAATTAGGCCCATGTCACGACCCAAAGTTGGATGTGACCGGCACTTAGATTGTATAATATCTAAACATATTCACACAATCCAAGTAAGCCGAAAACCAAGATCAAAATCCTTTTTGTGGAATTATTTATAAGGAAATTTAGTTTTAAGTAAAAATCACAGTTTATGAAGTTAAATTATTAAACAAGTATAAAATGTTTAGTGTGGTTGCATCCCTAGTTGGGATTCTTTATAAGGAAATTTAGTTTTAAGTAAAAATCACAGTTTATGAAGTTAAATTATTAAACAAGTATAAAATGTTTAGTGTGGTTGCATCCCTAGTTGGGAGCAACAATATTAACAGTGGAATTCAATACAAAATCATAATATAAAATCAAAGAAAAATCTCAGACATAAATAAAAGAAACATTATTTACTACAACCGAACGATCTTATCTGCTGAAATAATATACATATCTTTCTAAGTCATTATACAGGGTTGATAGAGAATCTCTAGATTCAATATACAATACCAAAAGAAGAGGTTACCATATAGGTAACCCACCTAGCAAAAGGGCGATAAACCGATAAGTGGATCCTTCTGCTGTGATACGTCCACTCGACTCCTGCAAAGAACTGTGGCACAACGGGGTGAGTTGCCAACTCAGTGAATATAACTAACATATATCGGCTGATAATGTAAGTATGCCGATCTAGAACTAATATTAACAATGATGAATATGATGCATGCTAACATGTGGAAGCATAAATTTGTAATATTCAATATATAAATCCAACACTGAAATCTCATCAATTATTTTCCAAATAAGGTTCATTTTCTTCCCGTGTCCATCATCGACACAAATCTTCGGTGTTTCATCAGGCATCATTCCCCGAACGATCCTGTCAATCAATAACACCGGTCGGTATCACCTAGATATCCGCCGTGTTTACTACTGACTCCGGTATCGAGTATCCTCGTTAGGCTCACCGCCTAAAGTGCGGCCCCTGCCCCTCGGCCCCGACCGGGTCCACCATGATCCGGCTGTATAGCTACCCCACCCAGCTCGGATATACGTAAGAAATTCCGCAACCGTATAGCTACCCCACCCGGTTCGGAATAAAACTAAATAAAAAAATGACATTTCATGGTGGACATGTCACATTTATCATAAAAATCATTGAATTCTTTCACTAGTAATTAAAACTCAAAGCCAGAAATCCTCAATAAACATTTACCTCTTATATCAACATGAAATACGCAGATACTAAGCATGATATTAATGATGCAATTTACTACTATTATTTGTGTGTAAAATACGATAAGAATCATTTTAACAAGCAAATTTTGCTAAGTGTAAAAGTGACATGTTAATATCGACGAGGTGTAGGGTAACATGTAGATATATGCAGGTGCGGCATAACTCGTCGATAAATGTGCAGTATTCTAACAATTATTAACATGGCGATGTATATATCTATATGAATGCGTATGATCAATTTAGCATATAAAAGCCCATTTTTATTTAAACTTAACTACGGGCGTATCACGCCATCCATACAAAATCCCCCGATAGATATTTAGTCTACTCACCGGAATACATCGAATCAACTTAGATCACCAATCCATTTCCTTTCCTTGCGGCCTCCGAAGTTTCCGTATTCGAATCTATTATCGAAATTAACTTGTATAAGAAACGACTAACTCCGATACAGCGAAAACATGAAAATACTAGTTTTTACGTATTAGCTATACTAAGTATGATTATCGAAACCTATCAAACACTTATACTAACTGGATTTAGTTACTCGCTGTTTCGTAACAGAAAACAGAATCGTATTACGAAAAGTCCGTGTCGTGTTTTTAACGTTTTAACCCCATTTCCGATATTAACTCCCAGATATCATATACTGTTAAATTAGCTTAAATAAACAATACCAAATTCCATAACACCTACACAAAGACCTACCACAAAAACCCAAAACACCCATCTCCTTAAAAAATCCGGCGACGCCGGAATTGCCCTATTGGTCACCGGCCCTAATCCGAGCCCCCCTGCTCGTGTTCCTATGGTTTGCTTTATGCTCCATATATATTATTTTAGCACTGTTTTGTTAAGTTGATTTTATTCTTACTAACAGCAGATTACTACAGAGCTAAATTTTCCTAAAATACCATTTTTTTTTCTGATATCCGATTTCTAAAATTTTATAAATTACAGAACTAAAACCTACTGAATTAAGAATTACACCTACTGAGGATGGTTGAGAGACTTCCTCTAAGATACCTAAGTCCTTCACTCCTACCTTGAGGGTGAACTCTTTAGCTCCTAGTTCTTCTTCTCTTTTCTCTTCTCTTTAATTTTCTTTTGTGAGTTCAAGTGTTTTCTTTCTTTCTTTGATTTATTTTTGATTTTTAGTTTGCTAAGTGATCTGAACATAAGGTATAGGATAAAAAGAATGATGGAGGTGTAGGAAGAGGTGTCAATAATCAAGGGTGTGCTTGTTTCATGCAAGGAGGTGGTGTAACAAGGAGAAAATGTGGGATTTTCATGCAAGGATGAGGTGGATGTATAAGATAACTCCTAATTTGTGGTCTTTTGAGGAATTTCTGAACCAAAACATTTCCAACCCTTTTACACATACACCCTCAACAATTTCAAATTTACACATTTTTCCTAAATTTTACAAAAAGACCCTTCACTACCTATGTTATTATATAAACACCATTTTATTAAAATGAAGCTAAATTTATCACTAAACCCCCTATAACTTATTTATGTTGCACACAAAAATTTTAATTTAAATTGTTTTACAAACATCTTATGAAATTATCTTATTTGTTTTTAATAACTTTTTGATTTATCGTTTTATTATTAATTAAATAATTTTATTTATTTCTAATTTTCAAAAAGTTACAATATTCCCCCTTAAGAAAATTCGGTCCCCGAATTTAAAAATTAACTAGACGTACCCTTAAAAGATGTGGAAATTTCTTCTGCATTGCATCCTTGGTCTCCTACGTACTCTCCTCGCGTTTCGTTCCTAGCCAGAGAATCCTTATAGATGGAAGTATACTTGATCACAGTTTCTTTGTCTGCCAGTTAAGAATAGCCACTGGCTGCACTGTGTAGTATAAATCCGGTTCAAACGGTAAGGTCTGATGCTGGATTGCGTGAGAAGGATCGTGAAGATACTTGCGAAGCATCGAAATGTGAAACACCGGATGCACATCGGGAAAACTTGATGGAAGTGCTAAACAATAAACTAGAGCACCCACTCTCTTCAGAATTTCGTAAGGTCCGACATATCTGGGGCCGAGCTTCCCCTTCTTCCCGAAACATATCACACCTTTCATCGGAGATATACGAAGTAATACAAGATCTCCCACATCAACTCTAGGCTATGACTTCGTTGATCTGCATAAGACCTTTGTCTACACTGGGCCGTTCTCATTGTGTCTCTTACCAGCTAAATCTTTTCCGTATTCTTTTGTACTACCTGTGCCCCCCCAATTGCTACTCTCATTCAGTTCCGTCCAGTAAATGGGCGATCGACATTTCCTCCTATACAAGCTTCAAAGGTGCCATCTTGATCGTCTCCTGAAAACTTGATGTCGTACAAAAATTCTATCAAGGTAGGTGACGATCTCAACTACCACCAAAATCAAGCCTGCAAGCTCGCAGTATATCCTCTAAAGTCCGAATGGTCCACTCGGACTGACCATCTTGCTATGGTTGGAAAGTTGTACCATAACTCACTCATGTACCAAGAGTCCCTTGAAGTTTCTGCCAAGGACTACTATTAAACTGTTTACCTCTATCTGACACCATGCTCGTCGGAACTCCATGCAATCGGACAATCTCGTCGATATAATTCTGAGCATACTGTGCAAATCCCATACGTAGTC
Organism: Agapanthus africanus; assembly: GCA_030015575.1. NCBI lineage: Eukaryota > Viridiplantae > Streptophyta > Magnoliopsida > Asparagales > Amaryllidaceae > Agapanthus > Agapanthus africanus. Next base: position 477,971,700 of record CM057346.1, on the reverse strand, counting down.
TTCATCAGAAGAATATGAGCTGCCTTTGTCAATCTATCTACAATCACCTAAATGGAATCATACCCTCTGCTAGTCCTGGGTAGACCCACCACGAAATCCATGGAAATCTGTTTCCATTTCTACTCTGGAATGGGTAAGGGTTGCAATCCTCCGGCTGGCCTCTGGTTTCTGCCTTGACTTGTTGACAAGTCAAACATCTCGAAATGAACTCCACAACATCCCTTTTCATTCCTTCCCACCAGTAAACATCTTTTAGTTCATGCTACATCTTGGTGGAACCAGGATGAATACTGTATGCTGATCTATGGCTTCCTTTAAAATTTCACATTTCAATCCACCCGAATCTGGCACACTCAGACGAGCCCCAAAACATAATACTCCTTAGTTATCTATCACGAACTCCGACTCTCTGCACAGCTTAAGCTGATCCATAATCTCCAATCTACGAACATCTGCGGCCGTGTCTTTCAAATACGATCTAATCGTTGAGGAAGGTACGAACCTGTGCTAACTGTCCTCCTGTCGATATGAACTCGAACTGTATACGGCTATCACAAAAAATTTGTCAGTCTGTAGAAGACTGTCTTTGCATAGTGCACCATTGAGATAAGCTACCTCCAGGCCTCCGACTCAAAGCATGTGCTATAACGTTTGCTTTGCCTGGATGATACAGAATCTCACAATCGTAATCCTTCACGAGTCCCATCCATCTATGCTTCCTTGGTTCAGATTCCACTGCTGAAAATTATACTTCAAGCTCTTACGATCTGTGAAACATTGGCACGATTATTCACAAAAGTATTGTTCCAAAATCTTCAGTGCGAAAGCTACAACAGCCATCTCCAAATCTTAAGTGGGGCAGTTCTGCCCGTGCCTCCTCAACTTACGAGAAGCATAAGCTATAACCCTACCATGTTGCATTAACGCAACGCCTAAACCTACTCTAAAGGCATCATAATACACAACAAGGCCACCTGACCCAGAAGGTAATGATAAGACTGGTGCAGTCGTCAAGCGAGTCTTCAACTACTGGAAACTTTGCTCACACGTCTCCGTCCAAAGAAATGGATCCTCCTTCCTAGTCAGCCCATATCGGTTACAAAAAGCAGTCTTAGGAATGCCATCCTTCCGAACTTTCCACTGATGATACCCTGACCACAACTCCCTCTTTGAGAAGTAGCTAGCCCCCCTTGCAATTGATCGAGCAAGTCATTGATACATGGTAGTGGAAACATATTTCGCACAGTGACGCGATTCATCTGTCAGTAATCAATACACAGCCTTGTACTATCGTCCTTCTTTGTTACCAATAAGACAGGAGCTCCCCACGGCGATACACTGGAACGCACAAGTCCTTTAGCTCACAACTCTTGCAACTGACTTTTGAGTTCCTTCAACTCCGTTGGTGCCATACGTTAGGGTGGCATAGAAATAGGCCCCGCACCCGGAATCAAGTCAATGCAGAATTCAATGTTACGATCAAGCGGTAATCCTGGCAATTTAGCAGAAACACATCCGGAAATTCTCGTGCGATCGTAACCTGGTCCAATGGAATCTCAGCGACCCTTAAGTCCTGAACAAAAGCCAAGAACCCATGACAACCCTTCTTCAAGAGTCGTCCCGCACAAAAAGCAGAAATCATGTTGGCAGGAGTTATATTACAATCTCCCTGCCCAACAAAGATCGGTTCATCGGGAGAACAAAATCTACCTGCCCTTTCCCGACAATCTACATAGGCATGACAATCAGCCAACCCAAACATACTAAGAAGTATATCAAAACTACTACACCTAGGAGACTCAAATCCACTACTAAATCCCTATCATCAATATATATACTGAACGTGACCTAAATACATGTCAGGCTATAAAAGAACCTCCTATAGGAGTAATCATAACTTGCAGTAACTAATCCTAACCTACGACTCTCTCCCCAGATAAAGTGCAAAACTTAAAGATACGAATAAATGCATAGAATCGGGATCAAATAAAATATGCGCATCTAAGGAATATACCACAAGAGTACCTGTCACTACTGCAGTGGATGCCTGGCATTCCGTGGAGTCAGTGCAAAACACATGCTTGGCCCCTGCTCGCATCCAGCCGTCCTCGACCTCTCTGGAAGCGCCCTGCATAACCTCAGCCTCGTGGTGCCACCGTCTGGCGCATAATGCTAACTGGGGGAGGAAGTAAATCCATCGACGACGAAAGTGGAGGGGGTCAAACAGCCTGCGGAACAACAGTTCCTCCTGGGCGTGTACACTGTCTATCTAAGTGCCCTTGACGCCCGCAATTATAACATGTATATGGAGGTCCCTGTCCTACTGGGTGTGAACTAAACATCTGGCCCTGAGTCACTTCTCGATCAAAACTGCGATCTGGAATGAATCTGTCTCGACCTCCTTGTCCTCTCGAATTACGACCGTTACGGCCCCGGCCTCCATGGGCGTTGACCTGGCATGGAACAACAATAGGTGTAGGAAGTGATCTATTCGGAGGAGGTGGTGAAGTCACATGTGAGACCGATGCCTCACCTTGTCACCTCACGGGACAATCCCTATAAAAGTGATACGGACACCCACACCCGAAACATCTTTGCACGGGCTGCAGAACATATGGGTATAAGTGGTGGAACTGATCTATACAGAATCTGCCCCGGCCTCTACGAACATGTCTTGGTACTGAGATATTATTACGACTTTGCCTTGGTCTCTGAACACCCATACGTGGAGGAAGGGTCGACCTCTGTGCTCGACTAATCTCTAGCAAGGTTTCGATCATTCGGCGCATCTCGTGAACATTTGTCTCCATCCTAGCTATACGATTAATATAGGATGGACCAATTGGTTCCTGAAAGATAGGCATACTTCCCGAATTTGTCCCCATGTCAAACGAGCCTGCTCTAATATCATCTCTAACAGCGGTCGTCTGAGTCCCCATAGACGTTGATGACTTAGTGGCTGGAGCAAGAAACGGGAGTTGATAAGGCTTACGAATAAGGATATCAATATCAGAGTGTCAAAGGAAAAATAGATCAAGATATACATCCTAAGGTTGGTTAGGCTGAGTACGGTAACGTAAATATGCCGCGGAACATACGTACGGTACTGCATTCATCCTAATTCACCTACTCCATCAAACCAAAGGTCATCCTAAATCATGGACTCACGTCAACCTATTTTAATTCTCTACTCGATTCCGTAAGGTTAATCCTACGCTCTGATACCAACTATGTCACGACCTGAAGTTGGATGCGACCGGCACTTAGATTGTATAAGATCTAAAGTTATTCACACAATCCAAGTAAGCCGAAAACCAAGATCAAAATCCTTTTTGCGGAATTCTTTATATGGAAATTTAGTTTTAAGTAAAAAATCACAGTTTATGAAGTTAAATTATTAAACAAGTATAAAATGTTAAGTGTGGTTGCATCCCTAGTTGGGAGAAACAATATTAACAGTGGAATTCAATACAAAATCATAATATAAAATCAAAGAAGAATCTCAGACATAAATAAAAGAAACATTATTTACTACAACTGAACGATCTTATCTGCCAAAATAATATACATATCGTTCTAAGTCATTATACAGGGTTGATGGAGAAACTCTAGATTCAATATACAATACCAAAAGAGGAGGTTACCACATAGGTAACCCCCTAGTAAAAGAGCGATAAACCGAAAAGTGGATCTGTCTGCTGCGATACGTCCACTCGACTTCTGCAAAGAACTGTGGTACAACGGGGTGAGTTGCCAACTCAGTGAATATAACTAACATATATCGGCTGATAATGTAAGTATGCCGATCTAGAACTAATATTAACAATGATGAATATAATGCATACTAACAGGTGGAAGCATAAATTTGTAATATTCAATATATAAATCCAACACTGAAATCTTATCAATTATTTTCCAAATAAGATTCATTTTCTTCCCGTGTCCATCATCGACACAAATCTTCGGTGTTTCATCAGGCATCGTTCCCCGAACGATCCTGTCAATCAATAACACCGGTCGGTATCACCTAGATATCCGCCGTGTTTACAACTGACTCCGGTATCGAGTATCCTCGTTAGGCTCACCGCCTAAAGTGCGTCCCCTGCCCCTCGTCCCCGACCGGGTCCACCATGATCCGACTGTATAGCTACCCCACCCAACTCGGATATACGTAAGAAATTCCGCAATCGTATAGCTACCCCACCCGGTTCGGAACAAAACCAAATAAAAAAACGACATTTCATGGTGGACATGTCACATTTATCATAAAAATCATTGAATTCTTTCACTGGTAATTAAAACTCAAAGCCAGAAATCCTCAATAAACATTTACCTCTTATATCAACAAGAAATACGCAGATACTAAGCATGATATTAATGATGCAATTTACTACTATTATTTGTGTGTAAAATACGATATGAATCATTTTAACAAGCAAATTTTGCTAAGTGTAAAAGTGACATGTTAATATCGACGAGATGTAGCGTAACATGTAGATATGTGCAGGTGCGGCATAACTCGTCGATAACTGTGCAGTGTTCTAACAATTATTAACACGGCGATGTATATATATCTATATGAATGCGTATGATCAATTTAGCATATAAAAGCCCATTTTTATTTAAATTTAATTACGGGCGTATCACGCCATCCATACAAAATCCCCCGGTAGATATTTAGTCTACTCACCGGAATACGTCGAATCAACTTAGATCACCAATCCATTTCCTTTCCTTGCGGCCTCCGAAGTTTCCGTATTCGAATCTATTATCGAAATTAACTTGTATAAGAAACGGCTAACTCCGATACGGCGAAAACATGAAATACTAGTTTTTACGTATTAGCTATACTAAGTATGATTATCGCAACCTATCAAACACCTATACTAACTGGATTTAGTTACTCGCTGTTTCGTAATAGAAAACAGAATCGTATTACGAAAAGTCCGTGTCGTGTTTTAAACGTTTTAACCCCATTTCCGATATTAACTCCCAGATTTCATATACTGTTAAATTAGATTAAATAAACAATACCAAATTCCATAAAACCTACACAGAGACCTACCACAAAAATCCAAAACACCCATCTCCTTCAAAAATCCGGCGACGCCGGAATTGCCCTATTGGTCGCCGGCCCTAATCCGAGCCCCCCTGCTCGTGTTCCTATGGTTTGCTTTATGCTCCATATAGCACTGTTTTGTTAGGTTGATTTTATTCTTACTAACAGCAGATTACTACAGAGCTAAGTTTTCCGAAAATACTAACTTTTCCGATATCCGATTTCTAAAATTTTATAAATTACAGAACTAAAACCTACTGAATTAAGAATTATACCTACTGAGGATGGTTGAGAGACTTCCTCCAAGATACCCAAGTCCTTCACTCCTACCTTGAGGGTGAACTCTTTAGCTCCTAGTTCTTCTTCTCTTTTCTCCTCTCTTTAATTTTCTTTTGTGAGTTCAAGTGTTTTCTTTTTTCTTTGATTTATTTCTGATTTTTAGTTGGCTAAGTGATCTGAACATAAGGTATAGGATAAAGAGAATGATGGAGGTGTAGGAGGAGGTGTCAATAATCAAGGGTGTGCTTGTTTCATGCAAGGAGGTGGTGTAACAAGGAGAAAAAGTGGGATTTTCATGCAAGGATGAGGTGGATGTATAAGATAGCTCCTAATTTATGGTATTTTGAGGAATTTCTGAACCAAAACATTTCCTAACCCTTTTACACATACACCCTTAACAATTTCAAGTTTACACATTTTTCCTAAATTTTACACATACTTTGAACGATTCAAGGATCTTCTTATCCAATGTCCTCATTGTAAGTCCATGCTACCTCTCCCGGTACTTTCGGGCATGCGGAATTTGGTGAAAAACAATTTTCTAGAGGTGGTAACATGGACTCAAAACCGGATCTTTGTTAAAGATCTAACTAACAACCTAACTAGGAGTTGTTAACTACTCGGTTAGGGGGTTATACCTTTCTTTCTTGAACTCCTTCGTCTTCAAGCCTCGATGGTTGTCCGGATCGGCTTCACCCCGTCGTCTCTGTAAGGTTCCTAGGCACTCTAATGGAGTCTCACAAGTGATCAAACATGGCCAATTGAAATTTTACAAGTGCCTATTAACCCTAATACGGATCGTTAACTAGATAAATAGGCGAAGCAAGCAAGTAAACGGAAATATAGCTAAAGGAAAGGGGCTACAACCTTTGTAGATCCATTCCACCACCTCCTAAGCTCTGTGATGAAGTCCCCTCGCTGTCCAAATCATATCTTGGGCTCTAGCGTCGGGTTCATCGGAGAAAAACGGGCTAGGTCATCGACGACGATGCCGAAGATGATCTAGGTCGAGGCATCGCTAGATCAAGCTCCAACTTCACCAAGTCAAGAAAACTTGTGAAGGAAACACCCTATACTACTTGGCAAGAGGTAGATGATGAAGAAATAGGAAGTGGGTAGACTTTAGATTTGGATTTCACACACTTTTTCATCAATCACCATTGATGTAGCAAGCTTTCTTCTCATGGAGGAAGAAGAAGAAGATGAAGAAAAAGAATATGATAAGTATTAAGTAAATGATAAATAAATCAATACTTATCATTTACTAACCCTTGGTTAGTTGTAGAGAATGGACCATGGTTAACTTGAATGGTTAGGGTTAAGGATGAGACAAGAATGGTGGACTAATTCAAAGCTTCAAGAATCTTCAACTAGCAAACAAAATTAGCAACCATTCTTTTCTCATCTTTTTCCAAAATAAATAAATAAATAAATAAAAAAAAAGAAAACCCTAATCATAATCTTAACCATGGTCTAATTCTTTACACTAACCCTAGCTTGCATGTATCATCAAACATGATACAATCATGTGCACAAAATATATCACATATGCAATGTGCACAAACCAAGTGAGTAAATCCATTTAAAGTGAACCAATACTAGTTAATGCAAAGTAATATATCAAATATATAATTATACATTAAATCATTAAATCAACACTTGATTCAATGATCCGGTCATGTCGCATATAACCGGCTAGTATCCAATGTATCGGCTTATCGAATCAATCCTTGATTCGATAACTAGGTTATATCGCATACAACCATTCGACACATTCATCGCGAGAATGAAATACGGTATCACATACACGTATTATTCTCGGTCCCGCACATATCTCATATGCGCTCCTATTTCGTTTCGCTTGAGCCAGGAAACCTCTGTGTAGGACTCTAAAGACTCGTCAATACGCCGGTAGCGGATGATGATCATATCAAGCACCCACAAGCCGCAAGCGGTCTGCCAAACATAACGGCCACCCGGGTATTGAGCGATCAGAAGATCGACGAGCAAGCCCGCTCACACTCCTGTGAATCCAACCAGTAACACTTACCGTACAGTCCGGTCTGTTCGTCTGATATGTCGCATATCTCGCCTAAGGGTGGTAAACGTCAGACCCCAATAGCTCGATAAGTCATGCCGACTTGAGGTCCATAACATTCGTGAAACTACTGATAACTCTTACCAGTATATCACTGCAACCCTGGCCAGGGATTTCCTATTATGACCAGTCGAGCATAGCACAACATCAACCCCCAATACCGGGAGAGACGAATCCCCTCCTATCGCTCATTGCCTCCATGTGAATCGGGACTGTACCCAAAAACCACCTGTTTGCACAACTCAGTAGAGCCGTGGTAGGGTGGAAATCAAAGCACAGTGGGAGACACACAAGACTCTATGACGATCTCGGGTCAACAGACTAAGCTGTACTAGTGTCACTAGAGAACTGCCATCTGACGTGAGGTATAATACCATCTGGGAGTTCTCGGCGAGTCCGTTCAGTGTACCCAGTCTCCACTGAGCACCCGCATACCATCTTCGATGTCAAACACCAATGGATATGGGATCATCCATCGCCCATCGCATGGGTCGAGAAGATATGCGCTAGTCTACTCTGGAATATCGATGCCCCGTCTCGATATTCCCACGACTAGGAACAATGAAGGATGTACTCATTGACTACCCAGGCCCCACTAGTATGATCTGCATCATAGTCCTGGAAGTCGAGTATACATCCTAAGGGCTTTATCAACATGTAATCAGAGAGACAGAAAGTATACATGTTAAGATAAAGAGCAACCAGATAGCATACTATCATGTCAAGCAAGAAGGTCCTACCTATATATGTCCCAGCATCCACTACAATATACATCCAATGTACCGTAATGGCCTCTAGGGCATACATATAACTAACAATCTCCCACTTGCACTAGGGCCATCTGTAGCAGTGGTTGCAGTATCACATACTCAACCATCCCATAAAGTCTCTCTTTGGGAAAAGGCCTTCGTGAGTGGATCCGCCGTGTTCTCCTCTGAGTCTACTCTCCTAACCTCGATCACCCTGGAGATCAACTATCTCCATGATTAGGTGATGCTGCCTCAGAATATGTCTGGGTCACTGATGGGACCAGGGTTCCAGGGTCGAAGCCACGCTTCCATTGTCATACAATGGCAGGAACCTAGTTCATCTTTTGAACCAATATACACCCAAACATCCTCTTTGGTAGTATCTTTAATAGCGATGTTACCAGCCTTTATCGTCTAGTTTGCCACGGTATCGAGCTTGGAACTCTTCCAACATACCGTCCCTTTACTGAGGGTAAAGACAGTGCCTGTGACTGACATTCAGTCGTCTTTATCACCCTGGAACACTTCCAGTGATTCTCCCCAGGATCGATTGATACCATCTCACTACAACTAGTGAGTATCCTAACATTCAATTAGATCTATCTCATAGATCCAAAGCTTAGGATTTAGTAGGTATCACTTTGATCCTATATGGAAAATCTTTGTGATAAGCGGAGATTGATCGAGTGTAGCATAGGAAATTCCTTCCCTAACAAGAGTATGTCATCCACGTACTATACGAGGATCGTCACCATACTCCCTACTACCTTTTTTGTTTATACAAGGTTCATCTACCATTTTGATGATGTCAACTTCTTTGACTAATCCATCAAAACAGATGTTCCAACTCCTCGATGCCTGCTTTATCCTATAAAGCATCTTGCACACGTTTCCGCTGCTCCCACTGACTACGAGGCCCTTTGGCTGTGTTCTTATAGACGTTCTCTTCTAAATCAATATTTAGAAAAGTAGTCATGGCATCCAACCACCAGATATCGTAGTCATGGTATGTAGCCGTGTCAAGTAGGATCTGGATGGATTTAAACATAGTCCCTGGAAAAGGTTTCATCATTATCCGTGCCTGGTTGATGACGAAAACCTTTAACAAGTCTAACTTTGAAAGTCTCAACTTTTCCATCTACACCAAGTAATCTTCTCAAGATATACTTGCTCCTGATAAGGATTTAACCCTTCAGATATAGCAACCAAAGTCCATACTTTGTTGGTGTGTATGGATTCCATCTCAGACCGCAAAGCATCCAGCCATTGTTACAGAGTCCCTACTCTTGATGGCCTGCTCGAAACTAGTTGGGTCATCATCTCATGATGCATTCCTTGCTCCCACTGTCATCGAGAAACCGGGTATCTCTCAGGCGGACGAGGAACCCTACTAGATCGGCAGAGAGGCTGAGGTTCGTCGGGAATCTACTGAATCCTTTGGTTCTACCAAATTATATGCAGTTTTGTACAGCTGGAACCTTTCCAGTTCTACAGAACTGATCTTGCCTCGATCTTGTCCGGATTTTGCTTTTGACATAGGCCGGACAATCCCAAATCTTAACTTACTTAAGAGATAGGCTCTTCCCATACCATATCTCATATGGAATGGTAGGCACTGGTTTGATTCGAACCTAATTCAATAGGTATGTAGCTTCTCAAGTGCATAACTCCCAAAAGGAAATAGGTAACTCAGTAATACTCATCATAGAGCACACGATATCTAATATTGTGTGATTGCTCCGCCCCGATACACCGTTGTGCTGTGGTGTATTCAGAGGAGTAATACTGAGAGAGAATCTCATTTTCCTTTAGAATAGTCCAAGGATTCCATGCACAAGTATTCTCCTCCCTGATCTCATCATAGGATATAATACTTATACCCGGTTATTGGTTCTCTACTTCTAACTTATATTCTGTGAATACCTCAAAAGGTTCGGACTTATGTTTCAACAGGAACAAATGACTGAATCTTGAGAGATTATCAAAGAATATAATGAAGTAAAAAGAACCAGTCCTGGCATGTGTAGACAGGAGACCTTACATACATCATCATGTATCAGTCCCAAGAGTTTACTAACTCTTTCTCTGTTTCCAGTAAACAGAGCTGGTGTCATTATATCTTTGTGACATGACTGGCAAGTTTCACAAGATGTAAATTCAAACTGATTTAAATATGCATCTAAATGTAACTTCAGCTAGTCGGGTCGCATTGATATGACCTAGTCTACAATACCTCAAGAAGAATTCGTTCATTTCTGAACTCTTCCTCTTGTGTGTGTTCTGTATACGAGGATCTGTAGTTTGATTTAGAACGTCAATGCTTTTAGATAACGTGCCTGAACCGATCAACTTTTGATATAGGAAATGTTCAAAACATTATCCATCAATACAAAATTATATCCTTTCTTTACTAATAAAGAGACTGATATGATTTTGTATATCAGGTTCGGTATCTAATAGCATTTGTTCAGAATCAATGTATTCGTAATACAGGGTGACAGTGACCAACAGACTTGGCTGCAACACTTGCCCCGTTTTCTGTCTCATGAAACTTATCACCCGTTCTCAGTTTTTCTACCTTTTTGTAGCCCTATGTAACAGATTACATATCTGGGATCCTGATTCGGTATCATATACCCAGGATGCAGAGGATACTGAGAAACAGTTCTTTGTAATGAACACACCCGAAGGAGATGCATCATATGCACTTTCTTCGTTTGGGCGGCATAGGAATTCTGGTATTCCCCTATTTCCTGCTCTGTCTTATAACAATTATAAGTTAGAGCGAGACCAACGTTCTCCAGCTCAGTATAACAAGCGGGTTCGGTCAATACATCCGTATTATTATCTTGATTAAGGCGTGATATGGTCGCTACCAGGAGAGAGAGAGAAGAAAACACTCTGCGTGCGCTCTTGCAAGATCAGATTGGTTATCTATTTTATCTAATCAGGATGGCTCCGACTGTTTTTATCAAATCTTCCTTCAAACCTTAAAAGGAAAGACTAGCCGGGATTAATTACACTCTACAAGTTCGCCAACCATTCAGCCAGGCCAGTGTCGGTACTTTGAGGGAGGTTCCCCGTGCTTTCGCACGGACCTAATTATAGTAAACCTCGTTTTCCCAGAGGCGTAACCCCGTTGACACCTTTCTAGACACCTACTTGATCGGCTAATTGTAAAGTGCAAAACTCTCCCAGGAGTAACAATTACTCGCAGTGGGTATCGGGATCCAACTATCACATAGAAGGTATGCAATCTCATTGCAAGTTTCAACACTTGAAACTCCCGATAAAGGTTTTTACCCCTAGCACCTATGACCTTAACTATGGTCAACAAATCATAAGTACTAGTCAAGTTCTACCCGTCATTTCGTGATTAATTAGACCCACCCACATGACCCTTAACTAAGATCAACAAAGTCACGCGACTGTCCTAACTAATCGCATCATATGCGGTGTAGGAAGACATCACTTAGCTACCGTACACTGTGCCTTGACTATGGTCAACAAACACAGCACGAATACTAAGTACTCTACTTCCTAAAATGACGGAGGGTTGTGAATGGTTTTTGTGAAAACCTTTAATGCTTTGAACTTGATCTCGTTGCGGAATCAAATGGTTTTTAAATGGAATGTTTTTGAGGCTTTTCTAGTTTTGCTAAAGGGTTCACTCCCGGTGAAGGGATCGTCGGCCCTTTCCTCGTCGAATGAGGTGCGGGATATATCATATATATCACTATGCAAAGCAGAAACTATAGAAGCGATCAAATACAAACCAAGTGTGTAGCATCTGCCAGTTATTGCTAAAGGAGTCACTCCCGGTGAAGGGATCTCGGTCCTTTCCTCATCGAATAAGGTGCAGGATGTTCTCCAAGGAACACCACGATGCAAAGCAAGAACTGTAGCTACCTGTTTTTATTTTGAAATTCGATTCCACAACATCAATTAGGTTTATTTTCTTTCATTAATCTCATTAATGAATATCCCATCATTTAAATTACCTAAACATCACAGATAGATATGACGTACACTTATGCCATCAGCATTCGCCTCGATGTCCCCTCGTGCACTGTTAGGTAAGGTAACTAACGGCAGAGCGAGGCAGGGCTAGCGCGAGTGTAAAACATAAGTAACGTCTATATAATATATCATATATACTATATATAATACCTGTCACAGAACATCACATGATCTCATCACAGATAAAACACAGCAGAAGAAACATATGAAATATTGGATATACTAGGACGTCCGTGTTTTCAATACGAGCCAGTATAAAACACGGATTCCACGGTCGTGATGAATAGCCAATCCCACACCCCTAGACCCCTACGAGAGCGGCAAGCAACCCTACCAATTCTAGGGTTAGGAGACCCGGACTCGACTCCTCGAGATGGTCTCCCACTGGACCCCAGAACCCGGTTACTTGTGCTCCCCTCCTTGGGTCTATCCTAGTGAAGAAAAGTAAATAATATACAAATGGTGACAACATCCGCAACCTGGAAGTGCCCCAATAAAAGAATATTACATACAAGTTTTTACATGAATGAAAATGAAAAAACACTCATCTCACATAAGAACCCCCCGGCTATTCAAACACGACGATCCAATATAACATATCCAGCAACACATAACATCACATGTCATCAACGTAAGTAAATATGCACATCCCAATTGTCGTTGACATATAACAACGAAACCGGCGATATCACATATTACACTTACGGTCACAGAAAAGAAAGTGTAAAACTACAACAGTTGGAATCCGCAACCTCCTCAGACATCGCATGCCTGACCAAATGAAATACTTAGACATCACATGCCTAACAATTATAAACCCCGCATTTTAGTCTCATTATCGAAAACTCTTTTCAATATCAAGTCGGGCAATTCAACAAGATTCCCGACATTCTGATCGAATGCTCGTCGCAAACTTTAGTAGGCGGCCGCACCCCCGATACCGTCGACGAAGTGCACCAAGGCGGAACACCGCTGGCCCGAGCACCCGAACGGATGCTTTCGGCGAAGGGGTTCTCCTACAGTCACTTGGTCGGGGATATGGGGCGAGGCTGTCTATTAAGTTTATCCGGCGAGTATTCGCGTACGCTACGTGATTGTGACGGACTTTTGATCATATCAAAATTCCATGGCAACCGATCAAGTGAGACTAAACTGCTATGTTTATAACATTCATTCAGTTATCTCAGAACTACTTGTGAATTCCAATTATTGTATCACACTCCGGATAAATAGAAAATGATAAACTTTCCGATCGAACAATCGAACACCCAAGTTTTCCCGAAACAGCTCAACACATGAAATAAGTCTAACAGCATTCAGTTCGTGACTCAGTAGCAACGGTCCAGCCGTAGAAGGGTCAAGCCAACGCCTCACATGTGGCACGCCGTACTGCCCCAAACCCGAAGGTTCAAAGGGCAGTTCAAGACGGTCACATAATCGAGTTAAGGTTTGTTGTCTTCTAGAGGGTCCATCGCGTTACTTGCACTACTTAGAACGTCGTTAAACTACGGAAAAATCCAACAATTGGAAATTTCCCGGCAGGGGAAAAAGTGGGTATTTATATCCGGTCGAACTTTCTAACATATTCTAAGATTTATCCGAAAAAAACACACCGACAAAATTAGACAATCCGACCGATACACCGAGTTCCCAATACAACCCAGAAAATGCAACTCTGGAAAAATTATTAAAAATCCCCAGGAAAACCAGCACAGACAACTAAGAGTTACTGTGCAAAATAGGATGCACAAAAAGACAAAAGGGCCGCGGATCCACCGCATGAGCCTCCTGTAAGGCCGCGGATCCGCGCCGCCTTTATGGAATCAGGACCACGAATTTTACAGTATGTCTTAGATCTTCCTGCTGATTTTTCTGAATATTTTTAATTCACAAAAATCCACATTTTACAGAAATGTCCAGAGAGCATGTTAAATATTGGGGTTTTGGGTCGATCGGACTTCTAATTCAGTCGGGACTTCGCCTAAGGCTCTAGCTAGGCTCTGATACCACTGTAAGGTTCCTAGGCACTCTAATGGAGTCGCACAAGTGATCAAACATGGCCAATTGAAATTTTACAAGTGCCTATTAACCCTAATACGGATCGTTAACTAGATAAATAGGCGAAGCAAGCAAGTAAACGGAAATATAGCTAAAGGAAAGGGGCTACAACCTTTGTAGATCCGTTCCACCACCTCCTAAGCTCTGTGATGAAGTCCCCTCGCTGTCCAAATCATATCTTGGGCTCTAGCGTCGGCTTCATCGGAGAAAAACGGGCTAGGTCATCGACGACGATGCCGAAGATGATCTACGTCGAGGCATCGCTAGATCAAGCTCCAACTTCACCAAGTCAAGAAAACTTGTGAAGGAAACACCCTATACTACTTGGCAAGAGGTAGAGGATGAAGAAATAGAAAGTGGGTAGACTTTAGATTTGGATTTCACACACTTTTTCATCAATCACCATTGATGTAGCAAGCTTTCTTCTCATGGAGGAAGAAGAAGAAGATGAAGAAAAAGAATATGATAAGTATTAAGTAAATGATAAATAAATCAATACTTATCATTTACTAACCCTTGGTTAGTTGTAGAGAATGGACCATGGTTAACTTGAATGGTTAGGGTTAAGGATGAGACAAGAATGGTGGACTAATTCAAAGCTTCAAGAATCTTCAACTAGCAAACAAAATTAGCAACCATTCTTTTCTCATCTTTTTCCAAAATAAATAAATAAATAAATAAGAAAAAAGAAAACCCTAATCATAATCTTAACCATGGTCTAATTCTTTACACTAACTCTAGCTTGCATGTATCATCAAACATGATACAATCATGTGCACAAAATATATCACATATGCAATGTGCACAAACCAAGTGAGTAAATCCATTTAAAGTGAACCAATACTAGTTAATGCAAAGTAATATATCAAATATATAATTATACATTAAATCATTAAATCAACACTTGATTCAATGATCCGGTCATGTCGCATATAACCGGCTAGTATCCAATGTATCGGCTTATCGAATCAATCCTTGATTCGATAACTAGGTTATATCGCATACAACCATTCGACACATTCATCGCGAGAATGAAATACGGTATCACATACACGCATTATTCTCGGTCCCGCACATATCTCATATGCGCTCCTATTTCGTTTCGCTTGAGCCAGGAAACCTCTGTGTAGGACTCTAAAGACTCGTCAATACGCCGGTAGCGGATGATGATCATATCAAGCACCCACAAGCCGCAAGCGGTCTTCCAAACGTAACGGCCACCCGGGTATTGAGCGATCAGAAGATCGACGAGCAAGCCCGCTCACACTCCTGTGAATCCAACCAGTAACACTTACCGTACAGTCCGGTCTGTTCGTGTGATATGTCGCATATCTCGCCTAGGGGTGGTAAACGTCGGACCCCAATAGCTCGATAAGTCATGCCGACTTAAGGTCCATAACATTCGTGAAACTACTGATAACTCTTACCAGTATATCACTGCAACCCTGGCCAGGGATTTCCTGTTATGGCCAGTCGAGCATAGCACAACATCAACCCCCAATACCGGGAGAGACGAATCCCCTCCTATCGCTCATTGCCTCCATGTGAATCGGGACTGTACCCAAAAACCACCTGTTTGCACAACTCAGTAGAGCCGTGGTAGGGTAGAAATCAAAGCACAGTGGGAGACACACAAGACTCTATGACGATCTCGGGTCAACAGACTAAGCTGTACCAGTGTCACCAGAGAACAGCCATCTGACGTGAGGTATAATACCATCTGGGAGTTCTCGGCGAGTCCGTTCAGTGTACCCAGTCTCCACTGAGCACCCGCATACCATCTTCGATGTCAAACACCAATGGATATGGGATCATCCATCGCCCATCGCATGGGTCGAGAAGATATGCGCTAGTCTACTCTGGAATATCGATGCCCCGTCTCGATATTCCCACGACTAGGAACAATGAAGGATGTACTCATTGACTACCCAGGCCCCACTAGTATGATCTGCATCATAGTCCTGGAAGTCGAGTATACATCCTAAGGGCTTTATCAACATGTAATCAGAGAGACAGAAAGTATACATGTTAAGATAAAGAGCAACCAGATAGCATACTATCATGTCGAGCAAGAAGGTCCTACCTATATATGTCCCAGCATCCACTACAATATACATCCAATGTACAGTAATGGCCTCTAGGGCATACATATAACTAACAGTCTCCTTGCGCCGAAGATCGATCCACCTGAAAGCTTCGAACTTTGGCTTCTTCTTCGGTCTTTGAAAAAACTAGTTCACTCGGTTTGCTAAACCTTGTGAACTAGAGTGAGTAGAGGAGAGTGTGTTGGGATTTTCTCTATGGTTCTTGGTTCTCAACACATGAGACAAATGAACCATAGATTAAAGAGAGGGAGAGCAAGAGGAAGAAGATGAGAGCTCAAGAACATAAGAGAGAGAATGAAAATGATAGAATGAGAAAGACTTTTCTCTCTTGGCTCTCATAATCCAATGCCATCATCACAAAAATAGTAATCAAGTATTGTGTAAATGGTTTAAGTCAAAATGGCTATATCATTTCATGCACTCATATTGCACAAGAGAACAAGCAAGTGAAAAGTCTTTGCCATGAAATAATAGCCATTGTCATCATGATGGTCAACTAGTCCAACCTAGTCAACCGGTCAACAAAGTCAACAGGTCAACAAAGTCAACCCCCCAACAACCATGTCACCACAATACTTAATTAATATTATTGTTAATCATATATCATATTCTCATTAGGGTTGAGCAAAAAGTCAATAGTCAACGGTCAACGGTCAACAACCCTAATGAGAATTCTCTGCCTCTGTCTCTCCATCAACTGTGCACCCGCATCCGCGTTCCGAGGAACACGAATACAAACCGGAAAAAACCAATCCCAAAACGTATACTAGGATCTGGCTTAAACCAAAGCCCGCTAGTGTTAACTGTCCGGACACCGTACGTGCACAAGTGCACGGATGTGACCGGACCCTGTCGCAAAACCATGCGACCTGTCGCAAAACCATGCGACCTCTACTCTTTTGCCTAAAGGCGAATAGCTTTCTGTGTGGGACTCTAAAGACTCGACACTACGCTGGCAGTGGGTTTAACCACAGACCGCAAGCGGCACTAGCTGTGCGTAACGGTCCCCAGGTAGATGCCGACAAGAAGACTGACGAGGTGAAACCCATCTGAACCCCTACTGAGCCTGAATGTGACAATCTCCGTACAGTCCGGTCTGTTCGTCTGATACATCGTATGGCGAGCCTAGGGGGCGGTAAACATCAGTCCCCTAATAGCGGTACAAGTCGTGTCGGAGTGAAGCCCAAAACACCCTGAGATAACACTGGAAGCCTACCAGTATATCTCGCTTGCCCTGGCCAGGGACTACTCGTGTAATGGCTCTCCTAGACACAGCGCGATGTCAACCCCCAATACCGGGAGAGACGAATCCTGTCTAACCGTCACTGCCTCCAAGTGCTTCGGGACTGCACCCAACTACTACCTGTTTGCACGACTCCTTTGAGCCGTGGTAGGATAGTAATCAAAGTACAGTAGGAACACACTCGATGCGAAGTGACAGTGTCAAGTCAGCGGACTAAGCTGTACTCATGTCACCTGGGAACTGATAACTGACGATAGGTATAATACCAACCGGTCAGTTCCCGACGAGTCCTGTCCAGTGTACTCGTAACCCAACGAGCACCCGCATACTATCTCCAGTACGACGTACTGATGGCTGTGGGACAGACCATCTCCCACTCTGGGATGAGAAGCGCATGCGCTAGTCTACTCCGGAGTATCGATGCCCTGTCTCGATAGTCCTGCGACTAGGGACCTGCATAAGGATTTGCTTATAGATTACCCAGCCCCCACTAGTGTGACTGCCATCACAACGCTGGTAATCAAGCAAAGATCCTAAGGGCTCCACTAATGTGTATAGGCGATATACTAAAATAAACACATGTACACATTGAAGTAGAAACAAACCAAGTAGCATACTACTATTTTGAGCAAGATTGTATATACAAGGTGAATATCCCAAGCTTCCATTAAGTAATATACAAACTAGTATGATACAGTAATGGCCTCTAGGGCATATACACTAACAATCTTCCACTTGCACTAAGGCCATGTACTGGCGTATCGAAGACCTATCATCTCGATCAGCCGCTCGAACTGAGTCTGGGGCAAGGCCTTGGTGAATCGATCTGCAGTGTTATCTTCTGAAGCAACCCTCCGAACCTCGATCTCCTGGCGATCCACGATCTCCCTGATCAGATGATACCGCCTCAAGATGTGTCTGGATCTCTGATGGGACCTGGGTTTCTTCGCTAAAGCTATAGCCCCGTTGTTGTCGCAATACAGAGGTATTGGATCAACAATGGACGGAACCACCTGAAGTTCTTTCAAGAACTTCCTCATCCAGACAGCTTCCTTTGCGGCATCAGATGCAGCGATGTATTCCGCTTCCATCGTCGAGTCTGCAACGGTTTCCTGTTTGGAACTCTTCCAACACACCGCCCCTCCATTGAGGGTAAAGACAAAACCCGACATGGACTTAGAATCATCCTTATCACTCTGGAAGCTAGAGTCAGCAAAGGCCTCGATCTGGAGGTCTTTTCCGCCATACACCAAGAACATTTCCTTAGTCCTTCTCAGGTACTTGAGAATGTTCTTTACCGCTATCCAGTGTTTCTCCCCAGGGTTTGACTGATACCGGCTTACCACACTCAGTGCATAAGCTACATCCGGTCTGGTACACAACATCGCATACATTATAGAGCCTACCGCAGAAGCGTAGGGTATAATAGACATGCGGTCCCTCTCCAAATCAGTCTTGGGAGACATCTCTTTAGAGAGGGTGATCCCGTGACAAGCCGGTAGGTTACCGCGCTTGGAATCTTCCATACTGAATCTCTTCAGTATGGTGTCGATGTACCTGGACTGTGAAAGTCCTAATATCCTCTTGGATCTATCACGATGGATCCGGATCCCCAGGATGTATGAGGCATCACCCAGGTCTTTCATGGAGAACCTGTGTGACAAGAACCCCTTGACAGATTGTAGCATAGGAATGTCATTTCCTATTAAGAGAATGTCATCTACGTATAAAACGAGGAATACTACAGTTCTCGTTACAAATCCACTGTAGATGCATGGTTCATCTGGATTTTTGATAAAGCCAAATTCCTTGACCGTCTCATCAAAAAAGATGTTCCAACTCCGCGATGCCTGCTTTAGTCCATAGATGGACTTAAGCAACTTGCACAACCTTTCCGCTGCTCCCACTCTGAATGAAACCTTCTGGCTGGTCCATATAGGCACACTCCTTTAAATTTCCATTTAGAAAAGCGGTCTTTACGTCCATTTGCCAGATCTCATAATCGTGGAAGGCAGCAATGGCAAGAAGGATCCAAATGGATTTCAGCATAGCCACTGGAGAAAAGGTTTCGTCATAGTCCAAACCAGGTCTTTGACGAAAACCCTTTGCAACAAGTCTAGCTTTATAGGTCTCAACCTGTCCATCTACACCAATCTTCCTTTTGAAGATCCACTTGCATCCTACGGGTTTTACCCCGTCTGGAGCAATGTCCAACGTCCATACCTTGTTGGTGTACATGGACTCCATTTCGGCCCGCATTGCATCTAGCCATTTTACCGAGTCAACGCTCTGAACGGCCTGCTGGAAGCTAGTAGGTGTTAGTTATATGTATGCCCTAGAGGCCATTAATGTACATTGGATGTATATTGTAGTGGATGCTGGGACATATATAGGTAGGACTTTCTTGCTCAACATGATAGTACGCTATCTGGTTGCTCTTTATCTTAACATGTATACTTTCTGTCTCTCTGATTACATGTTGATAAAGCCCTTAGGATGTGTACTCGACTTCCAGGACTATGATGCAGATCATACTAGTGGGGCCTGGGTAGTCAATGAGTACATCCTTCATTGTTCCTAGTCGTGGGAATATCGAGACGGGGCATCGATATTCCAGAGTAGACTAGCGTATATCTTCTCGACCCATGTGATGGGCGATGGATGATCCCATATCCATTGGTGTTTGACATCGGAGATGGTATGCGGGTGCTCAGTGGAGACTGGGTACACTGAACGGACTCTCCGAGAACTCCCAGATGGTATTATACCTCACGTCAGATGGCAGTTCTCTGGTGACACTGGTACAGCTTAGTCTGTTGACCCGAGATCGTCATAGAGTCTTGTGTGTCTCCCACTGTGCTTTGATTTTCACCCTACCACGGCTCTACTGAGTTGTGCAAACAGGTGGTTTTTGGGTACAGTCCCGATTCACATGGAGGCAATGAGCGATAGGAGGGGATTCGTCTCTCCCGGTATTGGGGGTTGATGTTGTGCTATGCTCGACTGGCCATAACAGGAAATCCCTGGCCAGGGTTGCAGTGATATACTGGTAAGAGTTATCAGTAGTTTCACGAATGTTATGGACCTCACGTCGGCATGACTTATCGAGCTATTGGGGTATGACGTTTACCACCCCTAGACGAGATATGCGACATATCAGACGAACAGACCGGACTGTACGGTAAGTGTTACTGGTTGGATTCGCAGGAGTGTGAGCGGGATTGCTCGTCGATCTTCTGATCGCTCAATACCCGGGTGGCCGTTACGTTTAGCAGACCGCTTGCGGCTTGTGGGTGTTTGATATGATCATCATCCGCTGCCGGAGTATTGACGAGTCTTTAGAGTCCTACACAGAGGTTTCCTGGCTCAAGCGAAACGAAATAGGAGCGCATATGAGATATGTGCGGGACTGAGAATAATGCGTGTATGTGATACCATATTTCATTCTTGCGATGAATGTGTGTCGAATGGTTGTATGCGATATAACCTAGTTATCGAATCAAGGATTGATTCGATAAGCCGATACATTGGATACTAGCCGGTTATATGCGATATGACCGGATCATTGGATCAAGGGTTGATTTAATGATTGAATGTATAATTATATATTTGATATATTACTTTGCATTAACTAGTATTGGTTCACTTTAAATGGATTTACTCACTTGGTTTGTGCACATTGTATATGTGATATATTTTGTGCACATGATTGTATCATGTTTGATGATACATGCAAGCTAGGGTTAGTGTAAAGAATTAGACCATGGTTAGGTTTATGATTAGGGTTTTCTTTTTATTTACTTATTCATTTATTTATTCTTTTGTTTATTTTGGAAAAATAAAAAGGTAAAGAGAAAAAGAATGGTTGCTAGTTTTGTTTGTAGTTGAAGTTTCTTGAAACTTTGACTTAGTCACCATTCTTGTCTCATCGTTAACCCTAACCATTCAAGTTAACCATGGTCCATTCTCTACAACTAACCAAGGGTTAGTAAATGATAAGTATTGATTTATTTATCATTTTCATAACACTTAATATATTCTTTTTCATCATTTTCTTCTTCTTCAACAAAAGAAAAAGCTTGCTACATCAATGGTGTTTGATGAAAAAGTGTGAGAAATCCAAATCTAAAGTCTACCCACTTCCTATTTCTTCATCCTCTACCTCTTGCCAAGTTGTATAGGGTGTTTACTTCACAAGTTTTCAAAGCTTGGTGAAGTTGGAGCTTGTTCTTGCGATGCCTCGACGTAGATCATCTTCGGCATCGAACCGACGATCAAGCCCGCCCATTCTCCGATGAAGCTAACGCGAGGGTCCAAGATCGGATTTGTACAGCGGAGAGGACTTCTTCACGGAGCCTAGGAGGTGGTGGACCGGATCTACCAAGGTTGTAGCCCCTTCCCTATTTAGATAAAGTTGTTTATTTGCATCGTTTCGCCTATTTATCTAGTTAACGATCCGTTCTAGGTTTTCTCGGCACCGTAATTTTTAGAAATTGGCATGTTTGATCACTTGTGAGACCTCACTAGGGTGCCTAGGAACCCTACAGTGGTATCAGAGCCTAGCTAGAGCCTTAGGCGAAGTCTAGACGACGTTTGAATCCCGATCGAACCCGAAACCCCATTTTTCCCATGCTCTCTGTACTTTTTTCAAAACAGTGCATTTTTCCATATTAAAAATATCCAGAAAATCAAGCAGGGTTTTTTATGAAATACTGTGAAAAACGGAGATCTAACTCCGTCATAACGCCGCGGAACCGCGGCGTAAGCCCACGTGGCGCGGCGGTTTCGCGGCAACACTGTTGACTCTTTGACTCCTATTTTCACAGTAATTCCTATTTAACTGTGCTGAGTTCTCTGGGTATTTTTTAAATTTTATTCAAGAGTTGAATTTTTTGGGTTGTTTTGGGGATTCGAATGTTCGATCGGATTATCAAATTTTGTCTATGTGGCTTTCCGGATAAATTTTAGAATATGTTAAAAAGTTTGATCGGATATAAATACCCAATTTTTCCCCTGTCGGGAAATTTCCAAGTGTTGGATTTTTCCGAAGTTTAACGACGTTCTAAGTAGTGCAAGTAACGCGATGGACCCTCTAGAAGACAACAAACCTTAACTCGATTATGTGACCGTCTTGAACTGCCCTTTGAACCTTCGGGTTTGGGGCAGTACGTCGTGCCACATGTGAGGCGTTGGCTTGACCCTTCTACGGCTGGACCGTTGCTACTGAGGCACGAACTGAATGTTGTTAGACTTATTTCATGTGTTGAGCTGTATCGGGAAAACTTGGGTGTTCGATTGTTCGATCGAAAAGTTTGACATTTTCTATTTATCCGGAATGGGATACAATAATTGGAATTCACAATAAGTTATGAGATAACGGAATGAATATTATAAACATAGCAGTTTAGTCTCACTTGATCGGTTGCCACGGAGTTTTGATGTGATCAAAAGTACGTCGCAATCACGTAGCGTACGCGGATACTCGCCGGGTAAACTTAATAGACAGCCTCACTCCATAGCCCCGACCAAGTGACTGTAGGAGAACCCCGTCACCGAAAGCATCCGTTCGGGTGCTCGCGGCAGCGGTGTTCTGCCTTGGTGCACTTTGTCTACGGCGTCGGGGGTGCGGCCGTCTACTAAAGTTTGCGACGAGTATTCGATCAGAATGTCAGGAATCCTGTTGAATTGCCCGACTTGGTATTGAAAAGTGTTTTCGATAATGAGACTAAAATGCGGGGTTTATAATTGTTAGGCATGCGATGTCTAAAGAATTCATTTGGTCAGGCATGCAGGTGGTTGCGGATTCCAACTGTTGTAGTTTTACACTTTCTTTTCTGTGACCGTAAGTGTAATATGTGATGTCGCCGGTTTCGTTGCTATATGTCAACGACAATTGGGATGCGCATATTTACTTACGTTGATGACATGTGATGTTATGTGTTGCTGGATATGTTATATTGGATCGTCGTGTTTGAATAGCCGGGGGTTTGTTATGTGAGATGAGTGTTTTTCATTTTTATTCATGTAAAAACTTGTATGTAATATTCTTTTATTAGGGCGCTTCCAGGTTGCGGAAGTTGTCACCGTTGTTGTATATTATTTACTTTTCTGCACTAGGATAGACCCAAGGAGGGGAGCACAAGTAACCGGGTTCTGGGGTCCAGTGGGAGACCAACTCGAGGAGTCGAGTCCAGGTCTCCTAACCCTAGAATTGGTAGGGTTGCTTGCCACTCTCGTAGGGGTCTAGGGGTGTGGGATTGGCTATTCATCACGACTGTGGAATCCGTGTTTTATACTGGCTCGTATTGAAAACACGGACGTCCTAGTATATCCAATATTTCATATGTTTCTTCTGCTGTGATTTATCTGTGATCATGTGATGTTCTGTGACAGATATTATATATAGTATATATGATATATTATATAGACGTTGCTTATGTTTGACACCCGCGCTAGCCCTGCCTCGCTCTGGCGTTAGTTACCTAACCTAACGGTGCAGACGGGACATCGAGGCAAATGCGGATGGCATAAGCGTACGTTATATTTATCTGTGATGTTTAGGTGGAATTAAATGATGGGATATTCATTAATGAGATTAATGAAAGAAAATAAACCTAATTGATGTTGTGGAATCGAATTTCAAATTAAAACAGGTAGCTACAGTTTTTGCTTTGCATCGTGGTGTTCCTTATAGAACATCCTGCACCTTATTCGATGAGGAAAGGACCGAGATCCCTTCACCGGGAGTGACTCCTTTAGCAATAACTAGCAGATGCTACAACCCTCGGTTTGTCTTTGATCACTTCTATAGTTTCCGCTTTGCACAGTGATATATATGATATATCCCGCACCTCATTCGACGAGGAAAGGGCCGACGATCCCTTCACCGGGAGTGACCCCTTTAGCAAAACTAGAAAAGCCTCAAAAACATTCCATTTAAAAACCATTTGATTCCGCAACGAGATCAAGTTCAAAGCGTTAAAGGTTTTCACAAAAACCATTCGCAACCCTCCGTCATTTTAGGAAGTAGAGTACTTAGTATTCGTGCTGTGTTTGTTGACCATAGTCAAGGCACAGTGTACGGTAGCTATGTGATGTCTTCCTACACTGCATATGATGCGATTAGTTAGGACAGTCGCGTGACTTTGTTGACCTTAGTTAAGGGTCATGTGGGTGGGTCTAATTAATCATGAAATGACGGGTAGAACTTGACTAGTGCTTATGATTTGTTGACCATAGTTAAGGTCATAGGTGCTAGGGGTAAAAATCATTATCGGGAGTTTCAAGTGTTGAAATTTGCAATGAGATTGCACACCTTCTATGTGATAGTTGGATCCCGATACCCACTGCGAGTAATTGTTACTCCTGGGAGAGTTTTGCACTTTGCAATTAGCCGATCAAGTAGGTGTCTAGAAAGGTGTCAACGGGGTTACGCCTCTGGGAAAACGAGGTTTTCTGTAATTAGGTCCGTGCGAAAGCACGGGGAACCTCCCTCAAAGTACCGAAACTGGCCTGGCTGAAAGATTGGCGAACTTGTAGAGTGTAATTAATCCCGGCTAGTCTTTCCTTTTAGGGTTTGAAGGAAGATTTGATAAAAACAGTGGGAGCCATCCTGATTAGATAAAATACATAACCAATCTAATCTTGCAAGAGCGCACGCAGAGTGTTTTCTTCTCTCTCTCTCCTGGTAGCGACCATATCACGCCTTAATCAAGATAATAAAATGGATGTATTGACCGAACCCGCTTGTTATACTGAGCTGGGGAACGTTGGTCCCGCTCCAACTTATAATTGTTATAAGACAGAGCAGGAAATAGGGAATATCAGAATTCCTATGCCGCCTAAACGAAGAAAGTGCATATGATGCATCTACTTCGGGTGTGTTCATTACAAAGAACTGTTTCTCAGTATCCTCTGCATCCTGGGTATATGATACCGGATCAGGATCCCAGATATGTAATCTATTACATAGGGCTACAAAAAGGTAGAAAAACTGAGAACGGGTGATAAGTTTCATGAGACAGAAAACGGGGCAAGTGTTGCAGCC
The DNA here is from genome assembly GCA_030015575.1 of Agapanthus africanus. Classification (NCBI taxonomy): domain Eukaryota; kingdom Viridiplantae; phylum Streptophyta; class Magnoliopsida; order Asparagales; family Amaryllidaceae; genus Agapanthus; species Agapanthus africanus. The sequence continues at coordinate 477,946,042 of CM057346.1, read as the reverse complement.
AAGTCTGTTGGTCACTGTCACCCTGTATTACGAATACATTGATTCTGAACAAATGCTATTAGATACCGAACCTGATATACAAAATCATATCAGTCTCTTTATTAGTAAAGAAAGGATATAATTTTGTATTGATGGATAATGTTTTGAACATTTCCTATATCAAAAGTTGATCGGTTCAGGCACGTTATCTAAAAGCATTGACGTTCTAAATCAAACTACAGTTCCTCGTATACAGAACACACACAAGAGGAAGAGTTCAGAAATGAACGAATTCTTCTTAAGGTATGGTAGACTAGGTCATATCAATGCGACCCGACTAGCTGAAGTTACATTTAGATGCATATTTAAATCAGTTTGAATTTACATCTTGTAAAACTTGCCAGTCATGTCACAAAGATATAATGACATCAGCTCTGTTTACTGGAAACAGAGAAAGAGTTAGTAAACTCTTGGGACTGATACATGATGATGTATGTAAGGTCTCCTGTCTACACATGCCAGGACTGGTTCTTTTTACTTCATTATATTCTCTGATAATCTCTCAAGATTCAGTCATATGTTCCTGTTGAAACATAAGTCTGAACCTTTTGAGGTATTCACAGAATATAAGTTAGAAGTAGAGAACCAATAACCGGGTATAAGTATTATGTCCTATGATGAGATCAGGGAGGAGAATACTTATGCATGGAATCCTTGGACTATTCTAAAGGAAAATGAGATTCTCTCTCAGTATTACTCCTCTGAATACACCACAGCACAACGGTGTATTGGGACGGAGCAAACACACAATATTAGATATCGTGTGCTCTATGATGAGTATTACTGAGTTACCTTTTTCCTTTTGGGAGTTATGCACTTAAGAAGCTGCATACCTATTGAATTAGGTTCGAATCAAATCAGTGCCTACCATTCCATATGAGATATGGTATGGGAAGAGCCTATCTCTTAAGTAAGTTAAGATTTGGGATTGTCCGGCCTATATCAAAAGCAAAATCCAGACAAGATCGAGGCAAGATCAGTTCTGTAGAACTGGAAAGGTTCCAGCTATACAAAACTGCTAATGATTTGACAGAACCAAAGAATTCAATAGTTCCCGACGAACCTCAGCCTATCCGCCGATCTAGTAGGGTTCCTCACCCACCTGAGAGATACCTCGGTTTCTCGATGACAGTGGGAGCAAGGATTGCATCATGAGATGACGACCCAACTATTTTCGAGCAGGCAATCGAGAGTAGGGACTCTGTAAGAATGGCTGGATGCTTAGCGATCTGAGATGAAATCCATGTACACCAGCAAAGTATGGACTTTAGCTGCTATATCTGAAGGGTTAAATCCCCATCAGGAGCAAGTATATCTTGAGAAGATTACTTGGTGTAGATGGAAAAGTTGAGACTTTCAAAGCTAGACTTGTTAAAGGTTTTCGTCATCGACCAGGCACGGGTAATGATGAAACCTTTTCCATGGAATATGCTTAAGTCCATCCAGATCCTACTTGCCATTGCTACATACCATGACTGCGATATCTGGTGGTTGGGTGCCATGACTCCTTTTCTAAATATTGATTTAGAAGAGAACGTCTATAAGAACATAGCCAGGGGGCCTCGTAGACAGTGGGAGCAGCGGAAACGTGTGCAAGATGCTTTATAAGATAAAGCAGGCATCGCGGAGTTGGAACATCTGTTTTGATGGATTAGTCAAAGAAGTTGACATCATCAAAATGGTAGATGAACCTTGTATAAACAAAAAGGTAGTAGGGAGTATGGTGACGATCCTCGTAGAATACGTGGATGACATACACTTGTTAGGGAAGGAATTTCCTATGCTACGCTCGATCAATCTCCGCTTATCACAATGATTTTCCATATAGGATCAAAGTGATACCTACTAAATCCTAAGCTTTGGATCTATGAGATAGATCTAATTGGATGTTAGGATACTCACTAGTTGAAGTGAGATGGTATCAATCGATCCTGGGGAGAATCACTGGAAGGGTTCCAGAGTGATAAAGACGACTGAATGTCAGTTACAGGCATTGTCTTTACCCTCAGTAAAGGGACGGTATGTTGGAAGATTTCCAAGCTAGATACTATGACAAACTAGACGGTAAAGGCTGGTAACATCGCTATTAAAGATACTACCAAAGAGGCAGTTTGGGTGTATATTGGTTCATAAGATGAACTAGGTTCCTGCCATTGTATGACAATGGAAGTGTGGCTCCGGCCCTGGAACCTTGGTCCCATCAGTGACCCAGACAAATTCTGAGGCAGCATCACCTCATCATGGAGATAGTTGATCTCCAGGGTGATCAGGTTAGGAGAGAAGACTCAGAGGACAACACGGCGGATCCACTCACGAAGGCCTTTTCCCAAAGAGAGACTCATATGGGATGGTTGAGTATTAGAAACTGCGACCACTGCTACAGATGGCCCTAGTGCAAGTGGGAGATTGTTAGTTATATGTATGCCCTAGAGGCCATTACTGTACATTGGATGTATATTGTAGTGGATGCTGGGACATATATAGGTAGGACTTTCTTGCTCAACAAGATAGTACGCTATCTGGTTGCTCTTTATCTTAACATGTATACTTTCTATCTCTCTGATTACATGTTGATAAAGCCCTTAGGATGTGTACTCGACTTCCAGGACTATGATGTAGATCATACTAGTGGGGCCTGGGTAGTCAATGAGTACATCCTTCATTGTTCCTAGTCGTAGGAATATCGAGACGGGGTATCGGTATTCCAGAGTAGACTAGCGTATATCTTCTCGACCCATGCGATGGGCGATGGATGATCCCATATCTATTGGTGTTTGACATCGGAGATGGTATGCGGGTGCTCAGTGGAGACTGGGTACACTGAACGGACTCGTCGAGAACTCCCAGATGGTATTATACCTCAAGTCAGATGGCAGTTCTCTGGTGACACTGGTACAGCTTAGTCTGTTGACCCGAGATCGTCATAGAGTCTTGTGTGTCTCCCACTGTGCTTTGATTTCCACCCTACCACGGCTCTACTGAGTTGTGCAAACAGGTGGTTTTTGGGTACAGTCCCGATTCACATGGAGGCAATGAGCGATAGGAGGGGATTCGTCTCTCCCGGTATTGGGGGTTGATGTTGTGCTATGCTCGACTGGCCATAACAGGAAATCCCTGGCCAGGGTTGCAGTGATATACTGGTAAGAGTTATCAGTAGTTTCACGAATGTTATGGACCCTACGTCGGCATGACTTATCGAGCTATTGGGGTCTGACGTTTACCACCCCTAGGCGAGATATGCGACATATCAGACGAACAGACCGGACTGTACGGTAAGTGTTACTGGTTGGATTCGCAGGAGTGTGAGCGGGCTTGCTCGTCGATCTTCTGATCGCTCAATACCCGGGTGGCCGTTACGTTTAGCAGACCGCTTGTGGCTTGTGGGTGTTTGATATGATCATCATCCGCTGCCGGAGTATTGACGAGTCTTTAGAGTCCTACACAGAGGTTTCCTGGCTCAAGCGAAACGAAATAGGAGCGCATATGAGATATTTGCGGGACCGAGAATAATGCGTGTATGTGATACCGTATTTCATTCTCGCGATGAATGTGTGTCGAATGGTTGTATGCGATATAACCTAGTTATCGAATCAAGGATTGATTCGATAAGCCAATACATTGGATACTAGCCGGTTATATGCGATATGACCGGATCATTGGATCAAGGGTTGATTTAATGATTGAATGTATAATTATATATTTGATATATTACTTTGCATTAACTAGTATTGGTTCACTTTAAATGGATTTACTCACTTGGTTTGTGCACATTGTATATATGATATATTTTGTGCACATGATTGTATCATGTTTGATGATACATGCAAGCTAGGGTTAGTGTAAAGAATTAGACCATGGTTAGGTTTATGATTAGGGTTTTCTTTTTATTTACTTATTCATTTATTTATTCTTTTTTTTATTTTGGAAAAAGAAAAAGGTAAAGAGAAAAAGAATGGTTGCTAGTTTTGTTTGTAGTTGAAGTTTCTTGAAACTTTGACTTAGTCACCATTCTTGTCTCATCCTTAATCCTAACCATTCAAGTTAACCATGATCCATTCTCTACAACTAACCAAGGGTTAGTAAATGATAAGTATTGATTTATTTATCATTTTCATAACACTTAATATGTTCTTTTTCATCATCTTCTTCTTCTTCTTCAACAAAAGAAAAAGCTTGCTACATCAATGGTGTTTGATGAAAAAGTGTGAGAAATCCAAATCTAAAGTCTACCCACTTCCTATTTCTTCATCCTCTACCTCTTACGAAGTTGTATAGGGTGTTTAATTCACAAGTTTTCAAAGCTTGGTGAAGTTGGAGCTTGTTCTTGCGATGCCTCGACGTAGATCATCTTCGGCATCGAACCGACGATCAAGCCCGCCCATTCTCCGATGAAGCTAACGCGAGGGTCCAAGATCGGATTTGTACAGTGGAGAGGACTTCTTCACGGAGCCTAGGAGGTGGTGGACCGGATCTACAAAGGTTGTAGCCCCTTCCCTATTTAGATAAAGTTGTTTATTTGCATCGTTTCGCCTATTTATCTAGTTAACGATCCGTTCTAGGTTTTCTCGGCACCGTAATTTTTAGAAATTGGCATGTTTGATCACTTGTGAGACCTCACTAGGGTGCCTAGGAACCCTACAGTAGGCTCATCATAATCTATGATGCAATCCTCTCTATCCCCGTCTATGAGAAAACCGCAGTATCTCTCGGGCGGATGAGACTGCCTACTCCTCCTGCGGAGCGGCGTAGGAATGTCCTGTTCTTTTGAACCCTCTGGTTCCACTAAGCTTTTAGTAATTGCTCGTGGCTCTGGAATTTCTTCCAGTTCTACTGTGCTCCCACTAATTTCCTTTTTCAAGAACTGGTGTTCTAGAAAATGGGCATTACGAGAAACAAGGACTTTTTGTTCCTCTGCGTGGTAGAAAAGATACCCCCTGGTGTTCTTTGGGTATCCCACAAACTTGCACAGTACTGAGCGTGCCTCGAGTTTTTCCGCATGCTGCTTTTTGACAAAAGCTGGACATCCCCAGATCTTCAGATATTGAAGATAGGGTTTCTTCCCACTCCATAACTCATATGGTGTGGTAGGCACAGTCTTAGTGGGAACTCGGTTCAAAAGGTATGCTGCTGATTCTAGCGCATACCCCCAGAATGATCGCGGTAACTCAGCGTTACTCATCATAGACCGTACCATATCCAATAGGGCTCGGTTCCGTCTCTCCGATACACCGTTATGTTGCGGAGTGTATGGAGGAGTAAGCTGAGAGAGAATTCCGTTCTCTTTTAAATAGTCCAGGAACTCGGCACTCAAGTATTCACCACCTCGATCCGATCTTAGAATCTTGATACTTTTGCCGGTTTGTTTTTCTACTTCATTCTTATATTCCTGGAATTTTCCAAAGGCTTCGGACTTATGTTTCATTAAGAAGACATAACCGTACCTTGAAAAGTCATCCGTAAAAGTAATGAAGTAAGAAAAACCGCTTCGCGCATGTGTAGATATTGGACCGCACACGTCGCTGTGTACGAGTCCCAAGAGCTCGCTCGCTCTTACTCAGTGTCCAGTGAACGGAGTCTTTGTCATTTTTCCTTTGAGACAGGATTGACAAGTGGCATACGATTGATATTCGAACGCATTCAAATATCCTTCTGTATGTAACTTCGTCAACCTTCTCTCGTTGATGTGACCCAGTCTACAATACCACAAGAAAGTCTGATTTATTTCCGGAGACTTTCTTTTGTGTGTATTCTGGACATTGAAAATCAGCGGTTGGTTTAATACGTATATACCATTGCTTAATGTACCTGACCCAATCAGAACTTGATTAAGGTGAATGTTTACAACATTGCTTACAAACGCAAATTCATAACCTTCTTTAGAAACCAAAGATATAGAAATGATATTACAAGTTGCGTTGGGTACAAAAAAGCAATTACGCAAAACCAAAACATGTCCATCTGACATTCCCAGGTGATAGTCCCCCACGACTTTAGCATCCATGCTAGCTCCGTTTGCAACTTTGAGGGTCATGTCACCTGCCTTCAAAACCCTACGGTTTCTCAACGCCTGCAAAGAATTACAGATATGAGATCCTGATCCGGTATCCAATACCCAGGAAGTAGAGTTTATTGAAAGACGGTTTTCAATAACATACACACCTAAAGCTGAAGCCGCAACCTGCTTCAGATCCTGTGTTCTGGCCTTCCAAGCCCTGCAATCATTTTTCCAGTATCCCTTCTTATGACAATAGAAGCATTCTTCGTTATCCACAAGCTTTCCCCCTTTCTTTGTTGCTTTTGCCTTTCCCTTCGTATCCACTTTACTAACACCGCCCCTTGGTTTGGCGAGGGCTTTCTTCTTCTTTCCCTTGGCTTTCGCCTTGGACCTAGAAGAAGAAGATCCTCCTACAAACAAAGTTGATGTTTCCCTACCTTTCTGTAGGGTGCCCTCTGCGCTCCTCAACATGTTGAGGAGTTCTGAAAGTTCAACTTCCTTTTCTTGTAAGTTGAAGTTCAGTATGAACTGGGCGTAAGTGGAAGGAAGGGACTGGAGAATCAAGTCCGTATAGAGCTCATTCTCCAACATGGTCCCAAGGTCCGCGAGCTCCTCAATGTAGCCAATCATCTTAAGCACGTGTTCCGCTACCGATGATCCGACGACCAATCTTGCCAAAAATAACTTCTTCGACACTTCGTATCTTGCGATACGAGATTGCTCTCCAGACAGTTCTTTTGTATGAAGAAATATGGATTCCAGGTCCATATTCTCGTGCCTCCTCTGATGTTCATTGTCCATAGAGGCAAGCACGAGGAACTTGGCCTTCGCGCGGTCTAGTTCCCAGGTCTTACTGAAAGGTTCCTAGGCACCCTATAGAGGTCTCGCAAGGCATCGAACATGCCAATTTTAAAATATATGGTGCCGAGAAACCCTAGTTAACGGATCGTTGCTAGATGTCTAGGCGAAACTATAAACTAGTTAACACTTTAACTAAAAGTTAGATGCTACACTTCCTTAGCTCCACGAGGGCGTCCTCTCGCTGTCCATCTTGAAGCTTGGACTCTCGTGACGGTTTCATCGGAGAAACGTGCGGAATAGGTCGTCGGCTTCGTGTCAAAGACGATCTACGTCGAGGTTGCACAAACTCAAGCTCCGACTTCACAAAGTTGTGAAACTTGTGAAGAAAACACCCAAAACAACCTGGCAAGAGGTAGAGGGTGAAGAAATAGGAGGTGGGTTCACTTTAGAATTGGATTTATCTCACTAGATCTCAAGTTGCCATTAAAATAGCAAGCTTGAAGAAGAAGAAGAAGATGAAGATGAAGAAAGAATGATAAGTCTTCATATTTTAAAAATAAAACTAGTATGAATACTTATCATATCTTGACCATGGTCAAGTGTAGAGATTAAACCAAGGTTAGTTAGAGTGGTTAGGGTTAAGGATGAGATAAGGATGGTGGACTTTGTCAAAGCTTCAAGAAGCTTCAACATAGCTCCAAAATAAGCCACCATTCTTAACATAATCCTTTTCAAATAAATAAACAAATAAATAAATGAAAAACCAAAACCCTAATCATCACTTAACCATGGTTTAACCCTTTACACTTAACCACATTATCAAGTATCATCAAACATGATACAAAAAAGTGCACAAAAGTATATCACATATACAATGTGCAATCCAAGTGAGAAAAATCCGTTTAAAGTGAACCAATACTAGTTAATGCAAAGTAATATATCAAATATATAATTATACATTAAATCATTAAATCAACACTTGATTCAATGATCCGGTCATGTCGCACATGACCGACTAGTATTCAATGTATCGGCTTATCGAATCGATCTTCGATTCGATAACTAGGTTATATCGAATATAACCATTCGATACATATATCGCGAGAATGGAATACGGTATCACATACACGCATTATTCTCGGTCCTGCACATATCTCATATGCGCTCCTATTTCATTTCGCTTGAGCCAGGAAACCTCTGTGTATGACTCTAAAGACCCGTCAATACGCCGGTAGCAGATGATGATCATATCAAGCATCCACAAGCCGCAAGCGGTCTGCTAAACGTAACGGCCACCCGGGTATTGAGCAATCAGAAAATCGACGAGCTAGCCCGCTCACACTCCTGCGAATCCGACCAGTAACACTTACCATACAGTCCGGTCTCTTCGTCTGATATGTCGCATATCAAGTCTAGGGGTGGTAAACGTCAGACCCCAATAACCCGATAAGTCGTGCGATGTGAGGCTCATAACGGGTCGAGAAACTACTGGTAACACTTACCAGCAAATCTCTGATCAGCCCTGGCCAGGGACTTCCCTGTTACGGCCAATCGAGCACAGCGCAACATCAACCCCCAATACCGGGAGAGACGAAACCCCTCCTATCGCTCATTGCCTCCATGTAACTCGGGACTGTACCCAAAGACCACCGTTTTGCACGCCCTCATGGACGTGGTAAGGTGGAGATCAAAGCACAGTGGGAATCACACAAGACTCTATGATGATCTCGGGTCTACAGACTAACCTGTACAAGTGTCACCTGAGAACTGCCATCTGACGTGAGGTATAATACCATCTGGGAGTTCTCGGCGAGTCCGTCCAGTGTACCCAGTCTCCACTGAGCACCCGTACACCATCTCTGATGTCAAACACCAATGGATATGGGATCATCCATCGCCCATCTCATGGGTCGAGAAGCGTATACGCTAGTCTACTCTGGTATATCGATGCCCCGTCTCGATACACCCACGACTAGGGACCTTGAAGGATGTACTTATGGACTACCATGTCCCCACTAGTATGATCTGCATCACAGTCCAGGTAGTCAAGTACAAATCCTAAGGGCTTTACCAAAATGTAACTATAAGACAGTATAAAGAGACTAGTGTACATGTTAAGATAAAGATCAACCAGATAGCATACTATCATGTCGAGCAAGAAAGTCATCTCTATATATGTCCAACCATCCAATATAATATACATAATCTGTACAATACTGGCCTCTAGGGCATACATACAACTAACAATCTCCCACTTGCACTAGGGCCAGCTGCTGTAGTATCTCATACCGAGCATCCCGAAGAGTCTCTCAAACTGTATCTGGGGAATGGCCTTCGTGAGTGGATCCGCCGTGTTGTTCTTCGTGTCAACCCTCCTGACCTCGATCTCCCGGCGATCAACTATCTCCCGGATCAGGTGATACCGCCTCAGAATATGCCTGGACCGCTGATGGGACCTGGGTTCCTTGGCCAAAGCCACCGCTCCATTGTTATCGCAATACAAAGGTATTGGATGCTCAATGGATGGAACCACTCCAAGTTCAGAAATGAACTTCTTGATCTGATAGCTTCTTTAGCAGCATCGTTGGCAGCGATGTATTCAGCCTCCATCGTCGAGTCCGCCACGGTTTCCTGCTTGGAACTCTTCCAGCTAACCGCCCCTCCGTAAAGCGTAAAGACAAAGCCCGACTGCGACTTAGAGTCGTCCTTATCACTCTGGAAGCTCGAATCGGTAAAGGACTCCACTTGGAGTTCTCCGTTACCATACACTAAGAACATATCTCTAGTCCTTCGCAAGTACTTGAGAATGCTCTTCACAGCTGTCCAGTGACTCTCTCCAGGATCAGCTTGATACCTGCTCACTATACTTAGTGAGTATGCTACATCGGGTCTGGTACATAGCATCGCATACATGATAGAGCCTACCGCTGAAGCATAGGGTATCCCTTGCATGCGAGCTCTCTCCAAATCAGTCTTGGGAGACATCTCTTTGGAGAGAGTGACTCCAGAGATCGTGGGCATATTCCCACGCTTGGACTCTTCCATACTAAACCTCTTTAGTATGGTGTCAATGTACCTGGATTGGGACAATCCCAAAATCCGTTTGGATCTATCTCTATAGATCCTGATCCCCAATATGCAGGAGGCATCACCAAGATCTTTCATTGAGAATCTTTGTGATAAGAAGAGCTTGACCGATTGCAGCATAGGAATATCATTTCCTATCAAGAGTATGTCTTCCACGTACAATACGAGGAAGACAACCTTACTCTCTGCCACCTTCTTGTAGATACAAGGTTCATCTGGATTTTTGACGAAATCAAACTCTTTGATAACGACGTCAAAGCAGATGTTCCAACTCCGCGATGCTTGCTTTAATCCATAAATGGATTTAAGCAGCTTGCACACCTTCCCGCTGCTCCCACTGTCTACGAAGCCCTCTGGCTGAGTCATGTACACGCACTCTTCTAAATCACCATTTAGAAAGTCGGTCTTAACATCCATTTGCCAGATTTCGTAGTCATGAAAGGCAGCAATGGCAAGCATGATTCGGATGGATTTAAGCATAGCCACTGGAGAAAAGGTTTCGTCATAGTCCACACCTGGTCTTTGACGAAAACCTTTTGCTACAAGTCTAGCTTTGAAAGTCTCCACTTTCCCATCTACACCAAGTTTCTTCTTGAAGATCCACTTGCTCCCAATGGGTTTTACCCCTTCAGGAGCAACTTCCAAAGTCCATACTTTGTTGGTGTACATGGATTCCATCTCGGACCGCATAGCATCCAGCCATTTCACTGAGTCCCTACTCGTGATGGCCTGCTCGAAGCTAGTTGGGTCATCATCCTCCATGATGCAATCCTCGCTCCCACCATCAATGAGAAAACCGTAGTATCTGTCAGGTGGACGAGAAACCCTACTAGATCGGCGGAGAGGCTGGGGTTCATTGGGAGCTACCGAATCCTCTTGTTCCACTAAATCTTCAGTTTGAGTTTGTGTATCTGGAACCTCTTCCAGCTCTACCACTTTGCCACTAATTTCTTTTTCAAGAAATTCATTTTCTAAAAAGGTGGCCTGTTGAGCAACAAACACTTTTTATTCCTCACTGTGGTAGAAAAAATACCCATATGAGTTCTTTGGATATCCCACAAACTTGCAAAGAACTGACCGTGCCTCGAGCTTGTCCGGATTTTGTCTTTTGACATAAGCTGGACAACCCCATATTTTAACTCGTTTAAAATATGGTCTCTTCCCACTCCATATCTCATATGGTGTGGTAGGTACAGATTTAGATGGAACTTGATTCAATAGGTATGCTGCTGTCTCCAGCGCATATCCCCAAAAGGAAATAGGCAACTCAGCTGTGCTCATCATAGAGCGCACCATATCTAATAGGGTGCGGTTCCTCCGTTCTGATACACCGTTGTGCTGTGGTGTATATGGAGGAGTCAGCTGAGAGAGAATCCCATTCTCTTTTAGGAAGTCCAGGAATTCATTGCTCAAGTATTCACCTCCTCGATCAGATCAAAGGATTTTAATACTTTTTCCGGTTTGGTTCTCGACTTCTTGTTTATATTCTCTAAATTTCTCAAAAGCTTCTGATTTGTGTTTCATCAGGAACATATATCCGAATCTAGAGAGATCGTCAGTGAATGTAATGAAGTACGAAGAACCATCCCTGGCATGTGTAGACATGGGACCGCATACATCACTATGTATCAGTCCCAAGAGTTCGGTAACTCTTTCTCCGTGTCCCGTAAACGGAGTTTTGGTCATCTTGCCTTTGAGACATGACTGGCAAGTGTCATAAGATGAAAATTCAAACGGATTTAAATATCCATCTTTATGCAACTTAGCTAGTCGTGTCGCATTGATGTGGCCCAGTCTACAATGCCACAAGAAGGATTCGTTGAGTTCAGAACTCTTCCTCTTGTGTGAGTTTGTTATGCTCAGAACTGTTGATTGATTTAGAACATAAATGCCATTGCATAACGTGCCTGATCCAACCAACTTTTGGTTACGGAAAATGTTCATAACATTGTCCTGTAATACAAAATTATATCCCTCTTTACTTAATAAAGAAACCGATATAATGTTGCATATCAGGTTCGGCATGTAATAGCATTCGTTCAGAACCAATGTATTACCAGTTGGTAATACAAGGTGATATTCCCCGACAGTCTTGGCTGCAACAATTGCACCATTTCCTACTCTTATGTCTTTATCACCTTCTCCAAGTTCTCTACCTTTCCTTAGCCCATGTAACTGATTACATATATGGGATCCCGACCCGGTATCCAATACCCAGGACGTAGAGCAAATGGAGAAACAGTTCTCAGTAACGAACACACCCGAAGAAAATGCATCAACATGTACTTTCTTCAATCGGGTGGCATGGGAATCCTGGTATTCCCCTATATCCTGTTCATTCCTATAACTCTTATAGGAAAGAACGGAACCAACGTTCCCCAGCACAGTATAACATGCGGGTTCGGTCAATACATCCATATTATTATCTTTATTAAGGCATGAAATGTCGCTACCTGGAGAGAGAGAGAAGAAAACAATTTAGCGTATGCTCGTGCAAGATCAGATTGGTTATTATCTTATCTAATCAGGATGGCTCCCACTGTTTTTTATCAAATCTTCCTTCAAACCCTAAAAAGAAAGACTAGCCGGGATTAATTACACATTACAAGTTCACCAATCTTTCAGCCAGGCCAGTGTCGGTACTTTGAGGGAGGTCCCCCGTGCTTTCGCACAAACCTAATTAATGTAAACCTCGTTTTCCCAGAGGCGTAACCTCGTTAACACCTTTCTAGACACCTACTTGATCGGCTAATTGCAATGTGTAAAACTCTCCCAGGAGTAACTCTTACTCGCAGCGGGTATCGGGATCCAACTATCTCATAGAAGGTATGCAATCTCATTGCAAATTTCAACACTTGAAATTCCCGATAATCTTTTGCCCCAAACGATCTATGACCTTGACAAGGTCTACAAACCATAGACCGTAAGTCAAGTTCAACCCGTCATTTCTTGATTGAATTAAACCCACCCGCACGACCCTTGACAAGGTCAACAAGGCCGTACGACTACCCTAACTCAATCTGCATCATATGCATAAGCAGATAAATACTGGTTAGCTACCGCACACTACGCCTTGACAAGGTCAACAAACGCAGCACGAATACTAAACAGGACTCATCTGAAATGACGGAGGGCTACGACAGGTTTTTCATAAAAACCATGAGCGTAATGAACTTGATATCGTTGTAGAATCAAATGAAGTTTTGAAATGGAGCGATTTTGAGGCTTTTCTAGTTTTGCTAAAGGAGTCACTCCCGGTGAAGGGATCTCGGTCCTTTCCTCGTCGAATGAGGTGCAGGATATATCATATATATCGCTGTGCAAAGCAAAAACCCAAAAGCAGTCAAAAGCAAACCGAGTGTGTAGCATCTGCCAGTTATTGCTAAAGGAGTCACTCCCGGTAAAGGGATCTCGGTCCTTTCCTCATCGAATAAGGTGCGGGATATATCATATATACCGCTGTGCAAAGCAAGAACTGTAGCTACCTGTTTTATTTTAAAATTCGATTCTACAACATCTTAGGTTTCTTATCTTTCATTAATCACATTAATGAAGTCCCATCAATTAAATACCTAAACATCACAGATAGATATGACGTACACTTATGCCATCCGCATTCGCCTCGATGTCCCCTCGTGCACCGTTAGGTTAGGTAACTAACGACAGAGCAGGGCAGGGCTAGCGCGGATGTAAAACATAAGTAACGTCTATATAATATATCATATATACTATATACTATATCCATCACAGAGTCACAACACAGATATCGCAGCAGAATAAACATATGAAATATTGGATATACTAGGACGTCCGTGTTTTCAATACGAGCCAGTATAAAACACGGATTCCACGGTCGTGATGAATAGCCAATCCCACACCCCTACACCCCTACGAGAGCGGCAAGCAACCCTGCCAATTCTAGGGTTAGGAGACCCGGACTCGACTCCTCGAGTTGGTCTCCCACTGGACCCTAGAACCCGGTTACTTGTGCTCCCCTCCTTGGGTCTATCCTAATGCGGAAAAGTAAATAATATACAAAGGGTGACAGCTTCCGCTACCTGGAAGTGCCCCAAATAAAAGAATATTACATACAAGTTTTTACATGAATGAAAATGAAAAACACTCATCTCACATAAAAACCCCCGGCTATTCGAACACGACGATCCAATATAACATATCCAGCAACACATAACATCACATGTCATCAACGTAAGTAAGTATGCATACCCCAATTGTCGTTGACGTATAGCAACGAAACCGGCGATATGAACATACTACACTTACGGTCACAGAAAAGAAAGTGTAAAACTACAACAGTTGGAATCCGCAACTACTTTAGACATCGCATGCCTAACAGATATAAATCCCGCATTTTAGTCTCATTATCGAAAACTCTTTTCAATATCATATGGGACTAAATTGCTAGGTTTATAACATTCATTCAGTTATCTCATAACTACTTGTGAATTCCAATTATTGTATCACATTCCAGATAAACAGAAAATGTTAAACTTTCCGATCGAACAGTCGAATACCTAAGTTTTCCCGATACAGCTCAACACATGAAATAAGTCTAACAACATTTAGTTCGTGCCTCAGTACCGACGGTCCAGCCGTAGAAGGGTCAAGCCAACGCCTCACATGTGGCACGCCGTACTGCCCAAAACCCGAAGGTTCAAAGGGCAGTTCAAGACGGTCACATAATCGAGTTAAGGTTTGTTGTCTTCTAGAGGGTCCATCGCGTTACTTGCACTACTTAGAACGTCGTTAAACTTCGGAAAAATCCAACATTTGGAAATTTCCCGACAGGGGAAAAATTGGGTATTTATATCCGGTCGAACCTTTTTAACATATTCTATAAATTACCCGGAAAAACACAAAGACGAAATTTGATACCCCGATCGAAATACCGAATCCCCAAAACAACTCCAGAAAATTCAACTCTTGAAAAATTATTAAAAATTTCCAGAAGACTCAGCACTACAGGAAACGAATTACTGTGAAAGCCACGTGGTGTAACACCACTAAGTGGCCGCGGAACCGCCGCTAGTCCCATGGTGGGGGCCGCGGTTCCGCGCCTACTTTGTGGAGTTATTGACACGTGTTTCACAGTAACTCATAATATTACCTGCTGAATTTTTTGGGAATTTTTAATCTTGAAAAATCCCAGAAATTGGAAAAAGTCCAGAGAGCAAGATAAGTTTAGGGTTTCGGGTTCGTTCGGGCTTCAAATCGCGTCTAGACTTCGCCTAAGGCTCTAGCTAGGCTCTGATACCAGTGAAAGGTTCCTAGGCACCCTATAGAGGTCTCACAAGGCATCGAACATGCCAATTTTAAAATATATGGTGCCGAGAAACCCTAGTTAACGGATCGTTGCTAGATGTCTAGGCGAAGCTATAAACTAGTTAACACTTTAACTAAAAGTTAGATGCTACAACCTTTGTAGATCCGGATTTCCACTTCCTTAGCTCCACGAGGGCGTCCTCTCGCTGTCCATCTTGAAGCTTGGACTCTCATGACGGCTTCATCGGAGAAACGTGCGGAATAGGTCGTCGGCTTCGTGTCAAAGACGATCTACGTCGAGGTTGCACAAACTCAAGCTCCGACTTCACAAAGTTGTGAAACTTGTGAAGAAAACACCCAAAACAACTTGGCAAGAGGTAGAGGGTGAAGAAATAGGAGGTGGGTTCACTTTAGAATTGGATTTATCTCACTAGATCTCAAGTTGCCATTAAAGTAGCAAGCTTGAAGAAGAAGAAGAAGATGAAGATGAAGAACTAATATGAAGACTTATCATATCTTGACCATGGTCAAGTGTAGAGATTAAACCAAGGTTAGTTAGAGTGGTTAGGGTTAAGGATGAGATAAGGATGGTGGACTTTGTCAAAGCTTCAAGAAGCTTCAACATAGCTCCAAAATAAGCCACCATTCTTTACTTAATCCTTTTCAAATAAATAAACAAATAAATAAATGAAAAACCAAAACCCTAATCATCACTTAACCATGGTTTAACCCTTTACACTTAACCACATTATCAAGTATCATCAAACATGATACAAAAAAGTGCACAAAAGTATATCACATATACAATGTGCAATCCAAGTGAGAAAAATCCGTTTAAAGTGAACCAATACTAGTTAATGCAAAGTAATATATCAAATATATAATTATACATTAAATCATTAAATCAACACTTGATTCAATGATCCGGTCATGTCGCACATGACCGACTAGTATTCAATGTATCGGCTTATCGAATCGATCTTCGATTCGATAACTAGGTTATATCGAATATAACCATTTGATACATATATCGCGAGAATGGAATACGGTATCACATACACGCATTATTCTCGGTCCTGCACATATCTCATATGCGCTCCTATTTCGTTTCGCTTGAGCCAGGAAACCTCTGTGTAGGACTCTAAAGACTCGTCAATACGCCGGTAGCAGATGATGATCATATCAAGCATCCACAAGCCGCAAGCAGTCTGCTAAACGTAACGACCACCCGGGTATTGAGCGATCAGAAGATCGACGAGCTAGCCCGCTCACACTCCTACGAATCCGACCAGTAACACTTACCATACAGTCCGGTCTCTTCGTCTGATATGTCGCATATCAAGTCTAGGGGTGGTAAACGTCAGACCCCAATAACCCGATAAGTCGTGCCGATGTGAGGCTCATAACGGGTCGAGAAACTACTGGTAACACTTACCAGCAAATCTCTGATCAGCCCTGGCCAGGGACTTCCCTGTTACGGCCAATCGAGCATAGCGCAACATCAACCCCCAATACCGGGAGAGACGAAACCCCTCCTATCGCTCATTGCCTCCATGTGACTCGGGACTGTACCCAAAGACCACCGTTTTGCACGCCCTCATGGACGTGGTAAGGTGGAGATCAAAGCACAGTGGGAATCACACAAGACTCTATGACGATCTCGGGTCTACAGACTAACCTGTACAAGTGTCACCTGAGAACTGCCATCTGACGTGAGGTATAATACCATCTGGGAGTTCTCGGCGAGTCCGTCCTGTGTACCCAGTCTCCACTGAGCACCCGTACACCATCTCTGATGTCAAACACCAATGGATATGGGATCATCCATCGCCCATCTCATGGGTCGAGAAGCGTATACGCTAGTCTACTCTGGTATATCGATGCCCCGTCTCGATACACCCACGACTAGGGACCTTGAAGGATGTACTTATGGACTACCATATCCCCACTAGTATGATCTGCATCACAGTCCAGGTAGTCAAGTACATATCCTAAGGGCTTTACCAACATGTAACTATAAGACAGTATAAAGAGACTAGTGTACATGTTAAGATAAAGATCAACCAGATAGCATACTATCATGTCGAGCAAGAAAGTCATCTCTATATATGTCCAAGCATCCAATATAATATACATAATCTGTACAATACTGGCCTCTAGGGCATACATACAACTAACACTTACGGATTTCCTTATCCGCGACGCTGGTTTTGGGACCTGGGACAGGGGGAGCTTTGGTGGTAAGAAAATACCCCAGCTTGTCGTAAGTGATTGCCATCTTGACATTCCTGAGCCAATCTTTATAGTTTGGTCCTGTCAGTATGTTTTTATCTAGGAGTAACTTAAGTCCAGTCATGTCGATTGGTTGCTGCAATTAGGAGAGAGAAGAAACACTCAGCATGATGCTCTTGCAAGTTTTAGAATGGTTTTTAGTTTGTCTAAGCAGGATGGCTCCTACTGTTTCTTGAATCCCTCCTCAAACCAAAAAGGAAGAATTAGTCAGGATCAATCTCACCGTACAATACTTGCTTAACCGTTCAGCCAGGCCAGTGTCGGTACTTCGAGGGAGGTTTTCCAACGCTTTCGCGAAGTTCCTTAATTAAATAACCTCTTTTCCCTGGGGGCGTAGCCCCGCTAATACCTTTCTAGACACCTACTAGGTTTATAGCATTGATCGTTTAGTGAGAAATTTCCCGAGGAGTAGCATATACTCACAGTAGGATCGGGATCCAAATATCATCGCGTGACGAAACTGAAGGAATTCTACCAAAATCATCACACTCCAAATGGTATGCAACACTAGCAAGTTTCAGTTCTTTTGAAACTCCCGATGTGGATTTTTGCCCCATGCTCTTATGACCTTGGCGTGAGGTCAAAATGTCATAAGTCACATGTCAAGTTCTTCCCATCATTATCCAGGTTAATTTGAACCCACCCGTACCTACCCTTGACGTAGGCCAAAATGACAGTACGGCTGTCCCAAACCAACGCATTCTATCTATGCAACAGATAAATATCCGGCAGCTACCAATCACTATGCCTTGGCGTGAGTTCAAAATACATAGCTTGAATACTACCGAATATTTAACTGAAATGATGGAGGGCTACGAATGTTTTTGGCTAAACCGTGAACGTAGTGAACTTGATATAATCGATGGAACGAGATAGCTTTTAAAAGGAGTGGCTCAAGCTCCGCATTTAAAAGTTAGTTTTGAAAAGAACCGAGTGGTTTTTCGAAAGTGTTCCAACGACTTTAACTTGGTTTATTTTCTTGCATTAGTTCTTTTAATGCGTGATATTCTTGCATTAGTTCTTTTAATGCGTCCCATCATTTAATCCTACCATTGCAGAAAACAACCAAAATATGACGTACGCTTATACCATTCGCATTCGCCACGGGGCCCCGTCATTACCCGTTAGGTTACTTAACTAACGACAGAGCGGAGGCTGGGCTAGCGCGGCTGTAAAACATAAGCAACGCCTAAATAATATCATATATAGATATATAGCAATGATAGCCATTTCAGATCACAGATGAACACATTGGATATACTAGGAATCCGCAATTCGTACGAGCCTGTAACGAAAAGCAGATTACACGGTCGCGGTGAATAGCCAATACCCCACCCAAGACCCTTACGGGTGCGGCAAACTACCCACCAAGTATCCGAAGCGAAGCAACCTCCCTCATCTCCGTGAGTAAGCCACTCGGCACTTCGGCATACTCAGTAGTTTGTGCACCCCCTCCATGGGTCTATCCTAGGAGAAAAAACAGTAAAAAGAAATTATACAATGACGGCTACAACCCCGACCCGGTTGTGCGGCCATACAAATAATTATTACATCAATTTACAAATTTACATGAATTGAAAGAAAAGAAAACTCTCGTCTCACAACCCCCGGCTATTCACCCGCGACAATCCAATGAATTCATATACACATTCCAATAACATTACAGATCACAGATTTGTATAACCCCCACTAATCGACATATAGCGATTAGCAGACGTTCAATACAAATATCACATCACAGAAAAACCCGTCAGCTTAAGTCTTTTAGAAGTTCGATCAAAAATACGGATTTTCAGGCCCCAAACACAAAATTTTTGTTCTGGAAAATCTGGGCAGAAAATACATATTCCAAAAATCCCAAAATTCCCCTATGAACAAACTGCAAAAATAAAACCCCACGACCGAGTCAACTCGGCCGCGGTTCTGCGGCGGGACCAAGCTCCCGCCGTGGAAACGCGGCGCGTTGATCGATTTAGTGGGTCAAATTTTTGCAGTTTCTTCTAAAAACCCTGAGTCGATTTTTGGTATATCTCAAATAATTTTTGCAGCACTTTGAAAATCGACAGAAAGTTTGAATTTCGGGTTTATTTCGGGACTTTTTCTTCGATCGAATTTCTAGCTACTATGCTAACATGTTAGATAGAGTTTAACTAGGCTCTGATACCACTGTAAGTTCATGCTACCTCTCCTGGTACTTTCGGGCATGCGGAATTTGGTGAAAAACAATTTTCTAGAGGTGGTAACATGGACTCAAAACCGGATCTTTGTTAAACATCTAACTAACAACCTAACTAGGAGTTGCTAACTACTCGGTTAGGGGATTATACCTTTCTTTCTTGAACTCCTTCGTCTTCAAGCCTCGATGGTTGTCCGGATCGGCTTCACCCCGTGGTCTCCTTGCGCCAAAGATCGATCCACCTGAAAGCTTCTACCTTTGGCTTCTTCTTCGGTCTTTGAAGAAACTAGTTCACTCGGTTGCTAAACCTTGTGAACTAGAGTGAGTAGAGGAGAGTGTGTTGGGATTTTCTCTATGGTTCTTGGTTCTCAACACATGAGACAAGTGAACCATAGACTAAAGAGTGGGAGAGCAAGAGGAAGAAGATGAGAGCTCAAGAACACAAGGGAGAGAATGAAAATGATAGAATGAGAAAGACTTTTCTCTCTTGGCTCTCATAATCCAAAGCCATCATCACAAAAATAGCAATCAAGTATTGTGTAAATGGTTTAAGTCAAAATGGCTATATCATTTCATGCACTCATATTGCACAAGAGAACAAGCAAGTGAAAAGTATTTGCCATGAAATGATAGCCATTGTCATCATGATGGTCAACTAGTCCAACCTAGTCAACCGGTCAACAAAGTCAACAAGTCAACAAAGTCAACCCCCCAACAACCATGTCACCACAATACTTAATTAATATTATTGTTAATCATATATCATATTCTCATTAGGGTTGAGCAAAAAGTCAATAGTCAACAGTCAACGGTCAACAACCCTAATGAGAATCCTCTGCCTCTGTCTCTCCGTCAACTGTGCATACACACCCGCATCCGCGTTCCGAGGAACACGAATACAAACTGGAAAAAACCAATCCCAAAACGTACACTAGGATCTGGTTTAAACCAAAGCCCGCTAGTGTTAACTGTCCGGAAACTGTACGTGCACAAGTGCATGGATGTGACCGGACCCTGTCGCAAAACCATGCGACCTGTCGCAAAACCATGCGACCTCTACTCTTTTGCCTAAAGGCGAATAGCTTTCTGTGTGCGACTCTAAAGACTCGACACTACGCTGGCAGTGGGTTTAACCACAGACCGCAAGCGGCACTAGCTGTGCGTAACGGTCCCCAGGTAGATGCCGACAAGAAGACTGACGAGGTGAAACCCATCTGAACTCCTACTGAGCCTGAATGTGACAATCTCCGTACAGTCCGGTCTGTTCGTCTGATACATCGCATGGCGGGCCTAGGGGGGCGGTAAACGTCAGTCCCCTAATAGCGGTACAAGTCGTGTCGGAGTGAAGCCCAAAACACCCTGAGATAACACTGGAAGCCTACCGGTATATCTCGCTTGCCCTGGCCAGGGACTACTCGTGTAATGGCTCTCCTAGACACAGCGCGATGTCAACGCCCAATACCGGGGAGACGAATCCTGTCTAACCGTCACTACCTCCAAGTGCTTCGGGACTGCACCCAACTACTACCTGTTTGCACGACTCCTTTGAGCCGTGGTAAGGTAGTAATTAAAGTACAGTGGGAACACACTCGAGGCGAAGTGACAGTGTCAAGTCAGCGGGCTAAGCTGTACTCATGTCACCTGGGAACTGATAACTGACGATAGGTATAATACCAACCGGTCAGTTCCCGACGAGTCCTGCCCAGTGTACTCGTAACCCAACGAGCACCCGCATACTATCTCCAGTACGACGTACTGATGGCTGTGGGACAGACCATCTCCCACTCTGGGATGAGAAGCGCATGCGCTAGTCTACTCCGGAGTATCGATGCCCTGTCTCGATAGTCCTGCGACTAGGGACCTGCATAAGGATGTGCTTATAGATTACCCAGCCCCCACTAGTGTGACTGCCATCACAATGCTGGTAATCAAGCAAAGATCCTAAGGGGTCCACTAATGTGTATAGGCGATATACTAAAATAAACACATGTACACATTGAAGTAGAAATAAACCAAGTAGTATACTACTATTTTGAGCAAGATTGTATATACAAGGTGAATATCCCAAGCTTCCATTAAGTAATATACAAACTAATATGATACAGTAATGGCCTCTAGGGCATATACACTAACACTCATCACGGAATCCCTAGATGAGATCTGTGTCGAATTAGCTATGAGGGTATTGTAACATTTCAGAAAAATATAAAATATTATTTTTGGAATTTAATATTAAAATAATATATTTCCCGAAAACTGCCCGATTTGCGAAATTGGGGTTTTCGAAAAAGGGTATAAATATATACCAATAATTAAGAAGTAAAAGGAAATTAAAATGATTTATCCATTTAATAATATATTTAAAGGATTTGGCGTTTTTAAAATTTATTATATGCAATTTTGATAAAATCTCGATTAGTGCACTGCTAATCGCGATTAAGCCAAATCCGCATTTCTACAGCTTTTCATGGTTAGTGCACCATGACATATTTCATTTGGTTACATATTATTTCATTTATGGTTTTATATGGGTGTATGTGTTTTTTTTTTTTGGTGAGAAAAAGAAATAGGAAAAAGAAAAGTCAAAAGGGGGACAAAATGATTAGGTTAGGTGGGCTTTTGGAGAGAGGGAGAGTGAATATTAGTGAGAGAGAGGGGGGCTGCTGCCCAATTTCAATCCCCCACCATTTTCATCTCCCACCTCATCTCCTCAACCCCACAACCCTCCTTAAAGAACCCTAGATCCATCTCCAACCAATTCCCAAAACCCTACACTCCCTTCACAAAACTTAATCCCCATTTCCTCCTTTACATGTTGAACCAAGCAAAGTGGGATTTTGACGACGTTGGGAAGTTAGTGCTGCCTTGAGTGGACTAGATGAGGTATAATTCCTTCCCTTTAGATTAGTTTTGTGTGATATCATGTTTTGGATGTCGTTTTATGATGTTGCTGACCTGCTGTGACCCCGAGCATTCACTGGGAAAACAAACAGTGTCATAGTGTTGTACTGGTAACCCTAAGCGACCACCTGAAGAGCGAGACCCTTCCTACCGGTTTTGGCCGGCGGCTAGTGAAGAAAATCCGGCGACCCCGGGTGAATAGGAGAGCTAGGGTTTGGATTTTGTAGAGTGGTTACCTGATGGTGTTTAGAGGTGTTTGGTCCTGCTGGATTTTTGTGTAATGACTATGGGTAAAATCTGGGGGCTGTTGTGAGTATTTGCTTGACCATGGTAACACGATTCATGACCTGAGCCATAGAGCTGAACCCGTTGCACGAACTCAGGAATTGACCCATATCAGTTTTGTGACTTTTAGTGTGCCTATGGAGTATCTGGAGCAACCCAGGGAATTACTGAGGCAACCAAACAATACTAGTGGCCTAGATATACTACTAGGAGACTTCTCTGACCTGATGAACCCTAACAGAGACCCCCTGGCCGGCGAGCTCGGATTTTAGGAGGAAGTGGCCGGCCACTTGGTGAGGGTAGGGGCCTAGGCTGGTTCAGTAGCTCTTATATACCTTATGCATCACCCTAAACTTGTTTTCTTGGATTTATTTGACCTGAGTAAAAATCTGGGAACACTTGTGTGTGATTTAGGATATGTTTTCCGTATTTTGAATGATGAGTTTTGATAATTGGATTCGTTTTTGGTTGTCGCATGTTTGTACATCGACAACAAGGGTTGTTTGATTGATTTTGTACGCACATACTATAGGATCTAACCTACGAGCAATGCGCGTGCCGTTTTGGTTTTCCTCCTTGATTTTAATATCGTTACGATATGTTTTGTTATTGTAGGTACCTTCGCGTGGATTCTGAAGCGACGGAGCGAGGCGTCATCGACATCGGTGAGCGAGGACTATGGTGAGTAGATCTATATCTACCGGGAAAGTCGGGTGGATGACGTATAGCATCCTCGCAATGTATTGATGGAAAACCGATTTATAGAATATGGTTAGGAAACCTAGATTAGGAAACTAGGGTTAGAATGAGATAGCTATGAAACCATATTACAAACTAGAGGATAGTTTGAAGTGATATGTTACGACTATCATAGAATGACGTTTAGCGATATTGTCGTTTAGGGTACTGTAGGAATAAATAGTCGATGTAGATGCGTCATCCGAACCATACCTTTTTTCTAAACCGAAGAATCGTATGTATCTTTAAACATATACCTTGAGGGAGGTTACGGATTTTCAAATGATAGATTTTCCTTAAAAACACCGTAACACCTATTTTCAAAACTACGATTCACTTCTTTAAAAATCTGATTGTATGGTTCAGGTGCGTATGTTAGATTAGATACTTACACTTCGTAGATATAATATTTTTTTTAAATTCGATTTGATATGTGATATAAATGCGATGAAGGAATATAAGATTGATATGATGACATGATGATATGATGGTATACGGATGCGAGTCGATCGAGTTGATTTATACCCTGCCGGTCCCCTAATATGAGATTATTGCGGATGTGAACCGGGACATAGGCACATAGATATACATACATTTATAGAATGTTGTGAATCATGGATGATAGGCCGTATGTGATATTAGGCCGTACCCTCTTTTTTCGTATAGGATGATAGGATCCCTATTAGTTTAATGCCGCCGTACGATGATTTTCCGTGCGTGATGAGTTCGACTTGATGATTGATCCTTACCCTTGACTAGAGGTTGCCGTACGATGGATTATACCGTACGCGATGTTACTGGGCTAGATGCCGATTGATAGATTCACCGACTCGGACATATGATAGTTACGTATACCTTATAGCTTTTAGCTGATGATTTGCCTTGTGCTGCATTCATGATATTATTATTGCATCGCATATACCTGTGATAGTATACCTGCACCATTATCGATGATGCGTATGTTACACGTACACAGTTTGTAGGCTCATAAACTTCATCATCGATAATTGCCATGTCACTACACAGTAGGATTGCTGCATCATGATATGACTCTTCGCATAATTTGCTTGCACATATATATTGATATCTCCATACCTGCGCACATGCACACTGTATATTCATACTAGTGCACACATATATTGATATCTCCATACTTGCGCACATGCACACTGTATATTCATATTGTGCATATATACACTGGTATATCCATATTGGTGCACACATACATTGGTACATCTACACTTGCGCATATTCATATTGTACATATATAGATAACTGGTTTTATTGCAAAATTGGGAACCGCATGTTATATTTTAAAAAACTGGAATCAATTTAAAAGAGCGGTTTTCCCTTAATATGTCATATCACTATTCCATGTTGCATGATACACGATATGCTTATATTTCTATTATATGTCGCATGCATCATGCTCTATGATTTTACGCATTGAGATATGCTGTTTTTATGAGATTTCGGGATTTGAGAACCGTAGACATTTTAAAAGAGATTATGTGTTGTTTTAAAAACCCGGTTTCTCTTGATATGATATTTCAGTGCATCCACCATGTGTTTTCTTGGTTCTGAGAGCGACATGTGAAACCCGATTCGAGAAGACGGATGAGGCCGATTGCGGGTACATGGTGGACCCGGTATGGTATCCCGGGACAAGAAAGGGATGCTGTGTATACAGACGATGAGCCTGGCAGAGGGACTACTACCTACCGGTGATAGTATTTTAGGCTCGGCGGATATCCGGAGGATGCCGACCTGAGTCGAGAGATGATATGGGCCGATCCGGACTGGCGGAGCACGTGGGACGATCCGGACTGACGGAGCCCGATATATGAGGATTTACGTGCCGATGCTGGGCACGGTTTTCATGATGTTTTCGAGTGTCGATGCTAGGCACTCAGGTTCCATGATTTGATGTGTCGAGAGGGACACCGTTGATATATATATTCTCATACTTTCATGCACACTCTTTTATGATATTTACATGCATGATATTGTTGCGTCAGTGGTTGACGCATGGACTAGATCCACATACATACATACACTGATTCTACTATTGGAGATTATACACATGCTTATAGGCATTGATTTATGGGTGGAAGAGATCCACATATCTGCATACATTGATTATTACTGTTGGATGTTATCCGCATGCATATAGGTATTGACTACCTTGTTGGGACATATACGGCCCGGTCACCCTAGATATCATAGTATTACCTTTTGATATAGTTGACCTAGGAATCGTTGTTTATTCGATTTCTACTTGTACATATATTTCTATTCACGAGTTGGCAACTCACCCCCGTTGTGCCACAGTTCTTGCAGGTTGACCGCGTGGATCAGTAGCGGCATCGCTGGCATACAGTTTCCTTTGGGTGTTTTGCAGTGGTAGCTGGGACAGTTGTATCGTTCCCACTCTTGTATTACATTTCATATTGTATCTAATTAACTCCATCACTCAATCAAAATTAGTGATTTGTATAAGTAATGAGACTTAGTGGGATTGTGGTTGCAAGACTTAGAGCGAGGGGTTTTCCGCTACTTGTGATTTGTATGTCTTGCTTTTCTTTATCTTTTGTGGTGAACTTCGCCGTTGGGCTTCGTATACTTATTTATGCTATATTGCGTGGTTGTGATCCGCCGTTTGGCGAAAAGTTAGCTCCCGCTTGGGGATACCTTTATTCTTATTATGTATTTTGGTTTTGGATAAAAATATACAAAGGAGGTGGTGCCAAAATTTTTAAAAGACGAGACATGTTTTCAAACTAGTAAATTTCACTTGCATCATTCATGTTCCTTTTTTTTGCAATAAGAAAACTTGATTTCATATACCTTTATTTCAAAACCTCACCTCCTTTATTTTTCTAAAAGGTTTAGATTTCTGGGTTTCAGCTTACTTGAATTCCGTTACGCCTTTATACGTTGCGTGATTCAAGTGCTGGTCATGAGCTAATATTTCGGGTCGTGACAAAATTGGTATCAGAGCGCTAGGTTTAACCTTTGTTCGAGTCTATGTTTCACTATGCGGAGTCTAGGGCGGGCATGTATTTCGGAATCTAGGCTCGACCTTACGGAACTTAGACTTGGGCGGCGGGGTATTAGACCCGAACTTTCGTTTCATAGGCTGACCCTAATTGATGGAGTAGGTAGCTTGAGTAGAGTGACGTACCGTACGTATATTCCGCGACATATTTACGATACGATACTCCACTTAAGAAACCTTAGGATGTACATATTTTTGAGACCAGTGATTCTCTTCGCATCCATAATTATACATCCATTTGAGATCCTCGATTCTATTAGTTCCATGATCATACTTTCATTGATGCTGTTCCTTCTTATGATCATGTATCCATTCTGGATCTTGTTGGTGTATATGCCCTAGGGGCCATTATTGTATCATACTAGATTGTATTTTACTTAATGGAAGCTTGGGATATTAACAGTTGTATATACAGTCTTGCTAAAAATGGTAGTATGCTACTTGGTTTTTGTCTACTTTAATATGTGCATATGTTTCTTGTAACGGATCACTTATACATATTAGTAGAGCCCATAGGATCTTTGCTTGATTACCAGCGTTGTGATGGCAGTCACACTAGTGGGGGCTGGGTAGTCTGTAAGCAACATCCTATACAGGTCCCTGGTCGTTGGATTATCGAGATAGGGCATCAATATTCCGGAGTAGACTAAGTGTGTATGCTTCTCATCCCAGTTGGGGAGATGGTCTGTCCCACAGCCATCAGTACGTCGTATTGGAGATAGTATACAGATGCTCGTTAGGTTACGGGTACACCGGACAGGACTTGCAAGGGAACTGATTGGTTTGTATTATACCCGTCGTCGGTTAATAGTTCCCAGATGACATGAGTACAGCATAGTCCGCAGACTTGACACTGCTACTTCGCCTCAAGTGTGTCCCACTGTTCTTAGATTGCTACCCTACCACGGCTCAAAGGAGTCGTGCAAACAGGTAGCAGTTGGGTGCAGTCCCAAGCACTTGGAGGCGGTAGTGGTTAGATAGGATTCGTCTCTCCCGGTATTGGGAGATGATATCGCGCTGCGTCAGAGACCCATTACGCAAAGTCCCTGGCCAAGGCAAGCGAGATATACTGGTAGGTTCCAGTAGCTTCTCAGGGTGTAATGGGCTTCGCTCCGACACGACTTATACAGCTATTAGGGGACTGACGCTTGCCGCCCCCTAGGCTTGATATGCGATAGTCTCAGACGAACAGACCGGACTGTATGGAGATTGTCACATCAGGCTCAGTGGGAGTTCGGATGAGTTTCCTCATCGGCCTTCTTATCGACATCTACCTGGGGACCGTTACGTACAGCTAGTACCGCTTGCGGTCTGTGGTTAAACCCAGTGCCAGCATAGTGTCGAGTTTTTAGAGTCCCACACAGAGAGTTTCCCTGCTCCAGGCGAAACGATATAGAGGTCGTACGGTTTTACGACAAGGGTTCGGACGCATACGTGTTTAAACGTACGTACGACGTTCGGACAATTTTTACTAGCCGGCTTTGGTTTAAGCCAGATTCTAGTATCAGGTTATTGGATTTATACAGTCTAAAGTTTTTCCGTGTTTTCACGGATTGTAGGGGCGTTCTCGTAATTTTTCAGGAAGCTTCTAGAAGGAAGATGACATGGAGGGTAAGGTGGCATTAGCATTTAATGAATTTGTGACTCACTTAGATGAATCATTCAAGTGAGTTAATGAAGCATTTATTGCTTAATGACTCACTTGAAGATTCATTGTATCTATTTAATGAAGCATGGTGATAATACATTTGATTTATTCATTTGATAAATCTTTATGCTTCATTATATATTAGAAGTGAGAAGGATTTTCATTCATTCTCATGCTTATCTTCTCTCTCCTCAAGCTCTCTCTCTTGAAACCCTAATCCTCTCCTCTCATGTGTTGAGATCAAGGATTAGCTAGACTAATATATCCATAACCTCACTCTATATCCCCTAGGTAGCTTAGATTAGCATTTTAAGCAACCTAGTTATCTCAAGTTAGAGATTAAGCTTGGCGTAGGAGCTCTCGGGTGGATCGTCTTTGATTCGAGGAAGCCGTTGAGGTGCCGATGTTCCAAGGAGCCTACGAGGAGTGGAGGACCGCGATAAAGACCCGAAGGACTAGTATCGTGAGGTATAACTTCGTATCCGAGTAGTTAAATCTCTAGTTGATAGTTAGCAATGGTTTAGAAACGATTCATGCGCTCAAGTCCATGTTACGAAGCTTTGATAATCGTTTTCCATATATTCCGCCTCTCCGCAAGTTCGTGGGGTGTGTGATATGGACTTACAGTGGTATCAGAGCCAACTAAACCATTACTAGCTTATTAGCAACTAATTAGAAGTTCGATCGATGGAAAACGCGAAAACAAAACCCTAACCCCTTTACAGTTTCTGTTAATTTTAAAAGTGTCTGAAAATTTTTTTGACATACCTTAAAATTCACAGCAGGGAAATTAATGAATATTGGGAAAATACGAGCCAGTAACTCGGCAAAACGGCCGTGGATCCACGGCAATAGAGTGCTTCTGCCGCGGATCCGCCGCCGAGTCAACGCCGAGTTGACTCGGAGTTTCACAGTAATTCATAATTTCTGGTTTTTTGTTTTCCTGTATGTTCTGTTTCTACCCAGGTTGCTTCTTTGCTGGTTTGATTTTGGGGTAAACACGGAATATAGTTTTCGATCGATGTTCTAACATATTTGCTAATTGGGTTTTTATCTGTAATGTTTAATGTGTTCGTAAACCTCCCCTAACTGCTAGTATATCGGTTGGCAGGGGGTTGCACATTTCTGTAATGTTTACTGTTTGTATATATGAACTGTGTTGGACTGTTGTGATGATTAGCTGGGGTTCGAGATGTATTTAATATTCATTCATTCAATGTAAATGCAATTTGATGTAATATTCTTTTGCGGGGCACATCCAGATTGCGGTTGTAGCCACCGTTGTATTATTTCTTTTTACTATTTTTGCTCCTAGGATAGACCCAAGGTGGGATACATAAACTACCGGGTACGTCAATGTGTTTAGTGGCCTACTCACGTTGTTGAGGGAGACCGCTTCACTACGGGTACTTGACGGGTAGTTTGCCGTACCCGTAGGGGTCTAGGGTGGGGTAATGGCTATTCATCACAACTGTGTAATCCGTCTTTTATTGCAGGCTCAAAGCAAATGCGGATTGCTAGTAAATCCAATAAAATTCATCTGTGATCTGGAATGCTTATTATTGCGTCTGACGAATGTACAATATCTATATATGATAGCTATTAGACGCCACTTATGTTTTACACCCCCGCTAGCCCAGCCCCCGCTCTGTCGTTAGTTAAGTAACCTAACGGGTGATGACGGGACCCAGTGGCGAATACGGATGGCATAAGAAGGACGTGGTATTTTCGTTGTTTTCTACAATGATAAGATTAATGATGGGACGCATTATTTTAATGCAAAGAAAATAAACCAAAGTTAAAATCGTTGGAACAAATTTAAAAGAAACCACTCGGTTATTTTAAAAGAGCAGAATTTTTAATTGCGGAGCTTTAACCACTCCTTTTAAAAAAGTATCAGGTTCCTTCGATTATATCAAGTTCACTACGTTCACGATTTTGCCAAAACCATTCGTAGCCCTCCGTCCTTTCTTATGGATGGTCAGTAGTATTCAAGCTATATTTGTTGGCCCTTAGTCAAGGCATAGTGTTTGGTAGCTGCTGGGGTATTCATTTGTTGCATAGATAGATGCGTTGGTTTGGGACAGTCGTATTATTTTGTTGGCCCTTAGTCAAGAGTATGTACGGGTGGGTTCAAATTAACCTGGACAATGACGGTAGAACTTGACATGTGACTTATGATTTGTTAGCCCTTAGTCAAGGTCATAAGAGCATGGGGCAAAAATCCATATCGGGAATTTCTAAAGAAACTGAAATTTGCAGAGAGATGCATACCATTTTTGAGTTTGATGAATGTTGGTAGGATTCCTTCAACATTATCATACGATGATATTTTGGATCCCGATCCTACTGTAAGTACAAGCTACTTATCAGGAGATTCGTCACTTAACGATCAATGCTATAAACCAAGTAGGTGCCTAGAAAGGTGTCAGCGGGGCTACGCCCCCAGAGAAAAGAGGTTATTTAATTAAGGAACTTCGCGAAAGCGTTGGAAAACCTCCCTCGAAGTATCGACATTGGCCTGGCTGAACGGTTAAGCAAGTATTGTACGGTGAGAATTATCCTGACTAATTCTTCTTTTATGGTTTGAGGAAGGATTCGAGAAACAGTGGGAGCCATCCTGTTTAGATAAACTTAAAACCAATCTAAACTTGCAACAGCATCATGCTAAAATGTTTTCTTCTCTCTCTCTTAATTGCAGCGACCTTGTGACCACATATAGGTTATATCTAGATAACAATTTGACTGAATCTGACTTATATGACTGGCAAAGGTCTGTCCAGATGTCCATTGCCTATGACAAGCTGGACCACCCTATTACTACTCAAGATCCCGCCGTCCCAGGTCCAGTTTCCACTGTTGCGGATATGGATATCCGTCAGACAAGGGAAAAAGATAAAGCGAAAGCTAAGTGCCTCGTGTTAGCTTCAGTTGATGGTGTATACCAGAAGCAGCACGAGAAGATGGACTTAGTTTCCATCTTTCTTCATAACAAAGATTTATATGGAAAGCAATCTCATATCACTAGATATGAAACCTCGAACGAATTAATTCAAGCGAGGATGGCTGACGGGTCATCTGTAGGGAACAACGTCCTTATAATGACTAGCTGTATTGATGAGCTCCAGGACCGGGAGACCGCGTTGGGAAACGAGTCAAATACTGACTTGATTCTACAGTCTCTGCCTCCTACCCTGAAAGAAACCAGGGAAGGAGAAGGAAAGAGAAAGGCAAAAGTTTCGGGACTAGATATAGTAAAAGAGGGACGTTCCTATTGTTACAGGAATGAACATTGGCAGAATGATTGCAGGGCTTTAAAAGCCAGTAGCCAGGATACAAAGCATGTTGTGGCTTCAGCCTCAAGTGTGTTTGTAATAGAGAACTGTATGTCAGTTAACCCTACTTCCTGGGTATTGGATACCGGGTCAGGATCTCATATCTGTAATTCATTACAGGATCTGAGAAACCGTAGGGTTATCGGGATAGGTGATATGACCCTCACGGTTGCTAACGGAATGAGCATGGACGCTGAATCCGTAGGGGAATATCATCTTGGACTGACAACTGGGCAGATATTGATTCTGCGTAACTGTTTTTATGTACCAGGAACAACTTGTAATATCATATCTGTATCCTTACTTTCTAAGGAAGGATATGATTTTACTTTTGTAAGTGATGTGGTCCACATGCACCTAAATCAAGTTTTGATTGGGTCAGGTACATTACAAAACGGAATATACGTATTAAATCAAGCTCAGATTTTCAGTGTCCAAAACACACTTAAAAGAAAGTTTCCAGATATAAATCAGGCTTTTGGCACTGTAGACTAGGTCACATCAATAAGAGAAGGTTGACTAAGTTACATAGAGAAGGATATTTGAATCCGTTCGAATATCAATCTTATGCTACTTGTGAATCTTGTCTCATGGGAAAGATGACAAAGACTCCGTTCACTGGACACGGAGTAAGAGCAAGCGAGCTCTTGGGACTCGTACACAGTGACGTGTGCGGTCCAATGTCTACATATGTGCGAGGTGGTTATTCCTACTTCATTACTTTTACAGATGATTTCTCTATGTATGGATATGTCTTCTTAATGAAGCATAAATCCGAGGCTTTTGAGAAATTCCAAGAATACAAGAATGAAGTGGAAAAATAAACAGGCAAGAGTATAAAGACACTAAGATCTGATTGAGGTGGTGAATACTTAAGTGCCGAGTTCCTGGGTTGCTTAAAAGAGAATGGAATTCTCTCTCAGCTTACTCCTCCATACACGCCACAGCATAACGGTGTATCGGAAAGGAGGAATCGAACCCTATTGGATATGGTTCGTTCAATGATGAGTAACGCTGAGTTACCACGATCATTCTGGGGATATGCACTAGAATCAGCTGCATATCTTTTGAACCAGGTTCCTACCAAAACTGTGCCTACCACACCATATCAGATGTGGAGTGGGAAGAAACCCTGTCTAAAACATTTTAAGACATGGGGATGTCCAGCTTTTGTAAAAAAGCAGCATGCGGACAAGCTCGAGGCACGCTCAGTAAAGTGTAAATTTGTGGGATATCCAAAGAACTCCAAGGAATATTATTTCTATTACGTAGAGGAACAAAAGGTTTTTGTTTCTCGTCATGCCTGCTTCTTGGAAACTAAATTTTTGGAAAATCAGAAGAGTGGGAGCGCAATAGAACTAGAAGAAATTCCAGAACCACAAACTACTACTGAAAGTATGGAAGAACCAGAAGTTCAAGAAGAACAGGACATCCCGACGCCACTCCACAGGAGTAGTAGGCAATCTCATCCGCCCGAGAGATACTACGGTTTTCTCATAGACGGGGATAGAGAGGATTGCACCATTGACTATGATGAGCCTACTAGCTTCCAGCAAGCCATTCAGAGCGGTGACTCAGTAAAATGGATGGATGCAATGCGGACCGAAATGGAGTCCATCTACACTAATAAAGTATGGACTTTGGACATTGCTCCAGATGGGGTAAAACCCGTAGGATGCAAATGGATCTTCAAAAAGAAGATTGGTGTAGATAGACAGGTTGAAACCTATAAGGCTAGACTTGTTGCAAAGGGTTTCCGTCAAAGACCTGGTTTGGACTATGACAAAACCTTTTCTCCAGTGGCTATGCTCAAATCCATTAGGGTCCTTCTTGCTATTGCTGCCTTCCACGATTATGAGATCTGGCAGATGGACGTAAAGACGGCCTTTCTAAATGGTAATTTGGAAGAAAGCGTCTATATGGATCAGCCAGAGGGATTCATTCAGAGTGGGAGCAGCGGTAAAGTATGCAAGTTGTTTAAGTCCATTTATGGACTAAAACAGGCATCGCGGAGTTGGAACATCTGTTTTGATGATGCTGTCAAAGAATTTGACTTTATCAAAAATCCAGATGAACCATGCATATACAGTAAGATTGTAGGGAGAGCTATAGTATTCCTCGTCTTGTACGTGGATGACATTCTCCTAATAGGAAATGATATTCCTATGTTACAGTCAGTCAAAAGATTCTTGTCACATAAATTCTCCATGAAAGACCTGGGTGATGCCACCTACATTCTGGGGATCCGGATCTATCGTGATAGATCAAAAAGGATGTTGGGACTTTCACAGTTCAGGTACATAGACACCATAGTGAAGAGATTCAGTATGGATGATTCTAAGCGTGGTAACCTACCGGCCTGTCATGAAATCACCCTCTCTAAAGAGATGTCTCCCAAGACTGATTTGGAAAGGGATCGCATGTCGATTATACCCTACACTTCTGCGGTAAGCTTTATAATGTATGCGATGTTATGTACCAGACCAGATGTAGCATACGCATTGAGCGTTGTAAGCCGGTATCAAGCAAACCCAGGGGAGAAGCACTGGATAGTGGTAAAGAACATTCTAAAGTACCTAAGAAGTACTAAGGAGATGTTCTTAGTGTATGGCGGATGGAGGCCTTTGCCGACTCCGGCTTCCAGAGTGACAAAGATGACTCCAAGTCCATGACGGGTTATGTCTTTACCCTCAATGGAGGGACGGTCTGTTAGAAAAGTTCTAAGCAGGAGACCGTTGCTGACTCAACAATGGAAGCGGAGTACATAGCTGCTTGCGATGCCGCAAAAGAAGCTATCTGGATGATGAAGTTCCTCACAGAACTTCAGGTGGTTCCTTCCAGTGTTGGTCCAATACCTCTGTATTGCGACAACAACGGCGCTATAACTTTAGCGAAGGAACCCAGGTCTTATCAGAAATCCAGACACATCTTAAGGCGGTATCACCTGATCAGGGAGATTGTAGATCGCCGGGGGATCGAGGTGAAGAGAGTAGAGACGGAGAATAACATTGCTGATCCATTCACAAAGGCCCTTCCTCAGACGCAGTTCGAGAGGCTATTCGAGATGATAGGTCTACGATATGCCAGCTCATGGCCCTAGTGCAAGTGGGAGATTGTTAGTGTATATGCCCTAGGGGCCATTATTGTATCATACTAGATTGTATATTACTTAATGGAAGCTTGGGATATTCACAGTTGTATATACAGTCTTGCTAAAAATGGTAGTATGCTACTTGGTTTGTGTCTACTTTAATATGTGCATATGTTTCTTGTAACGTATCACTTATACATATTAGTAGAGCCTATAGGATCTTTTCTTGATTACCAGCGTTGTGATGGCAGTCACACTAGTGGGGGCTGGGTAGTCTGTAAGCAACATCCTATACAGGTCCCTGGTCGTTGGATTATCGAGATATGGCATTGATATTCCGGAGTAGACTAAGTGTGTACGCTTCTCATCCCAGTTGGGGAGATTGTCTGTCCCACAGCCATCAGTACGTCGTACTGGAGATAGTATACAGGTGCTCGTTAGGTTACAGGTACACCGGACAGGACTCGCAAAAGAACTGATTGGTTGGTATTATACCCGTCGTCAGTTAACAGTTCCCAGATGACATGAGTACAGCATAGTCCGCAGACTTGACACTGCTACTTCGCCTCGAGTGTATCCCACTGTTCTTAGATTGCTACCCTACCACGGCTGAAAGGAGTCGTGCAAACAGGTAGCAGTTGGGTGCAGTCTCGAGCACTTGGAGGCAATAGTGGTTAGATAGGATTCGTCTCTCCCGGTATTGGGAGATGATATCGCGCTGTGTCAGAGAGCCATTACACAAAGTGCCTGGCCAGGGCAAGCGAGATATACTGGTAGGTTCCAGTAGCTTCTCAGGGTGTAATGGGCTTCGCTCCGACACGACTTATACAGCTATTAGGGGACTAACGCTTGCCCCCCTAGGCTTGATATGCGATAGTCTTAGACGAACAGACCGGACTGTATGGAGATTGTCACATCAGGCTCAGTGGGAGTTCGGATGAGTTTCCTCATCGGCCTTCTTATCGACATCTACCTGGGGATCGTTACGTACAGCTAGTGCCGCTTGCGGTCTATGGTTAAACCCACTGCCAGCGTAGTTTCAATTCTTTAGAGTCCCACACAGAGAGTTTCCCTACTCCAGGCGAAACGATATAGAGGTCGTACGGTTTTACGACAAGGGTTTCGGACGCATACGTGTTTAAACGCACGTACGACGTTCGGACAGTTTTTACTAGCCAGCTTTGGTTTAAGCCAGATTCTAGTATCGGGTTATTGGATTTATACAGTCTAAAGTTTTTCCATGTTTTCACGGATTGTAGGGGCGTTCTCGTAATTTATCGGGAAGCTTCTAGAAGGAAGATGACATGGAGGGTAAGGTGGCATTAGCATTTAATGAATTTGTGACTCACTTAGATGAATCATTCAAGTGAGTTAATGAAGCATTTATTGCTTAATGACACACTTGAAGATTCATTGTATCTATTTAATGAAGCGTGGTGATAATGCATTTGATTTATTCATTTGATAAATCTTTATGCTTCATTATATATTAGAAGTGAGAAGGATTTTCGTTCTTTCTCATGCTTATCTTCTCTCTCCTCAAGCTCTCTCTCTTGAAACCCTAATCCTCCCCTCTCATGTGTTGAGATCAAGGATTAGCTAGACTAATACAACTATAACCTCACTCTATATCCCCTAGGTAGCTTAGATTAGCACTTTAAGCAACCTAGTTATCTCAAGTTAGAGATTAAGCTTGGCGTAGGAGCTCTCGGGTGGATCGTCTTTGACTCGAGGAGGCCGTTGAGGTGCCGATGTTCCAAGGAGCCTACGAGGAGTGGAGGACCGCGATGAAGACCCGAAGGATTAGTATCGTGAGGTATAACTTCGTATCCGAGTAGTTAAACCTCTAGTTGATAGTTAGCAATGGTTTAGAAATGATTCATGCGCTCAAGTCCGTGTTATGAAGCTTTGATAATCGTTTTTCATATATTTCGCCTCCCCGCAAGTTCGTGGGGTGCGTGACATGGACTTACAGATCTGTCATTTCCTCTCATGCCGTTGATCTGCTCTCTTCGATACTCGATTGAGGTTCCTGTCACCAAAGTTTGATCGCAGTTTGAGCTGCTGCTAGTGTTGCGGTCAGGGCGAGCTCGTCTGGTACGAGGGCTGACCATTGTGATTTTCTGGTGACAGGAGAACGTCTCGAGTTAGTATTTTATGTTGTGACCTCTTGTGGAGGCGAGTGCTTGGTTTTACACCGGATGATCGGGCCATTGTCAGAGCTGCCAGTTGCGAGAGGACTGTAGATGTACAGCATACCTCAGAGATTTTGATGTCGCCTACCGTACAGACAGGTGACCCAGCTGTTGCTGAGATGTTGGGATGTCGCTTCCAGAGCTTACGAGCTAAGATCGCCGGAGCTTCCAGGCAGAAATGCGACAGATGATAGCTAGTCTACCCCGATTGGAGAGACGAAGGAGATTCATCAGATTGATGCACCGACGCAGGCCCAGTTGAGTTGAAGATTTTCGGTGTAGAGAGTTTTATTCAGATCTAGAGCAAACCGATCCAGAGACGACCGCCAATGTATCGCCTTTCCTGGAGGATTGAGGCATTATTTAGCATGCGGGCGAAGAATAGTCACATGTGGTATTGGCGAAGCTAAAAGGTTCGAACGAGTTCCAGGACACAATTTTCCCAAGTTTAAAGTGTTCGGAGGAACTTGCAGGTAATTCTGTGGACCCTCTAGAAGAATGAAACCCTAACTCGACATGATGACCATGGATCCGCTTTGAACCTTAGGGTTTGTGGCAGTTTAGCGGTGTCATCAGTGAGGCTTGGGTTTGCCCTTCTACGGCTGGTCCAAAGGTGCTGTGGTATGTACCAGATAATTTTAGACTACGCTCAGGTGTTGAGTCTTTAGGAAATTTTGGGACCTCGATGGCTCGATCGAAAAGTTTGACGTCGTCCAGATACCATGTGATAAGAGATCAGTAAGCTGACCAGCTTTGGATAGAGGAACTTACCCAGATACATTGCGAGTTGATCAAGGACGGATGAGTATTGAGTATTCCTCTGATAGTTGGGGCGAGTTCCCAAGGACACGTTCGGCCAGATATCTTCTAAAGAGCGATGAAGATGCAGAGTACGCGATTTCGAGTCCATATGAGAGACTTCGGATTGACCATGGCCGAGAACAGTTGCTGTGCGCAGATAGCATGGCGTGACGTCATAGTGGACGACGATAAGGACAAGTGGAACCAGAGGTTTGTGCGAGACGCTGACGAGCTGTCATTACTCCCCGTCGAGATCAGAGACCTGATATGCTTACAGAGGCGTTGGGATACGGCCAGTTTCCGAGGAAATGTGTACGGAACACGCAGATGTCCAGAAATCAAGAATGGGTTATGTAAGAGTACCAGCCTCCATACAGTTCGGCATAGGCGAGGACGGAAGAGACCTTGAGCAGGATTCCTTCCAGGACACTGCTGCAATGAGAATTACACCCAAGATCAGATGTGTCACGTGTATTCAGAGGACCAGAGGCCGACGCCAGTAACGTGCTGCCTTACGAGTGGTCATGATGATTGACCGAGAGATGACCAGAGAAGTGCCAGAACGAAATCGTCCCCGTTAGCACACCTGACAGGGCCGATGAGCCGATGGATTGCGAGTGTAGTAATACACAGAGAAAAAGAAGACCCAGAGACAGAAGACACCAGACCGTGAGCAGGAGGCGAGCGGATGTTCTTGCCCTGCCAGTTTTAGGCGCCCGATATTTTTCCAACATTGTAGGAGGTGTACATCAATGTCATTTATTGCGATTTGCGTTTGTGATCTGAGTATCACGCTTATATCGCTTGGATTTGAGTTTTGATGACGAGTTTCCTGATATTGATTTCGTGCACCATGGTTGCACCTACTGAGTATTTACATTTTGCGCATAGATATCGCACCTGATATATATTTTATACACCATTGTGTTGATTTGCGATTTGTGCATGCCTATTGCGTTTGATGTCGATTTTGTCCCTTGTCCGCACATGTTTATGATTTCATGGATTTCATACAGATGATTTGATTTTTGCACTCGGTATAGCTTATATGTGCTTGTAGTGCATTGATACGTATTTTGTGCACCACAGTTGCACCTAACTTCGTTTTGATGTCATTCGAGATATTTATTGTGACTTCATGCCTAGGGCATGCATATGATTTGATTAAAGCTTTCGGCATAGTTTTCATGCACTTTATTATTCGATTTGCTTTTGTGCACGTTGATGCACATGGTTGTACGATTATATACCACGGTATACCTGATTTGGATTTGGATTGAAATGTGTTGTATACCGTCGATTCGATTTTGATACGCGATATTATTTTGTGCACCTTGTGCACCTGATTGGATTCTTGTGCTTATCAAATGCACCCGATATTGTTGTCATGCACACCGTTGCAGTGGACAGATGCTTTTGTGCACACCCGTTGCACTTAGTTTTGCTTCATGCGTATTGTGGCACATGTATTTGGATTTGATTTCCATGCGCACCAGACGCATGTGTTCTTTTTGGATACGCCTATTGAGGCTGATTTTGCTTTTGAGCACTTGTTTTTATGTTGGGCACTATATTGTGTAGTAGCCAAACAGGACTGATCTGAGGACAGGTCCTGAGTACTTTGCATGCATTAAAAGCTTACCAAAAGGTTTTTCAAGAGGAGCTATAGTCTCGCTATTTTCCTACGTGTCCGTGAGCAACGCGAACGTTTATAAAGGAAAACCTTTTGGGATATTTTCAAAACGACGGTACGTATGTTTAGCAAAATGTATATGGACATATATTATTATTTTAAAATGAGCGTCCGTCACTTATGCCATGAGTTACGCATCACACGGCAATTTAGAAAAGATTTTTGCATGTATTTTATTTAGTTTTTGGAGTTTTCAAAGATGCTACTATACACGTATTATAGTATTTGACTAGTGTGTATTGGATTTCAGATTTCGAGATCTGCGTCTCTATTGTAACTCCGAGGATACGTGTGCAAATCCAATAATTTGTGTGACGCTTGAAAGAGTTTAATTTTGAGTTTGTACTCATTTTCATGCACACTTGACGCGTTGTGTTATTTCTGCGTTTTGCATGACTTCGGAGCCCCGTTGTTTTGAGCCGATTATTGAAATGTTTTAGATTTTGGGGGTTTAAATTTAAATTCGGGGACCGAATTTATTTAAGGGGGGAAGATTGTAACATTTCATAAAAATATCAAATATTATTTTTGGAATTTAATATTAAAATAATATATTTCCCGAAAACTGCCCGATTTGCGAAATTGGGGTTTTCGAAAAAGGGTATAAATATATACCAATAATTGTGAAATAAAAGAAAATTAAAATGATTTATCCATTTAATAATATATTTAAAGGATTTGGCGTTTTGAAAATTTATAATATGCAATTTTGATAAAAACCCGATTAGTGCACTGCTAATCGCGATTAAGCCAAATCCGCATTTCTACAGCTTTTCATGGTTAGTGCACCATGACATGTTTCATTTGGTTACATGTTATTTCATTTATGGTTTTATATGGGTGTATGTGTTTTTTTTTGGTGAGAAAAAGAAATAGGAAAAAGAAAAGTCAAAGGGGGGACAAAATGATTAGGTTAGGTGGGATTTTGGAGAGAGAGAGAGAGTGAATATTAGTAAGAGAGAGGGGGGCTGCTGCCCAATTTCAATCCTCCACCATTTTCATCTCCCTCCTCATCTCCTCAACCCCATAACCCTCTTCAAAGAACCCTAGATCCATCTCCAACCAATTCCCAAAACCCTACACTCCCTTCACAAAACTTAATCCCCATCCCCTCCTCTACACGTTGAACCGAGCAAAGTGGGATTTTGACGATGTTGGGAAGTTAGTGCTGCCTTGAGTGGACTAGATGAGGTATAATTTCTTTCCTTTAGATTAATTTTGTGTGATATCATGTTTTGGATGTCGTTTTATGATGTTGCTGACCTGCTGTGACCCCGAGCATTCACTGGGAAAACAAACAGTGTCATAGTGTTGTACTGGTAACCCTAAGCGACCACCTGAAGAACGAGACCCTTCCCACCGGTTTTGGCCGGCGGCTAGTGAAGAAAATCCGGCGACCCCGGGTGAATAGGAGAGATAGGGTTTGGATTTTGTAGAGTGGTTACCTGATGGTGTTTAGAGGTGTTTGGTCCTGCCGGATTTTTGTGTAATGACTATGGGTAAAATATGGGGGCTGTTGTGAGTATTTGCTTGACCATGGTAACACGATTCATGACCTGAGCCATAGAGCTGAACCCGTTGCACGAACTCAGGAATTGGCCCATATCAGTTTTGTGACTTTTAGTGTGCTTATGGGGCATCTGGAGTAACCCAGGGAATTACTAAGGCAACCAAACAATACTAGTGGCCTAGATATACTACTAGGAGACTTCTCTGACCTGATGCACCCTAACAGAGACCCCCTGGCCGGCGAGCTCGGATTTTAGGAGGAAGTGGCCGGCCACTTGGTGAGGATAGGGGCCTAGGTTGGTTCAGTAGCTCACATATACCTTATGCATCACCCTAAACTTGTTTGGTTGGATTTATTTGACCTGAGTAAAAATTTGGGAACACTTGTGTGTGATTTAGGATATATTTTCCGTATTTTGAATGTTGAGTTTTGATAATTGGATTTGTTTTTGGTTGTCGCATGTTTGATTGATTTTGTACGCATATACTATAGGTTCTAACCTACAAGCAATGCGCGTGACGTTTTGGTTTTCCGCCATGATTTTAATATCGTTACGATATGTGTTGTTATTGTAGGTACCTTCGTGTGGATTCCGAAGCGACGGAGCGAGGCGTCATCGACTTCGGTGAGCGAGGACTATGGTGAGTAGATCTATATCTACCGAGGAAGTCGGGTGGATGGCGTATAGCACCCCCGCAATGTATTGATGGAAAACCGATTTATAGAATATGGTT
Source organism: Agapanthus africanus (assembly GCA_030015575.1). NCBI lineage: Eukaryota > Viridiplantae > Streptophyta > Magnoliopsida > Asparagales > Amaryllidaceae > Agapanthus > Agapanthus africanus. The sequence continues at coordinate 477,904,380 of CM057346.1, read as the reverse complement.
AGGAAACCTAGATTAGGAAACTAGGGTTAGAATGAGATAGCTATGAAACTATATTAGAAACTAGAGGATAGTTATAAGTGATATGTTACGACTATCATAGAATGACGTTTAGCGATATTGTCGTTTAGGGTACTATAAGAATAGATAGTTGATGTAGATGCGTCATCCGAACCATACCTTTTTTCTAAACCGAAGAATCGTATGTATCTTTAAACATATACCTTGAGGGTGGTTACGGATTTTCAAATGATATATTTTCCTTAAAAATACCGTAACACCTATTTTCAAAACTACAATTCACTTCTTTAAAAATCTGATTGTATGGTTCGGGTGCGTATGTTAGATTAGATACTTACACTTCGTAGATAGAATATTTTTTGTAAATTCGATTTGATATGTGATATAAATGCGATGAAGGAATATAAGACTGATATGATGACATGATGATATGATGGTATACGGATGCGAGTCGATCGAGTTGATTTATACCCTGCCGGTCCCCTAATATGAGATTATTGCAGATGTGAACCGGGACATAGGCACATAGATATACATACATTTATAGAATGTTGTGAATCATGGATGATAGGCCGTATGTGATATTAGATCGTACCCTCTTTTGTCGTATAGGATGATAGGATCCCTATTAGTTTAATGCCGCCGTACGATGATTTTCCATGCGTGATGAGTTCGACTTGATGATTGATCCTTACCATTGACTAGAGGTTGCCGTGCGATGGATTATATCGTACGCGATGTTACTGGGCTAGATGTCGATTGATAGATTCACCGACTCGGACATATGATAGTTACGTATACCTTATAGCTTTTAGCTGATGATTTACCTTGTGCTGCATTCATGATATTATTATTGCATCGCATATACCTGTGATAGTACACCTGCACCATTATCGATGATGCGTATGTTACACGTACACAGTTTGTAGGCTCACACACTTCATCATCGATAATTGCCATGTCACTACACAGTAGGATTGCTGCATCATGATATGACTCTTCGCATAATCTGCTTGCACATATATATTGATATCTCCATACCCGTGCACATGCACACTGTATATTCATACTAGTGCACACATATATTGATATCTCTATACTTGCGCACATGCACACTGTATATTCATATTGTTCACATATACACTGGTATATCCATATTGGTGCACACATACATTGGTACATCTACACTTGCGCATATTCATATTGTACCTATATAGATAACTGGTTTTATTGCAAAATTGGGAACCGCATGTTATATTTTAAAAAACTGGAATCAATTTAAAAGAGCGGTTTTCCCTTAATATGTCATATCACTATTCCATATTGCATGATACACGATATACTTACATTTCTATTATATGTCGCATGCACCATGCTCTATGATTTTACGCATTGAGATATGCTGTTTTTATGAGATTTCTGGATTTGAGAACCGTGGACATTTTAAAAGAGATTATTTGTTGTTTTAAAAACTCGGTTTCTCTTGATATGATATTTCAGTGCGTCTACCATGTATTTTCTCGGTTCTGAGAGCGACATGTGAAACCCGATTCGAGGAGACGGATGAAGCCGGTTGCGGGTACATGGTGGACCCGGTATGGTACCCCGGGGCAAGAAAGGGATGCTGTGTATACAGACGGTGAGCCCGGAAGAGGGACTACTACCTACCGGTGATAGTATTTTGAGCTCGGCGGATATCCGGATGATACCATCCGGAGTCGAGAGATGATATGGGCCGATCTAGACTGACGGAGCCCGTGGGCCGATCCGGATTGATGGAGCCCGATATATGAGGATTTACGTGCCGATGCTGGACACGGTTTTCATGATGTTTTCGAGTGTCGATACTAGGCACTCAGGTTCCATGATTTGATGTGTCGGGAGGGACACCGTTGATATATATATACGCATACTTTCATGCACACTCTTTTATGATATTTACATGCATGATATTGTTGCGTCAGTGGTTGACGCGTGGACTAGATCCACATACATACATACATACACTGATTCTACTATTGGAGATTATACACATGCTTATAGACATTTATTTATGGGTGGTCGAGATCCACATATCTGCATTCATTGATTATTACTGTTGGATGTTATCCGCATGCATATAGGTATTGACTACCTTGTTGGCACATATACGACCCGGTCACCCTAGATATCATAGTATTACCTTTTGATATAGTTGACCTAAGAGTCGTTGTTTATTCGATTTCTACTTGTAGATATATTTCTATTCACGAGTTGGCAACTCACCCCCGTTGTGCCACAGTTCTTGCAGGTTGACCGCGTGGATCAGTAGCGGCAACGCTAGCACACAATTTCCTTTGGGTGTTTTGTAGTGGTAGGTGGGACAGTTGTATCGCACCCACTCTTGTATTACATTTCATATTGTATCTAGTTAACTCCATCAATCAATCAAAATTAATGATTTGTATAAGTAATGAGACTTAGTGGGATTGTGGTTGCGAGACTTAGAGCGAGGGGTTTTCCGCTACTTGTGATTTGTATGTCTTTCTTTTCTTTATCTTTTGTGGTGAACTTCGTCGTTGGGAGTCGTATACTTATTTATATTATATTGCGTGGTTGTGATCCGCCGTTTGGTAAAGAGTTAGCTCCCGCTTGGGGATGCGTTTATTCTTATTATGTATTTTTGGTTTTGGATAAAAATATACAAAGGAGGAGCCGCCAAAATTTTTAAAAGACGAGACATGTTTTCAAACTAGTAAATTTCACTTGCATGTTCCTTTTCTTTGCATTAAGAAAACTTGATTTCATATACCTTTATTTCAAAACCTCACCTCCTTTATTTTTCTAAAAGGTTTAGATTTCTGGGTTTCCGCTTACTTGAATTCCGTTACGCCTTTAGACGTTGCGTGATTTAAGTGCTGGTCACGAGCTAATATTTCGGGTCGTGACAGGTATTGATTTTACAACTAAACAGATGCTTGAAACTATGTGTCGTTGTCAATTCCTATCTAAAGATGATGGTGAAGCTTGAAAATATCTAGAAGATTTAGCTCAAAACATATTACAATGGGAAAGTGTTAGATTACCATTGTCTGGGGAAGGTATCAATCAGCTCGATGTTTCCGTCACAATGAGAGTCGAAATGGCCGCAATGCAAAGGAAACTCGACGCTCTAGAAAACAAGTTCTCTTCAGCCTCCCTAAAACCATACACACTTCCCAAAACCGTGTGTGGCTACTTTTCAAATCTATCACATTTGACGGAAGAATGTTCTTTGAATATACCGTTTCAAGGTCACACTAATGTCGCATTTCAGCAAAGACCTGGAAACGATTCTTCTTCTTCCTCATATAATCAAGATTGGAGGAATCATCCTGATCTTTCTTGGATCCAACACCAAACTCAATACACGGATCTAAACCAGAATAACTTTCAGTAGGTCCCTCCACAGCAACAGCAACCACAACCAATGAGTCATCACCCTTACCAACCACAAAATTTTCAAAACCCGGCCAACAACTTTGATCATTTTTCTGCCGGAACCAATAACACCTCTTCACTCGAACAAACCATGAATTTGTTTCTGACAAATTTCATGCAAGTTACTGCAAATTTTCAGTCTTCCGTCGATGAATTAAATAGGAATTTGCCTCCCAAGGCGAGATTATTAAATCGATGGAAAAACAAATCGCACAACTGACTGCAGCAATGAGTGCCAGAGAGAAAGGGAATCTTCCATCTCAACCCCTACCTGATCCTGGACCTTCACATTACACTAATGTGGATGCATTTACCACGTTGAGATCTGGAAGAGTGCTAGACAATCATGTGGGTGAACAAATTGATAATGATGAATTGATCATTAACACCCCGGCTTCCACTTCCACTTCCATTCCCACTTCTACTTCTTGTCCTATTTCGTCCTATTTACCTTCTTCTTCTTCCGAGCCTATTCTCCATTTTCCCAAAGGCTCGAACCCTCCACCCACTTCATCCTTTCCACTCCCACAACCTTCTCTACATATGTTGGACCCAACACTTATTGATAGAGCTCCATTTCCAGAAAGGTTGAGGCCCAACAAACCCAATGATTAAATGGAGAAGCTTGTAGACATGTTTAAGGAAGTTAACATCAACATCCCTCTCCTAGATGCTATCCAACAAGTTCCGTCCTATGCGAAAATTGTGCACTAGGAAGAGGAAGACTCAAGTGCCGAAAAAGTGTTCATGTCGAGTACTGTAGACACAGCTTTTCCCCAACAATTACCAAGGAAACATAAAGACCCTGGCTGTCCTATTATTTCTATTTCTATTGGGGATAAACACATTAACCGTGCTTTACTTGACCTTGGCGCTAGTGTTAACTTGCTTCCATATTCAGTCTATGAGCAACTAGGTATCGGAGTGTTAAAGCCCTCGAACATAACTCTCCAGATGGCCGACCGATCAATCACCAAACCTAGGGGTGAACTAGAGGATGTGTTGATAAAAATCGGGGAATTTGTATTCCGTGTGGACTTTATTGTTCTTGATACACAGCCTGTAGTGAACCCACGGAACCAAATTCCGGTGATTCTAGGTCGTCCCTTTTTGGCTACTTCCAACGCTGTAATCAACTGTAGAAATGGCTCTATGAACCTATCTTTCGGGAATAGGTCAATTGAGCTCAACATTTACAAGTTGGAAAGTCAACCCTCTGATCCTCATGCTCGAGTCTGTTCTGTCGAATTAATGGATATCGACAGCAGCGAATTTGATCAGCTTCACGATACAGATCCAGACATCCTTTATACGTTGTTGTTTGACCCAGATATGTATCATATACATACAGACCCTTCTTTCGAGTTGTCCGGGTCAACATCTAACGTTGATGATGAACCTTTTCTGGAGTCTGAGTATCATCATGTTCTTTCAAATGGGAATATTCTTCAGGATATTGATGAAAGATTCAAGGAAATGTTCGCTGATAGACTTGCATTCTTAGCAAACATGGGTGTTGAGATGAATCGGCTCCACAACGAAGAAATTGAACCTCCGCCCTTTCTTCTTGACAATCATAAGAATGCGAGTAATCCATCACAATCACTGTGTCGTCTCTCCAAAACGAGACGCAAACCCTTTCTTTTACACCACTTATATTTTTCCACACTTCTTCTTGGCTCTTTTCAACTTGTTCTTCCACCAACCGGTGCACTACACTAATAAAATTTTTGAATGGTTGGTGTTGACTTTCGGTCTTTGCAAAGCTTGGCATTGACCAATAATTTTGACCCCCTCTTGTGATTTTCAAAGATTAACATTGTTTAACTCAAGTTTGGGGGGGTTGTATTTTTGGCTCTTGAAAATAACTGTTGTCCTCAATATTGTAAGCCAAAAATAAGTTTGGGGGAGGATTTTCACTTTAATATATTTTGCCCCTGTTAATAAATGTCCTCCCAAGCTTACAGGTTTTTTGAGGTTTAGCAGAAGACAACAGTGAGGACACTGTTGAAGACAATTTTGGGGGAGGTTTGTGCTTATTTACGCATCACTTTGCATCATACTTTGTATAAGCACAAAACATATATATATATATATATATATATATATATATATATTTGTACATAAATTAGATAATGAAAAATTACATCCAAAAGATCAGAAAAATTTAAGAAAACCTAGAAAATTAGAAGTTTTCTTAAACGAACTAGTAATAAGTAGTTATGAGCCATTGTCCCAAGGGTTAGTAAGATGATGGAAGTCACTAATCTGAGGATAAAAATAAATCTGAAAAATAGTTCTTATTCTGGAAGCCAAATATTTGAACGTTGATACCCTACTATATACACGTACACACATCTTGAAGCTCGGGATAGTAGAGGATACCTTGAAATGCTCTTGTCTAAAAACCAAAGTATGAAGGAAATTATAAATGAATAAAAGATAAAATGGTGAAGAAAAATGAACACTGGTTTTGTTATTACCAAGGCAGCAATAAAAAAATATAGCGAGGGTGCTTCATCACCTAGTGCCATAGACCAACTGGTTTGGGAGTCACTGCTAAGCCTTAGATGGTGCAAGACGAGGAAAATGCTAATACACCTAATAAGCAAGCATATAAGTAATCGGTCGGTTAGTACCTCAAGAAGTATTAACGGTCGCATGAAAAATGTGTGAGCAAATCCATCTAAATATTGGTCAAAAAGTACTGAGGCAGATGGACAAGAGTATGATAGCTTGAATTGAATTCTCCGAGTGTAGGGATGTTCTTTACACACACGTAGGGGTATATGATCGATGTTTGGAAGAAAGGTAGGAATGAAGAATAAAGACGATGTTTTATTGAGGGATGATGTGATTTCTGATATCTTTTCATGACTATTAAGATAGGGCTCATGACAACCGAAAAGCTAGTGTAGTTGGAAACTCTAATATTCAAAGTCTTTCTTTTGTGCAAAATTGATGTAACTTACATTCAAACATGTATACAAATATGAATTTTATAAATAAAATACTATTCATTTTTATCTCTTTCTTATTTGCAAGTATATGTATATTTATTAATTTAATATGATTTAACTTAGGCTAATACGGTATCATGTTTAAGCTTTGCTTAAGACTATAATAGGGTGTAATAATGATATGTGCTTGCACTATTGGAAGTCTCGAACCTTAGGACCTTCTGGTTAATCTTTAATAAACAAATTTGTCTTCTTTAAACTCTACCTGTTTTGAATGTCAACTATATAAAAGGTCCTAAAAGGGAAAACAAAAATGGCGACTCCGCTGGGGATTTACTTGAATTCTCCTTAATCTTCGCTAAATCACATCAACCTGTGTGTTTTGTCCCAGAATTTTTGACTAACAGAATCCAATAGACACTATACATACTTTTACTAATTAAAGGTCTTTCGGGTTGGATCCACAACTTGAAATGACAATGAATGTTTTTATTTTTGAGCCCAGGGACTACCTAATGACCTGATTCGCTCTGTCTCAATGGCTTCTAAGGTCAAGGCCGTTTTTCCTTTTTAGGATCGTACTAATGGTATTGAACAACAACAACATTCCATCATCGGCTGACCTGACTGCGGTACCAAGATTGCACGAACTATGTTCGTCATCACTGGGGCTAAACCCTAATTTGTCATATCCTTTACGGGACTTGCAGGATATGACCCAAAGACGTGCCCCTTTGGCACAATTAACAACTTTCCGATGCTACAAGACAGACAAGAGAAGAAGCTGCCGATAAGGCAGAGGCTAGGCCACAAGACAAGACAGCCTTTGGCGCCAACTCAGAGGCCCTCGACATTAGCCTAGTGGCCATTAGAGCCTACTCATGTAAGGCAGGACAAGAGGTCAGTCTTCAAGAAGGATCTTACTGATATACCCTCATCTTCTAAGCGGATCACCCGATAAGTTCGGGATGGAAAGGTGTTCTTCAAAGACACTACCACTATCTACAGAGGGCAACCAGTTGCGGCGCCAACTCCCTGTGTCAGAACTAAAAGGAAGTCTGTGTTTGAAAGGCTTTCTTTCTTTTAGGGGCCTCAGCAAAACTTCATGGAAATGACGACATCATTTTCAAGATGGGATGCTTTGCTGATCCTTCCGACCAAAGGAAAAATGGAACTTCTCACAATGCGAGAAGAAAGGCCGCTAAGAAGGCCCACAATGAAAACATGAATCTCAATTCTCAATACCGATAGGTTCCTACGTTATGTTTCAAAAATTCATTTGCACCACTGTAGAGGCAGCAACAACAATCTCGAAGGAACAAATTCATTGTCGGGTCAACTCAAGGTCGTGGAAATACAAATAAGAGGACATACATGGCCTACAAAGAAGCGAAACTCTTTAAAGGACCGTCCCTCCCAGGTTCATTGGTAAGAAGAGACAAATCCTGAAAAATCTGGCAAGCGAGGCACATGTAGTTGCCCGCGAGGAGCGGAGATCAACACCAGCTTATACTGATTATACTTCGATTCATGTTCATTTCAAGTGAAGGAATCTAAGTCTTACGCCGGCTGCTTCACCTATTCCGGTAAGAAATTCATCGGCTAGTCCAATATCACATTTCCCGGCTCGGTCAACAACGTATACTTGCCTAATGGTGCACACCTGCCGAATGGTTGGTTCAAGTAATTCAAACAACCCACATGCTAGCCGTCGTGGAGGTCAGTCATCCGGCATGAGGAGTCAAGATAACCACCCTCAAGAGGAAGGGGAAGTAAATATGGACCTGTTGAACCATTCCAATCCGCAAGAGATTCCTGCAGCCAACATTCCTCCACCGGATCAAAATAATCCCGTGAAAGGGGCTAATGGGGATAATTTGGCTGAAAACATTCCATTGCTGAACAATGATTGTCAAATTGACGAAATTCAAGACCAGATGGCCAATCTAACAGCAATCATCCATGTCTTGTTCGCTCAGGTTCAGAGCTTGGTAGAAGCTCTTTGGCAAAACCTGCCATCTAAAAGAGCAGAACAAGCAGTGATACCACAAACCTCTGCAACCAGAGCACCTAAGAGGGAAGCGACTCCTCCTACTCCTAAAACAATACCGGTAATGAAGAGAGGGGTTGCTCCACCTGGAAGGGAAATTAATCAGCTTCAGGTGGTTGAAAAGTGGTAGAGGTAACTACTCTGGCTGCAATAACTCTTAATGCGATGCTTTCATCATCAATAATAGGGCATTCTTCCCTTACTAATATGGATGTTGATGCTCTGTAGAAATTCATCGTAGAACAGATGACGCAGATGAATCGATAAACAACTGCACCAGTAGCAAATCAGCAGTATCCAGATGAATACAATGATGAATCTTATCCTCCAGGGTATTCGATACCTTCGTTCCGTATATATAATGGGACAGGGAACTCTTAGCAGCATCTGAATCACTTTAAAGTAGCTTGTGGTGATTCAATCAGAATTGAAAAACTCCTTTAAGGCAATTCCCAAAGAGTTTACATGGCATTGCCTTTGACTGGTTTGCTGAGTTAGAACTACGCTCAATACTCACTTTCAACCAGCTCGTAGAGAAATTCGAGCAAAGGTTTGGGGGTAATGTCACAGATAAGATGACACTTGAAAGTTCCTAGTGCCCTCACAGCGGCAACCGCGGCTGATACGAAAAGGAAAAACGAAAATTTACAAGGGAGCACTAGAAACATATACTTAGCGATCATTCCAAACACTAAACTAGAATACAAGCACGCAAGATTTAGGGATTACAACCTTTGATACGTGTCCACCCAATCGTGGAAGACCCCTCCAAGCTCCTTGTAGGCCGTTAGGAACAAACTTGAGAGGCGAACACCCTTGCCGAAGGTGATCCACTCGAGAGAACCGATCCAAGCTTCAGCTTCACATAGTGAAGCAACCGACGCTCCAAACTCTCTAGGAATGGAGAATGGGGATATATGAATTTTCCACTATAATTATCACTCTCAAACAAAGCTCAAGAGAGCAAGAGAAGAAGGAGAAGGAGGATGATGAAGAAGTACCCATGAAAAATGAGCTAAAGGATTGTATGAAAGATTGACAAAATAGAATGGCTTCAAGTTATTTTTCAACCATGAAAATAAAATATCATAAGTTTTTCTTTAAACAAATGAAACCCATCCCTCTCTACATTACCACAACCATATCCAAAACCACCCCGCCCACCACCTCATTTCCATGAATATTCATAAATGAATATTCACAAATGAGGTGTCATCTTTCTAGAAGTATTTTGTATAACGGAATACAACCCGGTATACGTATCGAAATATATATACACGTATCCGTATAAAATACGAATAGCTAATAGAGAGAAAATGAATAGTGAACAATAATACTAGAATATATATTAAATATATATATATATATAAATTATTAAATCAAAACCTGATTTAATAATCCAGCTTAATCCCAAGTCGGGTAATATTATCTACCATCCGATTAAAGCCCGTGTAGTCTGTACACGTATTTATTCGAACCCCTGTATGTATCAACACACGTCATCTACATCATATCGTCTGAACTGGGAAAACCCTCTGTGTGGGAATCTAAACACTCAACAATATGCTGGCAGTGAGTTACTGAATAAATCCATAACAATAAGCACGTTAGCGGCACTAGCTGTACATAACGGCTACCTAGGTATATTCCGAAAAGGAGGTCGATAATCAAGTCGGTCCGTACCCTACTGAGTCTGAATGTGACAATCTCCATACAGACCGGTCTCTTCATCTTAGAGTATTGCATACCGGGTCTAGGGGGTGGATAACGTCAAACCCCTAATAACCCGAGGGTATATGATCGTCATCTGATCAGTCGAAAATATTGCATTTTTAACACATCAATTTCCCTACTCTTTGCAATCATCTAAAGGTGTTTGGTATAAATATAGTACATATTAGCAATTTGTCTGCCAAAATACCAAATAAAATGTGTTATACATTATAACCGGCATTTTGAGGGAAATTGTGTGATTGCACGCATGATCTTTTGTGAATCAACACTTGTCTCGAGATTGTGTGCAGGAAATTCTTCACGTAAAAGAGCTGGAACAGCTAAAGTGCTGATAAAAATACACCAAGTCCAAGACTTGTAATCTGGCATTGATTCTGAAAGAATAAAAAGATTCCAAGCATCCCATGAAGTGCCAAAAAGCCAACACATAACAGCCCAGAGAAATGAAGCACTGATTCCACCACATGGCTGCGGATCCGCGGCCAAGTTGGCCTATTTGCTGTGGATCAGCGGCATTGTTAGCTCCTCAGTGGCTCAGATTCCTCCACGTGTCTCTCTGTAACGGCCTAGCTTCCAGAAGACTCCTAAAATAGCACGTGGCTTTATCCAGAAGGCTCGGCCTAACAACCTTATCTTAGAATATACCTTATTCCAGAATATTCCCTCCAACAAACTTCTTCTAGTAGACTCTCTCTAACAACCTAGCTTTGGAGGGAAGATTCAAATGAGGTGGTTATAAAAATGGATCTAGATCTAGGGTTTGGAGGTTGTTGAATTTAGAGGGAAATCATTTTGAGTGGTAAAAATTGTAAATCCAAATCATTTTAAAATCAAATTGAGTGACATAATTTGATCCAAATCAAGATCCACCGAGTACCGAGCCAAAGCAGCCTTTAACGAGCCTTTTCAAGCAACGCCGATCTTCATCCGAGCAAGTGATCCATGACGATCCGCGACTCACGAAGACGATGTGAAGCTAGTTTCGACGATTGAGTTCTCTCCTCGAATCTTGTAATCTTTGAGTGAATTGTAACAAAACGCTGATTAATAAAAGGTGAAAATTCTTGATCTTGCTTTTCTTTACATTTGAGCATTATGATGAGTTATCGATTCTTTATTGTTATCTTTTTCATGATGTTTGAGTGAAAACTCCGCTTGTGGAGGAATCGAGAAAATAGGTAGATGATGATGATTAAATTCTTGAACGATTCTTAAGTCTTATGAGTTTTGTAAACTTTAGGAAATTGAATCATCGACAACCTAATTTAAGCGAAATGCTTTCTTGAATGTTTTCGCTCCAAATTTGATATCAACGATCGATGATTGAATTTTCTAGAGGCTAGAATTTGTATGATAATCAATAAAAGGACAAGGGATAGAAGGAGAAACCCTAGTTTCTTCAATAGATCCCTAATTCTCGTTGATCGTCATCGATCTAACAACAAATCATCAATAGATAAGAATTTGTAATCATAAGTATTCATCATCACTATCAATTGGATCGATTCCTACAAGCCTCTTTACAAATCATGACAATTCATTCGATTTGGACATTTTCTTGATCTTTATTAATTCTTGATTTTAGGTCTAGTTCTTTATGATTCTTGAAACTAAATTTCACAAATCTTGAATCAATTTTTCTTGCAATTTTCTTTTACCTTTTCATTTTGACTCATCTAAAACAAAATCGATCAAAACACACATCTCAGTGGACGATCCGTATTCATTAACGCGCTACATCGACACCGTTAATTGATTGATATCTTTGATTGTGAACACTTTACATTTCATCACAACGAAGACGATCAATCACCATCATAATGCTGGTAGTCAAGCAAGAATCTTATGGGCTTCTTCATTATGTATTAGTGACACATAATAACAAGTAAAATATATAAACATCAATGATAAAGGCAAACCAGATAGTATACTATCATTTTGAGTAAGACTGTTCTACCTGTATAGGTCCTCCCTCAATTATCATAATCGCCTACCTGCAATTACAATAATTGTCTTGAGGGCACTAATTCCAACAACACTCGGTTTAGCTTGATGAATCATACAAAAAGAGAGTCATTACTTGATTTCTTGCAAAAATGGAGAACGACTAGTATACATTGTGAGATGCCAATCCCAAAAAAGCAGTTAGTCGAACCGCTACTCAGTAAAATCCTTAGGAATGTCAAGCTTTTTATAGTATCCGTGAAGCATACCATGTTTTCTTCCATAATTGATCAAATCATGACTTTGGGGAATGTAAATTCAGAGTTGTTTGAGGGTTATTGTGTATCTGCGCAAGATAAGATGGAGAAATCCCATAAGTCCTATAATAACCAAAAGGGAAAACAGGTTATGACCCAGACAGTTGACGCTCCTGTAAAGTCTTCAGATTCAAAACTAATACAAACGTCTTCTCGACAAACCAAATCATTGTAAGATAACTGATCGAAGACTCCTCTTGAAGAAAGGATGAGTAAGAATTACTCATTTACGAAAGAATCTACAAAGCATATTTTCAATATGGCTTTAAGAACGGATTGGAACTTCCTAAGGTTAAGAAACCTGAAGATGCCAATAAGAAGGCTAACCTGAGATATTATCCCTATCATCGAATGATAGGGCATCCTATTGAAGACTGCTTTATCTTCAATAATTGGGTAAAAGAGCACTACAAGTTAGGGAATATTTCCGCAGCTAACAAATTTAATGTTGATGTCCCTACCGCACACAGTAATTGTGTAACTGCATGTGGTAAAATGATAGTCCTGACGATGGCTTCTGAATCACAAGGAAATCCATAGAAAACCTTCATCTCAAAGAAGACTCAAAATCTTCAAAAAAGATTGGAAAAGATGCTAGGGATCCCTTAGAAGAAGAAGGTGCCTACAATAACTCAGACGAGCATGGCTTCGTCTAGCACGAATCACCAGAATATAAAAAGAAAGAGAATGTGCCTCAACAGAAGGAATACTTAGACATTCCCCCAATAACTCTGCTGGATTTCAGCTCACCTAATTTTCTAAAAGAGGAAGGTGATAGAGATACACCGCAAGAAAGGTTCTAGAAAAATAGCAATGCCAGGTCATCTGACCCGGAAGAAGTGGAATGACAGCGGCAACGCTTAATTATACTTGGTAATGCGTTGTTAAGAAGTGATGTGAGGACCAAGCTTATAAAGGTTCACACATGCCATATTACATCTCACACATCTTCTGAGATAGCAGAGAGTAAGAATGAAACCCAAGAAGTCGACGCGCTTCCAATAACGGAAGGAATCGAGGAAGTTCGTCAAGCACTTGAGGAATCCTTAAAAATTGATGTTGTCTAAGGCTCCATACACAAGGTTAAAAGGAATGCGAAGTACTTCTCATTTAAATACAAATGAAGAATATCCAGCCGAAAAGATAATTGAGGCATTACTGTGTGTGAACGACTCTAATCCTACCTCACATGGTAATTAGGAAGGGCCTATCGACGAAAATGGATAAGTGTGGGATCAAGTCTCTAATAAATCTGTCCCTTCATCTTCTTCATCTTGGATTGAACCCGAAGGCTCAAGGCCTTCAATGCCTAATGAAGTTAGTAAGCCTGATGAAAACCATTGAAGGGTTGCCTAGCACGACAGCAAGGTCTCGGAAGGCACCGTCCATGCCAAATTCAAAAATTGCCGTTCTAGCTAACCCTAACCATGAATCGTTTACTAGAAGTAATACGGAAAACATATGCAAACACTTTGCAAGTTATAGTGAGCAAGGAATACAACCTTTGTAAACCGGTCCTTCACTTCAAATAGCTCCATGTAGTAGTCCCCTTCGCTGCGATTGCAAACTCTGGACTCTAGAGAGGATCCCTTGAAGAAACGAACGTGCTTGCTATGATGTTTTCGAGGCCGAAGATGATCTACGTCGAGGAGACACTAACCCAAGCTATTTCTTCAATAATCATATAATTAGTGAAGCAAATACACTCTACTAAATGGCAAGTAGTAGAGGATGATGAAGTAGGAAGTGGGCTCACTTTAGATTTCATTTTCTCACATTTTTTCTCAAAACTCCATTGAAGTTGGAAGCTTTTAATGAAGAAGAAGAAGATGAAGAAAATATCTCATCAATCATTCATCCAAAAATTGAATTATTGTAACCATGGGTGAGTTAAAACCATCATGCTTAACTCATGTAGAGAATAAACCACACACTATAGTTAAGGGTTGGGTTTGATGTATATCTTTAACTAGAAAAAAGGGTTGACTTTGTCAAAACTTATCCAAAAGCTTTTGTCCAAGTTTTACCATGACAAACTCAATCTCTTTTGAATTAGCTTAAGATAAATAGAAACCTTAACTTAACCCTAGCATGGTTTTAATCTCATACACCCATCTTGTATGTATCATCAAACATGACACAATACATGTACATAAATATACATATCACATATATACAATGTGCACATCTAGTGAGAAAAGAAATCATAAGTGAGCTTAATATTAGTTAATGTATTATAATATATCAAATATATAATTATACATTAAATTATCAAATCAACTCTTGATTTAATAATCCGGCTATATCATATACCACCGAATAATACTATATGAATCAACTTATCGAATCAACACTTGATCCGATAACCCGGCTATATCATATATAACCGAACGATATCACATATCGCGAGAATAGAATACGGTATCTCATATCGTATCAACCTCGGTCCCGCACATATCACATATATGCTCCTACTCCGTTTCGCTTGAGCTAGGAAACCTCTGTGCAGGACTCTAAAGACTCGTCAATACGCCGGCAGTAGGTGATGATCATATCAAACACCCACAAGCTGCAAGCGGTCTGCTAAACGTAACGTCCACCCGGGTATTGAGCGATCAGAAGATCAACAAGCAAGCCTATTCGTATTCCTGTGAATCCAATCAGTAACACTACCGTACAGTCCGGTCTCTTCGTCTAATATGTCGCATATCACAGCCTGGGGTTGGTATAACATCAGACCCCAATAGTCTGATAAGTCATGCCGATGCAAGGTCCATAACGGTTCGAGAAACTACTGATAACACTTACCAGTAGATCTTAGCAACCCTGGCCAGGGATTTCCTGTTATGCCCAATCGAGCATAGCGCAACATCAACTCCCTATACCGGGAGAGACGAAACCCTTCCTATCGCTCATTGCCTCCATGTGACTCGGGATTGTATCCAAAAGCCACCGTTTTGTACGTTCTCTTGAACGTGGTAAGGTGGAAATCAAAGCACAGTGGGAATCACACAAGACTCTATGACGATCTTGTTAGTTGTATGTATGCCCTAGAGGCTAGTATTGTACAGATTATGTATATTATATTGGATGCTTGGACATATATAGAGATGACTTTCTTGCTTGACATGATAGTATGCTATCTGGTTGCTATTTATCTTAACATGTACACTAGTCTCTTTATACTGTCTTATAGTTACATGTTGGTAAAGCCATTAGGATTTGTACTTGACTACCTGGACTATGATGGAGATCATACTAGTGGGGACATGGTAGTCCATAAGTACATCCTTCAAGGTCCCTAGTCGTGGGTGTATCGAGACGGAGCATCGATATACCAGAGTAGACTAGCGTGTACGCTTCTCGACCCATGTGATGGGCGATGGATGATCCCATATCCATTGGTGTTTGACATCAGAGATGGTATACGGGTGCTCAGTGGAGACTGGGTACACTGGACGGACTCGCCGAGAACTCCCAGATGGTATTATACCTCACGTCAGATGGCAGTTCTCAAGTGACACTTGTGCAGGTTGGTCTGTAGACCCGAGATCGTCATAGAGTCTTGTGTGATTCCCACTGTGCTTTGATCTCCACCTTACCACGTCCATGAGGGCGTGCAAAACGGTGGTCTTTGGGTACAGTCCCGAGTCACATGGAGGCAATGAGCGATAGGAGGGGTTTCGTCTCTCCCGGTATTGGGGGTAGATGTTGCGCTGTGCTCGATTGGCCGTAACAGGGAAGTCCCTGGCCAGGGCTGATCAGAGATTTACTGGTAAGTGTTACCAGTAGTTTCTCGACCCGTTACGAGCCTCACATCAGCACGACTTATCGGGTTATTGGGGTCTGACGTATACCACCCCTAGACTTGATATGCGACATATCAGACGAAGAGACTGGACTGTATGGTAAGTGTTACTGGTCGGATTCGCAGGAGTGTGAGCGGGCTAGCTCGTCGATCTTCTGATCGCTCAATACCCGGGTGGCCGTTACGTTTAGCAGACCGCTTGCGGCTTGTGGGTGCTTGATATGATCATCATCTGCTACCGGCGTATTGACGAGTCTTTAGAGTCCTACACAGAGGTTTCCTGGCTCAAGCGAAACGAAATAGGAGCGCATATGAGATATGTGCAGGACCGAGAATAATGCGTGTATGTGATACCGCATTTCATTCTCGCGATATATGTTTCGAATGGTTATATTCGATATGACCTAGTTATCGAATCATTGATTCGATAAATCGATACATTATATTCTAGTCGGTTATGTGCGACATGACCGGATCATTGAATCAAATGTTGATTTAATGATTTAATGCATAATTATATATTTGATATATTGCATTGCATTAACTAGTATTGGTTCACTTTAAACGGATTTTTCTCACTTGATGCACATTGTATATGTGATATGCTTTCGTGCACTTTTTGTATCATGTTTGATGATACTTGATCATATGGTTAAGTGAATAGGATTAAACCATGGTTATTATGATAATTAGGGTTTTACATATTTATTTATTCATTTATTTGTTCTTTTATTCATTTGGATAAGTATAAATGATAATGGTGGCAAGTTTTGTTTCTTATGAGATGCTTCATGAACATTTGACTTTATGCAACCATTCTTGTCATTTTGCTTAACCCTAACCCACTCTAATCACCATGGTTAATTCTCTACACTTAACCTTAGTTAAGTTATGATAAATTTTGAGTTTATTATTCATTTAACTTAAGTTATCATAATATTCTAGCTCATCTTCTTCTTCTTCTTCAAGTGAGCAACCTTGATGCCATCAATGGCATCTTGTGATCTAGTGAGCAAAATCCAAATCTAAAGTGAACCCATCTCTTATTTCTTCACCCTCTACCTCTTGCCAAGTTGTTTTGGGTGTTTACTTCACAAGTTTCACAAGTTTGTGAAGTCGGAGCTTGAGTTTGTGCAACCTCGACGTAGATCGTCTTTGACACGAAGCCGACGACCTATTCCGCACGTTTCTCCGATGAAGCCGTCACGAGAGTTCAAGCTTCAAGATGGACAGCAAGAGGACGCCCTTGCGGAGCCGTGGAGGTGGATATCCGGATCTACAAAGGTTGTAATTTCCGTATCTCAGTAGTTAACTGTTAACTAGCTTTTAGTTTCGTCTAGAATTCTAGCAAACGATCCGTAGTCGGGTCTCTCGGCACCGTTAAAATTTTAATTTGGCATGTTCGATGCCTTGTGTGACCTTACTAGGGTGCCTAAGAACCCTACAGTGGTATCAGAGCCTAGCTAGAGCCTTAGGCGAAATCTAGACGGAGTTTGAAGTCCGAAACAACCCGAAACCCTAGAATTTTAGAGCTCTCTGGACATTTTCATAAATCTGGGATTTTTTCATATTAAAAATGCCTAAAAAATTCACCAAGGAAATACAAGAATTACGATATAAAAATTTTCACCTGAATAGTAAATGAAGCCGCGGAACCGCGGCCTAAGCACTGCTTAGGCGGCGGTTCAGCGGCTAAAAGGTGACGTCATCCCATTGTTTTTCCACAGTAATTCCTGATAAATTCTGGTGAGTTTTCTGGGTATTTTTAAATTGATTTAAGGGTTCAGTGCTCTGGAGTTATATTGGGAATCGACGATTTGATCGGAATATCAAACTTTGTCTAAGTGTTTTTCCAGATAACTGTAGAATATGTTAAAGAGTTCAACCGGATATAAATACCCAAGTTTTCCCCTGCCGGAATAATTCCAAGTGTTGGATTTTTCTGTGGTTAAAAGACGTTCTGAGTAGTGCAAGTAACGCGATGGTCCCTCTAGAAGACACAAACCTTAACTCGATTATGTGACCGTCTTGAACTGCCCTTTGAACCTTCGGGTTTGGGGCAGTACGGCGTGCCACATATGAGGCGTTGGCTTGACCCTTCTACAGCTGGACCGTTGGTACTGAGGCATGAAGTGAATGTCTTTGAACCTATTTCATGTGTTGATCGGTGTCGGGAAAACTTGGGTGTTCGAATGTTCGATCGGAAAGTTTAATATATTCTATTTATCCGGAATTGGATACAATAATTGGAATTCACAAACAGTTATGAGATAACTGGATGAATGTTATAGATCTAGCAGTTTAGTTTCACAAGATATCGAAAAGAGTTTTCGATGATGGGACTAAAATGCGGGGTTTATAACTGTTAGGCATGTGATGTCGAAAGAGGTTGCGGATTCCAATTGTTGTAGTTTTACACTTTCTTTTCTGTGACCGTAAGTGTAATATGTGATATCGCCGGTTTCGTTGCTATATGTCAACGACAATTGGGGTATGCATACTTACTTACGTTGATGACATGTGATGTTATGTGTTGCTGGATATGTTATATTGGATCGTCGTATTTGAATAGCCGGGGGTTTTTATGTGAGATGAGTGTTTTCATTTTCATTCATGTAAAAAAACTTGTATGTAATATTCTTTTATTTGGGGCACTTCCAGGTAGCGGAAGTTGTCACCCTTTGTATATTATTTACTTTTCCGCATTAGGATAGACCCAAGGAGGGGGGCACAAGTAACCGGGTTCTGGGGTCCAGTGGGAGACCAACTCGAGGAGTCGAGTCCGGGTCTCCTAACCCTAGAATTGGCAGGGTTGCTTGCCGCTCTCGTAGGGGTCTAGGGGTGTGGGATTGGCTATTCATCACGACCGTGGAATCCGTGTTTTATACTGGCTCGTATTGAAAACACGGACGTCCTAGTATATCCAATATTTCATATGTTTATTCTGCTGCGATATCTGTGTTGTGATTCTGTGATAGATATAGTATATAGTATATATGATATATTATATAGACGTTACTTATGTTTTACACCCGCGCTAGCCCTGCCCTGCTCTGTCGTTAGTTACCTAACCTAACGGTGCACGAGGGGACATCGAGGCGAATGCGGATGGCATAAGTGTACGTCATATCTATCTGTGATGTTTAGGTATTTAAATGATGGGACTTCATTAATGTGATTAATGAAAGAAAAGAAACCTATGATGTTGTAGAATCAGATTTTAAAATAAAACAGGTAGCTACAGTTCTTGCTTTGCATAGCGGTATATATGATATACCCTGCACCTTATTCGATGAGGAAAGGACCGAGATCCCTTCACCGGGAGTGACTCCTTTAGCAATAACTGGCAGATGCTACACACTCGGTTTGCTTTTGACTGCTTTTGCGTTTTTGCTTTGCACAGCGATATATATGATATATCCCGCACCTCATATGACGAGGAAAGGACCGAGATCCCTTCACCGGGAGTAATTCCTTTAGCAAAACTAGAAAAGCCTCAAAATCACTCCATTTCAAAACTTCATTTGATTCTACAACGATATCAAGTTCATTACGCTCATGGTTTTATGAAAACCTGCGTAGCCCTCCGTCATTTCAGATAAATCCTACTTAGTATTCGTGCTACGTTTGTTGACCTCCGTCAAGGCGTAGTGTGCGGTAGCTAACTAGTATTTGTCTGCTTATGCATATGATGCAGATTGGATTAGGGTAGTCGTACGACCTTGTTGACCTCCGTCAGGGGTCGTGCGGGTGGGTTTGATTCAATCAAGAAATGGCGGGTTGAACTTGACTTACACCCTGTGGTTTGTTGACCTCCGTCAAGGTCATAGGATGCTTGGGGCAAAATATTATCGGGAATTTCAAGTGTTGAAATTTGCAATGAGATTGCATACCTTCTATGAGATAGTTGGATCCCGATACCCACTGCGAGTAAGAGTTACTCCTGGGAGAGTTTTACACATTACAATTAGCCGATCAAGTAGGTGTCTAGAAAGGTGTTAACGAGGTTACGCCTCTGGGAAAACGAGGTTTACAGTAATTAGGTTCGTGCGAAAGCACGGGGGACCTCCCTCAAAGTACCGACACTGGCCTGGCTGAAAGATTGGCGAACTTGTAGTGTGTAATTAATCCCGGCTAGTCTTTCCTTTTAGGGTTTGAAGGAAGATTTGATAAAAAGCAGTGGGAGCCATCCTGATTAGATAAGATAATAACCAATCTGATCTTGCACGAGCTTACGCTAAAGTGTTTTCTTCTCTCTCTCTCCAGGTAGCGACCATTTCATGCCTTAATCAAGATAATAATATGGATGTATTGACCGAACCCGCATGTTATACTGTGCTGGGGAACGTTGGTTCCGTTCTTTACTATAAGAGTTATAGGACTGAACAGGATAAAGGGGAATACCAGGATTCCTATTGTAAGTCCATATTGCGACCCCCGGTGCTTACGGGGAGGCGGAAACGGTATAAAAAACGAATTTTTATCGCAAGAGGCAACATGGACTAAACAAGGTCGGGATCGTTGTCTAAACTAAAACTAGTATACTTGCTAAAGAGAGTTAGCTACTATGGAAGATGGTTATACCTAAACTTGAACTCCTTCTTCTTCAAACCTTATAGAGGTTGATGGTTCTCTTTTCGTCGCCTTCTTCCGTCGAAGATGGATCCACCTCGAAGGTTCGACCTTTGGGCTCTTTCTCGATCTTTGAGTGAACTAGGCTTTCCGGCTTGCTAAACCTTTAACCTAGAGTGAGTAGAGAGTGACTAGGGTTTGCTTTTCTTTTTAAAGAGAAGGATTCTCAACACATGAGAAGGTTTCTCTTTGCTAGAGGAAGAAGAAGATGAAATGAGGAGAGAGAGAGGTTATGATAGAATGAGATATCTTTTCTCTTTCTTGCAACCATAATGCAAAAGAAAAATATTATCTAAATGATAATAATTGAAATAAGAATAGTTGATGGTAATTTTGGAATGACCACTATCATGCTTCTTTAAATGAAGTGTAAGCATGAATCAAGGAAGACTTTCAAAGCATGATGGTGGTCAATGGTCAACAAGTCAACCAAGGTCAACAAGTCAACAAAAAAATCAACCATAACATAATTCTCTTTTAATTACTATTATTAATAGATAATATATAAATCCATTAGGGTTTGGAAAATGAAGACTGTCAACTGTGCATACGCACCCGTTCCGAAACCCTAATGAAAAACCTCATCCTCCGCCTCAAGCAACTGTGCATACACACCTGTATTCTCGTTCCGAGGAACAAGAATACCAAGATATAAAAGCAACCCCCAAAACATATACCAGTATCTGGCTCAAACCAGAGCCTGCCAGTATAATCCGTCCGGACTCCAAACGTGCACAAGTGCGCGGATGAGAACGAACCATGTCGCAAAACCGTGCGACCTCTACTCTGTTTTGCCCAGAGGCGAATACCCTCTGTGTGGGACTCTAAAGACTCGACACTACGCTGGCAGTGGGTTTAACCACAGACCGCAAGCGGCACTAGCTGTGCGTAACGGTCCCCAGGTAGATGCCGACAAGAAGGCTGACGAGGTGAAACCCCATCTGAACTCCTACTGAGTCTGAATGTGACATTCTCCGTACAGTCCGGTCTGTTCGTCTGATACATCGCATGGCGGGCCTAGGGGCGGTAAAACGTCAGTCCCCAAATAGCGGTACAAGTCGTGTCGGAGTGAAGCCCAAAACACCCTGAGATAACACTGGAAACCTACAAGTATATCTCGCTTGCCCTGGCCAGGGACTACTCGTGTAATGGCTCTCCTAGACACAGCGCGATGTCAACCCCCAATACCGGGAGAGACGAATCCTGTCTAACCGTCACTGCCTCCAAGTGCTTCGGGACTGCACCCAACCACCACCTGTTTGCATGACTCCTTTGAGCCGTGGTAGGGTAGTGATCAAAGTGCAGTGGGAACACACTCGAGGCGAAGTGTCAGTGTCAAGTCAGCGGACTAAGCTGTACTCATGTCACCTGGGAACTGATAACTGACGATAGGTATAATACCAACCTGTCAGTTCCCGACGAGTCCTGTCCAGTGTACTCGTAACCCAACGAGCACCCGTATACTATCTCCACTACGACGTACTGATGGCTGTGGGACAGACCATCTCCCACACTGGGATGAGAAGCGCATACGCTAGTCTACTCCGGAGTATCGATGCCCTGTCTCGATAGTCCTACGACTAGGGACCTGTATAAGGATGTGCCTATAGATTACCCAGCCCCCACTAGTGTGACTGCCATCACAACGCTGGTAATCAAGCAAAGATCCTAAGGGCTCCACTAATGCGTATAAGTGATATACTGAAATAAACACAAGTACACATTGAAGTAGAAACAAACCAAGTAGCATACTACTATATTGAGCAAGATTGTTTATACAAGGTGAATATCCCAAGCTTCCATCAAGTAATATACAAACTAGTATGATACAGTAATGGCCTCTAGGGCATATACACTAACAATCTCCCACTTGCACTAAGGCCATGTACTGGCGTATCGAAGACCTATCATCTCGATCAGCCGCTCGAACTGAGTCTGGGGTAGGGCCTTGGTGAATGGATCTGCAGTGTTCTCTTCTGAAGCAACCCTCCGAACCTCGATCTCCTTGCGATCCACGATCTCCCTGATCAGGTGATACCGCCTCAAGATGTGCCTGGATCTTTGATGGGACCTGGGTTCCTTTGCTAAAGCTATAGCCCCGTTGTTGTCTCAATACAGAGGTACTGGGTCAACAATGGACGGAACCACCTGAAGTTCTTTTAAGAACTTCCTTATCCAGACAGCTTCTTTTGCGGCATCAGATGCAGCGATGTATTCCGCTTCCATAGTCGAGTCTGCAACGGTTTCCTGTTTGGAACTCTTCCAACACACCGCCCCTCCATTGAGGGTAAAGACAAAACCCGACATGGACTTGGAATCATCCTTGTCACTCTGGAAGCTGGAGTCAGCAAAGGCCTCAATCTGGAGGTCTTTTCCGCCATACACCAAGAACATCTCCTTAGTCCTCCTCAGGTACTTGAGAATGTTCTTTACCGCTATCCAATGTTTCTCCCCAGGGTTTGACTGATACCGGCTTACTACACTCAGTGCATAAGCTACATACGGTCTGGTACACAACATCGCATACATTATAGAGCCTACCGCAGAATCGTAGGGTATAATAGACATGCGATCCCTCTCCAAATCAGTCTTGGGAGACATCTCTTTAGAGAGGGTGATCCCGTGACAAGCCGGTAGGTTACCGCGCTTGGAATCTTCCATACTGAATCTTTTCAGTACGGTGTCGATGTACCTGGACTGTGAAAGTCCTAATATCCTCTTGGATCTATCACGATGGATCCGGATCCCCAGGATGTAAGAGGCATCACCCAGGTCTTTCATGGAGAACCTTTGTGACAAGAAACCCTTGACAGATTGTAGCATAGGAATGTCATTTCCTATTAAGAGAATGTCATCCACGTATAAAACAAGGAATACTACAGTTCTCGCTACAAATCTACTATAGATGCATGGTTCATCTGGATTTTTGATAAAGTCAAATTCCTTGACCGTCTCATCAAAACAGATGTTCCAACTCCGCGATGCCTGCTTTAGTCCATAGATGGACTTAAGCAACTTGCACACCTTTCCGCTGCTCCCACTCTGAATGAAACCCTCTGGCTGATCCATATAGACACACTCCTCTAAATTTCCATTTAGAAAGGCGGTTTTTACGTCCATCTGCCAAATTTCATAATCGTGGAAGGCAGCAATGGCAAGAAGGATCCGAATGGATTTCAGCATAGCCACTGGAGAAAAGGTTTCGTCGTAGTCCAAGCCAGGTCTTTGACGGAAACCCTTTGCTACAAGTCTAGCTTTATAGGTCTCTACCTGTCCATCTACACCAATCTTCCTTTTGAAGATCCACTTGCATCCTACGGGTTTTACCCCGTCTGGAGCAATGTCCAACGTCCATACTTTGTTGGTGTACATGGACTCCATTTCGGTCCGCATTGCATCCAGCCATTTTACCGAGTCAACGCTCTGAACGGCCTGCTGGAAGCTAGTAGGCTCATCATAGTCTATGATGCAATCCTCTCTATCCCCGTCTATGAGAAAACCGTAGTATCTCTCGGGCGGATGAGACTGCCTACTACTCCTGCGGAGCGGCGTAGGAATGTCCTGTTCATTTGAACCCTCTGGTCCCTCTAAGCTTTCAGTAATAGCTCGTGGTTCTGGAATTTCTTCCAGTTCTACTGCGCTCCCACTTATCTGATTTTCCAAAAACTCAGTTTCCAAGAAGTAGGCATGACGAGAAACAAGGACTTTTTGTTCCTCTTCACAGTAGAAGAAATATCCCTTGGAGTTCTTTGGATATCCCACGAACTTACACTGTACTGAGCGTGCCTCGAGCTTGTCCGCATGCTGCTTTTTAACAAAAGCTGGACATCCCCACGTCTTAATGTGCTTAAGATAGGGTCTCTTCCCACTCCACATCTCATATGGTGTAGTAGGCACAGTCTTAGTAGGAACTCGGTTCAAAAGGTACGCAGCTGATTCTAGCGCATACCCCCAGAATGATCGCGGTAACTCAGCGTTACTCATCATGGACCGTACCATATCCAATATGGTTCGGTTCCGTCTCTCCGATACACCGTTGTGTTGCGGAGTGTATGGAGGAGTAAGCTGAGAGAGAATCCCATTCTCTTTTAAATAATTCAGGAACTCGGCACTTAAGTATTCTCCACCTCGATCCGATCTTAGAATCTTGATACTTTTTCCGGTTTGTTTTTCTACTTCATTCTTAAATTCCTGGAATTTTTCAAAAGCTTCGGACTTATGATTCATTAAGAAGACATAACCGTATCTTGAAAAATCATCCGTAAAAGTAATGAAGTAAGAATAACCGCTTCGCGCATGTGTAGACATTGGACCGCACACGTCGCTGTGTACGAGTCCCAAGAGCTCGCTCGCTCTTACTCCGTGTCCAGTGAACGGAGTCTTTGTCATCTTTCCTTTGAGACAGGATTGACAAGTGGCATACGATTGATATTCGAACGGATCCAAATATCCTTCTGTATGTAACTTAGTCAACCTTCTCTCATTGATGTGACCCAGTCTACAATGCCATAAGAAAGTCTGATTGATATCTGGAGACTTTCTTTTGTGTGTATTCTGGACATTGAAAATCTGTGGTTGGTTTAATACGTATATACCATTGCTCAGTGTACCTGACCCAATCAGAACTTGATTAAGGTGAATGTTTACAACATTACTTACAAACGCAAATTCATAACCTTCTTTAGAAACCAAAGATACAGAAATGATATTACAAGTTGTGTTGGGTACAAAAAAGCAATTACGCAAAACCAAAACATGCCCATCTGTCATTCCCAGGTGATAGTCCCCCACGGCTTTAGCATCCATGCTAGCTCCATTCGCAACTCTGAGGGTCATGTCACCTGCCTTCAAAAACCTACGGTTTCTCAACGCCTGCAAAGAATTACAGATATGAGATCCTGATCCGGTATCCAATACCCAGGAAGTAGAGTTTATAGAAAGACAGTTTTCAATAACATACACACCTGAAGCTGAAGCCGCAACCTGCTTCAGTTCCTGTGTCCTGGCTTTCCAAGCCCTGCAATCTTTCTTCCAGTGTCCACTCTTGTGACAATAGAAGCATTCCTCTTTACCAACAAGCTTCCCCGCTATCTTTGTTGCCTTTTCCTTTCCCTTCGTACCCACTTTACTAACACCGCCTCTTGGTTTGGCGGGGGCTTTCTTCCTCTTTCCCTTGGCTTTCGCCTTGGACCTAGAGGAAGAAGATCCTCC
The DNA here is from genome assembly GCA_030015575.1 of Agapanthus africanus. Classification (NCBI taxonomy): domain Eukaryota; kingdom Viridiplantae; phylum Streptophyta; class Magnoliopsida; order Asparagales; family Amaryllidaceae; genus Agapanthus; species Agapanthus africanus. The sequence goes on along the minus strand of CM057346.1, from coordinate 477,878,247 downwards.
TACAAACAAAGCGGGTGTATCCCTACCCTTCTGTAGGGTGCCCTCTGCGCTCCTCAGCAGGTTGAGGAGTTCTGAAAGTTCAACTTCCTTTTCTTGCAAGTTGAAATTCAGTATGAACTGGGCGTAAGTGGATGGAAGGGACTGGAGAATTATATCCGTATAAAGTTCACTGTCCAACGTGGTCCCAAGTTCCGCGAGCTCCTCAGTGTAGCCAATCATCTTAAGCACGTGGTCCGCTACCGATGATCCGACGGCCAACTTAGTCGAAAATAACTTCTTCGACACTTCGTATCTTGCGATACGAGACTGCTCTCCATACAGTTCTTTTGTATGAAGAAATATGGATTCCAAATCCATATTCTCGTGCCTCCTCTGATGGTCGTTGTCCATCGAGGCAAGTACGAGGCATCTGGCCTTCGCGCTGTCAATCTCCCAAGTCTTACGGATTTCCTTATCCGCGACGCTGGAGGTGGGACCTGGGACGGGGGGAGCTTTGGTGGTAAGAAGATACCCCAGCTTGTCGTAAGAGATTGCCAATTTGACATTCCTGAGCCAATCTTTGTAGTTTGGCCCTGTCAATATGTTTTTATCTAGAAGTAACTTAAGTCCAGTCATTTCGATTTGGTCGCTGCAGGGGGAGAGAAGAAACACTTAGCATGATGCTCTTGCAAGTTTAGAATGGTTTTTAATTTGTCTAAACAGGATGGCTCCCACTGTCTCTCGAATCCCTCCTCAAACCACAAAGGAAGAATTAGCCGGGATCAATCCCACCGTACAATACTTGCTTAACCGTTCAGCCAGGCCAGTGTCGGTACTTCGAGGGAGGTTTTCCAACGCTTTCGCGAAGTTCCTTAATTTAAGAACCTCTTTTCCCTGGGGGCGTAGCCCCGCTAACACCTTTCTAGGCACCTACTAGGTTTATAGCATTGATCGTTTAGTGAGAAATTTCCCGAGGAGTAGCATATACTCACAGTAGGATCGGGATCCAAATATCATCGCGTGACGAAAATGAAGGAATCCTACCATAATCATCACACTCCAAATGGTATGCAAATCTAGCAAGTTTCAGTACTTATGAAACTCCCGATGTGGATTTTTGCCCCATGCTCTTATGACCTTGACTTTGGCCAACAAATCATAAGTCACATGTCAAGTTCTTCCCGTCGTTCTCCAGGTTAATTTGAATCCACCCGTACATAGCCTTGACTTTGGCCAACAAGGCAGTACGACTGTTCCAAATCAATGCATCTATCTATGCTGCACATGAATATCCAATAGCTACCAATCACTATGCCTTGACTTTGGCCAACAAACACAGCTTGAATACTATTGACTATTTATGTGAAACGACGGAGGACTACGAATGGTTTTGGCGAAACCGTGAACGTAGTGAACTTGATATAATCGATGGAACGAGATAGCTTTTAGAAAGAGTGGCTCAAGCTCCGCATTTAAAAGTTAGTTTTGAAAAGAACCGAGTGGTTTTTCGAAAGTGTTCCATCGACTTAAACTTGGTTTATTATCTTGCATTAGTTCTTTTAATGCGTGATATTCTTGCATTAGTTCTTTTAATGCGTCCCATCATTTAATCCTACCATTGCAGAAAACAACCAAAATATGACGTACGCTTATGCCGTTCGCATTCGCCACGGGGTCCCGTCATCACTCGTTAGGTTACTTAACTAACGACAGAGCGGGGGCTGGGCTAGCACGGCTGTAAAACATAAGCAACGCCTAAATAGAAAGCAATGATAGACATTACAGATCACAGATGAATACATTGGATATACTAGCAATCCGCAATCCTTTCGAGCCTGCAACGAAAAGCGGATTACACGGTCGCGGTGAATAGCAAATACCCCACCCAAGACCCCTACGGGTGCGGCAAACTACCCGCCAAGTTCCCGGTAGTTTGTGCACCCCACCATGGGTCTATCCTAGGAGCAAAAACAGTAAAAAGAATTATACAATGACGGCTACAACCCCGACCCGGTTGTGCGGCCAAACAAATAATATAATTACATCAATTTACATTTACAAATGAATGAAAGAAAAACAAAAGCTCATCTCACATCCACCCCGGCTATTCACCCGCGACAGTCCAACAGATTCATATACACAATCCAATACCAAACACAGATCATGTATAACCCCGACTAATCGACCTATAGCGATTAGCCGACGTTCAATACATGCAAACATCACAGATATAACCATCATAGCCAAAGTGTAGCGAAGTTCGAAAAAAATACGGAATTATAGGACCCCAAAAATGAATTTCTGTTCTGGAAAATCTGGGCACATATAATATATTTTAAAAATCCCAAAACCAACACAGAAGAACACTGCACGAAAAATGATGCAACGATGAAAACAACCTGCGGCGGTTCCGCGGCCTAATGAACAGGTGAGGCCGCGGAAGCGCGGCTCTTTGGAAGAATTATGCAATCGTTTTTGGTGGGTGTTCTTAGAAAACCCTGAGACGAATTTACAAGTATAAAGTTTTTCATTTTGAGCAGAAAAAATTTCAACAGAAACTTAGGGTTTTGGTTTTCCGGTTTTGCGATTTTTCGGTTCCGAACATCGTTACACCTCACTACCAAGCTAGTTTAAGTTTAGTTAGGCTCTGATACCACTGTAAGTCCATATTGCGACCCCCGGTGCTTACGGGGAGGCGGAAACGGTATAAAAAACGAATTTTTATCGCAACAGGCAACATGGACTAAACAAGGTCGGGATCGTTGTCTAAACTAAAACTAGTATACTTGCTAAAGAGAGTTAGCTACTATGGAAGATGGTTATACCTAAACTTGAACTCCTTCTTCTTCAAACCTTGTAGAGGTTGATGGTTCTCTTTTCGTCGCCTTCTTCCGTCGAAGATGGATCCACCTCGAAGGTTCGACCTTTGGGCTCTTTCTCGATCTTTGAGTGAACTAGGCTTTCCGGCTTGCTAAACCTTTAACCTAGAGTGAGTAGAGAGTGACTAGGGTTTGCTTTTCTTTTTAAAGAGAAGGATTCTCAACACATGAGAAGGTTTCTCTTTGCTAGAGGAAGAAGAAGATGAAATGAGGAGAGAGAGAGGTTATGATAGAATGAGATATCTTTTCTCTTTCTTGCAACCATAATGCAAAAGAAAAATATTATCTAAATGATAATAATTGAAATAAGAATAGTTGATGGTAATTTTGGAATGACCACTATCATGCTTCTTTAAATGAAGTGTAAGCATGAATCAAGGAAGACTTTCAAAGCATGATGGTGGTCGGTGGTCAATGGTCAACAAGTCAACCAAGGTCAACAAGTCAACAAAAAAATCAACCATAACATAATTCTCTTTTAATTACTATTATTAATAGATAATATATAAATCCATTAGGGTTTGGAAAATGAAGACTGTCAACTGTGCATACGCACCCGTTCCGAAACCCTAATGAAAAACCTCATCCTCCGCCTCAAGCAACTGTGCATACACACCTGTATTCTCGTTCCGAGGAACAAGAATACCAAGATATAAAAGCAACCCCCAAAACATATACCAGTATCTGGCTCAAACCAGAGCCTGCCAGTATAATCCGTCCGGACTCCAAACGTGCACAAGTGCGCGGATGAGAACGAACCCTGTCGCAAAACCGTGCGACCTCTACTCTGTTTTGCCCAGAGGCGAATACCCTCTGTGTGGGACTCTAAAGACTCGACACTACGCTGGCAGTGGGTTTAACCACAGACCGCAAGCGGCACTAGCTGTGCGTAACGGTCCCCAGGTAGATGCCTACAAGAAGGCTGACGAGGTGAAACCCCATCTGAACTCCTACTGAGTCTGAATGTGACATTCTCCGTACAGTCCGGTCTGTTCGTCTGATACATCGCATGGCGGGCCTAGGGGGCGGTAAAACGTCAGTCCCCAAATAGCGGTACAAGTCGTGTCGGAGTGAAGCCCAAAACACCCTGAGATAACACTGGAAACCTACCAGTATATCTCGCTTGCCCTGGCCAGGGACTACTCGTGTAATGGCTCTCCTAGACACAGCGCGATGTCAACCCCCAATACCGGGAGAGACGAATCCTGTCTAACCGTCACTGCCTCCAAGTGCTTCGGGACTGCACCCAACCACCACCTGTTTGCACGACTCCTTTGAGCCGTGGTAGGGTAGTGATCAAAGTGCAGTGGGAACACACTCGAGGCGAAGTGTCAGTGTCAAGTCAGCGGACTAAGCTGTACTCATGTCACCTGGGAACTGATAACTGACGATAGGTATAATACCAACCTGTCAGTTCCCGACGAGTCCTGTCCAGTGTACTCGTAACCCAACGAGCACCCGTATACTATCTCCAGTACGACGTACTGATGGCTGTGGGACAGACCATCTCCCACACTGGGATGAGAAGCGCATACGCTAGTCTACTCCGGAGTATCGATGCCCTGTCTCGATAGTCCTACGACTAGGGACCTGTATAAGGATGTGCCTATAGATTACCCAGCCCCCACTAGTGTGACTGCCATCACAACGCTGGTAATCAAGCAAAGATCCTAAGGGCTCCACTAATGCGTATAAGTGATATACTGAAATAAACACAAGTACACATTGAAGTAGAAACAAACCAAGTAGCATACTACTATATTGAGCAAGATTGTTTATACAAGGTGAATATCCCAAGCTTCCATCAAGTAATATACAAACTAGTATGATACAGTAATGGCCTCTAGGGCATATACACTAACACCCATGCCACCCGAATGAAGAAAGTACATGTTGATGCATTTTCTTCGGGTGTGTTCGTTACTGAGAACTGTTTCTCCATTTGCTCTACGTCCTGGGTATTGGATACCGGGTCAGGATCCCATATATGTAATCAGTTACATGGGCTTAAGAAAGGTAGAGAACTTGGAGAAGGTGATAAAGACATTAGAGTTGGAAATGGTGCAATTGTTGCAGCTAAGACTGTCGGGGAATATCACCTTGTATTACCAACTGGTAATACATTGGTTCTGAACGAATGCTATTACATGCCGAACCTGATATGCAACATTATATCGGTTTCTTTATTAAGTAAAGAAGGATATAATTTTGTATTACAGGACAATGTTATGAACATTTTCCATAACCAAAAGTTGGTTGGATCAGGCACGTTATGCAATGGCATTTATGTTCTAAATCAATCAACAGTTCTGAGCATAACAAACACACACAAGAGGAAGAGTTCTGAACTCAACGAATCCTTCTTGTGGCATTGTAGACTGGGTCACATCAATGTGACACGACTGGAAAGTTGCATAAGGATGGATATTTAAATCCGTTTGAATTTTCATCCTATGACACTTGCCAGTCATGTCTCAAAGGCAAGATGACCAAGACTCCGTTTACGGGACACGGAGAAAGAGTTACCGAACTCTTAGGACTAATACATAGTGATGTATGCGGTCCCATGTCTACACATGCCAGGGATGGTTCTTCATACTTCATTACATTCACTGACGATCTCTCTAGGTTCGGGTATGTGTTCTTGATGAAACACAAATCGGAAGCTTTTGAGAAATTTAGGGAATATAAACAAGAAGTTGAGAACCAAACCGGAAAAAGTATTAAAATCCTACGATCTGATCGAGGAGGAGAATACTTGAGCATTGAATTCCTGGACTTCCTAAAAGAGAATGGGATTCTCTCTCAGCTAACTCCTCCATATACACCACAGCACAACGGTGTATCGGAGCGGAGAAACCGCACCCTATTAGATATGGTGCGCTCTATGATGAGTGTAGCTGAGTTGCCTATTTCCTTCTGGGGATATGCACTGGAAACAGCAGCATACCTACTGAACAGGGTTCCCACCAAATCTGTGCCTACCACACCATATGAGATATGGGAAGGGAAGAGACCATATCTTAATTTTATAAAGATATGGGGTTGCCCGGCCTATGTCAAAAGACAAAAACCGGACAAACTCGAGGCAAGATCTGTTTTGTGTAAGTTTGTTGGATATCCCAAACATTCGCGAGGGTATATCTTCTACCACAGTGAGGAACAAAGAGTATTTGTTGCTCAACATGCCACCTTTTTAGAAAATGAATTTCTTGCAAAAGAAATTAGTGGCTCTGAGGTAGAACTGGAAGAGGTTCCAGCTGAACAAAACACAACAGAAGATTTAGTGGAACCAGAGCATTCAGTAGCTTCGGACGAACCTCAGCCTCTCCGCCGATCTGGTAGGGTTTCTCGTCCACCTGAGAGATACTACGGTTTTCTCATTAATGGTGGAAGCGAGGATTGCATCATGGAGCATGATGACCCAACTAGCTTCGAGCAGGCCATCATGAGTGGGGACTCAGTGAAATGGCTGGATGCTATACGGTCCGAGATGGATTCCATGTACACCAACAAAGTATGGACTTTGGAAGTTGCTCCTGAAGGGGTAAAACCCATTCGGAGCAAGTGGATCTTCAAGAAGAAACTTGGTGTAGATGGGAAAGTGGAGACTTTCAAAGCTAGACTTATAGCAAAGGGTTTTCGTCAAAGACCAGGTGTGGACTATGATGAAACCTTTTCTCCAGTGGCTATGCTTAAATCCATCCGAATCATGCTCGCCATTGCTGCCTTTCATGACTACGAAATCTGGCAAATGGATGTTAAGACCGCTTTTCTAAATGGTGATTTAGAAGAGTGCGTGTACATGACTCAGCCAGAGGGCTTCGTAGACAGTGGGAGCAGCAGGAAGGTGTGCAAGTTGCTTAAATCCATTTATGGATTAAAGCAAGTATCGCGGAGTTGGAACATCTGCTTTGACGTCGTTATCAAAGAGTTTGATTTCGTCAAAAATCCAGATGAACCTTGTATCTACAAGAAGGTGGCAGAGAGTAAGGTTGTCTTCCTCGTATTGTACAAGGACGACATACTCTTGATAGGAAATGACATTCCTATGCTGCAATCGGTCAAGCTCTTCTTATCACAAAGATTCTCAATGAAAGATCTTGGTGATGCCTCCTGCATATTGGGGATCAGGATCTATAGAGATAGATCCAAACGGATTTTGGGATTGTCCCAATCCAGGTACATTGACACCATACTAAAGAGGTTTAGTATGGAAGAGTCCAAGCGTGGGAACATGCCCACGATCTCTGGAGTCACTCTCTCCAAAGAGATGTCTCCCAAGACTGATTTGGAGAGAGCTCACATGCAAGGGATACCCTATGCTTCGGCAGTAGGCTCTATCATGTATGCGATGCTATGTACCAGACCCGATGTAGCATACTCACTAAGTGTAGTGAGTAGGTATCAAGCTGATCCTGGAGAGAGTCACTGGACAGCTGTGAAGAGCATTCTCAAGTACTTGCGAGGGACTAGAGATATGTTCTTGGTGTATGGTAACGGAGAACTCCAAGTGGAGTCCTTTACCGATTCCAGCTTCCAGAGTGATAAGGACGACTCTAAGTCGCAGTCGGGCTTTGTCTTTACCCTTTACGGAGGGGCGGTTAGCTGGAAGAGTTCCAAGCAGGAAACCGTGGCAGACTCGACGATGGAGGCTGAATACATCGCTGCCAACGATGCTGCCAAAGAGGCTGTCTGGATCAAGAAGTTCATTACTGAACTTGGAGTGGTTCCATCCATTGAGCATCCAATACCTTTGTATTGCGATAACAATGGAGCGGTGGCTTTGGCCAAGGAACCCAGGTCCCATCAGCGGTCCAGGCATATTCTGAGGCGGTATCACCTGATCCGGGAGATAGTTGATCGCCGGGAGATCGAGGTCAGGAGAGTTGACACGAAGAACAACACGGCGGATCCACTCACGAAGGCCATTCCCCAGATACAGTTTGAGAGACTCTTCGGGATGCTCGGTATGAGATACTACAGCAGCTGGCCCTAGTGCAAGTGGGAGATTGTTAGTTGTATGTATGCCCTAGAGGCCAGTATTGTACAGATTATGTATATTATATTGGATGCTTGGACATATATAGAGATGACTTTCTTGCTTGACATGATAGTATGCTATCTGGTTGCTATTTATCTTAACATGTACACTAGTCTCTTTATACTGTCTTATAGTTACATGTTGGTAAAGCCCTTAGGATTTGTACTTGACTACCTGGACTATGATGGAGATCATACTAGTGGGGACATGGTAGTCCATAAGTACATCCTTCAAGGTCCCTAGTCGTGGGTGTATCGAGACGGGGCATCGATATACCAGAGTAGACTAGCGTGTACGCTTCTCGACCCATGTGATGGGCGATGGATGATCCCATATCCATTGGTGTTTGACATCAGAGATGGTATACGGGTGCTCAGTGGAGACTGGGTACACTGGACGGACTCGCCGAGAACACCCAGATGGTATTATACTTCACGTCAGATGGCAGTTCTCTGGTGACACTTGTGCAGGTTGGTCTGTAGACCCGAGATCGTCATAGAGTCTTGTGTGATTCCCACTGTGCTTTGATCTCCACCTTACCACGTCCATGAGGGCGTGCAAAACGGTGGTCTTTGGGTACAGTCCCGAGTCACATGGAGGCAATGAGCGATAGGAGGGGTTTCGTCTCTCCCGGTATTGGGGGTAGATGTTGCGCTGTGCTCGATTGGCCGTAACAGGGAAGTCCCTGGCCAGGGCTGATCAGAGATTTACTGGTAAGTGTTACCAGTAGTTTATCGACCCGTTACGAGCCTCACATCAGCACGACTTATCGGGTTATTGGGGTCTGACGTATACCACCCCTAGACTTGATATGCGACATATCAGACGAAGAGACTGGACTGTATGGTAAGTGTTACTGGTCGGATTCGCAGGAGTGTGAGCGGGCTAGCTCGTCGATCTTCTGATCGCTCAATACCCGGGTGGCCGTTACGTTTAGCAGACCGCTTGCGGCTTGTGGGTGCTTTATATGATCATCATCTGCTACCGGCGTATTGACGAGTCTTTAGAGTCCTACACAGAGGTTTCCTGGCTCAAGCGAAACGAAATAGGAGCGCATATGAGATATGTGCAGGACCGAGAATAATGCGTGTATGTGATACCGCATTTCATTCTCGCGATATATGTTTCGAATGGTTATATTCGATATGACCTAGTTATCGAATCATTGATTCGATAAATCGATACATTAGATTCTAGTCGGTTATGTGCGACATGACCGGATCATTGAATCAAATGTTGATTTAATGATTTAATGCATAATTATATATTTGATATATTGCATTGCATTAACTAGTATTGGTTCACTTTAAACGGATTTTTCTCACTTGATGCACATTGTATATGTGATATGCTTTCGTGCACTTTTTGTATCATGTTTGATGATACTTGATCATATGGTTAAGTGAATAGGATTAAACCATGGTTATTATGATAATTAAGGTTTTACATATTTATTTATTCATTTATTTGTTCTTTTATTCATTTGGATAAGTATAAATGATAATGGTGGCAAGTTTTGTTTCTTATGAGATGCTTCATGAACATTTGACTTTATGCAACCATTCTTGTCATTTTGCTTAACCCTAACCCACTCTAATCACCATGGTTAATTCTCTACACTTAAGCTTAGTTAAGTTATGATAAATATTGAGTTTATTATTCATTTAACTTAAGTTATCATAATATTCTAGCTCATCTTCTTCTTCTTCTTCAAGTGAGCAACCTTGATGCCATCAATGGCATCTTGTGATCTAGTGAGCAAAATCCAAATCTAAAGTGAACCCATCTCCTATTTCTTCACCCTCTACCTCTTGCCAAGTTGTTTTGGGTGTTTACTTCACAAGTTTCACAAGTTTGTGAAGTCGGAGCTTGAGTTTGTGCAACCTCGACGTAGATCGTCTTTGACACGAAGCCGACGACCTATTCCGCACGTTTCTCCGATGAAGCCGTCACGAGAGTTCAAGCTTCAAGATAGACAGCGAGAGGACGCCCTTGAGGAGCCGTGGAGGTGGATATCCGGATCTACAAAGGTTGTAATTTCCGTATCCCAGTAGTTAACTGTTAACTAGCTTTTAGTTTCGTCTAGAATTCTAGCAAACGATCCGTAGTCGGGTCTCTCGGCACCGTTAAAATTTTAATTTGGCATGTTCGATGCCTTGTGTGACCTTACTAGGGTGCCTAGGAACCCTACAGATCTCAGGTCTACAGACTAACCTGTACCAGTGTCACCAGAGAACTGCTATCCGACGATAGGTACAATACCATCTAGGAGTTATCGGCGAGTCCGTTCAGTGTACCCAGTCTCCACTGAGCACCCGTACACCATCTTTGATGTCAAACACCGATAGATATGGGATCATCCATCACCCATCATATGGACTAAGATGCGTATACGCTAGTCTACTCTGGAGTATCGATGCTCTGTCTCGATACTCCCTCGACTAGGAACAGTTATAGGATGTATTCGTTGACTACACTGGCCCCACTAATATGATCTGCATCATAGTCCTAGTAGTCAAGTACATATCCTAAGGGCTTTATCAACATGTGAGAGAAAGACCGTAAACAAATACAAGTCCACATGTTAAGATAAAGAGCAACCAGATAGCATACTATCATGTCGAGCAAGAAAGCCCTCCCTATTTATGTCCAAGCATCCACTACAATATACATCACATGTACAGTAATTGCCTCTAGGGCATACATATAACTAACAATCTCCCACTTGCACTAAGGCCATGTGTTGTAATATCCAATTCCCAACAAAATAGCAGTGGTTGTAATATCTCACACTCAACCATCCTAAAATCTCTCAAATAATATTTGGAGAAGCTGGCCTTGGTGAGTGGATCCGCCGTGTTAACCTCCGTGTCTACTCTCCTAACCTCAATCCCCTGGAGATCAACCATCTCCCTGATCAGGTGATACTTTCCTCAAAATATGTCTGGATCTCTGATGGGATGGGTGTTCCTAGGCCTAAACCACAACTCCATTGTCACACAATGGTAGGAACGAAGTTCATCTCATGAACTAGTGTACATCCAGACTATTTCATTGGTAGCATCCTTGGTAATGATGTATTCAGCTTTTATCGTCTAGTTTGCCACGGTATCTAGCTTAGAACACTTCCAACATACCGTCCCTCCACTGAGGGTAACGCGACTGACATTCAGTCGACTTTATCACACTGGAGGCTATCCAGTGATTCTCCTAGGATCGATTGATACCATACTACACCTAGTGAGAACCCTAACATCCATTTAGATCTATCTCATAGATCCAAAACCTAGGATTTAGGAGGTATCCCCTTGATCCTATATGGAGAATCAATGTGATAAGAGGAGATTGACCGAGTGTAGCATAGAAAACTCCTTTCCTATCAGGAGTATGTCATCCACGTACAATACGAGGATCACCACCATACTCCCTACTACATTTTTGTATATACAAGGTTCATCTACCATTTGATGAAGTCAAACGCTTTGACTACCACATCAAAACAGATGTTCCAACTCCACGATGCTTGCTTTAACCCATAAAGAAACTTGCCTACGTTTCCGCTGCTCCCACTATTTACGAAGCCCTCTGGCTGTATACTTATAGACTCTCTCTTCTAAATCATTATTTAGAAACGTAGTCATGACACCCAACCGCCAGATATCGTAGCCATGGTATGTAGCAATTGCAAGTAGGATCTGGATGGCCTTAAGCATAGCTTTGAAAGTCTCAACTTTTCCATGTACACCAAGTAATCTTCTCAAGATATACTTGCTTCTGATGGGGATTTAACCCTTCAGATAAAGCAACCAAAGTCCATACTTTGTTGGTGTATATAGATTCCATCTCAGATCTCTTAGCATCCAGCCATTCTTACAGAGTCACCACTCCTGATGGACTGATCGAAAATAGTTGGGTCATCATCTCATGATACAATCCTCGCTCCTACTGTCATAAAGAAACCGAAGTATCTCTCAGGTGGATGAGGAACCCTACTAGATCGGCGGAGAGGCTGAGGTTCGTTGGAAACTTTTGAATACTTCGGTTCTACCAAATCATCAGCTATAGTTTGTATAGCTGAAACTCCTTCCAGTTCTACCTCATGAACACTAATTTCTTCACAAGAAATACCCTTTCCAAAAGGTGGCATACTGAGAAATAAAACACCTTTTGCTCCTCGGTGTGGTAGAAGATATTCCCTTGCGAATGCTTGGGATATCCAAAAAACTTCCACAGAACTGACCTTGCCTCAAGCTTGTCCGGATTTTACTTTTAGACATAGGTCGGACAACCCCAAATCTTAACATCCTTAAGAGATGGGCTCTTTCCATACCATATCACATATGGAATGGTAGGCACCTGATTTGGTTGGAACCCTATTCAATAGGTATGCATCTTCTCAAGTGCATAACCCCAAAAAGGAAATAGGCTACTCAGTAGTACTCATCATAGAGCACACCATATCACATAGGGTGTGATTTCTCCGCCCCGATATACCAACGTGTTGTGGTGTATATGGAGGAGTAATGCTGAGAGAGAATCTCATTCTCCTTTAGAATAGTCCAGGAATTCCGTGCTTAAGTATTCTCCTCCTTGATAACATCAAAAGATATAATACTTATACCCATTTTGGTTCTCTACTTCTATCTTATATTCTTTAAATTTCTCAAAAGCTTCAGACATGTGTTTCAACAGGAACACATGTGCGAATCTTGAGAGATCATCAGTGAATGTAATGAAGTACAAAGAACCAGTCCTGACATATGTAGACAGGGGACCTCATACATCATCATGTATCAATCCCAAGAGTTCACTAACTCTTTCTCTGTTTCCAATAAACAGATCAATAGTCATCTTATCTTTGTGACATGATTGGCAAGTTTCACATGATATAAATTCAAACTGATTTAAATATGCATCTAAATGTAACTTATCTAGTCGGGTCACATTGATATGACTTAGTCTAAAATGACTCAAGAAGGATTCATTCATTTCTGAACTCTTCCTCTTGTGTGTGTTCTGTACGTTAAGAACTATGGTTTGATATAGAACATATATGCTTTTAGATAACGTGCCTGAACCGATCAACTCTTGATATAGGAAATGTTCAAAACATTATCCAACAATACAAAATTATATCCTTCTTTACATGATAAAAAGACTGATATGATGTTGTATTTCAGGTTCGGTATCTAATAACATTCATTCAGAATCAATGTATTTGGTAATACAGGGTGATAACTGCCAACAAACTTGGCTGCAACACTTGCACTGTTTTCAACTCTTGAAACTTATCACCCATTCTCAGTTCTCTACCTATCTTTAGCCCATGTAACATATTACATATGTGGGATCCTGATCCGGTATCTTATACCCAGGACGTAGAGCATACTGAGAAACAGTTCTCTGTAATGAACACACCCGAAGAAGATGCATCAACATGTACTTTCTTCGTTTGGGCGGCACGGGAATTCTGGTAATCCCCAATTTCCTGCTCGATCTTATAACAATTATAAGTTGGAGCGGGACCAACGTTCCTTAGCTCAATATAACAAGCGGGTTCGGTCAATACATCTGTATTATTATCTTGATTAAGGTGTGACATGGTCGCTACTAGGAGAGAGAGAAGAAAACACTCAGCGTATGCTCTTGCAAGATTAGATTGGTTATTAATTTATCTAATCAGTATGGCTCCCACTGTTTTAGTCAAATCTTCCTTCAAACCCTAAAAGGAAAGACTAGCCGGAATTAATTACACCCTACAAGTTTGCCAATCTTTCAGTCAGGCTAGTGCCTGTACTTTGAGGGAGGTTTCACGTGCTTTTGTATGGACCTAACTAAAATAAACCTCGTTTTTCCAGGGGTGTAACCCCGTTAACACCTTTCTAGACACCTACTTGATTGGCTAATTGTAATGTGTAAAACTCTCCCAGTAGTAACTCTTACTCGCAGTGGGTATCGGGATCTAACTATCTCATAAGAGGTATGCAATCTCATTGCAAATTTCAACACTTGAAATTCCCGATAATGTTTTGCCCCTAGCGACTTATGACCTTAACATGGTTAACAAATCATAAGCGCTAGCCAAGTTCAACTCGTCATTTCCTGATTGAATTAAACCCACCCGCATGACCCTTAACATGGTCAACAAAGTCGCACGACTACCCTAATCCAATCGCATCATATGCTTATACAGATAAGCACTAATCAGCTACCGCACACTACGCCTTAACATGTTCAACAAACGTAGCACGAATACTAAGTAGTACTTATCTGAAATGACGGAGGGCTATGACAGGTTTTTAAGAAAACCTTTTGCGTAAAAAACTTGATCTCGTTGTAGAATCGAGTGATTTAAAATGGAGTGTTTTTTGAGACTTTTACTAGTTTTGCTAAAGAGGAAACTCCCGGTGAAGGGATCTCGGCTCTTTCCTTATCGAATAAGGTACAGGATATTTCACAAATACCTCTATGCAAAGCAAAAACTATAGTAGCAATCAAAAGACAAACTGAGTGTGTAGCATCTGCTAGTTTCGCTAAAGAGGCCACTCCCGGTGAAGGGATCTCGGCTCTTTCCTTATCGAATAAGGTGCTGGATATTTTGCAAGGAATACCGCTATGCAAAGCAAGAACTAGAGCTACCAGTTTTCGAGACAAGTTTCTACAACATCTTTAGGTTTTTTTTATTTCATTAATTTCATTAATGAAGTCCCATTTATTATGCTTCCCAAGCATCACATATGAAACGAAAGCAACAATATATAATATATATCATATATATAATATAAGCATTCGTCTCAGGCAGTAATATGATCTCATCACTGAACATTGCAGCAGAAGAACATATATGAACTATTGGATATCCTAGAATTTCCGGTTTTTAAATTAAGCCTGTATAAAACACGGATTCTACGGTCGCGATGAATAGCCAAACCCACATCCCTAGACCCCTGCGAGAGCGGCAAGTAACCCTGCCAATTCTAGAGTTAGGAGACCCGGTCTCGACTCCTCGAGATGGTCTCCCACTGGACCCTAGAACCCGATTACTTGTCTCCCCACCTTGGGTCTATCCTAATGCGGAAAAATAAATAATATACAATGATGACATCATCCTCAGCCCGGAAGTGCCCCAATAAAATAATATTACATACAATGAATTTTACATGAATGAAAATGAAAAAAAACTCTCATCTCACATAATACCCCGGCTATTCAAACACGACAATCCAATATAACATATCACAGCAACACATAACATCACATGTCATCAACGTAAGTAAATATGCGTATCCCAATTGTCGTTATTACACTTACGGTTGCAGAAAAGAAAGTGAAAAACTACAACAGTTGGAATCCGCAACCACCTTAGACCACGTAAACCCAATATATCTCATACTTTGGATTTCATGCCTAACCAAATGAATTCCTTAGACATCGCATGACTAACAATTATAAGCCCCGCTTTTTAGTCTCAATATCGAAAACACTTTTCAATATCTAGTCGGGCAATTCAACAAGATTGCCAATATCCTGATCGAATGCTCGTCAGAAACTTTAGTAGATGGCCGCACTCCCCAATGCGGTAGACGAAATGCACTAAGGCGGAACACCGCTGCCGCGAGCATCCGAACGGATGCTTTAGGCGACGGGGTTCTCCTACAGTCACTTGGTCGAGGCTATGGAGCTTGGCTATCTATTAAGTTTACCTGGCGAGTATCCGCGTATATTACGTGATTGCGACGGAGTTTTGATCACATCAAAATCCTGTGGCCACCGATCAAATGAGACTAAATTGCTAGATTTATAACATTCAAATTAGTTATCTCATAACTACATGTGGATTGCAAATATTGTATCCCATTACATGATACCCGGATGACGTTAAACTTTTTGATCGATTCATCAAAGTCCCACAATTTCCCGATCGCTCAACACTTGAGCACAGTTTTAGTAGTACCCAGAAGATGCCATAGTACCTATGAACCAGCCGTAGAAGGGTCAAACCAACGCCTCACGTGTGACAACGCTGAACTACTAAAAACCCTAGGGTTTAGTGACAGTTCTGACGACCACATAATCGAGTTAAGATTTTTGCTCTTCTAAAGGGTCCACGGAATTACTTGCATGTATTTCCGAATACGTTAAACTTGGGAAAATGGGTTTTAACATTCGATCGAACTTTTTAGTTTTGTCTAGACAACATGCGAAAACCCGAAACAATGTTAAAACTACGAATACGAAAAACTCCGAATTTCTTATAATGTAATATTACAACACATGTAAAATTAGAAAAAACAAACAACACCTGAAACACCAAAACCCAGTAACTGGAACACCCCAAAAACTTTCAACCCAATCCATCACTATTCATCCGACGTCGCCGGAATTTCCTGCCTGGTCGCCGGCCATAGTCCCAGGAGTTGGGGTGAAATTTCTTGTGTGTTCATGATGTATCACATACAACATTCTGCACTTGTTAAAATAATTTTTTGACAACTTTTGAAAAACGAAAGAAACTAAGGTTTTCCATTTCAAGTTTCGGAGTTGTTTCGGTTTCGTAATCTTAAAAAAATCCATATAAATTTCTAGCATGGCTCTGATACCACTGAAGAGTTTCCTAGCACGGCAGCAAGGTTTTGGGAGGCATCGTCCATGCCAAATTCAAAAATTGCCGTTCTATCTAACCCTAGCCATGAATCGTTTACTAGAAATAATATGAAAAACATATGCAAACACTTTGCAAGTTATAGTGAGAAAGGAATACAACCTTTGTAGACCGGTCCTTCACTTCAAATAGCTCCATGTAGTAGTCTCCTTCGCTGCGATTGCAAACACCGGACTCTAGAGAGGATCCCTTGAAGAAACGAACGTGCTTGCTTCGATGTCTTCGAGGCCGAAGATGATCTACGTCGAGAAGACACAAACCCAAGCTATTTCTTCACAAATCATATAATTAGTGAAGCAAACACACTCTATTAAATGGCAAGTAGTAGAGGATGATGAAGTAGGAAGTGGGCTCACTTTAGATTTCATTTTCTCATACTTTTTCTCAAAACTCCATTGAAGCTAGAAGCTTTTGATGAAGAAGAAGAAGATGAAGAAAATATCTCATCAATTATTCATCCAAAAAATGAATTATTGCAATCATGGGTGAGTTAAAGCCATCATGCTTAACTCATGTAGAGAATAAACCACACACTATGGTTAAGGGTTGGGTTTGATAAATATCTTTAACTAAACAAAAGAGTTAACTTTGTCAATGCTTATCCAAAAGATTTTGTCCAAACTTTACCATGACAAACTCAATCTCTTTTGAATTAGCTTAACATAAATAGAAACCCTAACTTAACCCTAGCATGGTTTTAATCTCATACACCCATCTTGTATGTATTATCAAACATGACACAATACATCTACACAAATATACATATCACATATATACAATGTGCAGATCTGGTGAGAAAAGAAATCATAAGTGAGCTTAATATTAGTTAATGTATTATAATATATCAAATATATAATTATACATTAAATTATCAAATCAACTCTTGATTTAATAATCCGGCTATATCATATACAACCGACTAATACTATATGAATCAACTTATCGAATCAACACTTGATCCGATAACCCGGTTATATCATATATAACTGACCGATATCACATATCGCGAGAATAGAATACGGTATCTCATATCGTATCAACCTCAGTCCCGCACATATCATATATGTGCTCCTACTCCGTTTCGCTTGAGCCAGGAAACCTCTGTGTAGGACTCTAAAGACTCGTCAATACACCGGTAGTAGGTGATGATCATATCAAACACCCACAAGCCTCAAGCGGTCTGCTAAACGTAACGGCCACCCGGGTGTTGAGCGATCAGAAGATCAACAAGCAAGCATGTTCGTACTCCTGCGAATCCAATCAGTAACACTACCGTACAGTCCAGTCTCTTCGTCTAATATGTCGCATATCACAACTTGGGGTTGTCATAACGTCAGACCCCAATAGCCTGATAAGTCATACCGATGCAAGGTCCATAATGGTTCGAGAAACTACTGATAACACTAACCAGTAGATCTCAGCAACCCTTGCCAGGGATTTCCTGTTATGGCCAATCGAGCATAGCGCAACATCAACTCCCTATACCGGGAGAGACAAAACCCCTCCTATCGCTCATTGCCTCCATATAACTCGGGACTGTACCCAAAAACCTCCGTTTTGCACGTTCTCTTGAACATGGTAAGGTGGAAATCAAAGCACAGTGAGAATCAAACAAGACTCTATGACGATCTCGGATCTACAGGCTAACATGTACCAGTGTCACCAGAGAACTGCTATCCGACAATAGGTACAATACCATCTAGGAGTTCTCGGCGAGTCCGTTTAGTGTATCCAGTCTCCATTGAGCACCCGTACACCATCTTTGATGTCAAACACCGATAGATATGGGATCATCCATCACCCATCATATGGACTAAGATGCGTATACGCTAGTCTACTCTGGAGTATCGATGCCCTGTCTCGATACTCCCTCGACTAGGAACAGTTATAGGATGTTCTCGTTGACTACACTGGCCCCACTCGTATGATCTGCATCATAGTCCTGATAGTCAAGTACATATCCTAAGGGCTTTATCAACATGTGAGAGAAAGACAGTAGACAAATACAAGTCCACATGTTAAGATAAAGAGCAACCAGATAGCATACTATCATGTCGAGAAAAAAGTCCTCCCTGTATATGTCCAAGTATCCACTACAATATACATCACATGTATAGTAATGGCCTCTAGGGCATACATATAACTAACAACCATTTCACCCAGCCATAGGGTTTCATAAGAAATGTGACTGAAATTATTGGCACACTTGTCCGAACATTTGAAAGCCATAATAATGTCCATGAAAATATGGACAGGGTGTTCTTAGAGATGTATCAAGAATATATGAGGATGCGAAGTGAAAGTGCTTCAATGCGTCAAGATATAGATTTTTTGCGCCAACAAGTTCATGAGTCTCAGATATTAACGAGGAACTTGCAGTGAAAAATATCAACATATGAGAATGAAAGAGCTCAAGCGGCAGCTGCACGAGCTAATCGGCAGAAGACCTCAAGAATAAATGTTCCTTGTCCTTCTCAAAATCCGAGACGAACAACTCACACCGCTGTGACTTCTACCTCTTTGATTCAAAACTTCCAATCACCGAGGAGAAACATTGGAAGGGCTATCGAATCGATGTCTGATCAAGATTTGTATGCATCCTTCTGTTTGCTCAGAAGCTTAAGCAAGAAACTTATATATCTAAGGATGCCATAAGAGGCTGAACTGGCGGGATCTTCTAATTTTTGTATATTACACCAGTGAAGAAAGCATTCCTTGAGAAACAGCTTCACGTTCCGAGAAATGATACAAGATTCTTCTGCAAGCCAAGTACCGTCAGTCCCCAATAACCGAAGAAGGAAAAGGACTTCCTCAAACTCTTCAGATCATGTTCATAACTGTTGTTGGGTGAACCATCAAAATCCCAGGATAGAAGAAACTGGAAGTTCTCAACCAGAGCAGGGTATGCCTCCTACCCACTCGCAGGAAGAGAACAATGATACAAATAGCGATGAGCATCCATCTGTTCAAAAGAGATCAAGGCATCCCCCTTCTGAGGATGCTTTAAGGACTCTACCTCGTTTGTTGTCACATAGGAATTCAATCGAGATAATGAATTTCCTATTTAGGGCTTCTGAGTGGCATAACGAAATGCATCGCACCGCTACATGGAAAATCTCTAAGTTAAATAATGAATTCAGAGACTTATGTGTTGATATGCAAGAAACTCGTCAGATAATGAAACACCTTCATTAACAACATGTTCAAACACAAATTCAAATTGATAATTTGCAACGACGAGTGATGGAATACCAATGTGGGCAGTCAACTGATAGGGTTTCAAGAAACTGGCCGAGGTGGATCTGAAATTTAGAAACCCCTGTTGCTGGTCACAGCTGAGGAGCCTGGTTACCTTAAGAATTCATCTTCTCCTTCCCATCAGGGAGACGAATGAATCAGAAAATAGCTTCAATATCTGATGTGGATTTTTTACAAACATTCCATATTACGCAAAATATAGTTTTAGAACTCCTTATTTCTGCATCTTTACTTGAAGAGGAGACTGTGGAAGGTTCCAATTTCTGTGTGTTCCACCGAATGCAAGGACACACGCTAAGGAATTATATAATATTTCGGCATCGAATGTTAGAGTTGGTTGAGAACCATTCGTCAACCTTGTTCCCTTATTAAAAAGGGAAGATGGAAAATTCCTTACTGTTCAAGTCTCACGTGTTAAACACGTGAGCGCCTATATGCAATACATATAGACACTGCAAATCAAACAACTATAGGCTAAATAAGGCTCACGTGTTATACACATGAGCTCCTATATGCAATGTATATAGGCGCTGCAAATCAAACAACTATAGGCTAAATAAGCCTCACGTGTTAAACACGTGAGCGCCTATATGCAATGCATATAGGCGCTGCAAATCAAACAACTGACAGGCTTAATAAGCCTCACGTGTTAAACACGTGAGCGCCTATATGTAAAGCATATAGGTACTGCAATCAAGCTATAGGCTATATAAGCTTCACGTGTTAACACGTGAGCGCCTATATGCAAAGCATATAAGTGCTGCAATCAAACTATAGGCTAAATAAGCCCCACGTATTAAAAACGTGAGCGCCTATATACAATGCATATAGGCACTGCAAATCAAACAACTATAGGCTAAATAAGCCTCACGTGTTAAACACATGAGCGCCTATATGCAAAGCATATAGGCGCTGCAATCAAACAGCTAACAAACTAAATAAACCTTACGTGTTAAACACGTAAAGGCACCCCCTCTACGAAGAATTAAATTCTACTCAACAAGGGATCGTTAGATCAAAGTTCCAATGGTGATTAAACATAGAGCTTTCTAATGAGGAGGGAAATTCTCTGTTAAACAGAAAGTTGGTGGATCAAAGATCCTATGAGATGGAAAATATTTTCCATATCTTTCTAACCAAAGAAAGATTGTGCTCTGTTAAACCGAGCACCCTTGGATTAAAATTCCAATAATGATTAAAATTCACTATTTTTACAGAATAAGATTCTGCATATGGGAAAATATTTCCCCAATCTTGTTAGAAAACAAGAAAAATATGTTCTGTAAAACAAAAATCCTTGGATGAAAGATCCAATGATGGGCAAAATTCCCCAAATCAATTCTGAAACCAATTAAATCAATTAGAATATCTCAATGAGAGATTTTCTCAGAATTAAACAAACTTCTCTCCACTATATAAAGAACCAAAGACTTCAAGTCTCGGGACGAAGATTGACCAAAAGGAACCCCCTTAGAAGCTTTTAAAAAATAAGAAAGAAGAAGAAAGAAAAGCTTCAAAAGAAACAGAGAATTTAATTCTCACAGAACAAGGCTTGTTTCATTGAAACCCTAGGTAAAAAAGAAAAAAAAACTCAAAGATCATCTTGTCTCTCTTTTGTCTCTCTAAGGGTTTAACCCTTCATGCAAGAACTTAGTTCTTCCTCTGGTTCAGATCTGCAGAAGCAGATCTCCCCACAAGTTGAAAATTTAATTCTCATTGGGAAGATTCTGTCATGCAGATTCAAAACCTAGGGGAAAGAATTGAGTTCAAAGAATTTGATTCTTACAAAACACATGAAATTTAGGGTTTAACCCTATAAAAAAATTTATTCTTACAAAACAAGAGACATGGGATCCTCCAAATCCTAGGGTCATTAACATAAGATCAAAATCTCCAAACACCCAGAAGGAAAGACTGTTGATTCATAACAAGGACCGCACGTGTTTCCCACGCAAGCGCTTAAAAGAAGAACAAGAAGTGCTTCCTAGGGCAGTCACGTGTTTTGCACGCAATTTCCAATCAAGTGCTTAGCACTTATATAAAAAAAAGAGGGGATAAAACCCAAAAAGCAGCACCCAACTTTGTGGCGCTTCACGTGTTCACACGTGAGCGCCACAAGAACCAAGTGCTTAGCACTTATATGCAAAAAGGGAATGAAACCCAAAGAACAACGCTTACTTTGGGGCGCCTCACGTGATTCACATGTGAGCGCCTCCAAAGTTCAGTGTTTAACACTGATTCAATGTCTTACGTGGGCACACACGAGTACTATATTTACCAGTGCTTAGCACTGCAGAGGTAATTATGGAGACCCAAACCTATCCACAAATTGGCTAAGTCTTTCCGAGGTCAAAACCTCTTTGATCTCCAAATCGGCCGATCCTCTGTGCTTATGTTTTCCCAAACTGATCTTAGTTTAAAATACGACTATCGATCTTCCAACTGATGATATCTAAAACGATATTCATCCCACATCCTCCCGAGGAAATCCTAGTCTCAAAATATGACTAATGATTTCTGGGTTTACCACTAATTCATTTTTCCCTCAAATACGGGAATTGGTTCACAGGTACATCTCTCTACACCTCTGATACATATCGTTGTACTTCCTCAACATCTTCAGAGAGGTGGCGGGTCCCAACAACCAACTGATTTTTTTTGTGCACTTCCCAAACTGACGTGCACATTCCAAATCAAACCACACCCTAAACTGGGTGCATTCTATATCATCGTTGCTCATCCCGACACGTAATAAATACACCTGCACGCAAGATGGACAATAGACCGTAACGTCCTTAAACTAAACCTCACTTCCAAAATGGTGATCAACAGACCGAGATGTCCTCAAACTAAACGTTGCTTCCAAAATAGCAACAACGGACCGTAACGTCCTTAAACTAAATCTCACCTCCAAAATGGTGATCAACGGATCGAGACGTCCTCACTAAAATCTCACCTCCAAAATGGTGATCAACGGACCGAGACGTCCTTAAAATAAAAGCTCACCTCCAAAATGGTGATCAACAGACCGAAATGTCCTCAAACTAAAACTTTGCCTCCAAAATGGCGATAACGGACCGAAACGTCCTCAAACTGAGACAACAGAGCCCAAATGCTCTCTTATTGAATCTGAAACAAAAATGATCCTAAAACCTTGTTAAGTAGATCTTAGTCTCAAATTGGACTAACGTATCCTTAACAAAAAACCAACCGAGCCCCCAAATGCTCACATATGTTTAAGTCGGTCTTAATCCCAAAATAGATTAACGGTCCTTAAATAAAAACCCCAAATCTAAAATATACGGATTTGGACTAATCCACGCCCTACGGGCGACAATATAAATTAGTCTCCGTATACAATCCACGGGCAACCAAAACAAATAAAAACACACACGACACGAAATGAACTTCCGGAGCAGGAGAAAGTGGTTATCGCGATGCGATAACGTAATTAACTGCAGAGGCTTGGTCCTACAGGGAAAAGCGTCCCCACAATCAAAAACCCCTCATAAACGAAGAGGAATCTGACAAAATCTGCTACAATGGTCACATCCGTCCAAACCTCCGAGATACAGCGTCATAAATCAACTTGGTATCTTCGGAGAGGTGGACGGATAAATCCAAATAGCATCTGCCCCTAAAATTCAGGTCTGTCATCATAACGTCCCGGTCGCGTCTTTCGGCGATGAACAGACCTCATCTCCTCCACCTACAAAAACGCAAAGAAGAACTCCTCAAGCAACCAACTATTCTCATGCTTGCAGAGTTATTCATTGTGAGAGTGAAGCAGAAGGTGATGCACACCACTTTCCTGATGAAGATGAGGACGGTGACGGGTTTAAATCTGTAAGCCAAGTGACCACTCGTCAGGGAACCTTCATTCCTGATTCAAAGCTTAATGAGCCTAAACGCAAAGCTAAAGAGGCTACAAAGGACAAGATTATTGAGGTTGCTCTCCTTACAACTTCAAAGGAAAAAAGCAAATCAGGTTACAATGTGATGGATCATTTTAAAAAGATACTAGCATTAATGACTGCATATAAAGCATTGATGCTTTCTCCAGAGCTCAAGAACATGCTAATTGAAGCTCTGCGAAATCCTGAAGAGTAACAAGCACTCTTCGCTGAAGTAGCTATGAAAGAAGCTTGTTATGATGACCGAATAGTTAGAGTTGTGTTCATTGACGAAGATATATTGTTAGGAACCTCTGAACATAATCGGCCCCTATTGATTACTGGGAGTTTCAGTGACACCAAAACAAACGTGCTACCAAGCTGCGCTACATCCCTTTCCCCTACATTCAAAGCCCCATTTTTACCATTAGCAAGAACTTGTTTCAATCGGCTGGGCCTCACATCCTCTTGTTCCATTCCGCTGCGCTCCACTCATTCAACGGAAGCTCCTAGCATTCGTGGTCGCCTTTGGGCAACCACTCGCTGGTCTATTCACTTGTCTGGTTGGAGTCCGGCCGGACAGTTTGACTAAACAGTTTTCATGCCTTGCACCGTTCCACTCGTTCACTTGACGTGGTCTCCGTTCCACTCGTTCGACTGAAAACCTACTGCTCCGCCGGAAATTCCCTCTGCCCCTACCGTACTGCAGCTTGGTAGTTTCCACCGCCTGTCCAGGGTTGAGCCCTGGGATTTGACGACGGACTTGAAAAGCCACCTCTTCCCATCCAGAGAAAAGCCTAAATCTTTCATAGGGATTCCATCGTCTCTTTGCTAAATCGAAGAGCGGAAAAATGCACTTAATTGCTTGTGATGAAATCAACCACAAAATTCTCTTTGAAATCGAGGAGCCTTTCTCACAACTTTATTGTTGTTACCTTTTTTCCCTGAAGCATAGATGAGATTAGAGATGAAAAAGACACTAGCATTAGCAGAAGATGCCGGAATTCGACCAGCTATTAATGTAGGTATTTCTGTTTCTAGAGTGGGATCCGCAGCTCAAATTAAAGCCATGAAAAGGGTACTTGTTGACCCATGTGCATCAATAAATATAATCCTATTAAGAAGTCTTCGCACCTTGGCACTCGATGTGAACCATTTCACTTCTAAAAAAAATCCTGATTCAAGGATTTGATCAGAATACGAGGAAATTCTTGGGATCAGTCACTCTCAACTTTCAAATGGGACCACTAAAATGCAGGGCGAAGTTCCATGTGATTAACACTGAAACCGCTTAAAAGGTTTTGCTGGATAGGCCTTGGCTGCACGATTATGGAATAGTACCATCAACCATACATCAATGTCTCAAATACAAAGATGGTGACAGGGAATACTCGATTTATGGGGAAACTCATCCATTCATAGTCAATGAATTGCACATCAAAGATGCTCGATTTTTCTGTGAAGAGTTTAATGATGAATTAGCTAACCCAAGGCAGATGCATATTACAAAGAATGATGATTCTAATGATACAAATAGTCAATCTTCCAAACTCGAACAAGAAAGTAAAAAGGTTCTGAGGGTAGGGTTCGATTCAGAGGCTTCCGATGAAGATGATGATACATTAGTGCAATTTCTCCCTGAGACTTGTCAACAGGTTGAGAGTCTTCAAATATCAGATGATGATGATGAAGATAATCCCTATTATGAAACAAATGACTTTAGAACTAAGGGTCGAAGAGGGAAGAATCAAGTTCGTCTCATTTTCACTCCCTATAAACATCTTGCATGTGGCTAATGTATCACATCTAGAAACCTTTTATGTCTTTCCATCCCGGGGGAAAAAGAGAATCTTATTTTATAAATCTTAACCTAATGAATGTGTTGAAAGAAGACTTTCCTATTTTGAACAAGATGCACAAGTAGAAGTCAAAGTCCCAACAGACATGTTATTCAAAACCCTGCAACTTTGCATGAAAGTGGGGGTATCTTTAAGGCAATCCCTAGAAGCTTTTTGCACCTTTAATGTCTTATGGTATCCACGACAAATCCGGGAATACGTAAAAGGCTTGAAACCTAAAAATACACGAGGCTTGGAATATTTCTCATATACTTCCAAACTCCTCGTTTTAAATATCATAAACATGTTCATCACTGTCGCGTGATATCTGCGTAGCAAGAACAAATAGAACAAGATATTATAAATATTTCACAAGAAAATGTGGAATTGCAAGACTTGAATCTAACATAATTACAGTCAGCCTCTTCGAAATTTGAAGAGGGAGGACAGGCTACTATTGATAATTTAATAAAAGTAATCATGGGAACCAACAAATATCCTAGGCCTACCATTATTAGTGTTGTTTATCTCTCTTGAATACGGTTTTTAGCACGGCGGAAGCATTTTCAAAATTTTCAAGAGAAGGAAACAACCTAAAACCCTACTAAAAGCCTAAAGACTACAACTTGCTAACAAAAGAGAACTAGTCTACAAGTTGAAACTACAACCTTTGTAGCTTCTTCAAGTGCTCCATGGTAGACTCCTCCAAGACCCCTACGCTCTATGATCAATCTTGAAAAACACCCCATTTGTCAAAGATGATCCACTTGAGGAGAATCCCACTCTAGTTTACAATCTACTTCAAGTTTTTGAATTTTGGTGAAGCTACTTGTTTCTTGATCTTGCTAGGATGAAGCTCCAAGTGATGTAGAATTTAATCTCCTAATTAACATCTCTTTTATCTCTCTTTTCTATATTCTTTTCATGGAGTTATGAGAAAAAAAGAGGAGAGAGAAAGAAATCATCTAAATGAGTTTCATAGTGAAGAGAAATGAGAGCTATCCCTCTCATAACCCTTCCACTTTCTTTCCCCTCCACTTGTCCAAAAAATTAGGGTGGGTGTGTACCCTAGCCTCTCACGCCATCACATGGTCTCCACTAAAGAACAAATAAAAAGAGATGAAAAGAATATAATAACACATTCTTTTCTTTTCTTTTCTTTTTGTGTCATAATACAAAAACTAAATAAAGATAGGAATAAATATAAAGAGATTAAATTACTAGAGTATTATATATATATATATATATATATATATATATATATATTAAACCAACAATTGATTTAACATCCGTATTTCCGAAAGACCGGCTAGTAATCGAACGTCTGAATAAATTGCGTGTAGAAAAATACACCAATTTAATCGAACTCCTGCATGCATCACCATGCCTACTCTACATCGTTTTGCTAGAATGGGCAAAAGCTCTATGGGGGACTCCAAAGGCTCGACAATATGCTATAAGTATATAAGGATCACATCCGATTGATCTGAAATACTTTTAGATCAATCCTCTTTAGGGTTATCCCACAAACACGTGAGCGGTACTAGCTGTACATAATGGCTACCCAGGTATAGATCGAATAGAAGATCGACAAGCAATCTTATCCGAACCCCTACAGAGTCTATCAGTGACATTCACTGTACATTCCGGTCTCTTCGTCTAAGAGTATTGCATAACGGGTCTGGGAGGTGGATTTCGTTAGACTCCTAATAACTCAATAAGTCGTGCTGATGTCTGACTCATAACCTTCTGAGATACAACTGGTAAAAATTATCATTATATCTCAACCGCCCTGGCCAGGGACTTATGGCTATAGTCAATCAAGCACTGTGCAACAACTCCCTATACCGGGAGAAAAGAATCCCTTGAATCACACATTGCCTCCATGTGTTTCAGAACCGCACCCAACTAAAACCTATTTGCATGGTTCTTTAAAACTGTGGTAGGGTAATAATAAAAGTACAGTAGGAACATACACAAGATACTATAACAATCTTAGGGCTATAGACTACCATGTACTCATGCCACCTAAGAACTGCTATCTGATGACAGGTATAATGTCATCCAAGAGTTATCGGTGACCCCGGTCGGTGAAACTCATTCTCCAATGAGTACCTGTATAAAATTTTTGGTGTCAAACACTAATGGCTATAAGAACAACCATCGCCCCAGTCGGGATCATGAAACGTATACACTAGTCTACTCTGGAGTATCGATGCCTAGTCTTGATATTCCCATGATTAGGAACATTTAAGGATGTGCTTATAGACTACTCAGGCCCTACTAGTATGATCACTATCATAATCCTGGTAGTCAAGCAAAGATCCTACAGACTTTATCAATATATATTAGCGTTAGAAATAACAAGTAGAAACTACATACATGAATGATAAAGACAAACCAAATAGCATACTATCATATCGAGCAAGACTATCATGTACATACATAATATACAATAATGAACTCTAGGGCATACATATCTAACAATCTCCTACTTGCACTAAGGCCAGTAGCTGCAATATCGCATACCCAACATCTTAAAAAGTCACTCGAACTGTGTCTGAGGGAGGGCCTTGATGTATGGATCTGCTGTGTTGTCCTTTGTGTCTAATCTCCTGATCTCGATCTCACGGCAATCAACTATCTCCCGGATCAGGTGATACCGCCTCAGAATATGTCTGGATCGCTGATAGGACCTGAGTTTCTTGGCTAGCACCATTATCCCCATTGTTATCACAATACAAGGTTATTAGATCAACAATGGTTGGAGCCACTCCAAACTTAGTGATGAACTTTCTCATCCAGACAGCCTTTTTGAAAGCATCGTTGGCTCTAATGTATTTAGCCTCCATCGTCGAGTCTGCTATGGTATCCTGTTGGAACTCTTCCAATAAATTGTCCCTCTATTGAGGGTAACCACATAACCCGAGATAGACTTGCCGTCATCTATGTCACTTTGGAAGCTTAAATCAGTAAAGGCCTTCATTTGGAGATCGCCATTATCATACACCAAGAATATTTCTTTAGTCTTTTGCAGGTACTTAAGAATGTTTTTCACAGTTGTCCAATACTTCCACCCTGGGTTCGATTGATACTTACTTATGATACAAAGTGCGTAAGCTATATCCGGTCTGATATATAATCCATACATGATTGATCCCACCGCCGAAGCGTAGAGAATATCATTCATGTGAGCACTCTCCTCATCAGTCTTAGGAGATGTCTTTTTAGAGAGGGTGATTCCATGATAAGCCAATAAATTACCGCGTTTGGAATCTCTTTAGTATAGTGTCAATGTTTCTGGATTGGGACAATCCTACCATCCTTTTAGATCGATCCCTATAGATCTTAATCCCCAGGATATATGAGGCATCACCCAGGTCTTTTATGGAGAATTTCCATGACAAGAAGAGTTTTACCGATTGTAGCATAAGAACATCATTTTCTATCAAGAGAATGGCATCCACGTATAATACGAGTAATACTACAATCCTCCCTACAATCTTCTTATATATACATGGTTCATCTTCTTTCTTGATGAAGTCAAACTCTTTGACAGCTATATCAAAACAGATGTTACAGCTCCGCGACGCCTTCTTTAATCCATAAGTCAATTTAAGAAGCTTGCACACTTTTCCGCTGCTCCCACTGTCTACGAAGCCTTCTGGCTGTGTCATATTGATGCCCTCTTCTAAATCACCATTTAGAAAGATGTTCTTGACATCCATCTGCCAGATTTCATAGTCATGGAAGGCTGCAATGGCAAGTAGGATCTAGATGGAATTAAGCACAGTCACTGGAGAAAAGATTTCGTCATAGAACACACCTGGTCTTTGGCGAAATCCTTTTGCTACAATTCTATTTTTGAAAGTCTCAACATTTCCATCTACACCGATTTTCTTCTTGAAGATCCATTTACTCCCGATGGATTTTACCCTTTCAAGAGCAGTCTCCAGAGTCCATACTTTATTGATGTACATGGATTCCATCTGAGATTGCATAGCATCCAGTCATTTCACAGAGTCCCCACTTATGATGGCCTGCTCGAAACTAGTAGGGTCATCATTTTCTATGATGCAATCCTCACATTCACCGTCTTTAAGAAAACTGTAGTATCTGTCGGGTGGATGAGGAACCCTATTAGATCTGTGGAGTGGCTGGGGTTCGTCCGGGACTATCGAATCCTGAGGTTCTATCAAATATTCAGTTGTAATTTGTGTTTTTGGAATCTTTTTCGGTTCAACCGTGCTCCCAATAATTTCTTTTGCAAGAAATTCCTTTTATAAAAAATGGCGTGCTGAGCAATAAACACCTTCTGTTTCCCGGTATGGTAGAACAGATATCCATTCGAATATTTTGGATATCCTACAAACTTACATAATACTGATCGTGCCTCGAGTTCATCCAGATTTTGTTTTATAACATATGCCGGACAACCCCTTATTTTAACACGTTTAAGACATGGCCTACTTCCTTTCTATATCTCATATGGAGTTTTAAGCACTGATTTGGATGGAACTTGATTTAATAGATATGTTGTTGCCTCAAGCGCATATCCCCAGAGGGTAAGAGGTAACTCAGCAATACTCATCATCAAGCGCACCATATCTACTAGGGCGCAATTCCTCTGCTCCGATACACCGTTATGCTGTGATGTGTACGGAGGAGTAGGCTGAAAGAGAATCCAATTCTCTTTTAGATAGTCTTAGAATTCTGTGCTTAAGTATTCTCCTCCTCGATCAGATCGTAGGATTTTGATACTTTTGCAAGTCTAGTTCTCTACTTTGTTCTTATATTCTTTGAATTTATCAAAAGTTCTGGATTTGTGTTTCAAGAAGAATACGTGTCCGAACCTAAAGAGATCATCAGAGAATGTAATGAAGTAAGAGAACCCACCAATTGCATGTGTAGACATAGGAACACATACATCATTATTTATTAGTCCTAAGAGTTTCATAGCTCTTTCTCCATATCTCGTAAACAGAGTTTTGGTCATCTTTCTTTTGAGACAAGACTGACAAGTTTCATAAGATGTAAATTCAAACGGATCTTAATATTCATCCTTATACAACTTAGCTAGTCTGGTATCTTTGATATGACTAAATCTACAATGCCACAAGAAACCTTCGTTCATTTCTGAACTCTTCCTCTTATGTGTATTGTGTATATTGAGATTATATTTTGGTTTAGAACATATATATCGTTACATAATATACCAAACCCAATCAATACTTGATTCAGGAAAATGTCCATAACATTATTCTCTAAAGAAAAGTTATACCTGTTAGTGTATATGCCCTAGAGGCCATTACTGTATCATACTAGTTTGTATATTACTTAATGGATGCTTGGGATATTCACCTTGTATATACAATCTTGCTCAAAATAGTAGTATGCTACTTGGTTTGTTTCTACTTCAATGTGTACTTGTGTTTATTTCAGTATATCACTTATACGCATTAGTGGAGCCCTTAGGATCTTTGCTTGATTACCAGCGTTGTGATGGCAGTCACACTAGTGGGGGCTGGGTAATCTATAAGCGCATCCTTATACAGGTCCCTAGTCGCAGGACTATCGAGACAGGGCATCGATACTCCGGAGTAGACTAGCGTATGCGCTTCTCATCCCAGTGTGGGAGATGGTCTGTCCCACAGCCATTAGTATGTCGTACTGGAGATAGTATACGGGTGCTCGTTGGGTTACGAGTACACTGGACAGGACTCGTCGGGAACTGACAGGTTGGTATTATACCTATCGTCAGTTATCAGTTCCCAGGTGACATGAGTACAGCTTAGTCCGCTGACTTGACACTGGCACTTCGCCTCAAGTGTGTTCCCACTGCACTTTGATCACTACCCTACCACGGCTCAAAGGAGTCGTGCAAACAGGTGGTGGTTGGGTGCAGTCCCGAAGCACTTGGAGGCAGTGACGGTTAGACAGGATTCGTCTCTCCCGGTATTGGGGGTTGACATCGCGCTGTGTCTAGGAGAGCCATTACACGAGTAGTCCCTGGCCAGGGCAAACGAGATATACTGGTAGGTTTCCAGTGTTATCTCAGGGTGTTTTGGGCTTCGCTCCGGCACGACTTGTACCGCTATTGGGGGACTGACGTTTACCACCCCCTAGGCCCGCCATGCGATGTATCAGACGAACAGACCGGACTGTACGGAGAATGTCACATTCAGACTCAGTAGGAGTTCAGATGGGGTTTCACCTCGTCAGCCTTCTTGTCGACATCTACCTGGGGACCGTTATGCACAGCTAGTGCCGCTTGCGGTCTGTGGTTAAACCCACTGCCAGCGTAGTGTCGAGTCTTTAGAGTCCCACACAGAGGGTATTCGCCTCTGGGCAAAACAGAGTAGAGGTCGCATGGTTTTGCGACAGGGTTCGTTCTCATCCGCGCACTTGTGCACGTTTGGAGTCCGGACGGATTATACTGGCAGGCTCTGGTTTGAGCCAGATACTGGTATATGTTTTGGGGGTTGCTTTTATATCTTGGTATTCTTGTTTTTCGGAACGAGAATGCAGGTGTGTATGCACAGTTGCTTGAGGCGGAGAATGAGATTTTTCATTAGGGTTTCGGAACGGGTGCGTATGCACAGTTGACAGTCTTCATTTTCCAAACCCTAATGGATTTATATATTATCTATTAATAATAATAATTAAATGAGAATTATGTTATGGTTGTTTTTTGTTGACTTGTTGACCTTGGTTGACTTGTTGACCATTGACCACTTTCATGCCTTGAAAGTCTTCCTTGATTCATGCTTACTTTTTATTAAATGAAGCATGGTTGTGGTCATTCAAAATACTACCATCAACTATTCTCATTTTCAATTATTATCATTTAGATAATATTTTTCTTTTGCAATATGGTTGCAAGAAAGAAATAATTGAGCTCATTCTATCATTCTCATTCTCTCTCCTCTCTTCATCTTCTTCTTCCTCTAGAAAAGAGAAACCTTCTCATGAGTTGAGAATCATTCTCTTTAAAAAGAAAAGCAAACCCTAATCACTCTCTACTCACTCTAGGATCAAAGGATTAGCAAGCCGGAGATTCTAGTTCACTCCAACTCCGAGAAAGAGCCCAAGGTCGAACCCTCGAGGTGGATCCATCTTCGACGGAAGAAGGCGACAAAAGAGAACCATCAACCTCTACAAGATTTCAAGAAGAAGGAGTTCAAGTTTAGGTATAACCCTCATCCGAGTAGCTAACTCCTTTTAGCGTATTTGCTAGTTTAGTTTAGACACGATCCCGACCTTGTTTAGTCCATGTTGCCTCTTGCACTAAAAATTTGATTTTTATACCGTTTCCGCCTCCCCGTAAGAACCGGGGGTCGCAATATGGACTTACAGTGGTATCAGAGCCTAACTAAACTGAAACTAGCTTGGTAGTGAAGTGTAACGAAGTTCGGAAACGAAAAAATCACAAAACCGGAAATATTACAAAACCTGAGTTTCTGTTGAAATTTTTTTGGCTCCAAATGAAAAACTTTATACTTGTAAAATTGTCTCAGGGTTTTGTAAGAGCACCCATGAAAAACGATGACCTAATTCCTTAAAACAGCCGCGCTTCCGCCGCACGAGGTAGGCATGTGCGGCGGAAGCGCCGCGCTTTGTATTCTTCTGTCCATCGATTTTCGTGCAGAGTGTTTGTGTGTTAGTTTTGGGATTTTTAAGATATATTATATGTACCCAGATTTTCCAGAACTGAAATTCACTTTTGGGGTCCTATAATTCCGTATTTTTTTCCGAACTTCACTGCACTTTGACTATGATGGTTATATCTGTGATGTTTGCATGTATTGAACGTCGGCTAATCGCTATAAGTCGATTAGTCGGGGTTATACATGATCTGTAATGTGCTGGAATGTGTATATGAATGTGTTGGACTGTCGCGGGTGAATAGCCGGGGTGGATGTGAGATGAGCTTTTGTTTTTCTTTCATTCATTGTAAATGTAAATTGATGTAATTATATTATTTGTTTGGCCGCACAACCGGGTCGGGGTTGTAGCCGTCATTGTATAATTCTTTTTACTGTTTTTGCTCCTAGGATAGACCCATGGTGGGGTGCACAAACTACCGGAAACATGGCGGGGAGTTTGCCGCACCCGTAGGGGTCTTGGGTGGGGTATTTGCTATTCACCGCGACCGTGTTATCCGCTTTTCGTTTCAGGCTCGAAAGGAATGCGGATTGCTAGTATATCCAATATATTCATCTGTGATCTGTAATGTCTATCATTGCTTTCTATTTAGGCGTTGCTTATGTTTTACAGCCGCGCTAGCCCAGCCCCCGCTCTGTCGTTAGTTAAGTAACCTAACGAGTGATGACGGGACCCCGTGGCGAATGCGAATGGCATAAGCGTACGTCATATTTTGGTTGTTTTCTGCAATGGTAGGAATTAAATGATGGGACGCATTAAAAGAACTAATGCAAGAATATCACGCATTAAAAGAACTAATGCAAGATAATAAACCAAGTTTAAGTCGATGGAACACTTTCGAAAAACCACTCGGTTCTTTTCAAAACTAACTTTTAAATGCGGAGATTGAGCCACTCCTTCTAAAAGCTATCTCGTTCCATCGATTAAATCAAGTTCACTACGTTCACGGTTTCGCCAAAACCATTCGTAGCCCTCCGTCGTTTCGTATGAATATTCAATAGTATTCAAGCTGTGTTTGTTGACCTTCGTCAAGGCATAGTGATTGGTAGCTATTGGGTGTTCATATGTAGCATAGATAGATGCGTTGGTTTGGGACACTCGCATTACCTTGTTGACCTTCGTCAAGGGTATATACGGGTGGATTCAAATTAACCTGGATAATGACGGGCAGAACTTGACATGTGACTTATGATTTGTTGACCTTCGTCAAGGTCATAAGAGCATGGGGCAAAAATCCACATCGGGAGTTTCATAAGTACTGAAACTTGCTAGATTTGCATACCATTTGGAGTGTGGTGATTCTGGTAGGATTCCTTCAGTTTCGTCACGCGATGATATTTGGATCCCGATCCTACTGTGAGTATATGCTACTCCTCGGGAAATTTCTCACTTAACGATCAATGCTATAAACCTAGTAGGTGCCTAGAAAGGTGTTAGCGGGGTTACGCCCCCAGGGAAAAGAGGTTCTTTAATTAAGGAACTTCGCGAAAGCGTTGGAAAACCTCCCTCGAAGTACCGACACCGGCCTGGCTGAACGGTTAAGCAAGTATTGTACGGTGGGATTGATCCTGACTAATTCTTCCTTTATGGTTTGAGGAGGGATTCGAGAAACAGTGGGAGCCATCCTGTTTAGACAAACTAAAAACCACTCTAAACTTGCAAGAGCATCATGCTGAGTGTTTCTTCTTCTCTCTCCTAATTGCAGCGACCAATCAACATGACTGGACTTAAGTTACTCCTAGATAAAAACAAACTGACAGGGCCAAACTACAAAGATTGGCTCAGGAATGTCAAGATAGCAATCACTTATGACAAGCTGGGGTATCTTCTTACCACCAAAGCTCCCCCTGTCCCTGGTCCAACTTCCAGCGTCGCGGATAAGGAAATCCGCAAGACTTGGGAGATTGATAGCGCGAAGGCCAAGTGCCTCCTGCTTGCCTCGATGGACAACGAACATCAGAGGAGGCATGAGAATATGGACATGGAGTCCATATTGCTCCATACAAAAGAACTGTATGGAGAGCAATCACGTATCGCAAGATACGAAGCGTCGAAAAAGTTGTTTTCGACAAGAATGGCCGTCGGATCATCAGTAGCCGAGCACGTGCTAAAGATGATCGGCTACATTGAGGAGCTCGCTGACCTAGGGATCACATTGGAGAGTGAGCTATATACGGATATAGTTCTCCAGTCCCTTCCTTCCACTTACGCCCAGTTTATACTGAACTTCAACCTACAAGAAAAAGAGGTTGAACTATCAGAGCTCCTCAACATGCTGAGGAGCGCAGAGGGCACCCTACAGAAAAGTAGGGATACATCCACTTTGTTTGTAGGAGGATCATCTTCTTCTAGGTCCAAGGCGAAAGCCAAGGGAAAGAAGAAGAAGGCCCCCGCCAAACCAAGGGGCGGTGTTAGTAAAGTGGATACGAAGGGAAAAGGTAAAGCAACAAAGATAGCGGGGAAGCTTGTGGATAAGGAAGAATGCTTCTTTTGTCATAAGAAAGGACACTGGAAGAATGATTGCAGGGCCTGGAAGGCCAGAACACAGGAATTGAAGCAGGTTGCAGCTTCAGCTTCAGGTGTGTATGTTATTGAAAACTGTCTTTCAATAAACTCTACTTCCTGGGTATTGGATACCGGATCAGGATCTCATATCTGTAATTCTTTGCAGGCGTTGAGAAACCGTAGGGATTTGAAGGCAGGTGACATGACCCTCAGAGTTGCGAACGGAGCTAGCATGGATGCTAAAGCCGTGGGGGACTATCACCTGGGAATGTCAGATGGACATGTTTTGGTTTTGCGTAATTGCTTTTTTGTACCCAACGCAACTTGTAATATCATTTCTGTATCTTTAGTTTCTAAAGAAGGTTATGAATTTGCGTTTGTAAGTAATGTTGTAAACATTCACCTTAATCAAGTTTTGATTGGGTCAGGTACATTGAGTAATGGTATATACGTGTTAAACCAACCACAGATTTTCAACGTCCAGAATACACACAAAAGAAAGTCTCCGGAAATGAATCAGACTTTCTTATGGCATTGTAGATTGGGTCACATCAATGAGAGAAGGTTGACTAAGTTACATACAGAAGGGTATTTGAATGCGTTCGAATATCAGTCGTATGCCACTTGTCAATCCTGTCTCAAAGGAAAGATGACAAAGACTCCGTTTACTGGACATGGAGTAAGAGCGAGCGAGCTCTTAGGACTCGTACACAGTGACGTGTGCGGTCCAATGTCTACACATGCCCGAAGCGGACATTCTTACTTCATTACTTTTACGGATGACTTCTCAAGGTATGGTTATGTCTTCTTAATGAAACATAAGTCCGAGGCCTTTGGAAAATTCCAGGAGTATAAGAATGAAGTGGAGAAACAGACCGG
The DNA here is from genome assembly GCA_030015575.1 of Agapanthus africanus. Lineage (NCBI taxonomy): Eukaryota > Viridiplantae > Streptophyta > Magnoliopsida > Asparagales > Amaryllidaceae > Agapanthus > Agapanthus africanus. Next base: position 477,841,645 of record CM057346.1, on the reverse strand, counting down.
CAAAAGTATTAAGATTCTAAGATCGGATCGAGGTGGAGAATACTTAAGTGCCGAATTCCTGAATTACTTAAAAGAGAATGGTATTCTCTCTCAGCTTACTCCTCCATACACTCCGCAACATAACGGCGTATCGGAGAGACGGAACCGAACCCTATTGGATATGGTTCGGTCCATGATGAGTAACGCTGAGTTACCGCGATCATTCTGGGGATATGCACTAGAAGCAGCTGCGTATCTCTTGAACAAGGCTCCCACCAAGACTGTGCCTACCACCCCATATGAGATGTGGACTGGGAAGAAACCCTGTCTTAAGTATCTTAAGGTATGGGGATGTCCAGCTTTTGTAAAAAAAGCAGCATGCGGACAAACTTGAGGCACGTTCAGTACAGTGTAAGTTTGTGGGATACCCAAGGAACTCCAGGGGGTATCTTTTCTATTCCACTGAGGAGCAAAAGGTCTTTGTTTCTCAGCATGCCCGCTTCTTGGAAACTGAGTTTTTAGAAACCCAGATAAGTGGGGACACAATAGAACTGGAAGAGGTTCCAGAACCACAGACTGTTACTGAAAGCTTAGTGGAACCAGAGGGTTCAACAGAACAGGACATTCCTACGCCGCTCCGCAGGAGTAGTAGGCAGTCTCATCCGCCCGAGAGATACTGCGGTTTTCTCATAGACGGGGATAGAGAGGATTGCATCATAGATTATGATGAGCCTACTAGCTTCCAGCAGGCCGTTCAGAGCATTGACTCAGTGAAATGGCTGGATGCAATGCGGACCGAAATGGAGTCCATGTACACCAACAAGGTATGGACGTTGGACATTGCTCCAGATGGGGTAAAACCCGTAGGATGCAAGTGGATCTTCAAAAGGAAGATTGGTGTAGATGGACAGGTTGAGACCTATAAAGCTAGGCTGGTAGCGAAAGGTTTTCGTCAAAGACCTGGCTTGGACTACGACGAAACCTTTTCTCCAGTAGCCATGCTGAAATCCATTCGGATCCTTCTTGCCATTGCTGCCTTCCACGATTATGAGATCTGGCAAATGGACGTAAAGACAGCTTTTCTAAATGGAAATTTAGAGGAGTGTGTCTATATGGACCAGCCAGAGGGTTTCATTCAGAGTGGGAGCAGCGGAAAGGTGTGCAAGTTGCTTAAGTCCATCTATGGACTAAAGCAGGCATCGCGGAGTTGGAACATCTGCTTTGATGAGACAGTCAAAGAATTTGGCTTTATCAAAAATCCAGATGAACCATGCATCTATAGTAGATTTGTAGCGAGAACTGTAGTATTCCTCGTTTTATACGTGGATGACATTCTCTTGATAGGAAATGACATTCCTATGCTACAATCTGTCAAGGGATTCTTGTCACAAAGGTTCTCCATGAAAGACCTGGGTGATGCCTCATACATCCTGGGGATCCGGATCCATCGTGATAGATCCAAGAGGATATTGGGACTTTCTCAGTCCAGGTACATCGACACCATAGTGAAAAGATTCAGTATGGAAGATTCCAAGCGCGGTAACCTACCGGCTTGTCACGGGATCACCCTCTCCAAAGAGATGTCTCCCAAGACTGATTTGGAGAGGGATCGCATGTCTATTATACCCTACGCTTCTGCGGTAGGCTCTATAATGTATGCGATGTTGTGTACCAGACCGGATGTAGCTTATGCACTGAGTGTGGTAAGCCAGTATCAGTCTAACCCTGGGGAGAAACACTGGATAGCAGTAAAGAACATTCTCAAGTACCTGAGAAGGACTAAGGAGATGTTCTTGGTGTATGGCGGAAAAGACCTCCAGATCGAGGCCTTTGCTGACTCCAGCTTCCAGAGTGACAAGGATGATTCCAAGTCCATGTCGGGTTTTGTCTTCACCCTCAATGGAGGGGCGGTGTGTTGGAAGAGTTCCAAACAGGAAACCGTTGCAGACTCGACGATGGAAGCGGAATACATCGCTGCATCTGATGCCGCAAAAGAAGCTGTCTGGATGAGGAAGTTCTTGAAAGAACTTCAGGTGGTTCCGTCCATTGTTAACCCAATACCTCTGTATTGCGACAACAACGGGGCTATAGCTTTAGCGAAGGAACCCAGGTCCCATCAGAGATCCAGGCACATCTTGAGGCGGTATCACCTGATCAGGGAGATCGTGGATCGCAAGGAGATCGAGGTTCGGAGGGTTGCTTCAGAAGAGAACACTGCAGATCCATTCACCAAGGCCCTACCCCAGACTCAGTTCGAGCGGCTGATCGAGATGATAGGTCTTCGATACGCCAGTACATGGCCTTAGTGCAAGTGGGAGATTGTTAGTGTATATGCCCTAGAGGCCATTACTGTATCATACTAGTTTGTATATTACTTAATGGATGCTTGGGATATTCACCTTGTATATACAATCTTGCTCAAAATAGTAGTATGCTACTTGGTTTGTTTCTACTTCAATGTGTACTTGTGTTTATTTCAGTATATCACTTATACGCATTAGTGGAGCCCTTAGGATCTTTGCTTGATTACCAGCGTTGTGATGGCAGTCACACTAGTGGGGGCTGGGTAATCTATAAGCACATCCTTATACAGGTCCCTAGTCGTAGGACTATCGAGACAGGGCATCGATACTCCGGAGTAGACTAGCGTATGCGCTTCTCATCCCAGTGTGGGAGATGGTCTGTCCCACAGCCATCAGTACGTCGTACTGGAGATAGTATACGGGTGCTCGTTGGGTTACGAGTACACTGGACAGGACTCGTCGGGAACTGACAGGTTGGTATTATACCTATCGTCAGTTATCAGTTCCTAGGTGACATGAGTACAGCTTAGTCCGCTGACTTGACACTGGCACTTCGCCTCAAGTGTGTTCCCACTGCACTTTGATCACTACCCTACCACGGCTCAAAGGAGTCGTGCAAACAGGTGGTGGTTGGGTGCAGTCCCGAAGCACTTGGAGGCAGTGACGGTTAGACAGGATTCGTCTCTCCCGGTATTGGGGGTTGACATCGCGCTGTGTCTAGGAGAGCCATTACACGAGTAGTCCCTGGCCAGGGCAAACGAGATATACTGGTAGGTTTCCAGTGTTATCTCAGGGTGTTTTGGGCTTCGCTCCGGCACGACTTGTACCGCTATTGGGGGACTGACGTTTACTACCCCCTAGGCCCGCCATGCGATGTATCAGACGAACAGACCGGACTGTACGGAGAATGTCACATTCAGACTCAGTAGGAGTTCAGATGGGGTTTCACCTCGTCAGCCTTCTTGTCGACATCTACCTGGGGACCGTTATGCACAGCTAGTGCCGCTTGCGGTCTGTGGTTAAACCCACTGCCAGCGTAGTGTCGAGTCTTTAGAGTCCCACACAGAGGGTATTCGCCTCTGGACAAAACAGAGTAGAGGTCGCATGGTTTTGCGACAGGGTTCGTTCTCATCCGCGCACTTGTACACGTTTGGAGTCCGGACGGATTATACTGGCAGGCTCTGGTTTGAGCCAGATACTGGTATATGTTTTGGGGGTTGCTTTTATATCTTGGTATTCTTGTTTTTCGGAACGAGAATGCAGGTGTGTATGCACAGTTGCTTGAGGCGGAGAATGAGGTTTTTCATTAGGGTTTCGGAACGGGTGCGTATGCACAGTTGACAGTCTTCATTTTCCAAACCCTAATGGATTTATATATTATCTATTAATAATAATAATTAAATGAGAATTATGTTATGGTTGTTTTTTGTTGACTTGTTGACCTTGGTTGACTTGTTGACCATTGACCACTTTCATGCCTTGAAAGTCTTCCTTGATTCATGCTTACTTTTTATTAAATGAAGCATGGTTGTGGTCATTCAAAATACTACCATCAACTATTCTCATTTTCAATTATTATCATTTAGATAATATTTTTCTTTTGCAATATGGTTGCAAGAAAGAAATAATTGAGCTCATTCTATCATTCTCATTCTCTCTCCTCTCTTCATCTTCTTCTTCCTCTAGAAAAGAGAAACCTTCTCATGAGTTGAGAATCATTCTCTTTAAAAAGAAAAGCAAATCCTAATCACTCTCTACTCACTCTAGGATCAAAGGATTAGCAAGCCGGAGATTCTAGTTCACTCCAACTCCGAGAAAGAGCCCAAGGTCGAACCCTCGAGGTGGATCCATCTTCGACGGAAGAAGGCGACAAAAGAGAACCATCAACCTCTACAAGATTTCAAGAAGAAGGAGTTCAAGTTTAGGTATAACCCTTATCCGAGTAGCTAACTCCTTTTAGCGTATTTGCTAGTTTAGTTTAGACACGATCCCGACCTTGTTTAGTCCATGTTGCCTCTTGCACTAAAAATTTGATTTTTATACCGTTTCCGCCTCCCCGTAAGAACCGGGGGTCGCAATATGGACTTACAATACCCATCTTTATCTAACAAAGAAACATATATTACATTGCATAACATAGACGGTACATAGTAATAGTCGTTCAAAATCAGTGTATTGCCATTTGGCAACACCAGGTGATATTCGCCGACTGCATCAGCAGCAACACTTGCTCCATTCCCTACTTTGAGGGACATATCATCATTTCCCAATGCTCTACTTTTTTTAACCCTTGTAATATGTTACAAATGTGGGATCCTGATCCGATATCCAATACTCATGACGTAAAGAAAACTGAGAAACGGTTCTCAATAACCAACACATCCTAAGAAGATGTATCAGAATGCTTCTTCTTCGATAGGCTTTTGTAGAAATCCTTGCATTCCCCTTTCCCATGCTCATACTCATGACTGTTGTCACAAGTTAGAGCAGAACCAACGTTCCCCAGTCTGGTAAAATAAGCGGGTTCGGTGAAGTCATACATTTTATTATCTTGATTAAGACGTAACATGATTGCTACCTGAAGAGAGAGAAAAGAAACACTTAGCATGCGCTCTTGAAATATTAGATTGGTTAATTAATTTATCTAATCAGGATGGCTCCTGTTGTTTCGTCGAATTCTCCTTCAAACCCTAAATGAAAAATTAGCCGGGATAAATTGCACCCTACAAATTCACTAACAGTTCAACCAGACCACTATTGGTACTTCTAGGGAGGCTCCCCGTGCTTTCGTACGGACCTAATTTAGAATAACCATTTTTCTGCAGAGGTATAACTCCGTTAACACCTTTCTAGACACCTACTGGATTAGCTAATTATAAAGTGTGAAACTCTTTTGAGAGTAACTTTTAATCATAGTAGGAATCGGGACCCAACTATCATATAGAAGGTATGTAATCACATTGCAAGTTCCAACACTTGAAACTCTTGATTTTTTTTACCCCTAACAGCTTATGACCTTGACAGAGGCCAACAAACTATAAGTCGCTAGTCAAGTTCAACCCGTTATTTCGTGATTGACTTAGATCCATCCGCACAACCCTTGATAGAGGTTAACAAGGCCATAGACTGTCCTAACCGATCGCACCTTATGCTGCAGAAAATCATCACTCAGCTACCGTACACTACGCCTTGACAGAGGTCAACAAACACATCACGAATACTGAGTACTCTAAAATTCTGAAATGACGGAGGGCTATGACTGGTTTTGATGAAAACTATGAACGTAATAAACTTGATATTATTGAACTAACCGAGTGACTTTGAAAAAGAGTGGCTTAGGCTCCTTTTTTAAATCAAGTGGTTTTTAAGAAAACCGAGTAGTTTTAAAATTGGTTCCAATAACATCATTTTAGGTTTATTTCTCTGCATTAATCTAAATAAATGCAGTCACATCATTTAAATTCCTATTCATGCTAGAAACAATCAAAATAGAACGCACATATATGCCATTAACATTCGCCATGAGGCCCCGGGTCTTCACCGCAAGGTTACATAACATACGGCAGGGCGCGGGTAGGGCTAGCACGGATGCAAAACATATATATCGTTTATATATATATATATATATATATATATATATATATATATATATATATATATATATCATCACAGACAGGTAATCACATTACAGAATGCGATAATAAATAAATAATGTACAAGCGGATAAAGTAGGAGCCCCGTGTTTGGTTTGAGCCGCAAACGAAACGTGAGGTTCCCGGTCGTGTGAATTGCACGTACATCATCAATCCTAGACCACTACGGGCACAGTAAGCCACCCGCCGATTTTAGAAGTGAGGCAACTCAATATGAGTGGGCACCCAGCGCATTATAGAACTCGGTAACTTGAGCACTCCTCTGCGGATCTAACCTAACCCCTACAAGTGCGGCGAGCAACCCTACCAATTCTAGAATGAGATGACCCGGTCTCAACTCCTTAATATAGCCACCTGTTGTATTCTAGAACCCAGTTACTCGAGCACTTCTCCATGGGTTATCCTAGTACATGTAATAAATCATTTATACAATGGTGATTACGATCGCAACCATATCGTGCCCCAATAAAAGAATATACATATACAGGTGACAACGACCACAAACCGGCCGATCTCCCTGAATAAAAGAAAATACATGTATAATAATCGAATTTACAACTAAGTAACGCATGAGGGGCTATTCATCATGACAATCCGACTTTTCCATCACAACATAAAACAACATCAACATCATCACAAATATCAAATGCGTAACCTCTTCTAATTGATCATATAACAATTAGAGGACATTTTACCACACATATCTATAAAAGTAGAAAACCAAAACCAATTCGTAACCAAACTATCATTAACCCGCGAATTTATACGTTCGAAATTCTAAACAATTTGAACTTCAATCGCAAACTGACGCATCAAAAACCTCTCATTTTTTGCACGAAATCGAAACCCGTTAACCCCAAACCTCCCCCCCCCCCCCACACACACTATTTGAGCCTTGATTCGGCCTCGAAACAGGGCCGAATCATGGGCAGAAACGACAACACATCAGGGCCGGAACAGCCCCAAATTGAGGCGGATCCAGTGGTTGTCCGCTCCGATGCGAGGCCGAATCAGCCATGGTTCGGCCCTATTTCGTGGCCTAACTGAGAAAAAATTAGATAGATATCGGGCTATCATGAGCCTACACAAATTTCTTGGTCCGTACCAAGAATCCGTTGGCTCCGGCAGAAGCGAAAATAAGAGCTTTTCATGCAAATTTTCAAAACTAAGTTTTAATAAAATAGGTTAATGAAATTTTTTTTGGCTATAAATATCAATTTTTATGTCTTTAGGGTAGCTCTGATAACAGTGTAAGGTTGTTTAGCTCTCTTGAATATGGGTTTTAGCAAGGCGGAAGCATTTTCAAAATTTTCCAGACAAGGAAACAACCAAAAACTCTACTAAAAGACCTAAAGACTACAACTTACTAACAAAAGGAAATTAGTCTACAAGTTGAAACTATAAGCTTTGTAGCTTCTTCAAGTGCTCCATGGTAGACTCCTCCTAGGCTCCTAGGCTCCATGATCAAGCTTGAAAAACATCCTCTTTGTCAAAGATGATCCACATGAGGAGAATCCCACTCTAGCTTCTACTCCACTTCAAGCTTGTGACTTTTGGTGAAGCTACTTGGTTCTTGATCTTGCTTGGATGAATCTCCAAGTGATGTAGAATTTAATCTCCTAATTAACCTCTCTTTTATCTCTCTTTTATATATTCTTTTCATTGAGTTATGAGAACAAAAGAGAAGGAGAGACAAAGAAATCATCCAAATAAATTACATAGTGAAGAGAAATGAGAGCTATCCCTCTTATAACCCTTCCACTTTCTCTCCCCTTGACTTGGCCAAAAAAATAAGGTGGGTGTGTACCCTAGTCTTTCATATAATCACATGGTCTCCACTAATGAACAAAGAAAAATAGATAAAAAGAATATGATAACATATTCTTTTCTTTTCTTTTTGTATCATAATACAAAAATTAAATAAAGAGAGGAATAAATATAAAGAGATTAAATTACTAGATATATATATATATATATATATATATATTAAACAACAATTGATTTAACATCCGTCTTTTCAAAAGATCAGTTAGTAATCCAATGTCCGATTAAATTGCGTGTATCAAAATACACCAATTTAATCGAACTCCTACACGCATCACCATACGCACTCTATATCGTTTTGCTAGAATGGGAAAAATCTCTATGTAGGATTCTAAAGACTCGACAATACGCTGGCTGTAGGTTAGGATCACATAAGATTGATCTGAAACACTTTCAGATCAATCCACTTTCGAGTTATTCCACAAGCACGTCAGCAGCACAAGTTGTAAGTAACGGCTACCCAGGTATTGATCGAACAGAAGATCGACAAGCAAGCTTATCCGAACCACTAAAGAGCCCATCAGTGACATTCACCGTACAGTCCGGTCTCTTCGTCTGAGAGTGTCACAAAGCAGGTCTGGGAGGTGGATTTCGTCAGACTCCCAATAACTCGATAAGTCGTACTGATGTCTGACTCATAATCACCCGAGACAAAAATGATAACACTTATCATTGTATCTCAACCGTCTTGGCCAGGGACTTATGGTTATAGCTAATCTAGCACTGCGTAACATCAACTCCCTATACCGGGAGAGATAAATCCCTTGAATCGTTCACTGCGTCCATGTTCTTTGGGACTGTACCCAACAAAAACCTGTTTGCACGATTCTTTAAAACCGTGGTAGGGTAATAATCAAAATACAGTGGGAACACACACAAGACACTATGACGATCTCATGTCGACAGACTACCCCATATTCATGTTACCTGAGAACTGCTATCTGACGATAGATATAATACCAATCAAGAGTTCTCGGTGAGTCCGTTCTGTGAAACTCATTCTCTAATGAGCACCTGTATACAATCTTTAGTGTCAAACACCAATGGCTATGGGAAAAATCATCTCCTCTGGCGGGGTCAAGAAATATATACACAAGTCTAATCTGGAGTATCGATGGCTAATCTCGATACTCCCACGACTAGGAACATTTAAGGATATGCTTATAGACTACGCAGACACCACTAGTATAATCTCTATCATAATCCTGATGGTCAAGCAAAGATCTTACAGGCATTATCAACATGTATTAGCGATAACAATAACAAGAATAAACTATACACATGAATGATAAAGAAAAACCAAATAACATACTATCATATCGAGCAAGACCGTCATGTACATACATGTATCCAAGCATCTATTCTAATATACAATAATGGCTTCTAGGGTATACATATCTAACAATTAGTGCTCAACTTAATAAAGAACGGAAATTTAAAATGACAAGGCTTCTTAAAGTATATATTGATTTCTTTGCCTGGACTTATTCTGATATGCCAAGTTTGGACCTGGAGATCGTGGTCCACAAATTCGCGACCGAACCAAGCAAGAAGTCGGTGAAACATCTTCAGTGCAACATGAGTATTAAAGTTGAGAAAGTCATTATAAAAGAGGTCAAGAAGCTGATAGACGCCGACTTCATCCGTGAAGAGCAATATCCTGTTTGGGTCTCTTCAATAGTCCCAGTCAAGAAGAAAAACGGAGATATTAGATTCTTCATTGACTTCAGCGACGTCAATAAAGCTTTCCCCGATAATGACTTCCCACTGCCAGCCACAGAGTTGCTGATCGATAATACCTCAACATATAAGATATTCTCAATTATGGATGGCGAATCCGGCTATGACCAAATAAAAATATGCCTAGAGGACGAGAAGCATACTGTCTTTAAGACTCCGATAGGCGTCTACTGTGATAAAGTTATGCCTTTTGGCCTCAAGAATGCTGGGGCTACATATCAGAGGGTAATGACTAGACTTTTTGATGAACTTGTACATGATATTTATGAATGTTATGTAGATGATCTCATTGTAAAAAGTTCTAATAAAAGTGATCATTGAAAGCATTCGCAAATTTGAATTAAAAATGAATCCTACTAAATGTGCTTTTGGTGCGTCTTCCGGCAAGTTTTTGGGTTTCATTATTAGTTACAAGGGTTTAGAGATAGATCCAGCTAAGATAAAGGCGATTATGGATATGCCATCCCTTCGAACTCTTAAAGAGTTACGCTATATTTAAGGGAAATTGGTTTACATCCGAAGATTCATTACTAATCTTTCGGGGAAATACGCTATATTACCTAAGCAAGGAGCTTATGGAAGCTAAAATAAATTACTCTCCTATTGAAAAACACTACCTATCTTTAGTCTTTGCTGTGACTAAGCTTATGCCCTATTTATTATCAAATGAAATTTGGTTACTATCAAAAACCGATCCTATAAAATATTTAATGAGGTACCAGTGTTGGTTGGATGACTCACCAAATGGGCGTTAATATTACTCTAATTTGACATTCAATATGTGTCTCAAAAAGCAATTAAGGTCAAGCTCTCGCTAACTTTTTATCTGCACACCTAGTACCAGATAATTCATCTCTGATATATGAATTGCCAGGGGAAGATATTCTTCTTATAGAATAAGATGAGCCATATTGGGAATTGTACTTTTTGACGATGTGTTATCACTTGAACCCGAAGTACAAGGTGGAATTACTAAAGTCAAAGTAGGACTTGGTATAGTGTTCATTACCCCTACCAGGGGCATTCTTAGACAAGCCTTCGAGATGAAGGAACCTAAAACAACTAATGAGACTGAATACAAAGCCCTTATTCTCAGTTTGGAGCTCTCAATCCAAACGGGGATACGAAATCTACATATTTATGGAGATTCTCAGCTAATAGTAACACAGGTTTTAGGAACCTTCAAGATATACAAACCAACATTAATCAAGTATTGCAAGCAAGCTAGAAGAATACTCTTGCAGATACGTGTATTCAAGCTGGAAAATTTACTAAGGTCGCAAAATGGGAAGGCTGATGCGCTAGCAAAGCTGGCTAAGGAATTAGATGTCCCTAACCTAAATGAAATTTCTATCATTGTGCAAAACCGCCTAAGTGTATGCCTGGCGTCTCTTGATGATGAAGAAGCGCTTGATCTAAATTTACACATTCAAAAAGGCAAAGAAACCACAAAGAAGTCAAATTAGTGACAAAGATTCCTAGACTTCTTTTGTAATGATATATTACCTGATGAAAAATCTGCTCGATTTGCTCTAAGAAAACAAGCATTACGATATGTGTACTTTAATAGTACACTATATCGTCGTACTTTTGATGAGCTTCTGTTACGATGCCTATCTGCGGATGAGGCGGAAAAAGTAATGGAAGAAATTCATTTAGAGGTATGCGAGGCCTATCAAGCTGGTCCTAAATTGAAAATTAAAATCAAAAGAATGGGTTATTATTGGCCAAACATGACACAAGATTGCATACAACATGCAAAGACATTTCATATGTGCTAAATACATGATAATTTCATTCATATGCACCTAAATCCACTACATCCCACTGTGTCCTCTTGGCCCTTTGAGATGTGGAGAACATATATTGTTGGTCCAATTGAAGCTCTATCGTCCAATGGACACAGGTTCATTTTGGTCGTTACCGATTATTTCTCGATGGTCCGAAACCATGAGTTTCAAAGAAAATACCATCATCAAGTTCTTTAGGAACAATGTGTAGGGATTATCTAGCACCATCCTAGGGTTTGGGTTGCATCACGCATACTATATTAAAATTTTAGGTGGTGCTAAACAATACCAACCATGAATCGAACTAGAAAATTAGGGTAACAACATATAGTATCACATACTAAGTAGTGTCTAACACTAAGAGGTAAGTAATACAACCATTGTAGACCTCCTCTTGTGACTCCTTAGATTAAGTAGAGTTTGAACCGGTTCGCTTGGATCCTTCCATGTCCACGATGATCCACCACAAAGTCCCTTTGCTCAAGCTCCTACCTTCACTTGATCTATGAAGAAGTGGAGCAAACAACCTACACTAATGGGCTAGACAAGTATAGATTGGTGATGTGGGTTTGGATCTCACTCAAAAACCTTTTCTTTTTAAGGTCTTCCCTCACGTTTGAAACCCTAGAGAGCTTGAAAGAGGAAGAAGGAGATGAGAGGCTTAACTTAACTCAAGTGATAATAATCATATGAATATAATCCAAAAGGAGTAAGTGAATTATGTCATGCTTAACTATGGTTACAAAATATCTAGATATTTTGAGACTTGAGGTTAAGAAAAATCATGGGCTACAAAACCATGGGCAATGAAACCATGGTATTAACTTGGGTCAACACAAGAGAAGAGAGTTGAATAGTCAACCATGATTTTATTCCCGTTTTGCTTTTCTCAAATAAACAAAATATATAAATATGTTGCCATGTGAGTCTTGCATTGCCACCACTTATGTATCATCAACCATGACACCTGTATGCTTGCATGTGTGCATCCATATCAACATATACATACACTCATGCATGCAACATAAAGAAATAGGTTTAAATAAATGAGCTAATAGACTTAATATTAAATCAACACTTAATTTAATAACCCGGTCATATCACATACGACCCGTCCAATAGTAAACGCCTGATTAAGATACGGTATCAAATACACGCATTTAATCAAGCTCCCGCGCATATCTTATATGCACCCCACATCTTTTCGCCTGAACTAGGAGACCCCTTTATGGGACTCTAAGACTCATCAATACGCTAGCAGTAGGCAATGATCATATCACATACCCACAAACCGTCAGTATCACAAGCTGTACATAACGGCTCCCAGGTATTGAGCGATCATAAGAAACACAAGCGAACCTGTCAAAAATCCCTTCGAGCCAACTAGCAACACTTACTGTACAGTCCGGTCTCTTCGTCAAATATGCTGCATATCGAGTCTAGGGATGGTATCGTCGACCCCAATAACTCAATAAGTTATGCCGGTATATGGCTCATAACAGATCGAGAAACTACTGATAACACTTATCAGTAAATCTCATCATCCCTGGCCAGGGACTTCCTGTTATAGCCAATCGTACATAGCGTAACATCAACCCCCAATACCGGGAGAGACAAAACCTCTCCTATCGCTCATTGCCTCCATGTGCCTCAGGACTGTACCCAAAATCCACCTGTTTGCACGACTCAGTAGAGCCGTGGTAGGATGGAGATTAAAGTACAGTGGGAGGACACACAAGACTCTATGAAGATCTCGGGTCTATAGACTAACATGTACCAGTGTCACCTGAGAATTGCTATCCGACGATAGATATAATACCATATAGGAGTTCTCGGCGAATCCGTTCAGTGTACCCAGTCTCACTGAGCACCCGTGTACGGTCAGGATATGGGATCATCCATCGCCCATCATATGGGTCAAGTAACGTATACGCTAGTCTACTCTGGAATATCGATGCCCCGTCTCGATACACCTACGACTAGGAACATTTCAAGGATATGCTTATAAACTACACATGTCCCACTAGTATGATCCGCATCATAATCTCAGTAGTCAAGAAAATATCCTAAGGGCTTTATCAATATGTACCAAAATGAGTAAGATGCATGGTCAAATGAACATGTCAAGATAAAGTACAACCAGATAGCATACTATCATGTCGAGCAAGAATATCCCCTGAATATACACACACATACATACCGGTACATACACTATCATATAATGGCCTCTAGGGCATACATATATCCAACACAATGTGCTTTATTGGCTCGGTATTCTGAGACGAATACTATCGGATAATGGTCTGGCCTATAAAAGCAGCAAAGTCGTAAAGTTCACCACAAATAATCAAATCGATTGGCGATAATCTTCTTTATATAATCCTAGGGCTAATAGTTATTAACCGCCGAAAACAGAGACGAACTGGGATAGATCGTCTTGCCTGAATTTGGGGGTAGATGCTATTTGGATTTATCTGTCCACCTCTCCGAAGATACCAAGATGATTTATGGCACCATATATCGGAGGTTTGGATAGACGCGATCGTTATAGCAGACTTTATCATATTCCCCCACATTTTATGAGGGGTTTTTAATTGTAGGGACGCTCTTTCCTGCAGGCGCAAGCCCCTGCAGTTAATTACGTTGCCGCATTGCGATAACCACTTTCTCCTGCTCCGGGAGTTCACTTCGTGTCGTGTGTATGTGTTTTTGTTTGTTTTGGTTGCCCATGGATTATATACGGAGGCTAGTTTGTTTCGTCGTCCGTAGAGCGCGGATTAGTCCAAATCCGTATATTTGAGATTTGGGTTTAGGTCAAGAATTTTTCTCGACGGGGCCCATGTTGGTAGCTTGGTTTGCCAATTGGAATGAACTTAGGACGCAGATCTCACATTTGTGCGGTTCATGGGATATTTGGATTTGATCTAAGGATCATTAACCATATTTGAGACTAAGATCGACTTATGAGCAATGAGCATATAGGCTCAACTAATCGTTGGATGTAACATTTCAAAAATATAAAATATTATTTTAGAATTTAAATAACAAAATAATATATTTTGTGAAAACCATTCGATTTGCGAATTGGGGTTTTTGTAAAATGGTATAATTATATACCAATATTTGGAAAATAATTGGAGATTAAAATGATTTATTTATTAAAAAGGTATTTATTGGATTTTGGCATTTTATAAATTATTATGCAATTATTATATGCAAGTTTAAATTAAACTTGATTAGTGCGCTACTAATCATGATTAAGCCAAATCCGTATTTTTAATTAGCCATGGTTAGTGCACCATGACATGTTACATTTTTGGTTACATGTTGTTTTCATTTGAATTTGTGATTTATTTGTTAGTGAGAAAAGAGAAAAGAAAAGAAAAGAGACATGATGACTTGAGGAGAGAGAGAGGGGACACACTCATAACATGAGGCATGGGCATGGGCATGTGAGAGAATGAAAGAGGGAGGGTATGGCTCCTACACTTGACTTCCTTCATCCATTATTTCTTCACCTCATCTTTCTTCAACTCCTCCTTCATCTTCTTCTTCACTTCCTCCACCTCCTCTACCTCCCCTACAAACACCCCAAATTATCACCAAAACCCCACACTCCCTTCACAAAAGTTGATCCCCACCTCATCCTACACTCCATGGCAAGTTCAGGTTTGTATTTTGAAGACTTTAGGCAACCCAAGAATTTTCTTGAGTTGCCAAATGAGGTAATCCCTACACTTTTATTTGAGGTAATTGTGTTTAGTATATCCTATTAGTGTTTAGAGTTAAACTTTTATCGTTATGTGATTTTAGAAATTTCCAAGTTGATATTTAGTGGATGTGTGTACTTTTGATGTGGTTATTGAGGTTTAGTGAAGGTTTACAAAACCTTAGAGATGATTTCTGACCAAGACTAGAAACCAATTACACAAACTTAGAATTTTCCTGATATCGGTTTTCTTGAATTGTGACGCTCAGATGGAATCTGGAGCAACTTGGGATGGTTATAAGAAAATCAAATAACTATATTGGCCTAGTTAGACCACCATAAGACCACTACAGAAGAACGAGACGGAATTTCTTTGTTGGGGCCGGCGACGCCGGGTATTATAGCAATCTCATCGGGCTAGTTTTGGGTTCTGGTGTTGGATTTTGTTCTATACCGTACACACCTTATAACCTAGCCCCTGTATTGTTAGTTTAGTCCCTATATACGTGAGCAAAAATCTGGGAGTGATTTCCTCAGTTGCCGTATTATTTTTTCTGATATTTGAAACTTGGATTTATGAATTTCTTGATGTGATTTAGTCATTGGACATTTATACGTCAACAGCGAGCGTTATTTGGTTGTTTTTGCATGCGTAAGCTATAGGTTCTAATCTATGAGAACTTCGTGTGCCATATCAGTTTTTTGGACTTGATTTTAATAGTATTACGATTGTGTATTGATTGTAGGTACCTTCGCGTGGACTTCCGAGATGACGAAGCACATCGACTTCGGCTAAGCAAGGAGTTTTGCAGGTGAGTAGATTTATATCTACGGGGGAAGTTAGGTGGATGGAGTATAGCACCCCCACAACTTTGAAATGGAAGGTCATGATATACAGAATATAGGTGGAGAGAGCAAATGATAAGAACCTACGGACATGATTATAAGATATGATATGAGGATGTGAAGCATAATATATAGAATTGGAAGAGGACAAGTATAGGTTGATAGTGGTATGATATGAGATCGGTATCGATACGACTTGAGATTGGTATAAATATAACATGATAATTATATAGATGTGTTGTGAGATTAATAAGATATGATATACAAGACCCTAGATCTGTACCCTTATTGATAAATAGGATGATAGAATCTCTATTCTGTTTGATATTACCGTACGATGGATTACCGTACGTGATGAGTTTTACCGGATGATTGATCCACGCTCGTGATTGAGCATGATGATCGAGGATATTGCCATATCGGATGCTATGAGGCGGGATCGCCGACGTAAAGATACCACATGAACCATACTTATTTCCAAAACCAACGAATCGTATGCACGTTTAAATGGAAACCTCAAAGGACGCTACGGATTTTTAAATGGTGTCTTTTCTTTAAAAACACCGTAGCCCCCACTTTCAAAACTATAATTCATATATTTTAAAACTGACCGTATGGTTCATGCATAGATATATATATACCCGTTGTTTATTCATGTTTGTGTGTGATTATACCTCGTGACATATGTACCATGTTTCCGGTATTTATTGTTATATGATATCATCTGCTAGTACACTTGCACTATTACCGATGATTCGCTTGTTACACTTACATTGATTTGCCTGCTCACACATGCCACTTGCACAGTAGAATTGCTATATCACGATATTATTCTTAACTTTAAAGTACTTTCATTGTTCCACACTATCATAGGAAATTCTTGCATGAAATACTTGACATACTCATATTAATGTTTTATGTAAGCATACATCGCACTTTGTGGTTATATGCATTGAGATGTTGTTTTCATGAGATCTCTGGATTCGAGAACCGTGGTTACATTTCAAAGGAAATTATGTATTATTTTAAAAACGCAATTTCTCATGACATGATATTTCTTGTCCACCATGATTTTTCTCGGTATTGAGTTATGAGCGTACCCGATTCGAGGAGTAGGTTGAGACATCTGCGGGTATATGGTAGACCCGGTAAGGTAACCCGAGGCAAGAAGATTATGGATTAGACGATGAGCCTGGCAGGCGATGCACTACCTACCGGTGATAGTTTGGACCCGGCGGTTATCCGTAGGATATCGACCGGAGTCGTGAGATGGACATGAGGGCCAATCCAATGATGCGGAGCCCGAAAATATGAGGATTTACATGTCGATACTAGACACGGGTTTCCTGATGTTTTCGAGTGTCGATGTTGGATACTCAGTTTCCATGATGTTAATGTGTCGTTGATAGACACGCGTTGATTGATTTCATATGCATACAGGCATATGATTTAGACGATTGTTTTTATATGTTATTGGCATTGGCTCTATGTTGACATATATGCATACATGGTCATCCTAGATATCATAGTATTATCTTCATGATACATTATGACCTAGGAATCGCTATTTATTCGATATCTATCTGTTGATGTTTTCTACTCAAGAGTTGGCAACTCACCCCCGTTGCGCCACAGTTTTCTTCCAGGTTCGACCGCTTGGATCAGTAGCAATATTGGTGGCACACGGCTTTCTTTCAGGGTGTTTTACTATGGTAAGTAAGACACATTGGATCGTGCCCACTCTTGTATTTTTATATTCTATTGTATCTAGATAAACCCCATCTATCAGAATCTAGAACTTATATATTGGTAGACCTAGACCGACTTGTGTGATTGCGAGAGTTAGAGCGAAGGGTGTATGTTCGCTTCTTTTGTGTTGTTGACGTCTTTCTTTATTCATTTATTCTTTCTGTGTTGATCTTCGCTGTTAGGCGTCGTATACTTGTTTATTGCGTGGTTGTGATTCCGCCAATTGGGGAAGAGCTAGCTCCCGCTTGGGAATGCCTATATATATATATATATATATATATATATATATATATATATATATATATATATATATATTGCTTGTATGTGGTTTTGGATAAAAATATACAAGGGAGGTGCTGCCCAATTTTTTTTTTAAAAAGACGAAAAATGTTTTCAACTATGGTATAATCCACTTGTATTTTCATATATCATCATCTATGCGTTTAAAGACAAAACTTGATTTCAATATACCGTTTTTTCAAAACTGCACCTCCACTATTTTCCGCAAAAAGGTTTAGATTTCTAGGCTTCGGCTTACTTGAATTACATTACGCCTTTAGACGTTGTGTGATTTAAGTGCCGGTCACGAGCTAAATTTCAGGTCGTGACATTAAATCATATATGAATAGCCCATAGATAGTATATGGTAGTCACTATGGAGACAATCCGCAGGGCAAAACATATTAGTTTAAGGACGTCGCGGTCCAACATTCCCTGTTTGGGACGAATGTTAGTTTAAGGACATTTCGGTCCAGTGTTTCCAGTTTGGGATGGAGATTATTTTAAGGACATTTCAGTCTATCATTCATCTTGTGCGCACATGTTTTTGTTACGTAGCGGAATGAACGATGGTGACATGGAATGCACCCAATTTGGGGAGCGATCCAATTTGAGGTGTGCATGTCAGTTTGGAAGTGCATCAATATTGGGTGTATAATTCCCTATCTTGATGAAATTTTACATCAAGTTGGGATGAGGAGTTGTTATTGGTTGTCGGGACCCGCCACCTCTCTGAAGACGTTGAAGAATTACAACGACATATATCAGAGGTGTGAAAAGATATACCCTTGAACCAAATCCCGTAATTTGAAGGAAAGACCGTGATGGATCATCTAAGAATCATTAGCCTTATTTGAGACTAAGATTAACTTAGGAGATATAGGATGAATATTATTTTGGATATCATTGATGAGAGATCATTAGTCATGTTTGAGACTGAAATCAGTTTGGAAATCACGAGCATATGGGCTCGCTTGATTTAAAATCAAAGAAGTTTAATTTCAGGAAACTAAGCCAATTTGGGCTAAAATTGGGTTTCAGCAGTGCTAAGCACTTAGTTCTATATAGCAATCACATGTGTTTCACGTGAGGCGCTATAATAGTGCTAAGCACTGATATTTTATGGTGCTCATGTGTGTTTCACATGAGGCGCTCCAATAGTGCTAAGCAATAAATTTTTTCAGCGCTCACGTGTGTTTCATGTGAGGAGCTCCAATAGCACTCAACACTAGTTTTTCTCTGGCGCTCACGTATGTTTCACATGAGGCGCTATGTTCTTTGGAGATTTAATCTCTATTGATGTTTTTAGAGAACTTAAATCTCTGTTAATGGTATTTTTACCATTAACGATCACCAAGATCACTATTTTGAGGAACTTGGATCGGGTTATTTAAGAACTAAGTTCCTGATTTGAAGGAACTAAGTTCCTGGAGTATTATGAACTCCATCTTCTTTTCTTTTGAATTTTTTCTTCCTGAATCTTTGATTCCAAAGAACAAGATCTTCCCAGTGAGAATTAAATTCTCAACTTGTGGGAGACTTGTCTTGTGGATCTCAGATCCAAAGAATGAACTAAGTTCTTTGAGAAGAGTTAAACCCTTTTAATAGGTAAAGGAGATATTTTTTGATCTCTTCCTTTTACTTTACCTATAGTTTTTTAGAAGGGAAATCTTCTTCTTTGAGAGAATTAAATTCTCTGTTGTTTTGAGAGCCTTCCGTATTTTTACAGAACCTTATGGGAGTCTCCTTTTTTCCTCCTCCTCTTTTTTTTTTCTTGATTAATATATTTCCCCTATTTATAAGAGAAGAGAAAAATCAATTTGTTGAGAAAATCTCTCATTGAGAGATCATGATTGATTTTATAATCAATCAAAAAATGATCTTTTAGATCAATTGGTGAATTTTATTCACCGTTGGATTTTTAATCCAAAGGCTCTCTGTTTAACAGAGAAGATTCTTGTTTGTTTAACAAAATTAGGAAATATTTTCCTAAGATATAATTTTATTCTATCATAAGAATATCTTGTTATTTTAACAAGATTAGAATTTTATTCTATCATAAGATTAGGAAGATATTTTCCTGATATAGAATTTTATTCTATCTAATAGAGAAGATTCTTCTTATTTGTTTATCAAGATTAGGAAATATTTTCCTAAGATAGAATTTTATTCTATAATATGAATATCTTGTTAGTTTAATAAGATTAGAAAATGTTTTCTTAATCATAAAATTTGATTATGTTTAACAAAGAAGATCTCTCTTATTTTAGAAAGATCGGGAAAATATTTCCCACATAGAATTTAATTCTATCGGATGGTTTAATTGGTGATATTTTTATCACAATTGGATTTTAAATCCAATATTCTCTATTAGAGAAGATCATTCCATATTAGAAGGAAAATATTTCCCAAATAGAATTTATCATCTGATGATTTATTATCACCATTGGATCTTTGATCCAACGGATATCCCAGTTTTTAGGGAAGTATCTCCATGTAGAATTTAATTCTGCTTGCTTTTAATTTAGGCGACGGCGCTCTCGTGTTGTGCACGCGGGTGCCACTTAAGAATTTAATTCTTATTTATGATAGGTGCTCATGTGCTTTGCATATTAGCACCTACATGAGGAGCACGTGCGGCACCACCATAGGATTTAATCCTACAAGATTGGCGCCGGCACTGGCGCCGGCACTAGCGCTGGCGCTGGCGTCCTCATGAGGAGCACGTGAGGCTCTGCCTCAACAAAATTTTAACAAAGCTTAGCTCTTTTATTATGTTTAAATATTAAGGGAACAGGCGCTCCTGTACTTTGCACATTGGCGCCCATGTGAACTTCACGTGCGGCGCTACCTGAGGTGATAGTTACATGCTTTATATGTGGATGCATGTATTTAACACGTGGAGCTTTCTCTTTATTTTTATAAGGGAACAGCAAGTTCTGAGCCAAAAAAATTTTGGCGGGAATAAATGCCCCCCACTACTTTGCCCACGTAAGTATGTACATGGATGAAGTGGTGCAAAATTATGCATAGCCATAGAATTGATGGGTTAGGAGACAAGTTTAGGGTTCTTGTAGCCTAAGGCTTTTTTATCTTCATAAGCCGTAAGGGTGTCAAGAAGGCTTTTTCTCATCGGTGCATATTCTCCCTAGAAATCGTGAGGATTCCTAAGTGTTCATCGCCTCCGTGAATCATAAGGATCTCACTCGGGTATTTTTCCTTACGAGTCGTGAGGACCCGTAAGTAGCTTCTTCACTTTATTGGCGAATGTGGCCCGCGGATAGTATACAAGAGTCAGTTTGGACTTTCTTGTAGGGCAGCGATGGCTTAGGAAACAGGTTTAGATCTGTCATCTAAGATTTTTCAACTTTATGAGCCATAAGGGTCTCATAAAAATGTTTCTCTCTACAAGTCGAGAGGATCTTGTAGATGTATTTTTTCCTTACAAGTCGTGAGGACTTCTAAGTGCGTTTTCTCTTGAGAGTCATAAGGATCTCACAAGAGAATTTTCTCTTTACGAGTCAAGAAGACTCGTAAGCGGTTTCTCCTCATCGTCGGTATGCGACTTTAGAGAATGTGGCCCATGGATAGTATACAAGAGTTAGTTTGGATCTACTTGTAGGGCCGCGATGGTTTAGGAAACAGGTTTAGATCTGACGCCTAAAACTTTTCAACTTTATGAGCTATGAGGGTTTCATAAAGATATTTCTTCCTGTGAGTCGAGAGGATCTCGTAGGTGTATTTTCTCCTTAGAAGTCGTGAGGACTCCTAAGTGCATTTTCTCTTAAGAGTCGTAAGGATCTCATAAGAGAATTTTCCCTTTACGAGTCAAGAGGACTCGTAAGTGGTTTCTCCTCCTCGTCGGTATGCGACTTTGGAGAATATGGCCCGTGGATAGTATACAAGAGTCAGTTTGGACCTATTTGTAGGGCCACAGTGCTTAGGAAACAGATTGATATCCCCGTCGCCTAAGGCGTTTCACCTTCATGAGCTATGAGGGTTTCATAAAGATGTTTTCCCTACGAGTCGAGATGAGTCGAGAGGATCTCGCAGGTGTATCCTAACGTGAAATATAGATAACCCCTATTCTTTACGACAGAGGTCCATTAGGTTTGTGGTACTAGGGTTTTAGTCCGTGGTACCGTCGCATTGACTGATGTATTCCTCGATATGCAGTCTTTAAGCTGCTGTTCGAGTAGCCCCACAACTATCGTGTCTCTGATCCCTTCGGGGGCTGGAAAAGACGTCTTCGAGTAATCTCCTTAGGTAATATTATCGTCGGAAGAGCAAACATTAGCAATTTGCCATAATGCTTTTTACTTGAGGTTGGGCTCAATTTGGAGCCCCGATGAGTCATAACCACTCCACTCTGGTGTGGGATAATCTCCAATAGTCTTTTAGGCTTTATATGAGTTGCCGTCGAGACCCGAAGCTGGGAATATGCCGTCATTTCATTTTTGTTTTGATGATGTCGTGCAGTTTCTTTACTGATGTAGGGTAGATATCTGTAGGACCTCTATGTTGTATGTATTGTAATTGAAGTCCGGAGCTAGGAATATGCCATCGCCCCACGACTGTCGTGTCGCTGATCCCTTCGGAGGCTGGACAAGAAGTCTTTAAGTAATCTCCTTAGGTTATATTACCGTTAGAAGAGAAAGCGTTAGGAATTTGCCATGACGCTTTTTACTTGAGCTTAGGCTCAATTTGGAGCCCCGATGAGTCATAACCACACCCTTCTGGGGTGGGATGATCTCCAATGGTCTTTCGGGTTTTATATGTGTTGCTGTCAAGACCCGAAGCTAGGAATATGCTGTCACTTCCTTTTTTGCTTTGACGATGTCGCGTCGATTCTTTGCTGAAGTAGGGTAGACATCTGTAGGACCTCTATTCTGTTTGTATTGCAATTGAAGTCCGGAGCTAGGAATATGGTATTGCTCCAATTTTATTTGATAGTTGCGTCGGCATCCTGCTGAAATAAGGGGGAACGTCGAGATAGTCTCTGGGTTGTATATGAACCGTCAAGACTTGGAGCTAGGATTTTTCTGTGACTCCATTTTTGCTTTTACCCTTGGCTCTTTTATTGACGTTGCACCTGCATCCTGCTGGCATGAGAAGCACGTCGAGCTGGAGTTAGGATTTTGCCGTCACTCCTTTTTGATTTGGCTCCATGGAGCCTTTGCTGACGTCGCATTTGCACCGAGAAGGAACGTCGAGCTGGAGTTAGGATTTTGTCGTCGCTCCTTTTTGGTTTGACTCCTTAGAGCTTTGCTGACATCACGTCTGCACCCTGTTGGAATGAGGAGAGCATCGAGCTGATCTTTAGACTGTAGGTGTTGCCATCGAGATCTGGAGCCAGGGATATACCGTTGCTCCACTTTATTTTGGTGATGTCATACCGATTTTTTGCTGAAGTTAGGTAGACATCCAAATGACCTTTATATTGTATGTATTGCCATCGAGGTCCGGAGCTTGGAATATTCCATTGCTCCAATTTCATTTGACAGTTATGCCCGCACTCTGCTGGAATGAGGAGAACGTCGAGCAGGAGCTAGGATTTTTGCCATCACTCCACTTTTGTTTGTTGACGTTGTGTCTGCACCGAGAAGGAACGTCGATTGGAGCTGGGATTTTGCCATTACTCTTTTTTGATTTGGCTCCTTGGAGCTTTGCTGACGTCACGTCTGCACCATGTTGGAATGGGAAGAGCGCCGAGCTGATCTTTAGACTGTAGATGTTTCCATCAACATCTGACTCTCCCTTTGACGGAACCTGATGGGAAAATATGGTTCCCTTTCTTTCATTTGTGCCCATGGATCGTATACAAGAGTCAATATGGACATACTTGCAGGGCAGAAGAAATTTTATTTTATTTTATTTTTTATAAACGATCATTTTGGCTTTTTATCCCCGGTGCCCAATCATTTCGGCTATTTTTTATTTTTACTCGCTTCTTTTTATTGCGAGTTGCCCAAACATTTCGGCTGTTTTTATATGCATATTTTTTGCTCGCTAATTTTTATTGCGAGTTTCCCCATCATTTTGGCTATTTTATATGCATTTTTTGCTACTCGATGCTGTTTTTATTGCGAGTTTGGAATCTGATACCAACCTTGGCATCAGCATCCCTATGACTGGGATATTGCCAGGAGCGAATTATCATTTTCCAAGAAAGGACTTGGAGTTTGATACCTGTTTAGGCATCAGTATCGCTACAACTGGAATATTGCCAGGAGCAAATCATCATTTGCCTTGAGAGGACTTGAAGTTTGATACCTTTTTAGGCATCAGCATCACTACGACTAGAATGTTGCCAGGAACGACTTATCATTTGCCTTTGTTGATTTGAACAAAGATGGCTTAGCAAACAGGATTAGGATCCTGTCGACTAAGGCTTTTTGACTTTATGAGCCGTAATGGTCTCATAAAGGTATTTCTCCCTACCAGTCGTGAGGATCTCGTAGGTGTATTTTCTCCTTACGAATCATGGGGATTCCTAAGTGTGTTGCTCCTTTGTGAGTCGTAAGGATCTCACGCTGGTTTTTTTTCCTAACAAGATCAAGAGGACCTTGCAAGTGCACATGAATTTTTTATTTTACGAGTTTGCGCCCTTTTCGGGTTTTCACAAACTCGCCGGAAGTCCTACGGTTTTTTACTCATGGCACCCTTTCGGGTTTTCATCCGTGCCCCTTTTACTTGTGGACATACCGTTTTTTTTTTTTTTTTTTTTTTTTAAACGAGATTGTGCCTTTTCGGGTTTTCACAAACTTGACGGCAGTCCTGCTGTTTTGACTCACGGCGCCCTCTCGGGTTTTCATCTGTGCTCATTTCGCTTTTGGACATACCGTTATTTTTTGAGCGATGGAACTCTCGAAAGTAGCTTTGTCGCAGGTGACCCATCTATTTACTGGTAGGACTTAGGGGTGGTTTCACCACTGGAGTAGCTGTGTAGCCGGTTTGTAACACCTTAGATTTAGATTAGTGTTAGTTTAGGCGGTAATGCGGGTTTTTGGTAAAAAGTTTACCAATTTGCGTTCCTCGCATTTTATAATATCTAATTAATAATTTATTATTATTTTTTATGGCATGCACACACATGTGCATATTTATGTGAGGGTGTGTTTGTGTAATCTAGTTTAGCAACCATGACAACTTAAATCCAATACTTTGCTTTAACCTAATCCTTAACCTTAACCTTTTTCTCTTGATATTTGTTGAGAGAGAAGATATTTTCTTTATGGTTTTGTTTGGATGAGAGGTGGCATGGTGAGTCATGCTTGCATTATTATGTGAGTTAATGCAAGGGTGCACTCATCTCTTACACTCACCTCTCTCTCTCTCTCTCTTCTTCACACACTCTCTCATTCTCTCTCACTTCATCTCTTATCATTTCTTTCATCTCCTCTCACTCTCAACTGAACACTTATCATTCTCTTCACTAAACCTTCACTAAACTTCACAAAATCTCACAAAAATCACATCTTTGGACTTGTTTTGCCTCTTGGATGCCTTGGAGCTTGGAAAGCTAGGATCTTTGAGCTTGTGGGAGTAAGTAATGATCTCTATATGTTCTTTATGTTGTTATAGTGTTGTGTAGTCTTTTAGTTTTAGTTTAGAACAATTAATGTATCGTTTCATGCAAATATCGTATTTTTAGTGTTGTGTATGATATCTGTGATCTGCTGTGACCCCGAGAGTATACTAGAAAATCAAACAATGTAGTTGTGTTGTACCAGAGACCCTAAGACTTCATCTGAAACACGAGACCCACCTGCTCGGTTTTGGCCGGTGACTTTCCTTGCATTTCCGGCGACCTCGGCCAACTAGGAGAGTTAGGGTTTGGGTTTTTGTGGGTAGCTGTATGCTTTGGTTTAGGTGTGTTTGGTCCTGTTTGATTTTTGGGTTTTCTCTGTATACAAAATCTAGGATCGCATAGCTAGTTTCCTGTGTTACAATTGCGTGTGTTACGTTATACAACACGGTTCGTGCACTTTATATGGTTTTGCTCTTGGGTTGGTTTCGTAGTGTCACTACGCGCGTTAGCTACAATACGAACACTTGAAAGTATGTTTTGAGTTGATGCGTCGGTCAAACGTAGTTTGTATGTGTTATGGGTCTATTGCTAATATACATACTTTTTATATTGTTTTGTGATTTTAGGATCGCAGGCAGGGACTACGGACGTTGCGAAGAAGGGGAAACAGGTGGTTTTCTTTACTTAGCCAAGAATGCTGGTGAGTAGATTTAACATCTACAGGGGAATCGCCCGCAAGGCGTTATGCGTCAGGGCTAGAGATGATATGATATTAGTCGCATATTCTATTGCATATATATAGAGTTTGCGCATACACCTCGTTGCATATTATTACTTGTTGTGCTTGGACTTGTACCCTTAGGACACTGCGCTATTATTGACGGCTCATGTTGCACGAGCACTGATTGTATACCACTCACACCGTCAATAATTGCCATGACACGCACAACACACATACATATATGATATTGTTTGGTTAGGGACATTGAGACATTGATTCATATTCCTTTATGCATATGACATATAGCATACCTATATACCTACATGCTTACACATATGCCTTGACATGCTTACATGCTAGTTACCCATATACCTATATGGTATTGTACCATTAGTGATAGGTATATAGACATATGAGACATAGCTACATGTACATCTTGCATACATACTTACACTTATACATGGAGGTTATTACATCATTACTGATAGGTAGATACATATACCTTGTTATACTTACATGTTTACACATATATCTGGCTATAGCTATATGTTCACCTTTCTTTGATGTTATATGGACTTGGAGAAATTAGGAACCGCATGATTTATATATTAACTTGTTGCAGTTAAATAACGTCTTTTCCTTTATATGCTCACATTTCAGTTTTATGTTGCATATATTATATTCATGGATTTTCGCATTGAGATATGGATTTTTTCATGATGTTTTATAGATTTAAGGACCGTGGTAGTTTCATGAAATTATGCATTATTTGAAAAACCTGGTTTCTCTTGATATGATATTTCAGTAGCCACCATGAGTTTGATCGGTTCTGATATATATACCCCATGCGAGGAGGCGTCGTGGGCCGTGTGCGGGTACATGGTGGGGCCCGGAGGTATCCCGGGGCAAGAAAGGTATGTCGATAGACCATGCTGATGAGCCTGACAGGGGAACCATACCTACCGGTGACAATATTTAGACTCGGCGGTTATCGTGGGGATACCGACCGGAGTTATGTACGTATGGATACGTCGAATTGCGAGGGTCGAAGTCGGGCACTCGGGTTTTCGAGATAGCGTATGATACGTACCTATCAGGGCCAGTCGTGATGACAGCACCTGATAGATCAGTATTTATATGTCGATGCTAGACACTTGTTTTCATGATATTTTTACTCCTAAGTATATATAACGGTGGAATGGGACGCTGTTATATATGCATATATATATATGAGATTAATGGAGGAAAGAGGCCATAGGAGGGGATTTCCTCCTATGGCATCGAAAAAACACCCTCTCCCTAGTTTTTTCCGACGATCGGCACCCACCAACATCATCATTATCATCTAAGATGTGGGTATACCAAATTTCATATGATTCTACAACTTTTTCACCGTTGATTTAGTGGGTTCAAAATTAACGGTTTACCGACAATAGAACATTTTACATTGCTAAATCAACGGTGAAAAAGTTGTAGAATCACATGAAATTTGGTGTATCCACATCTTAGATGATGACGATGAAGATGGTAGGTGCCGATCGTCGGAAGATATTAGGGAGAGGGTATTTTTTCGACGCCATAGGAGGGAATTCCCTCCTATGGCATCTTTTCTCCATTATTCTCTATATATATATATATATATATATATATATATATATATATATATATATATATATATATTAGTGGAATGGGACGCTAATATATATGTATACATATCTAATTTATATACATCATCATAATGATTCATCCAAATATACTTATTCATTTCATGAGACTTGCTCGATATTGGATATATGAAATTTACTTGATATTGGATACAGGATATATGAGATTTACTCGATATTGGATACAGGATATATGAGATTTATTTGATATTGGATACAGGATATATGAGATTTACTTGATATTGGACACTCAGGATATATGAGATTTACAGGATATGAGAGCCAATTTGGGGGCTGATTTGAGGAAATTTGGGATTTTGATTGTCTTAATGGACTTTGGTCCTGCCACGAGGTCAGGATTCCGTGAGGATGACATGCTTTATCCCATACTCCGCATTTATTTTATATGCATTGCTTCATGTATTAGTAGTTACTGATAGAGTACCTTTCATGACTGTTGCATATACATATTGCCATTTATTGCATCATGTATTAGTAGTACCTGGTAGAGTACCTTTCATGACTGTTGCATATAAATATTGCCATTTATTGCACATGTATTAGTAGTACCTGATAAAGTACCTTTCATGACTGTTGCATATACATATTGCCATTTATTGTATCATGTATTAGTAGTACCTGACAGAGTACCTTTCATGACTGTTATATATATATTGTCATTTATTGCTATCCGCTTGCATATGCTAGATTCGCGCTGTACGTGCATACTTGCGATTACCTGCATATGTTATTTACTATTCACGAGTTGGCAACTCACCCCCGTTGTGCCACAGTGTTTTGCAGGTTGTTCCTCAGAGTAGTTGAGGCAGGGCTTTTTCATCTTTCGTATCATCTTTTGTAGCGGATACCGCTACGGCTGACTGTGTACAGTTTTGCTACAGGTGGGTTTTGCGGTTATCCGATGTTGCTCATTGTATATTCGTTGTACCATGTACTCTTCATCTACCACTTTCATGTATTTACTTAGAGACTTGATGTGAGGACGATATTGTATATTATTTTGTGACTTGGAGGTCTTTTATACAGTTTTATTTATATCGCCTTTATTTCTTCGCTACGGCGTCGTATATCTGTTGTGGTGGTTGTTTTCCGCCTTTGGGCGTTTATTTGCTCCCGTTTGGGGATGCTTTACTTATTATCTTTGTTGTACCCCTTTTGGGGCTGGTTTTTACAAAGGAGGTGCTGCCAAAATTTTAAAGGAAATAAAGTTGGACTTTAAAGAATTTGGTTTGAGTTTTCAAAAGTTTTAAAAATGTTATTATCACTTACTACTTTTGATTGTTTAGATTGCTGGGTTTTCGGCTTATTTAAATTGCGTTACGCCTGTAGACATTGCGTAGTTTAAGGGCCGTCACGTGCCAATTTCGGGTTGTGACACGGTTGGACTTGAGTTGCAATCTTCGCCGTTGGGACTTCGATTGCAATATAGATCTCAAGAGATCATATCACCGTATTTGGGGTGACACGCTAGTTAAGGGACATTCCGGTCCATTATCACCATATTTGAGGCGACACACTAGTTTGGGGACGTTTCGGTCTATTATCGTCATTTTTAGGCAACGTTGTTGTTTAGGGACATTTCGGTCCAACATTTCCGTTTTAGGGATGAATGTTAGTTTAAGAACATTTCGGTCCAACATTCCTGTTTGGGAGACGAATGTTAGTTTAAGGACGTTCGGTCCGTTATTAGTTTAAGGACGTTTCGGTCCAACATTCCCGTTTTTAAGGGAACGCGTTAGTTTAAAGACGTTTCGGTCTAACATCGCTATTTTTTAGGACGAATGTTAATTTAATGACATTTTGGTCCAACATTCCCATTTTGGGGACGAATGTTAGTTTAAGGATATTTCGGTCCATTGTTAGTTTAGGGACATCTAAGTCCGACATTCCAATTTTGGGGACGAATATTAGTTTAAGGACATTTCGGTCCGTTGTTAGTTTAAGGACGTTTCAATCAAACATTCCCGTTTTTTGGGGGAACGCGTTAGTTTAGGGATGTTTCGATCCATTATTGCTATTTGGTTAGGGAGTTACATAACCCATTCCTTCCAACACTTGCTTTCCGAGGCGCTGCTGCATATCTTTTGTATGCATGGACACTTCACGCCTTAGGCTGTCTTCACCCTCTTGGAATGCTTATTTACCATCGCAACAATCGGTTGTTTTGCGGGAAATACCGGGTATTTAAAACGGCACATGCCCCCTGCTCATTAATGTCGCTTTTCGATACTGATGGAGTATCTTCTTCATATATGGAGGAACAAGATATCACGTCATTTCTTCTGCCGAGCCTTCCTCTTCCTTGGAAGAATGGACTTGACTTGGGGGGTTTTCCCCTCATCGTCTGATTCGTAGTGGGACACGGATTTCGCATCTCTCCCATGGTTTTTTGGTTCAAGTGAGATATTCCACTTGATTACAGGACCTGCTTGTAGGTCCCTTGATATCATTTCTATTCTTTGAGAAGAAAGGACCATCCCACGTAGAGATTCTTCCGCCGGTGAGAAACATGCTCCCTGTGTATATCTTAGGGGGAGAGTACCCATGCTGTCACTATTTTGGCAACAGGTTGTTTCAGAGACACACATTTTTTGTTGACCGTTGGCAACAAACGCCACCTTGTCTCCGCTTTTCATTCATCTTCATCGGATGATGAAGGGTCTTAACCCATCTGATCCAATCGATTCATTTTATCCAAGAGCTCTTTGAAGATCGTCCGCTTGAAGAGGGCCATAAATAGGAACACCTATGAATTTGGGTTAAGAGTGACTATGAACATTCCCACGGCTGCAGCTTTGTCAATGCGTTGCTCGCATTTTGACTAGAGATTTCGCTATCGGGTAACATATTGAACCCAGGTCTCATTCGGTCCAACCCTTTCGTTGACCAACACCGCCACGGTAGTGTGTTTATCTGCACTAGAGAATCTTTGACAGAAGAGCTTATCCATCTCGTCGAAGGTCTTCACGGAATCATTTGGTAGTTCCGCATACCATTCGAACGTGATGCCCGCCAGTCTGCTGACGAACTGTCGGAGGAGCGGTATATCCTTTTCCTCCAGGGTTGCCGCACATGAATTTAAACGCGCAATATGATGGTGTGGGTTGCCTCTCTCCTTGTATACATAGAACTTAGGGATCGTATATCCCGGCGGGTATTTAATTTAGTCATACCAGCCTGGATACGGTCACCCAGCTCTGACGATTTGGCCTTCGGCTTCATTAGCTTGATGAGCTCGTATTTGTTGAGCGATATAATCATCAAGAGCAGCCTTGGAGATCGTTTCCTCCTTGTCTGCCGATAAGGCCGGAAAAGGGTTTGATATTTCCTCTGTGTCATCCTCGATGATTATCGGCGGATCCTCGGCTGGGGTTCAGGCTGGATCATCATTCCAACCATATCCTGGAACAAGAGAGCTATCTGCTTTATGTTAGCAGCCTGATCGGCAGCTTCCTTGTCCTTTCTTTCAAGCACCCTTCGTAGGAACTCTGGAGCGGTCCCCTGCTCCTGGCATTGTTCGGCTGTTCTGTCCGGGCTTTCTTTCTGCCCTGTAAGTGCTGCCATTTTAGTCAGCATCTCCTGGAGCTTTTGTTGTTGCTCCTGAGCTTTTGTCAGCGACCGAGTTTGTAGTCGATGTCCTACGAAAGCACGGCTTTCTCCTTTCCGGGAAACCATGTAGACCGTATGCACAATCATGCCCCCAGACTTGGGGCGTTTAGGTCCATCACCTTTGGAATTTGCCGCCGGCAGTGGGATTTTCTCTGGCCTCATCCTTTTGTGGGAGGTCAAAGTTGAAAGAGCCATTATAACAGGCACTTTTGTAGATGAAGCCCCTCGCTGTATGACGGAGGAGTGGTCTTCCTCTTGCCAAGCCTTCGATTTCTTCGGTCGACGAGAGTAGTTTTGATCAATCACGGAGTCCTGGACTTTTTGCCAGACCCAGTGAATTTGCGAGGAGAGCCGTCGATGGGGGCGCTCCATCTTTGCCTGCACTGGGGTTTCTGCAGGCGGGAGCGATTTCTTTAGCACTGTCGTTAGAGAGTTCTTTCGTACCCTCATGAGTAGATCAAACTTGTTCCCGGTTGGAACAGCAGCGTCAACTTCCACAATTGGAGCCGGTGGGGTAAGTCCGGAGGGGGAGTTGCCCCCAGCTTTCCTCACTCAGCGCCAATGACGACGTCGAGCGTGTCTTGCAGACAGGGTCGCCTAAGATTTGGAAGCAACTTCTTCATGCCCCTGGTTTTGCTGAAGGGCTGCTGTTGGCGTCAACCTGTTAAAGACTGACGTCCTTAGTAGATTTTGGGGAGGGACGGCCAATCTTTCAAAGATCGACTTTCTGGTATGGAAAGCACTTTTAACGACTTTGCCCGTAGTAGGAGTTGGAAAGGCTATCCGTTTTGGGGTATCCCCTTTAGGTGTCACGAGCTTCTTTGCGGGCACGTTTGTGCTTTAGCTCACCCTGTTGAAGACTGAGGCACCAAATTTGGATGGCCCGTTAAGAGGGGCCGTTGTAGTCGTCAGTAGATCGAAGACAGACCTCTTGGGAGCTTCCTCTTGCGGCGCAAAGGCACCGACACCCACTACTGGGAGAATGGTCCCAAAGAACAACCCAGTTGTGGCTTGCGTTACTTGCCCCACCGGCAATGAAAAGATAGAGGCCGCGTTGGGTCCGTAGGTCACTCCTCCAGTTGGGGTGAAGCGAGAGTTGCTGTTGCAAGTGGTGCAGTGGGAAGCCATCGATTTTCTTCTTCTGCACAGGAGCAAGACACCAAATTTTAGTACCTCAAATCTAAAGGCAACCATTGCGAACCGCGATTTTGCTCGCGAAACACGACACACGAAGTGTGGAGTGAAAATAGGAAAAGGTCCCACCAAGCGTGCCAGAATCTGTTCACTTCCAGAAGACAGAGACGAACTGGGATAGATCGTCTTGCCTGAATTTAGGGGCAGATGCTATTTGGATTTATCCGTCCACCTCTCTGAAGATACCAAGTTAATTTATGGCATCATATATCGGAGGTTTGTACAGACGTTGTAGCAGATATTATCATATCCCCCCTCATTTTATGAAAGTTGATTTATGGCATCATATATCGGAGGTTTGTACAGACGTTGTAGCAGATATTATCATATCCCCCCTCATTTTATGAGGGGTTTTTTATTGTGGGGATGCTCTTCCTTGCAGGCACAAGCCCCTACAGTTAATTACGTTACCGCATTGCGATAACCACTTTCTCCTGCTCCGGTAGTTCACTTCATGTGGTGTGTGTGTTTTTGTTTGTTTTGGTTGCCCATGAATTGTATACGGAGACTAATTTGTGTCGTCTCCCGTAGGGCGTGGATTAGTCCAAATCCGTATATTTGATATTTAGGTTTAGATCAAGAATTTTACTTGACGGGGCCTACATTGGTAGCTTGGTTTGCCAACGGGAATGAACTTACGACGTAGATCTCATATTTGTGAGGTCCATCGGTTCATGGGCTATTTAGGTTTGATCTAAAGATCATTAGCCATATTTAAGACTAAAATCGACTTATGAGCAGTGAGCATATGGGCTCAACTGATCATTAGATCATATATGAATAGCCCATGAATAGTATACGATAGTCATTATGGAGACAGTCCGTAGAGAAAAACATATTAGTTTAAGGACATCGCCGTTCAACATTCCCTGTTACGGACGAATGTTAGTTTAAGGACATTTCGGTCCAATGTTCCCTATTTGGGATGAAGATTAGTTTAAAGAAATTTAGGTCCATCATTCATCTTGTGCTCACACGTTTTTGTTACGTAACGGAGTGAACGATAGTGATATGGAATGCGCCCAATTTGGGGTGCGATCTAATTTGAGATGTGCACGTCAGTTTGGAAGTGCATCAATATAGGGTGTTGATTGATTCTATAGATTTTGGAAAAGAAGTGTGTCGTAAATAAATTTAACCGCAATCAATAACGGTGTCGCGAGTAGCTAGCCGAGATAAGTACGGATCGTCCTCAGGAAAACGTTGAATCTTTTTATCTTGCTTTAGACGAATAGATTGAATTTAGGGTGATTGCTTGTAAATCTATGTTGAACATGGATGTAGATTTTATGAAGAATAAGCTTGTAGGGTTCATAGAATTTAGTAGAAATGGATGATTAATTAAAGATGACTCTTTTTATCTTTCAATATATTTAAAACTAGATCGATAGTGATGAATGTGGATTAGGGTTCGTTTTTGAAGAAACTAGGGTTTCCCCACTCTTAACCCTTATCCTTGCATTGATTTCTATTCATGTCTAGCCTTTACCAAAACAATTGTTAATCTAATCTCAAATAGCGGTCGAGACTACCAATAAATTGGTAGCACGCCCGATAACGATGTTAACAATTACTTTGCTAAAGTTTATAAACTTTATAAGATGTAAAAGAAATTAAGAGATTTTATCATCCATTGATCTACCCTAATCCTACGAACCCTAGCATGCTAGAAATTACTCACGCATGGTTGAGATAGAAGAGAAGATGAAGAAGGAGATCATATTGTAAATGCAGAAAGTAATGCAGAAAGTAAAATGCAAAGAATTAAACTAAAAATCTACCTTTTTATTAATCATTTATCATTTACAAATCTATTGAATTTAGAGTACAAGAACCCTAGTTTATACTCCCGATCTCTATCTCGTAGGAAGTAAATGAACAGCTGATGATCAACCTGGATGCGTAGATCATCTTGGACCACTTGATCTCTTCGGTTTGATAATTTTTCATATGAAGCTCTCGGTCCTTTAAATAGTCATGCAAGCAGAAAACCCTAGATCCCATGTGTTAGAATTTGTTGATACGATCATACCCACAAAATCCAGAATCCTACGGCCATAGAAGTGCCGTGGATCCGCCGCATTTAGGTAGGTTTGGCCGCGGTTGGACGGTGGATTAGGGAGATCAGGGTTTGAAACTTCTTCTGCTATTTGGTGCTGACACATAGAGATCTTTGTGATGTCTGGAATCTTTATATCTTCTATGAGTCTCTGCCATTCATGATTTTACGATTTGCTTTAGTATTTCTGCAGATTTGATTCCCGTCATCTCGGATCTCCTGATCTCCACATCTGAGCTCATATCTGCATAATATCTCAATTCATATTGTTAGTAGTAGTTGTTATGTTTGAGATATTATTCTAACCATTTTATATGATATGATATTTTAAGAATATTGATTAGGAATATTTGATATGATATGCATATTTAGATTACTAAAATAATATATAAATATTATATGCATATATTTTCCTACATAATGTTAAGTATAGTGTATAAACATATGATAAAGAGTATTTTGCAGATAAACCCATATATGTACCATAATTACCATAAACACTTTAAAGTACTTAACAAAAGTAAGAAAAATGTTCCATCAAATGTGCAATATTTTCGACTGGACAGGTGTATAATTTCCTATCTTGATCAAATTTTACATCAAGTTGGAACGAGGAGTTGTTGGTTGTCGGAACCCGCCACCTCTCTGAAGACGTTGAGAAATTACAACGATATATATCAGATGTGTGAAGAGATGTACCTTTGAACCAAATCCCGTATTTTGAGGGAAAGATCGTGATGGATCATCTAAGAATCATTAGCCTTATTTGAGAATAAGATTAACTTAGGAGATATGGGATGAATATAATTTTGGATATCATTGATGAGAGATCATTAGTCATGTTTGAGACTAAGATCAATTTGGAAATCATGAGCATATGGGCTCGCTTGATTTAAAATCAAAGAAGTTTAACTTTAGAAAACTTAGCCAATTTGGGCTAAGATTGGATTTCAGCAGTGCTAAGCACTTAGTTGTATATAGAACTTATGTGTGTTTTACGTGAGGCGCTATAATAGTGCTAAGCACTGATATTTTGTGGTACTCACGTGTGTTTCACGCGAGGCGCTCCAGTAGTGCTAAGCACTAAATTTTTCCAGCGCTCACGTGTGTTTCATGTGAGGCGCTCCAATAGCGCTAAGCACAAGTTTTTCTCTGGCTCTCACGTATGTTTCACGTGAGGCGCTATGTTCTTTGGAAATTTAATCTCTGTTGATATTTTTAAAGAACTTAAATCTCTGTTGATGGTATTTTTACCATTAACGATCACCAAGATCACTATTTTGATGATCTTGGATCGGGCTTTTTAAAAACTAAGTTCTTGATTTGAAGGAACTAAGTTCCAGGAGTATTATGAACTCCATCTTCTTTTCTTTTTGAATTTGTTCCTCCTCCTTTTCTTTCTTTTGATTAATCTCTTTGCTCCTATTTATAGGAGAAGAGAAAAATCAATTTGTTGAGAAAATCTCTCATTAAGAGATCATGATTGATTTTATAATCAATCAAAAAAAATATCTTTTAGATCAATTGGTGAATTTTATTCACCGTAGGATTTTTAATCCAAACGCTCTTTGTTTAACAGTGAAGATTTCTTGTTTGTTTAACAAGATTAGGAAATATTTTCTTAAGATAGAATTTTATTCTATCATATGAATATCTTATTAGTTTAACAAGATTAGAATTTTATTCTATCATAAGATTAGGAAGATATTTTCCTAATATATAATTTTATTCTATCTAATAGTGAAAATCCTTCTTATTTGTTTAACAAGATTAGGAAATATTTTCTTAAGATAGAATTTTATTCTATCATATGAATATTTTTTTAGTTTAACAAAATTAGGAAATATTTTTCTAAACATAAAATTTAATTCTGTTTAACAGAGAAGATCTCTCTTATTTTAGGAAGATCAGGAAAAAATTCCCACATAGAATTTAATTCTATCGGAGGTTTAATTGGTGATATTTTTATCACAATTGGATTTTAAATCCAACATTCTCTATTAGAGAAGATCTTTCCATATTAAAAGGAAAATATTTCCCAAACAGAATTTATCATCTAATAATTTGTTATCACCATTGGATTTTTGATCCAACGGCTCTATTTAATAGAGAATATCCCAATTTTTAGGAAAATATGGCCATGTAGAATTTAATTCTGGTTGCCTTTAATTTGGGGGCCGACGCTCACGTGTTGTGCACGTGGATACCACTTAAGAATTTAATTCTTATTTATGATAAGCGCTCACGTGCTTTGCACAATGGCGCCCATGTGAGCAGCACGTGCGACACCACCATAGGATTTAATCCTTTAAGATTGGCGCTGACGCTAGCGTCCTCGTGAGGAGCACGTGACGCGCTACCTTAATAAAATTTTAACAGAGCTTGGATCTTTTATTATGTTTAAATATTAGGGGAACATGCGCTCCTATGCTTTGCATATTGGCACCCATATAAACTTCACGTACGGCGCTACCTGAGGTGATAGTTACATGCTTTACATATGGGTGCATGTATTTAACACGTGGAGCTTCTCTTTATTTTTATAAGGGAACAGCAAGATCTGAGCCAAAAAAAAAATTGGCGGGAACAATTGTTTAGCAGAGTCTTTCAATAAGACCTTGACTAAATTTCTTAAGAAAATAACCCTTAAAAATAAAAGGGATTAGCATAATACATCCACAGAAGTATTGTGGGCATATATAACCATATATAAAACTCCCACAAAGTGTACCCCAAACCAATTGGTATTTGAAACAGAGGCAGTACTTCCCTTTGAAATCCAAATACCATCTTTAAGGATTGTGATTCATAAAGGATTAACGGCTGAAAAAAATACAACGTTAAGACTTGAAGAGCGAAGCTCTAGATGATACACGGTTTAAAACTCAACAGAATCTAGAACTCTATCGAGCAAGAATGATATGCTCCTATAATAAACTAGTTACAGATAGGTCTTTTACTCAAGACGAACTAGTCTTAGTACTACGATGCCAGAAAATTATAAATCATAAGGCCAGAGGAAAGTTTAAGCCGAATTGGGAAGGCCCCTATATTATAGAAATTATCTCTGGGGGCGGCTCCTATCAACTCATTGATTTCTATTGAAATAAACCGATGCCTTCTATTAATGGTAGACATTTAAAGAAATATTAAAATCACGATTGATGATATTGCTGTGGTTTGAAGCAAAATGACATGTATATTTTCTACCGCTCACCAGATCGAGCGCCTTAGCATTTCTGTTGTTCATCTTTTTCTTGGTATCTTTGTTTGTCAACGCTTAAGCCAAGAAAATCTCAAGCATAACTAGCGCCTTGATATATAAAATCGAAACTCATATTCACACACACACACACACACACACACACACACACATGTGTCGAAGGACGGAGGATTTTGGATCTGACTTGTGATAAATTGAGCGCGCTGTAGAGAGGTTACTCATTTCGATTTATCGACAGTCGCTGTAGATATGCTTACAAAATGAGCAAGACCTATGATAAGACTGAGATTGATCCAAAAAAGAAACTCGCAAAAAGTCTTATTCCACAGGTCCTATGGTAAAATATCTGCATTGCATAAAAGTCGACTAAAGAAACTCATTAAAAGCTTTATCTCAATGGTCTCGCAGTGTTATCCACCATATGGGTATGCCTAAACAACAGTATCTAAATATATCTTTGATAAATCCTAAAAACGGATATTTATTGAAAAGATTATTATAAGGTCATGTAGTTATATAAAATGTCGCGGATAAGCCCAAAAATGCGACACCTGTATACTCTAAAAAAAAGAATTATCCTAGAAAGAATTTATCTCATAGGTCCCGTGACAACATAAGATAGACGGATTGGTCAGTCTTATTTTAGTATCTTTAAAAGTATGGGTACTACAGATTCGGCCCCGTTTTATATACATAGTTAGGCTAAGACCAATATACAAATGGTTCGGCCCAACTTGCTACTTTTTGAAGAAAATGAAGTGGACAAATTGCGTCTCCTTCAAGTGTTCTTGTTGTTGAGAACTGTTTTTCGGTCAGTCCTACCTCCTGGGTACTAGATTCCGGATCAGGATCTCATATCTGTAATTTATTGTAAGGAATAAGAAAAAGTAGGATGGTTGGACCTGATGATATGTCCCTTTGGGTAAGGAACAGAGCACAAGTTGATACTGTTGCCGTCGGTGAATATCACCTTGTATTACCAAGTGGCAATACTATGATTTTGAACAACTGCTACTATGTACCTTCCATGGTTTGCAATATCATATCAGTTTCTTTACTTGATAAAGATGGATATAATTTTGTTCTAGATAGAAGTATCATGAACATTTACCTTAATCAGGTATTGGTTGCAGAAGGTACACTATATAATGGTATCTACATTCTAAATAAAAACACAGTTTTCAATATACAAAACACGCGCAAGAGAAAGAGTTCAGATACAAATGAAACCTACTTGTAGCATTGTAGAATTGGTCATATCAATGAGAAAAGACTATTTAAGTTGCATAAGGATGGATATCTGAATCCGTTCGAATTTTCATCCTATGAAACTTGTCAGTCTTGTCTCAAAGGGAAGATGACCAAATCTCCATTTACCAGACACGGAGAAAGAGCAACAGAGCTCTTGGGACTCATACATAATGATGTATGTGGTCCAATGTCTATACATGCAAGGGGTAGGTTCTCATACTTCATAACATTCACTGACGATCTCTCTAAGTTCGGATATGTGTATCTTTTAAAATACAAATCTCTTTTAAGAAATTCAAAGAATACAAAAACGAAGTAGAGAACTAGAATGGAAAAAGTATCAAGATCCTCCGATCTGATAGAGGAGGGGAGTACTTAAGCACAGAATTCCTTGCTATTTAAAAGAGAACAGTATTCTCTCTCAGCTTACTCCTCCGTATACACTACAGCACAACGGTGTATCGGAGTGGAGGAATCGTACCCTATTGGATATGGTTCGCTCCATAATGAGAAATGCTGAGTTGCCTCTTTCATTCTGGGGATATGCGCTTCAGACAGCAGCATACCTATTGAATCAGGTTCCATCCAAATCTGTGCTTAAGGCTCCATATGAAATATGGAATGGTAAAAGACCATATCTTGAACGTATTAAGATATGGGGTTGTCTGTCCTATGTAAAAGTAAAAATCCGGACAAACTTCAGGCACGGTTGGTTTTATGCAAGTTAGTGGGATATCCTAAAAATTCTCTAGCGTATCTGTTCTACCACACCGAGAATCAGAAGGTGTTCGTTGCTCGTCGCGCCACCTTTTTAGAATGGCAATTTCTTGCAAAAGAAATAAGTGGGAGTACGGTAGAACTGGATGAAATATCGGAACCACAACCTTTAACTAAGGATTTAGTAGAACCTCAAGATTTAGTGGTCCCAGACGAACCTCAGCTACTCCGTAGATCTAATAGGATTCCTCATCCGCCCGAGAGATACTACGGTTTTCTCATAGACGAGAATCGAGAGGATTGCATCTTGGAAGAAGATGATCCTACTAGTTTCAACCAGGCCATTACCAGTAGGGACTCTGTTAAATGGCTGGATGCTATGAGATCCAAAATGGAATCCATGTACACCAATAAAGTTTGGACCTTGGATATTGCTCCACCTGGGGTAAAACCTGTTGGATGCAAATGGATCTTCAAAAAGAAGATTGGTATAGATGGACAGGTGGAAACCTATAAGACTAGACTTGTTGCAAAAGGTTTTCGTCAAAGACCAGGTGTGGACAATGAAGAAACCTTTTCTCCAGTGGCTATGCTCAAATCCATTCAGATCCTACTTGCCATTGCTGCCTTCCATAACTATGAAATCTGGCAGATGGACGTAAAAACAGATTTCCTAAACGGAAGTTTGGAAAAGTACATTTATATGGATCATCCGGAAGGATTTGTAGACAGTAGGTGCAGCGGGAAATTGTGCAAGTTGCTTAATTCCATTTATGGATTAAACAGGTATCGCGGAGCTGGAACATCTGTTTTGATGAAATAGTCAAGGAATTTGACTTCATCAAAAACGAGGATGAGTCTTGTATCTATAAGAAAATTGCAGGACGAACTGTCGTACTCGTAGTCTTGTACGTGGTCGACATTCTTTTGATAGGAAATGGCATTCCTAAACTATAATCGGTCAAGCTGTTCTTGTCACAAAGGTTCTCCATGAAAGACCTGAGTAATTCTTCCTACATTCTGGGGATTAAGATGTACAGAGATAAATTCAAGAGATTGTTGGGACTTTCATGGTCTAGATACATAGAGTCTGTATTAAAGAGATTTAGTATGGAAGATTCCAAGTACGGTAATATACCCGCATTGCACGGAATCACCCTCTCCAAAGAGATGTCTCCTGAGACTGATGAGGAGAGGGTTCGCTTGAGCATTATACCCTACGCTTCGGCAGTAGGATTTATAATGTATGCGATGCTATGTACCAGACCAGATGTAGCTTACGCGCTTAGCATGGGGAGCCTGTATCAGTCGAACCCAGGAAAGAACCACTGGATAGCGGTGAAAAACATTCTTAAGTACCTGAGAATAACTAAGGAACTGTTCTTAGTATATAGTAATGGGGACCTCCAGATGGAGTCCTTTACCGATTCAAGCTTCTAGAGTGACAAGGATGGAAGCAAGTCTGTCTCGGGTTTTGTGTTTACCCTCAATAGAGGGGCGGTCTGTTGGAAGAGTTCCAAACAGGACACAGTCGCAGACTCGACGATGGAGACTGAATGCATTGCTGCAAACGATGCCGCAAAAGAACCTGTCTGGATTAAGAAGTTCATTACTGAATTTCAGATGGTTCCATCCATTGTTGATCCAATACCTTTATATTGTGACAATAATGGGGCTATGGCTTTAGCGAAGGAACCACTATCCCATCAGAAATCCAGACACATCTTGAGGCGGTATCACCTGATCAGGAAGATCGTTGATCGTCGGGAGATCGAGGTACGGAGAGTGGACACAAAAGAAAATACGGCGAATCCATTCACCAAGGCCCTTCCTCAAGCACAGTTAGAGAGACTATTTGAGATATTGGATATGCGATACGCTAACAACTGGCCCTAGTGCAGACGTTGGGTACTAGATATACCAATATATGGCCTTAGTGCAAGTAGGAGATTTTTGGATATGTATGCCCTAGAGGCCATTATTGTATATGTATACATGTGTATGCTTGGACATATGTATGTATAGGACAATCTTGCTCGATATGATAATATGCTATTTGGTTTGTTTTTATCTTAACAAATGCATATGTTTTACTTGTTATTACGTATCATTTATACATGTTGATAAAGCTCGTAGGATCATTGCTTGACTACCAGCGTTGTGATGGAAATCATACTTGTGAGAGATGGGTAGTCGATAAGGACATCCTTAAGATATCCCTAGTCGTGGAAGTATCGAGACTGGGCATCGATACTTTAGAGTAGACTAGTGTATACATATCTAAACCCTGATTAGTGAGGTGCACCTAAGCTCGTAGGATCATTGGTTGATCCTGTAGCCATTAGTGAGGTGCACCTAAGATTGTATACAGGTGCTCATTCAGGATGAGTACAATGGACGGACTTGCCGAGAATTGGCTAGATGGTATCATACCTAACGTCAGATAGTAGTTCTTTGGTGACATGAGCACAGATAATTTGTCGACCTAAGGTCGTCATTTGTCTCGTGTGAGTTCCCACAGTGCTTTGATTGCTACCCTACCACGGCTCTACTGAGTCGTGCAAACAGGTTTTAGTTGGGTTCAGTCCCGAGCCACATGGAGGCAGTGAGCGATTGTTGGGGATTCGTCTCTCCTAGTATAGAGAGTCGATGCCGCGCTGTGTTCTGTTGGCCAACATCATAAGTCTCTGGCTAGGGCGGATTGAGAATTACTGGTAGTTAGACCAGTAGATTCTCGAATGGTCTTGAGCTACATTGGCACGACTTGTCAGATTATTGGGGGTCTGACGTGATCCACCCCCTAGACCCGGCATGCGATACTTACTCTTAGACGAATAGACCGGACTGTATGGATATTGTCACGAACAGGCTCAGTAGGGGTTCGGATGAGTTTGCTCGTCGTCCTTCTTTTCGACAGGTATCTGGATAGCCGTTACGTACAGCTAGTTCTACTGACGGACTTGTGGTTAAACCCATTGTCAGCGTACTGTCGAGTCTTTAGAGTCCCACATAGAGAGTTTTCCTGGTTCGGGCGAAACGATGTAGAGGCCGTATAGTTTTGCATGCAAGGTTCCGATCATATACGTGTACTGGCTATACAGATGTTGTTCAGACGGATAATACTAGTAGGCTTAGGATTAAGCCGCATTCTAATATTATATTATTGGATTATTCTTTATCTCTTAGTATTCATATCTTTTGTTGTACGAATATGGGTATGTATATATGATGAGGGCATTCTTGTAATTTACAATATATGCTTCTAGAAAGGAACACCTCATTTTGGATATATCTATTTTTGGTAAATAGATAATGAGGTGGAAAATGGAGATATTTGTGGCATGGTTTGAAGCATGGCTAATTCTTTGGTTTATTCATTTGACCTTACTATTCAAGCATGGTTACATTTTTCTACGTAAAAATAATGCATGCTTGATTGTTTAAAGACTTGGCCATTCATCACTTGTATTATTCTATCATCATTCTAGTTTTTGCACTCTCTCTCCATTCCTCTCCTTCTTCTTCCTCAAACCCTAACCCTCACATGTGTTGTTAATTTTAGGGTTCTTTGAGATAAATTAGTCCAATTAACTCTCTACATCTCCTAACCTACCAAGATTAGCAAACTAGGTACTTTAGTTACCTCATTCTTGAGGTTGGAGCTTGAACCATAAACTCTCGGCTGGATCATCTTCGACACGAGGAGGCTGACGATCGATCTTAATCCGCACCTTTTAATAGCTCAATAAGAGGAGAAGAAGACCCGAAGGACTTGTATCTTAAAGGTATAAACCACTGTAACAGTAGTTTAAAACCTCTTTTAGTATAGCTAGTTAAGGTTTCTGAAAGATCTTGGAAGTTTAGTCGATGTTACTTGTACTAAAATCGTTTTTTGTAAATTCCGCCTCTCTACAAACCTTGTGGGGTGTGTGACATTGACTTACAGTATGCGGTCTGTGACTGAAGGAAATGTGACTTTCTTCTTTACTACCAGCTATATAGACCGTATGGATGATTATGCCCCCGGACCTGGGGCGCTTGAAACTC
This sequence comes from Agapanthus africanus, assembly GCA_030015575.1. NCBI lineage: Eukaryota > Viridiplantae > Streptophyta > Magnoliopsida > Asparagales > Amaryllidaceae > Agapanthus > Agapanthus africanus. The sequence goes on along the minus strand of CM057346.1, from coordinate 477,797,736 downwards.
TGGCCTTTGGGTTTTGCCTCAGGCGCTCGAACCTTTTCCGGCCTAACTCTTTTATGGGAAGCCACGGTAGGAGGAACCGCCTTTTGAGAAGCCAGCTGTTGTATGGCAGAGGAATTGTTGTTGTAATACCCTAGTTCATTTATATTATATTTGATTTGATTATTTTTTAATCTTGTGACTATTTCTTGATTAGTACTTGTTTTTGGTGCGAATAGTGTTTTAGTATCTATGGTTAGTATCCGACCCGACCCGCATGCTTGAAACACATCTTGATTCTAGATTACGCCATATATCCTTACTAGTACAGAGCATCCATGCACACATATATGTTCTATATGCATGTATCATATATTTGGAATTTTCATGTATTTTAAATAATACAAATCATAACCAAATATATTATTTTAATAACTAGCATGGCATGTTATCATACCCCATATCTTGTGGTTGCATCCTGACATTGTGTTCATGTCCAGTTTAGTGAAGCAGACTCATTTGGATCGCTACGTGTTTTACGTGTATCCGTTCTTGGGGGTATGCATTTTATCTAACCAGATGTCTCATTATAATTTTCACTGATACGTATATTATCCATATTTTCAAACTAGATTTTTAGAAGTGACCCGGGTATTTTCGGAGTATTTTTATATAAGCTATAAAATCCTAGATTATATATTAAAATATTTTTAAAAACCTAACAGTTTTAATATCGAATATATATAATATACTTATTTAAATAATTATATATTTTTCTTCACCGTTTCATATATCTCTCTCTTTTTCCCACCGTCCCTCTCTCTCTATCTACTATATATATATTCTTTAAAAACCTAATATATCTAAACACCTCTCTCTCCCCTCAATTTTTCTTCATCTTCCTCACGAAAACCTACGTCCGAGCCCTAGCCCTCGTCGCCGACCTCCCACGACTGTCCCAACCTCACCATCTCCTCACCCTCATCATCATCTCCTCAACCTCACCCTCACCTTCTCCGCTTCCACCTCCTCTCCATCCCCAAGAAACCCGACGACCCACGAACATAAGAACCCCGACGCCTTCCCTCTCCATCACTGCTGATCCCAACCTCGTCACCTCACCACGACCTCGACATAACCACCTTCATCACCTCCGCATTCACTTCCTCTCCAATCCCCGACACCACTGCAGACCCGACGAATCCATCTCCCGAGAACCCTACAGCCCCGACCTCGACCCAGACCTCCACCGCCAATCAATTCATGACCCCATCGTCGTCCCCTTCCGTCTCCTCACCTCCCTCTTCAACTTCCAACATCACCACCACCATCCCTACAACTCCCCAACTAATTTCCAGCAACCCCTGACCAACTCGAGATCCTTCTGCCCTCGCCGTTACCCATTGCCGTCGACAGCCTACTGTCGTCACCCCTGTTAGTTGTATGTATGCCCTAGAGATCATTATTATAGATGAGATGTATATTATAGTGGATGCTGGAACATATATAGGGAGGACTTTCTTGCTCGACATGATAGTACGCTATCTGGTTGCTCTTTATCTTAACATGTACACTTTCTGTCTCTCTGTTACATGTTGATAAAGCCCTTAGAATGTGTACTTGACTTCCAGGATTATGATGCAAATCATACTAGTGGGGCCCGGGTAGTCTATGAGTTCATCCTTCAATGTTCCTAGTCATGGGAATATCGAGACGGCGCATCGAAATTCCAGAGTAGACTAGCGTATATCTTCTCGACCCATGTGATGGTTGATGGATGATCCCATATCTATTGGCGTTTGACATCAGAGATGGTATACGGGTGCTCAGTGGAGACTGGGTACACTGAACGGACTCGCCAAGAACTCCTAGATGGTATTATACCTCACGTCAGATAGCAGTTCTCTGGTGACACTGGTACAGTTTAGTCTGTCCACCCGAGATCGCCATAGAGTCTTGTGTGTCTCCCACCGTTCTTTGATTTCAACCATACCACGGCTCTACTGAGTCGTGCAAACAGGTGGGTTTTGGGTACAGTCCCGAGTCACATAGAGGCAATGAGCGATAGGAGGGGATTCGTCTCTCCCGGTATTGGGGTTGATGTTGCACTATGCTCGATTGGCCATAACTGAAATCCCTGGCCAGGGTAGATGAGATTTTCTAGTAAGTGTTATCAGTAGTTTCTCGACCCGTTATGGACCTTACATCGGCATGACTTATCTAGCTATTGGGGTCTGACGTTTACCACCCCTAGACGAGATATGCGACATATCAGACGAACAGACCGGACTGTACAGTAAGTGTTACTGATTGGATTCGCAGGAGTATGAGCAGGCTTTCTTGTTGATCTTCTGATCGCTCAATACCTGGGTGGCCGTTACGTTTAGCACGCCTCTTGCATCTTGTGGGTGTTTGATATGATCATCACCTACTTCCGGCGTATTGACGAGTCTTTAGAGTTCTATACAGAGGTTTCCTAGCTCAGGAGAAACGGAGTAGGAGCATATATGAGATATGTGCAGGACCGAGATTAATACGTGTATGTGATACCGTATTCTATTGTCGTGATTTGTGTCATCAGTCGGTTATATATGATATAGCCGGGTTATCGAATCAAGTGTTGATTCGATAAATCGATACACATGATATTAGTCGGTTATATATGATATAGCTGGATTTTTAAATCAAGTGTTGATTTAATAATCTAATGTATAATTATATATATTTGATATATTAATTTACATTAACTAGTATTAGCTCACTTAAGATTGCTTTTCTCACTTGATTATGTATTAAGTATATATGTGATATATACTTGTATACATATTTGTGTCATGCTTGATGATACATACAAACTTGGGTGTGTGTATGACTTACACCATGCTAATTATAATTTAGGGTTTTATTTGTTTTAAGTAAATCAAAATGACATGGATTTTGTCATGGCTTGAAAGCTTCATGAAGCTTATAGACCATTGACCAAAGTCTACTCATTTTGTTTTACTTAAGATATTTTAAACCCAACCATTATCATTCTAGCCATGGTTAAGTATCTACAATAGTTAGTGTTTGATACTAACTCACCCATGGTTGCTTCATTCACCACTTGATTTATTCTTGAGTTCATTCTTCTTCTTCTTCATCTCAACTCAAAAGCTTTTTAGGTTTTTGATAAATGGTGAAAATGAGTGAGAAAATAAAATCTAAAGTGAGCACATTTCCTACTTCATCATCCTACACACTTGCTTGGGTAGTATAGGGTGTTCTCTTCACAAAGTTCTTCACCTAGTGAAGAGGTAGCTTGAGTTTGAGGCTCCTCGATATAGATCATTTTCGGCCTCGAAGACTTCGAGCAAACTTGTTCATTTCTCCAAGGGAACCCATACTAGAGTTCGGGAGATCGATACTCGTAGCGAAAGGACTACTACACGGAGATTTAGAAGTGAAGGACCGGTCTACAAAAGTTGTATTCCTCAATCACTTAGTGTAATGGTAGATTACATGTTATATTTTGTCTATTCACTTTAGCTTGATCCTAGCTTAGGATTGATTAGCACCTTAGAAATTTTAAAATTGGAATGGTAGATGTCTTGAAAACCCTGTAGGGTGTTAAGGAATCCCAACAGTGGTATCAGAGCCGGGCTAGAGTATTAGACGATGTTTGTTAGATTACAAAACCGAAACTACTCCGAAACATGCAACATCGAACCCTAGTTTCTGTCAAATTTTAAATGACCCCTAAAAATTATTTAAACAAGTACAGAATGTTGTATGTGATACACTATGAACACTGCCAAAATTTAAGCCCGGTTGCTCGGAAAATGACCGGCGAGAATGAGAGGAAATCCGGTATGCTCGGCCAACTGTTGGTGTTTAGGGTTCAAATTTTGGTTGTGTTTCAGTCACTGGGTTTTGGTGTTTCAGGTGTTGTTTGTTTTTCTAAAATTGCATGTGATGCAGTCTTACTGTGTAGACAACTTGGAGTGTTTTGTATTTGTAGTTTAACATTGTTTTTGGGTTTACACATATTATCTAGGCGAAGTTAAAAATTCGATCGAATATCAAAAACCCATTTTTCCAAGTTTAACGTATTCGGAAAATCATGCAAGTCATTCCGTAGGCCCTCTAGAAGAATGAAACCCTAACTCGATATAATGACCATGGAACCGCTTTGAACCTTAGGGTTTGCAGCAGTTCCGTAGTGCCATTAATGAGGCTTGGGTTTGCCCTTCTACGGTTGGTCCATAAGTGCTGTGGCATATTCTAGGTATTTTTGAACTGTGCTCAAAAGTTGAGCTCTCAGAGAATTGTGGGACTTTGATTACTCGATCAAAAAGTTTAACGTCGTACGGATATTTGTGATGGGATACAATACTTAGAATCCACAACATTTGAATTTTATAAATCTAGCAATTTAGTCTCATTTGATCAGTTGCCACGGGATTTTGATGTGATCAAAAGTCCGTCGCAATCACATAGCGTATGCGGATACTCGCCGGGTAACCTTACTAGATAGCCACGCCTCATAGCCCCGACCAAGTGACTGTAGGAGAACTCCGTTGCCAAAAACATCCGTCTGGGTGCTCGCGGCCGCGGTGTTCCGCCTATGTGCACTTCGTCGACGGTATAGGGGGTGCGGCCGCCTGCTAAAGTTTCCGACGAGCATTCAATCAAGATGTCGGGAATCTTGTTGAATTGCCCGACTAATTATTGGAAAGTTTTTTCAATATCGAGACTAAAATGCAGGGTTTATAATTTTTAGGCATGCAATGTCTAAGGAATTCATATTGTTGGGTATGAAATCCGGAATTTGAGATATTTCGGGTTTATAATGTCTAAGGTGGTTGCCGATTCTAATGTTGTAGTTTTCACCTTTTTTTCTACGAACATAAGTGTAATATGTGGTGTATCGCCGATTTCGTTGCTATATGTCAACGACAATTGGGATACGCATATTTACTTACGTTGATGACATGTGATGTTATGTGTTGCTGTGATATATTATATTGGATCGTCGTGTTTGAATAGCCGGGGGTTTTTATGTGAGATGAGAGTTTTTCATTTTCATTCATGTAAAAACTTGTATGTAATATTCTTTTATTGGGGCACTTCAGAGTTGAGGAAGATGTCACCGTTGATGTATATTATTTACTTTTCCGCATTAGGATAGACCCAAGGAGGGGAGCACAAGTAACCGGATTCTAGAGCCCAGTGGGAGGCCATCTTGAGGAGTCGAGTCCGGGTCTCTTAACTCTAGAATTGGTAGGGTTGCTTGCCACTCTCGTAGGGGTCTTGGGATGTGGGATTGGCTATTCATCACGACCGTGGAATCCGTGTTTTATACAGGCTTAAATTAAAACCCGGAAATCTTAGTATATCCAATATTTCATATGTTGTCTTCTGCTGCTGATATTCTGTGATGTGATCACTTTATATTCTGAAATGGATACTATATATAATATATATGATATATTATAGACGTTGCTTATGTTTTTCACCCGCGCTAGCCCTGTCCCGCTCTGTCATTAGTAACATAATCTAACGGTGCATGACGGGACTTCATGGCAAATGCGGATGGCATTAGCGTACGTTGTATTTATCTGTGATGTTTTGATAACTTAAATGATGGGACATTCATTAATGAGATTAATGAAAGAAAATAAACCTAAAGATGTTATAGAATCAAATTTGAAACTCACTCGGCTTTTTACGAAAAAGCAAACTTTCAAAAAGCGGAGCTTAATCCACTCCTTTTAAAACCATTTGACTCTACAATGATATCAAGTTCAAAGCGTTAAAGGTTTTCTTAAAAACCATCCACAACCCTCCGTCATTTTAGGAAGTAGAGTACTTAGTATTCGTGCTGCGTTTTTTAACCTTAGCCAAGGCATAGTGTATGATAGCTAAGTGATGTCTTCCTACATAGCATATGATGCGATTAATTAGGACAGTCATGTGACTTTGTTGACCTTGGCTAAGGGTCATGTGGGTGGGTCTAATTAATCACGAAATGACGGGTAGAACTTGACTAGTGCTTATGATTTGTTGACCATAGCCAAGGTCATAAATGCTAGGGGTAAAAACCATTATCGAGAGTTTCAAGTGTTGAAATTTGCAATGAGATTGCATACCTTCTATGTGATAGTTGGATCCTGATACCCACTGTGACTAATCGTTACTCCTGGGAGAGTTTTGTACTTTACAATTATCCAATCAAGTCGGTGTCTAGAAAGGTGTCAACGGGGTTATGTCCCTGGGAAAACAAGGTTTATTTTAATTAGGTCTGTGCGAAAGCACGGGGAACCTCCCTCAAAGTACCGGCACTGGCCTGGCTGAAAGATTGGCAAACATGTAGGGTGTAATTAATCCCGGCTAGTCTTTCCTTTTAAGATTTGAAGGAAGATTTGATAAAAACAGTGGGAGCCATCCTGATTAGATAAAATATATAACCAATCTAATCTTGCAAGAGCACACGCAGAGCGTTTTCTTCTCTCTCTCTCTCTCTCTCCAGGTAGCGACCATGTCACGCCTTAATCAAGATAATAATACGGATGTATTGACCAAACCCGCTTGTTATACTGAGCTGGGGAACGTTGGTCCCGTTCCAACTTATAATTGTTATAAGACCGAGCAGGAAATAGGGGAATACCAGGATTCCCATGCCGCCCAAACGAAGAAAGTGCATGTTAGATGCATCTTCTTCGGGTGTGTTCGTTACAGAGAACTGTTTCTCAGTATCCTCTACGTCCTGGGTATTTGATATCGGATCAGGATCCCGCATATGTAATCTATTACATGGGCTACAGGAAGGTAGAGAACTGAGAATAGGGTGATATGTCTCTAAATATAGAGAATAGTGCAATTGTTGCAGCCAGATCAGTTGACAAATATCACCTTGTATTACTAAATACATTGATTCAGAACGAATGTTATTAGATACTGAACCTGATATGCAACATTATATCAGTCTCTTTATTTACTAAAGAAGGATAAAATTTTGTATTGTTGGATAATGTTTTAAACATTTCCTATATCAAATGTTGATCAGATCAAGCACGTTATGTATAGCATATACGTTCTAAATCAAACCACAGTTCTTGACGTACAGAACACACACAAGAGGAAGAGTTCAGAAATGAATGAATCCTACTTATGGCATTGTAAACTAGGTCATATCAATGCGACCCGACAAGCTAAGTAACATTAAGATATATATTTAAATCGGTTTGAATTTGTAGGGTTCCTAGGCACTCTCACAAGGGTTCATAAGGCATCAACCATGCCTGAATAAAATTTTAGACGTGCCGAACAACCCAAAGCCGGGATCTTTGCTAGATAATTAGGGTTTAACATGCAAGTAAATATCTTTACAACTAAGTGTGAGGGATTACAACCTTTGTAGTCCGCCTCCTTCGCTTCATAAGCTCCGAGTAGAAATCCCTTCGCCGCGATCCACGATCTCCCGGACTCAAGAGAGGCTCCACAACTCGAACGGTCCATGCTAGCTTGTAGTCTTCCTTTTCTCCGATGATCTACCTCGAAGTTTCTATAACTCAAGCTCTCTCACTCTAATGAGGTGAACACCCTAATCTAATTGGCTAGATTAGATGAGGATGATGGAGTAGTATTTATGCTTTCTTTTTATATCAAATTCTCACACTTAAACATCACAAAATGAAAACCTAGTAAGCTTTCTCAAAGCTCAAGGTTGAAGAAGAAGATGAAAAAATGAATTAAACCTTTTGTGATGAATAATGAAATGAATATATGATTAATAATGCAACCATGGTTAAGGATGACAAGGATAACCCTTGTAGAGAATTAACTAGGGCTAGGGTTTGGTTGGGTTAAAGAATGAGTCATAAGAAAAAATCAACCATAATATCTAACTCATGACAAAATAAATCCTTCTAGAATGTGCAAGAAGAAACTAACCCAAATCAAACCCTAACCTTGTTTAATCTCCACTAAACTTGTTTCATTATTAATCATATCATGTTACAATAATATATATCACATATATATTATATATTTGTAACAAAAGAAAATAATACAATTAATATATATCGCATATATATCAATGTATTATCCGGTGAGAAAATGAAATAATAAAGCGAGCCAATATTAGATAATGTAATGCAATATATCATATATATATCATTATACATTAAATTATCGAATCGAAACTTGATCCGACAATCTGGCTATATCGAATATAACCGACTAATATATCATGTACCGATTCATCGAATCAACACTTGATCCGATGACCCGGCTCATATCTAAATATCGTGAGAATATAATACGGTATCTCATATCACATTATCCTCAGTCGTGCACATATCACATATGTGCCCCTACTCCGTTTTGCCTGAGTCAAGAAACCTCTGTGTAGGACTCTAAACAATCGTCAATACGCCGGTAGCAGGTGATGATCATATCAAACACCCACAAGCTGCAAGCGGTCAGCTAACGTAACAGCCACCCAGGTATTGAGCGATCAGAAGATCAACAAGCTAGCATGTACATTCTCCTCTGAATCCAATCAGTAACACTCCCATACAGTCCGGTCTCTTCGTCTGATATGTTGCATATCTAGTCTAGGGGTAGTATACGTCAGACCCCAGTAACCGATAAGTCGTGTCGATGTGAGGCTCATAACAGGTCGAGAAACTACTGGTAACACTTACCCGTAAATCTCTATATCAGCCCTGACCAGGGACTTCCAGTTATAGCCAATCGAACACGGCACAACATCAACTCCCTATACCGGGAGAAACAAATCCCCTCCTATCGCTCATTGCCTCCATGTGATTCGGGACTGCACCCAAAAGCCACTGTTTTGCACGCCCTCTTGGACGTGGTAAGGTGGGAATCAAAGCACAGTGGGAATCACACAAGACTTTATGACGATCTTGGGTCTACAGACTACCCTGTACCAGTGTCACCGGAGAACTGCCATCTGACGTGTGGTATATCACCATCTGGGAGTTCTCGGCGAGTCCGTCTAGTATACCCAGTCTCCACTGAGCACCCGTACACCATCTCTGATGTCAAAACACCGATGGATATGGGATCATCCATCGCTCATCATATGGGTCAAGATGTGTATACGCTAGTCTACTCTGGTGTATCAATACTCTGTCTCGATATACCCTCGACTAGGAACAGTTAAAGGATGTACTCATCAACTACCATGGCCCCACTAGTATGATCTCATCATAGTCCCAGTAGTCGAGTACAGATCATAAGGGCTTTATCAACATGTGATAGTAAGACAGTAAACAATATATAAGTCAACATGTTAAGATAAAGTGAAACCAAATAGCATACTATCATGTCGAGCAAGAAAGTCTTCTCTATATATATTCAAGCATCCATTATAATATGCATCATATGTACAACAATGGCCTCTAGGGCATATATATAACTAACAATCTCCCACTTGCACTAAGGCCAGCTGCTGTAGTATCTCATACCTAGCATCCCGAATAATCTCTCAAACTGTATCTGGGGAATGGCCTTTGTGAGTGAATCCGTAGTATTTTCCTTCGTATCTACTCTCCTGACCTCGATCTCCCGGCGATCAACTATCTCCCTAATCAGGTGATACCGCCTCAAAATATGTCTGGACTTTTGATGGGACCTGGGTTCCTTGGCCAAAAACACAGCTCCATTGTTATCGCAATACAGAGGTATTGGATGCTCAATAGACGGAATCACACCAAGTTTACTAATGAACTTCTTTATCCAGACAGCCTCTTTGGCAGCATCGTTGGCAGCGATGTATTCAGCCTCCATCGTCGAGTCTGCAACTGTATCCTGTTTGGAACTCTTCCAACATACCGCCCCTCCATTGAGGGTAAAGACAAATCCCGAGTGCGACTTAGAGTCGTCCTTATCACTTTAGAAGCTCGAATCGTTAAAGGACTCCACCTGGAGTTCTCTGTTACCATACACCAAGAACATTTCTTTAGTCCTTCGCAAGTACTTGAGAATGTTCTTCACAGCTATCCAGTGACTCTCTCCTGGATCTTCTTGATACCTACTCACTACACTTAGTGAGTATGCTACATCGGGTCTGGTACATAGCATCGCATACATGATAGAGCTTACTGCCGAAGCATAGGGTATCCCTTACATGCGAGCTCTTTCCAAATCAGTCTTGGGAGACATCTTTTTGGAAAGAGTGAGTCCAGAGATCGTGGGTAGGTTCCCACGCTTGGATTCTTCCATACTAAACCTCTTTAGTATGGTGTCAATGTACCTAGATTGGGACAATCCCAGTATCCGTTTAGATCTATCTCAATAGATCATAATTCCCAGTATGCAGGAGTCATCACCTAGATCTTTCATTGAGAATCTTTGTGATAACAAGAGCTTGACTGATTGCAGCATAGGAACATCATTTCCTATCAAGAGTATGTCATCGACGTACAATACGAGGAAGACAACCTTACTCTCTGCAACCTTCTTATAAATTCAAGGTTCATCTACGTTTTTGATGAAGTCAAACTCTTTGACCACAACATCAAAGCAGATGTTCCAACTCCGCGATACTTGCTTTAACCCATAGATGGATTTAAGTAGTTTGCACACCTTTCCGCTTCTCCCACTATCTACGAAGCCCTCTGGCTGAGTCATGTACATGCTCTCTTCTAAATCACCGTTTAGAAAGGCGGTCTTAACATCCATTTACCAGATTTCATAGTCATGGTATACAGTAATGGCAAGTAAGATCCGGATGGACTTAAGCATAGCCACTGGAGAAAAGGTTTTGTCATAATCCATACCTGGTCGTTGACGAAAACCCTTTGCTACAAGTCTAGCTTTGAAAGTCTCAACTTTTCCATCTACACCAATTTTCTTTTTAAAGATCCACTTGCTCCCAATGGGTTTTACCCCTTCAGGAGAATTTTCCAAAGTCCATACTTTGTTGGTGTACATGGATTCCATCTCAGATCGCATTGCATCCAGCCATTTCACTGAGTCACCACTCGTGATGGCCTGCTCGAAACTAGTCGGGTCATCATCTTCCATGATGCAATCCTCGCTCCCACTATCAATAAGAAAACCGTAGTATCTCTCAGGTGGGTGAGAAACCCTGCCAGATTGGCGGAGAGGCTGGGGTTCGTCGGGTACTACTGAATCCTCTGGTTCCACTAAATCATCTGTCATAGTTTGTGTTGCTGGAACCTCTTCCAGCTCTACCTCTTTGCCACTAATTTCTTTTGCAAGAAATTCCTTTTCTAAAAAGGTGGCATCTTGAGAAACAAACACCTTTTGTTCCTCACGGTGATAGAAGATATATCCATAGGAATATTTTGGATATCCTACAAACTTACTTAGACTTGATTTTGCCTCGAGCTTATCCGGATTTTACTTTTTAACATAGGCCGGACAACCCAATATCTTAACTCGTTTAAGAGATGGTCTCTTCCCATTCCAAATCTCATATGGAGTGGTAGGCACTGATATAGATGGAACTCTATTCAATAGTTATGCGGCTGTCTCCAGCGCATAACCCCAAAAGGAGATAGGTAACTCAGCAGTGCTCATCATAGAGCGCACCATATCCAATAGGGTGCGATTCCTCCGCTCCGATACACCGTTGTGCTGTGGTGTATAAGGAGGAGTAAGTTGAGAGAGAATCCCATTCTCTTTTAGATAATCCCGGAACTCATTGCTCAAGTATTCTCCTCCTCGATCAGATCGAAGGATCTTAATACTTTTGCCCGTTTGGTTCTCTACTTTGTGCTTATATTCTCTGAATTTCTCAAAAGCTTCAGACTTGTGTTTCATCAGGAACACATGTCCGAATCTTGAGAGATCGTCAATGAATGTAATGAAATAGGAAGAACCGTTCCTGGCGTGTGTAGACATGGAACCGCATATATCACTATGTACTAGTACTAAGAGTTCGGTAACTCTTTCTCCGTGTCCACTAAACGGAGCTTTGGTCATTTTGCTTTTGAGACATGAATGGCAAGTTTCATAAGATGATAATTCGAACGGATTCAAATATCCATCCTTATGTAACTTAGCTAGTCGTGTCGCATTGATATGACCAAGTCTACAATGCCACAAGTAGGATTCGTTCATTTCTGAACTTTTCCTCTTGTGTGTGTTTTGTATATTAAGAACTGTATTTTGATTGAGAATGAATATGCTATTATGTAGCGAGCCTGATCCAATCAACTTTTGATTCAGGAATATGTTCATAACATTATCCTGTACTACAAAATTATATCCTTCTTTACTTAATAAAGAAACTGATATAATGTTGCACATCATGTTCGGTATATAATAGCACTCATTCAGAATCAGTGTATTACTACTTGGTAATACTAGGTGATATTCGCCAACTGCTTTGGCTGCAATACTTGCACCATTCCCTACTTGAACGAAATGATCACCTTTTCCCAGTTCTCTACCTTTACGTAGCCCATGTTACATTTTACATATGTGGGATCCCGATCCGGTATCTAATACCCAGGACGTAAGGTGAACTGAGAAACAGTTCTCAATAACTAACACACCCGAAGAAGATGCATCAGCATGCATATTCTTTGTTTGGGCGGCGTGAGAATCCAGATATTCTCATGTTTTCTGTTCAGTCTTATAACTCTTATAAGAAAGAATGGGACCAACGATCCCCTGCTCAGTATAATAAGTGGGTTCAGTCAATACATCCATATTATTATCTTGATTAAGTCCTGACACGGTCGCTACCTGGAGAGAGAGAGAAGGAAACACTTTAGCGTATGCTCTTGCAAGATTAGATTGGTTATTATCTTATCTAATCAGGATGTCTCCCACTGTTCTTATCAAATCTTCCTTCAAACCCTAAAAGGTAAGATTAGCCGGGATTAATCACACCCTACAATTTCGTCAATCTTTCAGCCAGATCAGTGTCGGTACTTGAGGGAGGTTCCCCATGCTTTCGTACGGACCTAATTAAAATAAACCTCGTCTTCCCAGAGGCATAACCCCGTTAACACTTTTCTAGACACCTACTTGATCGGCTAATTGTCCTGTGTAAAACTCTCCCAGGAGTAACTCTTACTTGCAGTGGGTATCGGGATCCAACTATCTCATAGGAGGTATGCAATCTCATTACAAATTTCAATACTTGAAATTCCCGATAATGCTTTTACCCCTAGTGACTTATGACCTTAACTATGGTCAAAAAATCATAAGTACTAGTCAAGTTCTGCCCGTCATTTCTTGATTAATTTAGACCCACCCACACGACCCTTAACTATGGTCAACAAAGTCGTATGACTGTTCTAATTAATCACATCATATGTTATATAGGAAAACATCACTCAGCTACCGTACACTGCGCCTTAACTATGGTCAACAAACGCAGCACGAATACTAAGTACTCTATTTTCCTAAAATGACGGAGGGTTATGCAGATTTTTCAGAAAACCATGAGCATAATGAACTTGATATCGTCGTAGAATCTAGTGTTTTTGAAAAGGAGTGTTTTTTAGGCTTTTCTTAGTTTCGCTAAAGAAGTCACTCCCGGTGAAGGGATCTCGGCTCTTTCCCCATCGAATAAGGTGCAGGGTATATCATATATACCGCTGTGCAAAGCAAGAACTATATAAGCTCTCAAAAACTAAACCGTGAGTTTGTAGCATCTTCCAGTTTCGCTAAAGAGGTCACTCCCGGTGAAGATATCTCGGCTCTTTCCTCATCGAATAAGGTGCAGGGTATATCATATATACCGCTATGCCAAGCAAAACTGTAGCTACCCTTTTTATAAAGTTTTGATTCTACAACATCTTTTAGATTTCTTTTCTTTTTATTAATCTCATTAATAAATCCCATCAGCTTATGCTTCCTAAGCATCATAGAAGAAACGAAAGCAGTAATATTTATATATCAGCATATATATATAGTATAAGCATTCGTCTCAGGCAGTAATATGATCTCATCACAGAACATTGCAGCAGAAGAACATTTATGAAATATTGGATATACTAGGATGTCCATGTTTTTAATACGAGCCGGTATAAAACACGGATTCCACGGTCGCGATGAATAGCCAAACCCACATCCCTAGACCCCTACGAGAGCGGCAAGTAACACTGCCAATTCTAGGGTTAGGAGACCCGGTCTCGACTCCTCGAGATGGCCTCCCACTGGACCCTAGAACCCGGTTACTTGTGCTCCCCTCCTTGGGTCTACCTAATGCAGAAAAGTAAATAATATACACTGGTGACATCAACCTCATCCCGGAAGTGCCCCAATAAAAGAATATTACATACAATTGAATTTTACATGAATGAAAATAAAAACCCTCATCTCACATAAAACCCCCGGCTATTCAAAACACGAAAATCCAATGTAACATATCACAGCAACACATAATATCTCATATCATCAACGTAAGTAAGTATGCGTATCCCGATTGTCGTTGATATATAGCAACGAAGCCGGCGATACCCACATACTATGCTTACGGTCACAGAAAAGAAAGTGTAAAACTACAACATTTGGAATCCACAATCTCTTTAGACATCGTAATTCCAAAATATCACATACTTCGCATTTCATGCCTAACTATATGAATTCCACATATTGTATCACATTCCAGATAAATAGACAGTATTAAACTTTCCGATCGAATAATCAAATACCCAAGATTTCCTAAATAGCTCAACACTTGAGCGGAGTTCAAAAAGTCCCAGAATACGTCACAGTACCAATGGTCCAGCCGTAGAAGGGTTAAGCCAACGCCTCACATGTGGCACGCCGTACTACCCCAAACCCTAAGCTTTAGAGGCAGTTCAGACGGTCACATAATCGAGTTAAGCTTTATGTTCTTCTAGAGGGTCCACCACGTTACTTGCACATTTTTCCGAAAGATTTAAAACCAAGAAAAATTCAACACTTGAAAGTTTTTCGTGCCGGGAAAAGTGAGTTAACGATATCCGTTCGAACATTTTAACAGTTTCTAAATATCCGGAAAACAGAACGAAATTAAATTTTCCGATCGAATCAACGGATTAAAAATAATCCCCAGACCACTCAACACTTAAGTCAGATTAAAAATACCCAGAAATATGAACTAGCAGCTACGGTCATAACCGTGCTAAAAGAAAAGTCAAACACAACTGTACGACCGCGGATCCGCGGCACAAGCAGGGTACTGCCGCGGTTCCGCGGCGGTCCGTACGGTTTAACTCCTCGTTTTTCACAGTGATGCTTATAATTCCCTGCTGATTTTTTTAGGGATTTTTAATACAGAAAAAATCACATTTTTAAAAATTGTCCAGAGAAAGGGTCGTTTCGTCGTTTCGGGGTTCGATCGGAGTTTTAACTTCGTATACACGTCACCTAATGCTCTAGCTAGGCTCCGATACCACTGTAGGGTTCCTAGGCACTCTTACAAAGGTTCATAAGGTATCAACCATGCCCGAATAAAATTTTAGACGTGCCGAACAACCCAAACCCGGGATCTTTGCTAGATAATTAGGGTTTAACATGCAAGTAAACATCTTTACAACTAAGTGTGAGGGATTACAACCTTTGTAGCCCGCTCCTTCGCTTCATAAGCTCCGAGTAGAAGTCCCTTCACCGCGATCCACGCTCTCCCGGACTCAAGAGAGGCTCCACAACTCGAACGGTCCATACTAGCTTGTAGTCTTCCTTTTCTCCAATGACCTACCTCGAAGTTACTATAACTTAAGCTCTCTCACTCTAATGAGGTGAACACCCTAATCTAATTGGCTAGATTAGATGAGGATGATGGAGTGGTATTTATGCTTTCTTTTTATATCAAATTCTTACACTTAAACATCACAAAATGAAAACCTAGTAAGCTTTCTCAAAGCTCAAGGTTGAAGAAGAAGATGAAAAAATGAATTAAACCTTTTGTGATGAATAATAAAATGAATATATGATTAATAATGCAACCATGGTTAAGGATGACAAGGATAACCCTTGTAGAGAATTAACTAGGGCTAGGGTTTGGTTGGGTTAAAGAATGAGTCATAAGAAAATATCAACCATAATATCTAACTCATGACAAAATAAATCCTTCTAGAAGGTGCAAGATGGAACTAACCCAAATCAAATCCTAACCTTGTTTAATCTCCACTAAATATGTTTCATTATTAATCATATCATGTTACAATAATATATATCACATATATATTATATATTTGTAACAAAAGAAAATAATACAATTAATATATATCGCATATATATCAATGTATTATCCGGTGAGAAAATGAAATAATAAAGTGAGCTAATATTAGATAATGTAATGCAATATATCATATATATATCATTATACATTAAATTATCGAATCAACACTTGATCCAACAATCCGGCTATATCGAATATAACCGACTAATATATTATGTACCGATTCATCGAATCAACACTTAATCCGATGACCCGGCTCATATCTAAATATCGCGAGAATATAATACGGTATCTCATATCACATTATCCTCGGTCGTGCACATATCACATATGTGCCCCTACTCCGTTTTGCCTGAGTCAAGAAGCCGCTGTGTAGAACTCTAAAGAATCGTCAACCTTTGACCGACCCTTGACTACAACTCTAGAGTGCACGCAGAGTGTTTCTTTTCTCTCTCTCTTTGGCAGCAACCTTTGACCGACCCTCGACTACAACTCTGTGACCAAAGTTGACCGAACCTTCTTAAAATACTGGCCTTTTGGATTATCTAAAGTTGCATAAGTCATTGCCACTCCTTCTTTTACCCTTTGTATTTCTCAGAACACCCCGTATTACTACGGACATCCACTTCCATTGGATAGATCCATCGTATGGTTATATACGAACTCGAAGGGACTTCTTCAAGGATGGATCCAGGTTCAGGAGAAATAGAATTGGTTTATTCAGTCGTCTTTTATTATCACCTTCTCTCAGGTTGCGAGGGCTCCTTGGTTTAGGAGAGTACACCTATTACGCTTATTAGATAGTCTTATTCCAAACCATAGACAGGTGCCGAAAGGTAGGGAATGAAGAAAACCAATTAGCCTAAGTAGGGTGTGCAGAAGGTAATATGTATAGACAAATAAAGGAATTAGAAAGAGAGCAAAGTAAATTGCGACTACTAACATTCACGACCAAACCACGTATTTCATCGCCACTCTACTTCACCTTTAATTTCTCCAGAACAACCCGTTTCACTACGAACATCCAATTCTATTGGATAAATCCATCGTATGGTTATATACGAACTCGAAGGATATTTTTTCGAAGATGGATTCTGGTTCAGGAGAAATAGGAATAAGGGTTATTCAGTTGTCTTTTATCATCACCTTCTCTCAAGTTGCGAGTACTCCTAGGATTAGGAGGGTACACCTATTATGCTTACTGGATATTCTTCTTCCAAACCATAGGCTGGTGCCGAACGGTAGGAAAGGAAGAAAACAACTTGTCCTAATGATGGTGTACAGAAGGTAACGACTAAAGACAAATAAAGGGAATTGGAAAGATGGCATGGAAATATACAGTTAAAGACATGATTTGGATTATGGAAGAGGCATTATTAGGAATATCAGGAAACCCCTACAAAATATATTTATGTTTCATATTCACCGTGCATTATTAATAGAAAACTGATTTCCCGATTGGATACTTACTCCAGGGTATGTATTTACCAGGAACGATTCTCACATCTGCATGGTTTTACAAATGTTGAGTGGGAGCAAGTTATTGGGAATTAGGTGATCATCCTCATTATATCAGAATTCGTTGTAATTTGTGATATTTGAGGAAATCGCCTGGGTACAGTTTTTCAACCTACGATGCACAGGTTTTGAGTTATTCAACTCAGAGGACTTATACAGAGTATTGTATGTTATCCAGTGTCCGTCAGGACAAATGGGTTGGTCCTCGTACTATATTCTGTTTACTTGTAACTTCTCTAGTTTTTAGACAAGTGTTTTGTAGAAATACAATGTCTAAGTGTTGAGAAGTTGTGGGTATAGGAATAAAGTAGAGAACCAAGTGTCACAAGTATCGGGATTATTCAAAGAAATCGAAAATGTAGATTCTTGTGATTAATATTCAATAGATAGTAATGGTTTTTGAGAAACTTGTTTCTCTTTCAGGTTACTCATAATTGGATGGATTCCTAAGTTGAGTAATACTGATCAGCCTCTCTCTATTAAGTTATTATGCACTAGAGACAGCTGCATAATTTGAATCCGGTTCCAATTAAATAAGTGCCAAAGTTTCTATATTGGATATAGAACGATTCATATCTTAACGATGTTAAAGTAAGGGGAGTTGTCCAGCTTATGCTTAAAACCAGACACTGGATAACTCAAGGCCCGTTTCTGTAATGGCAGTTTGTGGGTTGACCCTAGCTTCGACGAGGGTTGATTTTCTACCATCTGAAAAATCAATAGTGATATTGTTCTTGACTCGCTACAGTTTTATTAAAATATTTTTTTTTCAGAAAACAGCAGTGGGAGCATGGTAGAACTGGAAGTGATTCCAGAACCGCAAACGATTACGGAAAGTTTAATAGGACCTATATACTCAATCAGGTTTGACATTCCAATAGCCGCTCCGTAGATATGGTGGGTAACCTCAGACACCCGAGAGGTACTCCGGTAGCCTCAAGGACGGTGACAGGGAGGTTCTTGTTTACCCAGACTTGACACTGCTGTTGTTCCAGACTATGAGACCCGGCAGGAGGATATGTATAGCGTCGTTCTAAACTAGTTTTAGAAGTGTATGTATATATTATTTTGCCAGAGGGTTGTCGTAGTCAGTGGGAGCGGCGGAAGCATAGTGGACAAGTAGCTAGTGTCTATTTATAGACTTAAGCAGAAATAGCGGAGATAGATCATCTATTTTTGATGTGACAGTCATAGGTTTGACTTCGTCAGAATAGGGGATGGAACTGTTGAGAAGGTAGTAGGGTGTGATGTCCTGGTATTTGGATAACATACACAGAGTAGGAAGTAAAATTCCTATACTACAATCGGTTGTACTGTGGTCGTCACACAGTTGTTTCTCCACAAAGAATATGGATATAATATCTGACATTCTGGTTACTAGATCTATAGTTTTAGATCTAGATTTGGGTAGTTTCCCAATATGGGTACTTTGAAAGTATTCTAATAGTATTTTAGATTAGTTGACTCCTGGCATGGTGGTATACCTGCAGGTGATGGAGTCACCCTCTCTAAAAGCGTCTTACAGACTAAAGGGGAGAGGGACGTACATGATTGGCAGATCACTTGCTTAGGCAATTGAGTCAATCATGAGATGTCAAGTACCACACCAGATGTTGTCTTTGCACTAGATGTGATAAGTTTATATTAATCCAATCCTGGAGAAACATTAAGAGGCAGTTTTTAGAACATGAATAGATGTTCTATGGATTTGATGACAGCTGCCTCCTTCGGGAGACAGTTATCATTCCAGGCTTCAAAGGTGACATACATGACAGAGTGATTGTCAGAGTTATAGTTTTCCCTCTGACGAGGGACAGTATTATGGACAGGTGGTCCAAGAGGATACTGTGGGAGGCATAGTGCGCAACACTGATTAGTTTCAGTGATCGATACAGTCTAAGAAGTTTGGATTTGGAGTTCATTTATGAACTAGGTCCCATCAGATATCCAAACATATTCTAAGACAGGTATTACTCAATTCGGGAGATGGTTTTCTCCGTGAAGTTGAGATATAGAGAGATACAGAAAGAAACACCGAAGCGGATCCACTCACTGAGGCTATTTCTCAAACACAAGAGTTTTACAAACGAGTGAAACTGATTAGTAGAGGAGTTGGATGCTCGGTATCACACGAGCTGTGAGTACATGACATCGCAATAATTAGCCTTAAGTGCAAGTGGGAGATTGTTGGATATAGTGCCCTCTAAGTCAATTATTGGATCGCAGGTACGTGATTGCAATGATTGAGGTAGGACCTATACCGATAAAACAGTCTTACTCGAGATGATAGTATGCTATCTGGTTTGTCTTTATCATCATGATAGAGCCCATAGGATTCTTTCTTGACTACCAGCAGTATGATGGCGATCATATATGTGGGAGCTGGGGGTCTATAAGCACATCCTTAAAGTGTCCCTAGTCGTGGGAGTTTCGAGACAGGGCATCGATACTCTAGAGTAGACTGGTGTATACAGTCGAGACCCCGACAAGGGGCGATAGCCGGTCTCACAAGCCACTGGTGTCAGTTGGATCACCTAAGATGTATACAGGTGCTCATTAGGTTATGAGTACACCGGACAGGCGCCGAGAACATGCT
The DNA here is from genome assembly GCA_030015575.1 of Agapanthus africanus. Taxonomy (NCBI): domain Eukaryota; kingdom Viridiplantae; phylum Streptophyta; class Magnoliopsida; order Asparagales; family Amaryllidaceae; genus Agapanthus; species Agapanthus africanus. The sequence goes on along the minus strand of CM057346.1, from coordinate 477,777,481 downwards.
AGTTGGTATTATACATATCGTCAGATAGCAGTTTCCTGGTGACATGTGTACAGGTTAGTTCATTGACCTGAGCTCGTCATTTGTCTCGTGTGAGTTCCCACTGTGCTTTGATTTATACCCTACCACGGGTCAAAGGAGTCGTGCAAACAGGTATATTTTGGGTACAGCCCCGAGCCACATTGGAGGCAAGTGAGCGAATCTTCGGGGATTCGTCTCTCCCGGTATTGGGGGTGAGATAGCGCTGTGTTTAGGAGAGCCATTACACGAAATCCCTGGCCAGGGTAATCGAGATATACTGGTAGGTATACCAGCAGAATCTCAGGGTGTTCTGGGCTGCTCTCTGACACGACTTATATCGATGTTGGGGGTCTGACGTTTACCGGCCCCCTAGGCCGTATATGCGATACTCACAGATGAATGTTCCGGACTGTACGGTTATTGTCACTGTCAGGCTCAGTAGGGTTTATAGATGAGTTCGCTTATCAGCTTCCCTTCCAATCAATACATAGGCAAACCGTTACGTACAGGTTGTACCTCTGACGTGCTAGTGGTTATACCCAGTGCCAGTATACTGATGAGTCATTAGAGTCCCCCACAGACACTTTCCCAAGTTCGGGCAAAACGTTGTAGATGCCGTATGGTATTATGGAAAGGTTCGGAAAAAGCACGTGCGTTTTCGCACGTGTTATTTTTCGGGCAGATAATACTGGTAGGTTTTGGTTTAAGCCGGATCCCAGTATTATACAGTGTAGATATAATATCTTTGTCTCAGTTGCATTTGTATTCGGTCGTAATACAAATGCGGGTATGTTTATACCGATGCGGGGTTATCCTGAAATTCGTTTCGGGATGATTTTTGGATGTTGCCAGTTTCCAGTTTTCTATCAGCCGTATTTTGACATTCGGTTAAATACGGATTTTTCTTTTCATCTTCAGAGTGAGTCATTCTTCTAGAAGGTTCTAGAAGTGGTGATTAGGCTAGTGACTCACTTTTTCATTAATGGTGCATTTATTATGTTCATACTTTGTGTTCACACACTAGATATTTTCCTTACACTCACCCTCCCCTCTCCTACACTCACCCTCCCTCTCCTATATATTGTGGCCGGCCCTCTTTGTGAGGGGTGGGTTGTTCATTTGATTTCATTTGCAAAAGATTGTGATAGTTTAGTGTATGGAAATTTCATATAGTTCAATTTCCATTCATCCGATTCCAAATGGCAACTTCTTTTAACCGTTCGTCCATAGCCTTAGACGTAACGAGACAAAGTATTCTACTCATTCTCTACTTCATCTTGGTCATCTCTTTTGGCAAACTTAACGATCGAGTTGCCTCGGTTCAGAGGCGGGAGCCCGTTTAAAGATCCGTCGACGTGGTGCCACCTGGACGACGAGACCGGAGATCGAGCAAGTTCCGATCAGTTTCAACATAGCGTGGGATGATGGTTGAAGACCGAAAGACTCGGATCATTCAGTATAACAATTCTACCCTCTTTACAATTTTTTAGTTTAGCTTTAATGGCAGATCCGGGAGAAAGTACGCGATAGCGCCAGTCGTAAAAGTTTTGTTCCGCATATCGGCGTCTGTTAGACGGCCGGGGCGCTGCCGCGGACTTACAGTATATACTTGACTTCCAGGATTATGATGCATATCATACTAGTGGGGCCTGGGTAGTCCATGAGTTCATCTTTCAATATTCCTAGTCGTAGGAATATCGAGACGGGGCATCAATATTCCAAAGTAGACTAGCGTATGTCTTCTCGACCCACGTGATGGGCGATGGATGATCCCATATCCATTATTGTTTGACATCAGAGATGGTATACGGGTGCTCAGTAGAGACTGGGTATACTGAATGGACTCACCAAGAACTCCTAGATGGTATTATACCTCACGTCAGACATCAGTTATCTGGTGACACTGGTACAGGTTAGTCTGTCGGCCCAAGATCGTCATAGAGTCTTGTGTGTCTCCCACTGTGCTTTGATTTACACCCTACCATGGCTCTACTAAGTCGTGCAAATGGGTAGTTTTTGGATACAGTCCCAAGTCACATTGAGGCAATGAGCGATAGGAGAGGATTCGTCTCTCCCGGTATTGGGGTTGATGTTGCACTATGCTTGATTGGCCATAATTGATATCCCTGGCCAGGGTAAATGAGATTTACTGGTAAGTGTTATCAGTAGATTCTCGGCCTGTTATGGACCTTAGATCGGCATGACTAATTATTGGGGTCTGACGTTTACCACCCCTAGGCGAGATATGCGATATATCAGACGAACAGACCGGACTGTTCGGTAAGTGTTACTGATTGGATTTGTAGGAGTATAGGCTGTAGGGATTCTCTAGCACCATCCTAGTTTTAGGGTTGCATCACATGCTATAACAAAAATTTAGAAGGTGCTAAACAATTCCAAACATGAATCGAACTAGAAAAATAGAGTAACAAGCTATAGCATCACATACTATAAAGTGTCTAACACTAAGTGAAGTGGAAATACAACCTTTGTAGACCTCCTCCTAGACTCCTTGGATCGTGTAGGGTTTGAGTCGATTAGCTTGTATCCTTCCGTGTCCACGATGATCCACCACGAAGTCTCTTTGCACCAAACTCCAAGCTTCCTTGATCAAAGATGAAGATGAAGTAAACACTCCACTCAAGTGGGCTAGACTAAAGTGGAATGGTGATGTGGGTTTGGATCTCACTACAAAACCTTTTCTTTTTAATCATTTCTCTTTCTTTTAAAACCCTAGTGAGCTTTGAGGAGGGAGAGGAAGAAGGAGATGGCTCAAGCTAAACTCAAGAGAGAGAATAATATGAGAATAATGAATAACTCTAACTCAACTCAAGAGAGTAAGTGAGTGTCATCCATACTAAACCATGGTTACAAAATATCTAGATATTTTGTAACTTGAGTTTAAGCAAAACCATGGGCTCAAACCATGGGCAATGAAACCATTGAATTTGTCAACTCAAGAGAATTGAATGTCAACCATGATTTTAATCCTATTGAGCTTTTCTCAAATAATCAAAATATCTAAATATGTTACCATGTGAGTCTTGCATTGCCACCACTAATGTATCATCAACCATGACACATGTATGCTTGCATGTGTGCATGCATATCAACATATACATACACTCATGCATGTATCATAAAGAAATAGGTTTTAATAAATGAGCTAATGGACTTAATATTAAATCAACACTTGATTTAATAACCCGGTCATATCTCATACAACCCGTCCAATAGTAAACGCCCGATTAAAATACGGTATCTAATACACGCATTTAATCGAGCTCCCGCGCATATCACATATGCACCCCACATCTTTTCGCCTGAGCTAGGAGACTCCTTTGTGGGACACTAAGACTCGTCAATCTGCTGGCAGTAGGCAGCGATCATATCACATGCCCATAAACCGTCAGTGGCAAAAGCTGTACATAACGGCTCCCCGGTATTGAGCGATCAGAAGAAACACAAGCAAACCTGCTAAAACTCCCGTCGAGCCAACTAGTAACACTTACCGTACAGTCCGGTATCTTCGTCAAATATGCTGCATATGTGAGTCTAGGGAGGGCATCGTCAATCCCAATAACCCAATAAGTCATGCCGGTATATGGCTCATAACAGATCGAGAAACTACTGATAACACTTATCAGTAAATCTCAGCAGCCCTGGCCAGGGACTTCCTGTTATAGCCAATCGTACATGGTGCAACATCAACCCCCAATACCGGGAAAGAAGAAACCCCTTCTATCGCTCATTGCCTCCATGTGCCTCGGGATTGTACCCAAAATCCACCTGTTTGCACGACTCAGTAGAACCGTGGTAGGGTGGAGATCAAAGTACAGCGAGAGACACACAAGACTTTATGACAATCTCGGGTCTACAGACTAACCTATACCAGTGTCACCTGAGAACTGCTATCCGACAATAGATATAATACCACATAGGAGTTCTCGGCGAGTCCGCTCAGTGTACCCAGTCTCACTGAGCACCCGTATACGGTCTTTAGTGTCACCACACCAATGGATATGGGATCATCCATCACCCATCATATGGGACAAGCAACGTATACGCTAGTCTACTCTGGTGATATCGATGCCCCGCCTCGATACACCCACGACTAGGAACATTTCAAAGATATGCTCATAGACTACACATGTCCCACTAGTATGTTCCGCATCATAATCTCAGTAGTCCTGCATCATCCTAAGGGCTATATCAACATGTACCAAATGAATGAAAGCATGATCAAATGAACACGTCAAGATAAAAGGTGCAACCAGATAGAATACTATCATGTCGAGCAAGAATGTCCCTTGAATACACATACACACACACATACTGGTACATACACTATCAAATAATGGCCTCTAGGGCATACATATATCCAATATTCTCCCACTTGCACTAAGGCTAATTATTGGCGTATCTCATACCCAACCTCTCAAAAAGTCGCTCATGCTGCAGCAAAAGGAGGGCCTTGGTAAGTGGATTCGCGGTGTTATCTTTTGTATCTACTCTCCGAATCTCGATTTTGCGGCGATCAACTATCTCCCGGATTAGATGATATCGCCTGAGGATGTGTCTGGATCACTGATGGGACCTGGGCTCTTTGGCCAATGCCATAGCCCCATTATTATCACAATACAAAGGTATTGGATCAATAATGGTCGGAACTACTCCTAGCTCCGAGACGAACTTCCTCATCCAGACGGCTTCCTTGGCAGTATCATTTGCAGCAATATACTCAGCTTCCATCATGGAATCTGTAACGGTATCCTGTTTGGAACTCTTCCAACATACCGCCCCTCCATTGAGGGTAAAGACAAACCCAAAGATAGATTTGTTGTCATCTTTATCACTCTGGAAGCTCGAATCGGTAAAGGCCTCCATTTGGAGATCTCCGATACCATACACCAAGAACATTTCTTTAGTCCTTCGCAAGTACTTAAGAATGTTCTTCACTGCTGTCCAGTGATTCTCCCCTGGGTTGGATTGATACCTGCTTACTACACCCAGTGCATAAGCTACATCAGGGCGTGTATATAATATCGCATACATTATAGATCCTACAGCAGAAGCGTAGGGTTTAATACTCATTTGAGCTCTCTCTTCATCAGTCTTTGGGCAAAAGTCCTTAGAGAGAGTGACTCCATGACTAGGGGGTAAGGAACCCCGCTTGGAGTCTTCCATACTAAACCTCTTTAGGATGGTGTTAATGTACCTGGTTTGGGACAATCCCAATAACCGTTTAGATCTATCCCTATAGATCTTTATGCCCAATATATACGAAGCATCACCCAGGTCCTTCATGGAGAACCTTTGTGATAAGAATAGTTTGACCGATTGTAGTATAGAAACGTCGTTTCCTATCAGAAGAATGTCATCCATGTACAATACGAGGAATGTGACAGTACTTCCTACAATCTTCTTATAAACACAAGGTTCATCTGGATTTTTGACGAAATCAAACTCTTTGATAACATCATCAAAACAGATGTTCCAACTTCGTGATGCCTGCTTTAACCCATAAATGGATTTAAGCAACCTACATGCTTTCCCGCTGCTCCCACTATCAGTGAAGCCCTCTGGCTGATCCATATAAACGCACTCTTCTAAATCACCATTTAGAAAAGTAGTTTTAACATCCATCTGCTAGATTTCATAGTCGTAGTGAGCAGCAATAGTAAGTAGGATCCGAATGGATTTAAACATGGCTATAGGAGAAAAAGTTTCGTCATAATCCAGTCCTGGTCTTTGTCGAAATCCTTTCGCTACAAGCCTTGCCTTATAGGTCTCCACATGTCCATCTACATCGATCTTTCTCTTAAAGATCCATTTGCACCCTACGGGTTTTACCCCAGAGGGTACAACATCCAAAGTACATACTTTGTTGGTGTACATAGACTCCATTTCGAATCTCATGGCATCCAGCCACTTCACAGAGTCACCACTCGTGATAGCTTGCTGAAAACTGGTAGGGTCATCATCATCCATGATGCAGTCTTCTCCATCACCATCAATAAGAAAACCGTAGTATCTCTCCGGTGGGCGAGAATTCCTACCAGATCTACAGAGCGGCTGAGGTTCATTAGGTTCTGTTGCAACATCAGGTTCAACCAAGTCGTCATTTGTAACTTGTGTCTCTAGAATATCTTCTAGATCTACCATATTGCCATCAGTATCATTTGGAAAAAATCTTATTTTCTAAAAATGTGGCATTTCGAGAAACAAACACCCTTTGTTCCTCCTTGTGGTAGAAAAGATATCCATATGAATCTTTTAGATATCCCACAAATAAATATTTGAATGATCGTGTCTCGAGTTTGTCCAGATTCTGCTTTTTGACAAAAGTCGGACAACCCCAAATCTTAACTCGCTTAAGAGATGGTCTCTTCCTATACCATATCTCATATGGAGTAGTAGACACGGTCTTGGTTGGAACCATGTTCAACAGAAAAGCTGCAGTCTCCAATGCATGCCCCCAAAAGGAAAGAGGCAACTCAGCATCACTCATAATGGATCGTACCATATCTAATAAGGTTCAATTCCGCCGCTCTGACACACCGTTGTGCTGTGGTGTGTAAGGGGGAGTGAGCTGAGAGAGAATCCCATTCTCTTTTAGGAAGTTCGAAAACTCTGTACTAAGATACTCTCCACCTCGATCTGATCAAAGTATCTTGATGCTCATTCCAGTTTGTTTTTCTACTTCAAGTTTTTACTCCTTAAATTTCTCGAAAGCTTCAGACTTATGCTTTATCAAAAACACATGACCGAATCTTGAGAAATCATCAGTAAAAGTTATGAAGTAAGAAAAACCTCCTCTTGCATGTGTAGATATTGGCCCACATACAATACTATGTATGAGGCCCAAGAGCTCGGTAGCTCTTTCTCCGTGTCCAATAAACAGAGTTTTGGTCATTTTCCCTTTGATACAAGACTGACAAGTCGCATAAGATTTATACTCAAAAGAATTTAAATATCCATCTTTATGAAGCTTGTTTAGTCTTGTTTCATTAATATGACCAAATCTACAATGCCAAAGAAAAGCTTCATTTATATCTGAAAATTTTCTTTTGTTTGTATATTGTATGTTGAAAACTGTGTGTTGATTAAGGACGCATATCCCGTTATTAAGTGTACCACAACCAATCAACTCTTGATTAAGTTTAATGTTCATAACATTGTGCTGCAATATAAAATAATATCCTTCATTATCTAACAAAGAAACGGATATAATACTACAAACCATGCTTAGTACAAAATAACATGGGTTCGAAACCAATATACAACCCATGGCAACCCCAGATGATACTCTCCTACTGAAACTGCATGTACATTGGAACCATTTCCAACCCGGAGAGTATGATCACCTGTCTTCAAAACTCTGCTATTTCTCAGCCTCTGCAATTGCATATATGAGAACCCAAACCGATATCCAATACCCAGGAAGCAGAGTTTATAGAAAAACAGTTTTCAGTTACGAACACACCTGAAGCTGAAGCATCACCATGCTTCCATTTCTTAAGACCAAAGTACTCAGTACAATTCCACTTCCAGTGTCCCGTCTTCTTGCAGTAGAAACATTCTCCTTTTCCCGACTCCGCAGCTTTGGATTTGTCTTTCCCTTTGCCTTTTTTATTCCACCTCACGGCTTGGTGGATTTCTTCTTGTTCTTTCCCTTGGCCTTGGCTTTTGGGACGGAAGAAGAAGATTGTCCAACAAGCAGGGGGGAGACTTCTCCTTAAGCGTGCTCTCCGCATTTCTCAACATATTGAGAAGTTCGGGTAGTGACTTCTCCATGTTGTGCATGTTGAAGTTCATTATGAAAGTAGCAAAGGCAGAAGGAAAAGACTGTAGAACAATATCCGTATATTGCTGGTTATCCATTGTCTATCTAAGGCCCTCAAGCTCTTCAATAAGAGCTATCATTTTCAGAACGTGGTCGCCTACTGAAGTGCCAGGAGCCATCCGCATCTGAAACAGCTTTCGAGATTCTTCGTATCGTAGGATACGGGATTGCTCTCCATACAACTCCTTTGTATGGAGAAAGATGGATTGAACATCCATCTCCTCGTGCTGCTTTTGATGTGTATTGTCCATCAATGCAAGCGTGAGGCATTTGGCGGTGGCACAGTCAATATCCCATATTTTGCGGATCTCCCTATCCGCAACAGAAGATTCAGGGCTTGCTTTGGGCGGGGCTGTAGTAGTGAGGACATATGATACTTTATTATATATGAGAACAATGTTAATGTGCCTCAGCCAATCTTTATAATTCGGTCCGGTAAGCTTATTTTTCTCTAATAGTAGCTTAAGTACAGTCATGGTTATCTGCCATTAGAAGAGAGAAAAGAATACACTCAGCGAAAGCTCTTGCAAAGATTAGATTAGTTTATTATCTTATCTAATCGATGTCTCCCACTGCTTTTATCAAATTTTCCTTCAAACCTTAAAAGGAAAAAATATAGCCAGGATTAATTACATTCTACAACTTCGCTAACCGTTCAGCCAGGCCAATGCCGGTACTTTTGAAGGAGGTTTCCCGTGCTTTCGCACGGACCTAATTAAAATAAACCTCATTTTCCCATAGGCGTAGCCCCGTTGACACCTTTCTAGACACCTAATGAGTTAGCAAATTGTGAAGTGCGAAATTCTCCCAGGAGCAACTATTGCTCACAGTGGGATCGGGATCCTACTATCACATAAATGGTATGCAATCTCATTGCAAATTTCAACACTTGAAACTCCCGATATGGTTTTTACCCCTAGCACTTATGACCTTGACTATAATCAACATATCATAAGTACTAGTCAAGTTCTACCCGTCATTTCATGATTAATTAGACCCACCCATATGACCCTTGACTATAATCAACATAATCACATGAATGTCCTAATTAATTTCATCATATGTTGTATAGGAAGACATCACTTAGCTACTGTACATTACGCCTTGACTATAATCAACATACGTAGTACGAATACTAAGTACTCTACTTCCTAAAATGATGGAAGGCTGTGTATAGTTTTTAAGAAAACCTTTAACGCTTCGAACATGATATCTTTGTAGAATCTAATGGTTTAAAAAGGTGTGGTTTAAGCTCCGCCTTTTGAAATCTTGTTTTTTCATAAAAAGCCGAGTAGGTTTCAAATCTGATTCTACAATATCTTTTTAGGTTTCTTTTTGTGTACATTAATTTTAGTAATGTAGTCCCATCATTTAAGTCCTTAAGCCATTACAAAGAAGAAACGAAAATAGAACGTACGCTTATGCCATCCGCATTCGCCACAATGTCCCGTTATGAACTGTTAGGTTACTTAACTAACGGCATAGTGGGGCGGGACTAGCGCGGATGCAAAACATAAGCAACGTTTATTATATATCATATATATAATGTATCATTCGTCTCAGTATATAAAGTGATCACATCACAGAATATCAACAGCAGAAGCATATATATTAAAATACAGGATATACTAGGAGGTCCGTATTTTGTATTTATCCAACAATAGAAAATACGGATTCCACGGTCGTGATGAATAGCCAAGCCCACACCCCTAGACCCCTACGAGAGCGGCAGGTGACCCTACCAATTCTAGAGTTTAGGAGACCTGGTCTCGACTCCTCGAGATGGCCTCCCACTGAACCCTAGAACCCGGTCAGTTGGGCTCCCCTCCTTGGGTTTATTCTAATGCGGAAAAGTAAATAATATACAACAATGGTGACATCATCCACAACCCGGAAGTGCCCCAATAAAAGAATATTACATACAATTAACTTTACATGAGTGAAAAGAAAAACTCTCATCTCACATAAAACCCCTGGCTATTCATTCACGACAATCCTGCATATCATATCTCAGCAACATATAATATCACATATCATCAACGTAAGTAAGTATGCGTACCCTAATTATCGTTGATGTATAGCAACGAAACCGGCGATACACCACATACTACACTTACGGTCGCAGAAAAGAAAGTGAAAAACTACAACAATTGGAATCGACACTGCCTTTAGACATCATAAACCCGGAATATCACATATTCAGGATTTCATGCCTAACAATGCAAATCTTATATTTAAGTCTCAACCATGAAAACACCTTTTCAAAAGAAGCCGGGTAATTCAACAAGATTCCTGATTCTACTGAGGCCAAAATATTAGATTTACATGCAGCTAATTACTTTTCACAAAACTAATTAGTATAGATTCCAATTATTGTATCACATTCATAAATAAACTAGGCGCAATTAAAACATCCAATCGATCGATCAATCATCCAAAGAATTCTCAGATGGCTCAACACTTGAGTCAGATCAAAATATACCAGAGACTGCATCAAGCACATATGGGCCAGCATAAGAAGGCACGGTCCAAGCCTCACCAACGGCGCCGCGGAACCGCAGCCAAAAGACCTTTTTGGCCGCGGTTCCGCGGTCGTTAAGTCGAGTTAGGACTTCGTTCTTCTTGGGGGGCCATACAATACCCTGCATGATTTTCTGAGTATTTTTAATATGAAAAATTCTAACTTTTATAAAATTTCCAGAGAGCACTACTTTGGATGTCGGTTTTCGTTCGTTCAAAGTTTTTAACGTCGTCTAGGTTACTCTAAAGTTCTAGCTTGGCTCTGATACCACTATAGGGATTCTCTAGCACCATCATCACACATGCTATAACAAAAATTTAGAGGGTGCTAAACAATCCCAAATATGAATCGAACTAGAAAAATAGAGTAACAAGCTATAGCATCACATACTATAAAGTGTCTAACACTAAGTGAGGTGGAAATACAACCTTTGTAGACCTCCTCCTAGACTCCTTGGATCATGTAGGGTTTGAGTCGGTTGGCTTGTATCCTTCCGCGTCCACGATGATCCACCACGAAGTTTCTTTGCACCAAGCTCCAAGCTTCACTTGATCAAAGATGAAGATGAAGCAAACACTCCACTCAAGTGGGCTAGACTAAAGTGGAATGGTGATGTGGGTTTGGATCTCACTATAAAATATTTTCTTTTTAATCCTTTCTCTTTCTTTTAAAACCCTAATGAGCTTTGAGTAGGGAGAGGAAGAAGGATATGGCTCAAGCTAAACTCAAGAGAGAGAATAATATGAGAATAATGAATAACTCTAACTCAACTCAAGAGAGTAAGTGAGTGTCATTCAAGCTAAACTATGGTTACAAAATATCTAGATATTTTGTAACTTGAGTTTAAGCAAAACCATGGGCTAAAACCATGGGCAATGAAACCATTGACTTTGTCCACTCAAGAGAGTTGAATAGTCAACCATGATTTTAATCCCATTTTGCTTTTCTCAAATAATTAAAATATCTAAATATGTTACCATGTGAGTCTTGCATTGCCACCACCAATGTATCATCAATCATGACACATGTATGCTTGCATGTGTGCATGCATATCAACATATACATACACTCATGCATGCATCATAAAGAAATTGGTTTTAATAAATGAGCAAATGGAATTAATATTAAATCAACGCTTGATTTAATAATCCAGTCATATCTCATACAACCCGTCCAATAGTAAACGCCGGATTAAAATACGGTATCCAATACATGCATTTAATCGAGCTCCCGCACATATCACATATGCACCCCACATCTTTTCGCCTGAGCTAGGAGACTCCTTTATGGGACTCTAAGACTCGTCAATACGCTGACAGTAGGCAGCGATCACATCACATGCCCACAAACCGTCAGTGGCACAAGCTGTACGTAATGGCTCCCCGGTATTGAGCGATCAGAAGAAACGCAAGCAAACCTGCTAAAACTCCCGTCAAGCCAACTAGTAACACTTACCGTACAGTCCGGTCTCTTCGTCAAATATGCTGCATATGTGAGTCTAGGGATGGTATCGTCGACCCCAATAACCCAATAAGTCATGCCGGTATATGGCTCATAACATCTCGAGAAACTACTGATAACACTTATCAGTAAATCTCAGCAGCCCTGGCCAGGGACTTCCTGTTATAGCCAATCGTACATGGTGCAACATCAACCCCCAATACCAGGAGAGAAGAAATGCCTCCTATCGCTCATTGCCTCCATGTGCCTCGGGACTGTACCCAAAATCCACCTGTTTGCACGAATCAGTAAAGCCCTGGTAGGGTGGAGATCAAAGTTTAGTGGGAGACACACAAGACTCTATGACGATCTCAGGACTACAGACTAACTTGTACCGGTGTCACCTGAGAACTGCTATCCGACGATAGATATAATACCACATAGGAGTTCTCGGCGAGTCCGTTCAGTGTACCCAGTCTCATTGAGCACCCGTATACGGTCTTTGGTGTCACCACACTACTCTGGTGATATCGATGCCCCGCTTCAATACACCCACGACTGGGAACATTTCAAGGATATGCTCATAGACTACACATGTCCCACTAGTATGATCCGCATCATAATCTCAATAGTCTTGCATCATCCTAAGGGTTATATCAACATGTGCCAAATGAATGAAACTATGATCAAATGAACATGTCAAGATAAAAGGTGCAACCAGATAGCATACTATCATGTCGAGCAAGAATGTGCCTCTAGGGCATACATATATCCAACATGAGCAGGCTTGCTTATTGATCTTCTGATCACTCAACAGCCGGGTGGCCGTTACGTTTAGCACGCCTCTTGCGGCTTGTGGGTGTTTGATATGATCATCACCTACTACTGGCGTATTGACGAGTCTTTAGAGTCCTACACAGAGCTTTCCTGGCTCAGGCGAAACGGTGTAGGAGCACATATGAGATATATACGGGACCAAGATTAATACGTGTATGTGATACCGTATTTTATTCTCCAGATTTGTGTCATCAGTCGGTTATATGTGATATAGCCGGATTATCGAATCAAGTGTTGATTCGATAAATCGATACACATGATATTAGTCGGTTATATATGATATAGCCAGATTTTTAAATCAAGTGTTGATTTAATAATATAATGTATAATTATATATATTTGATATATTAATTTACATTAACTAGTATTAGCTCACTTAAGATTGCTTTTCTTACTTAATTATGTATTAAGTATATATGTGATATATACTTGTGTACATATTTGTGTCATGCTTGATGATACATGCAAACTTGGGTGTGTGTATGACTTACACCATGCTAATTATAATTTAGGGTTTTATTTGTTTTAAGTAAATCAAAATGACATGGATTTTGTCATGGCTTGAAAGCTTCATGAAGCTTGTAGACCATTGACCAAAGTCTACTCATTTTGTTTTACTTAAGATATTTTAAACCCAACCATTATCATTCTAGCCATGGTTAAGTCTCTACAATAGTTAGTATTTGATACTAACTCACCCATGGTTGCTTCATTCACCACTTGATTTATTCTTGAGTTCATTCATCCTCTTCATCATCTCAACTCAAAAGCTTTCTAGGTTTTTGATAAATGGTGAAAATGAGTGAGAAAATAAAATCTAAAGTGAGCCAATTTCATACTTCATCATCTTACACACTTGCTTGGGTAGTATAGGGTGTTCTCTTCACAAAGTTCTTCACCTAGTGAAGAGGTAGCTTGAGTTTGAGTCTCCTCGACGTAGATCTGTAGGGTTAGTATAGCACCATAGCAAGGTTTAAGAAGGCATCACACATGCCATATTGAAAATTTTGGGGTGCTAAACAAACCCTAACCAAGATCTTAACTAGAGAATTAGGTTTAACATTCATGTAAACAACTTTACATCTAAGAGAGAGGGATTACAACCGTTGTAGTCCATTCCTTCACTTCATAAGCTCCGAGTAGTAGTCCCTTTGCCACAATCCATGATCTCCCGGACTCAAGAGAGGCTCCACAAGTCGAATAATCCATTCTTACTTGAAGTCTTCCTTTTCGAAAATGATCTACCTTGAAGAATCTCAAGATCAAGCTTTTACTTCTCTAATCAAGTATTAGGGAAGTGAACACCCTAATCTAAGTGGCTAGAATATGAAGTAGGAATTTTGCTCTCTTTTGTTTTTATTTTCTCACTTTAAATCATCACAAGTCAAAAAGCTAGAAAGCTTTTTCAAGAAGGAAGAAGAAGAAATCTATTTGTGATGAATAATGAATTAATTGTGATGGTTACAAATCAACCATGGGTTAAGAATGAAGGCTTAACCCTTGTAGACAATTAACTAGGGTAAAGGGTTTGGGTTGGGTTAAGAAACATCTACACAAAATATCATAGCAAAATATCTAAGCTTAAAACAAAATAAAGTTTTAGAAGCTTCAAGAAAAGGCTAACCCAAATGCTAACCCAAATCAAACCCTAACATGTTTAATCTCCACAAACCATGTTGTATTTGTGATCATAACTTGTTACAATATTATATATCACATATATAATATATTTTGCAACAAAAGAAAATAATACAATTAACATATATCGCATATATATCAATGTATTATCCGGTGAGAAAATGAATCAATAAAGTGAGCTTATATTAGTTAACGTAATGTAATATATCACATATATAATTATACATTAAATTATCGAATCAACACTTGATCCGAAAATCCGGCTATATTGCATATAACCGACTAATATAATATGTACCAATTCATCGAATCAACACTTGATCCGATGACACGGCTATATCTCATATACCCGGCCGATATCATATATCGCGAGAATAGAATATGGTATCTCATATCGTATTATACTCGGTCTCGCACACATCACATATGTGCTCCTACTTCGTTTTGCCTGAGTCAGGAAACCTCTGTGTAGGACTCTAAAGAATCATCAATACGCCGGCAGTAGGTGATGATCATATCAAACGCCCACAAGCTGCAAGCGGTCAGCTAAACGTAATAGCCACCCAGGTATTGAGCAATCAGAAGATCAAAAAGCAAGCCTGTACATTCTCCTGCGAATCCAATCAGTAACACTACCGTACAGTTCGGTCTCTTCGCCTGATATGTCGCATATCCAGTGTAGGGGTGGTAAACGTCAGAGCCCAGTAACCGATAAGTTGTGTCGATATGAGGTCCATAACAGTTCGAGAAACTACTGATAACACGTACCAGTAAATCTCAGCAACCCTGGCCAGGGATTTCCAGTTATAGCCAATCGAACACAGCGCAACATCAACTCCCAATACCAGGAGAGACGAAACCCCTCATATCGCTCATTGCCTTCATGTGATTCGGGACTGTAGCCAAAAGCCACCATTTTGCACGCCCTCTTAGACGTGGTATGATGGAAATCAAAGCACAGTGGGAATCACACAAGACTCTATGACGATCTCGGGTCTACAGACTAACCTGTACCAGTGTCACCAGAGAACTGCCATCTGACGTGAGGTATAATACCATCTGGGAGTTCTCGGCGAGTCCGTCCAGTGTACCCAGTCTCCACTAAACACCCGTATACTATCTCTGATGTCAAACATCAATGGATAAGGGATCATCCATCGCCCGTCTACATAGGTCAAGAAGCATACGCTAGTCTACTCTGGTATATCGATGCCCTGTCTCGATACACCTGCGATTAGGCACATTTGAAGGATGTACTTAGCGACTACACGGTCCCCACTAGTATGATCTGCATCATAGTCCTAGTAGTCAAGTACTCATCCTAAGGGCTTTATCAACATGTAACATAGAGACTATCAGAGTACATGTTAAGATAAAGAGCAACCAGATAGCATACTATCATGTCGAGCAAGAAAGTCCTCCATATATATGTCCAAGCATCCACTACAATATACATCGCATGTACAGTAATGGCCTCTAGGGTATACATATCACTAACAATCTCCCACTTGCATTAGGGCCATCTGTTGTAGTATCTCATACCCAACAATCAGCTGTGGTTGAAGTATCTCATACTCAACTATCCCATAAAAGTCTCTACTGGGAAATAGGCCATTGTGAGTGGATCCGCGCTGTTGTCCTCTGTGTCTACTCTCCTAACCTCGATCTCCCTGGAGATTAACCATCTCCATGATTAGGTGATACTGCCTAAGAATATGTTTGGATCACAGATGGGACGGGGGTTCCTAGGCCTAAGCCACAAGTCCATTGTCACACAATGGTAGGAACGAAATTCATCTCATGAACTCATATATGTCCAGACTGCCTCTTTGGTAGCATCTTTGGTAATGATGTATCTTACCTTTAATCGTCTAGTAAGTCACGGTATCTAGCTTGGAACTCTTCCAACATACCGTCCCTCCACTGAGGGTAAAGACAATACTTGTGACTGACATTCGGTCGTCCTTATCACCCTGGAACCTTTCCAGTGATTCTCCCCAAGATCGATTGATACCATCTCACTACAACTAGTGAGAATCCTAACATCCAATTAGATCTATCTCATAGATCCATAACCCAAGATTTAAGAGGTATCACCTTGATACTATATGGAGAATCCTTGTGATAAGAGGAGATTGACCGAGCGTAGCATAGAAAACTCCTTCCCTATCAAGAGTATGTCATCCACGTACTATACGAGGATCACCACCATACTCCCTTCTACCTTTTTGTATATACTTGGTTCATCTACCATTTTGATGAAGTCAAACCCCTTGTCTATTATATCAAAACAGACGTTCCAACTCCGCGATACGTGATTTATCACATAAAACATCTTGCACACGTTTCCGCTGCTCCCACTGTCTACGAAGTCCTCTGGCTGTGTACTTATAGACGCTCTCTTCCAAATCATCATTTAGGAAAGCAGTTATGACACCCAACCGCCAGATATCGTAGTCATGGTATGCAGCAGTGGCAAGTAGGATCTGGATGGACTTAAGCATAACTTTGAAAGTCTCAACTTTTCCATGTACACCAAGTAATCTTCTCAAGATATACTCGCTCCTGATGGGGATTTAACCCTTCAGATAAAGCAACCAAAGTCCATACTTTGTTGGTGTATAAGGATTCCATCTCAGATCGCTAAGCATCCAGCCATTCTTACAGAGTCCCCACTCCTGATGGCCTGCTCGAAACTAGTTGGGTCATCATCTCATGATGCAATCCTCGCTACCACTGTCATAGAGAAACCGAAGTATCTCTCAGGTGGATAAGGAGCCCTACCAGATCGGCGGAGAGGCTAGGGTTCGTTGGAAACTATTGAATCCTCCGGTTCTACCAAATCATCAGCTGCAGTTTGTTTTAGCTGGAACTACTTCCAGTTCTACCTTATGACTACTAATTTCTTCATAAGAAAATCCTTTTCTAAAAAGGTGGCATGCTGAGAAACAAAACACCTTTTACTCCCCAGTTTGGTAGAAGATATTCCCTTGCGAATACTTGGGATATCCAACAAACTTCCACAGAACTGACCTTGCCTCGAGTTTGTCCGGATTTTGCTTTCGACAGCCCCAAATCTTAACATCCTTAAGAGATGGGCTCTTTCCATACCATATCACATATGGAATGGTAGGCACCTGATTTGGTTGGAACCCTATTCAATAGGTATGCAGCTTCTCAAGCGCATAACCCCCAAAAGGAAATAGGTAACTCAGTAGTACTCATCATAGAGTACACCTTATCACATAGGGTGCGATTGCTCCGCCCCGATATACCATCGTATTGTGGTATATACGGAGGAGTAATGCTGAGAGAGAATCTCATTCTCCTTTAGAATAGTCCAGGAATCCCGTGCTCAAGTATTCTCCTCCCTGATCACATCGAAGGACATAATACTTATACCTGTTTTGGTTCTCTACTTCTGAAGTACAAAGAACCAGTCCTGGCATGTATAGACAGGGGACCTCATACATCATCATGTATCAATCCCAAGAGTTTACTAACTCTTTTTCTGTTTCCAATAAACAGAGCTATGGTCATCTTATCTTTGTGACAGGACTGGCAAGTTTCACAAGATGTAAATTCAAACTCATTTAAATATGCATCTAAATGTAACTTTAGCTAGTTGGGTCACATTGATATGACCTAGTCTACAATACCTCAAGAAGGATTCGTTCATTTCTGAACTCTTCCCCTTGTGTGTGTTCTGTACATTAAGAACTGTGGTTTGATTTAGAACGTCTATGCTTTTAGATAACGTGCCTGAACTGATCAACTCTTGATATAGGAAACGTTCAAAACATTATCCAACAATACAAAATTATATCCTTCTTTATTAAATAAAGATACTGATATGATGTTGTATATCAGGTTCGGTATCTAATAACATTCATTCAGAATTAACGTATTTGTTAATACAGGGTGATAACTGCCAACAGACTTGGCTTGCAACAATTGCACCGTTTCCAACTCTTGAAACTTATCACCCGTTCTCAGTTCTCTACCTATCTGTAGCCCATGTAACAGATTACATTTGCGGGATCCTGATCCGGTATCTCATACCCAGGACATAAAGGATGCTGAGAAACAATTCTCGGTAATGAACACACCCGAATGAGATGCATCAGCATGCTCTTTCTTCGTTTGGGCGGCACGGGAATTCTGATAATCCCATATTTCCTGCTCGGTCTTATAACAATTATAAGTTAGAGCGGGACTAACGTTCCCTAGCGCAGTATAACAAGCGGGTTTGGTCAATACATCCGTAATTTTTATCTTGATTAAGGCGTGACATAGTCGCAACCAGGAGAGAGAGAGAAGAAAACACTCTGCGTGCGCTTTTGCAAGATTAGATTTGGTTATTAATATATCTAATCAGGATGACTCCCACTGTTTTAGTCAAATCTTCCTTCAAACCCTAAAAGGAAAAACTAGCCGGGATTAATTACACACTACAAGTTCGCCAATCTTTCAGCCAGGCCAGTGTCAGTACTTTGAGGGAGGTTCCCCGTGCTTTCGCACGGACCTAATTAAAATAAACCTCGTTTTCCCAGGGACGTAACCCCGTTAACACCTTTCTAGACACCTACTCGATAAGCTAACTGTAATGTGTAAGACTTTCTCAGGAGTAACTCTTACTCGCAGTGGGTATCGGGATCCAACTATCTGATAGAAGGTATGCAATCTCATTGCAAATTTCAACACTTGAAATCCCCGATAATATTTTGCCCCAAGCGATCTATGACCTTGACTAAGTCAACAAACCATAGACCGTAAGTAAAGTTCAACCCGTTATTTCCCGATTGAATTAAACCCACCCGCACGACCCTTGACTAAGTCAACAAGGTCGCACGACTACCCTAATCCAATCGCATCATATGCTTTGCAGATAAGCACTAATAAGCTACCGCACACTACGCCTTGACTAAGTCAACAAACGCAGCACGAATACTAAAGACTACTTATCTGAAATGACAGAGGGCTACGACAGGTTTTTAAGAAAACCTTTTGTGTAATGAACTTTATATCGTTGTAGAATCGAGTGAATTTGAAAAGGAGTGTTTTTGAGGCTTTTACTAGTTTTGCTAAAGAGGTCACTCCCGACGAAGGGATCTCAGCTCTTTCCTTATCGAATAAGGTACAGGATATTTAACAAATACCACTATGCAAAGCAAAAATTATAGAAGCAATCAAAAGACAAACTGTGTTTGTAGCATCTGCCAGTTTCGCTAAAGAGGTCACTCCCGGTGAAGGGATCTCGGCTCTTTCCTTATAGAATAAGGTGCTGGATATTCTATAAGGAATACCGCTATGCAAAGCAAGAACTAGAGCTACCAGTTTTTAAACAAGTTTCTACAATACCTTTAGGTTTCTTTTATTTCATTAATCTCATTAATGAAGTCCCATTTTATTATGCTTCACAAGCATCACATTTGAAACGAAATCAGCAATATAAATACATATCTCATATATATAATATAAACATTCGTCTCAGGCAATAATATGATCTCATCACAGAACATTGCAGCAGAAGATAACATATGAAATATTGGATATACTAGGACGTCCGTGTTTTATTTCGAGCCTGTATAAAACACGGATTCTACGGTTGCGATGAATAGCCAAACCCACATCCCTAGACCCCTACGAAAGCGGCAAGCAACACTGCCAATTCTAGGGTTAGGAGACCCGGTCTCGACTCCTCGAGATGGCCTCCCACTGGACCCTAGAACCCGGTTACTTGTGCTCCCCTCCTCAGGTCTATCCTAATGCGGAAAAGTAAATAATATACAATGGTGACAGCATCCTCAACCCGGAAGTGTCCGAATAGAAGAATATTAC
Source organism: Agapanthus africanus (assembly GCA_030015575.1). NCBI lineage: Eukaryota > Viridiplantae > Streptophyta > Magnoliopsida > Asparagales > Amaryllidaceae > Agapanthus > Agapanthus africanus. The sequence continues at coordinate 477,757,340 of CM057346.1, read as the reverse complement.
ATACAATGAATTTTACATGAATGAAAATGAAAAACTCCCATCTCACATAAAACCCCCGGCTATTCAAAACACGACGATCCAATGTAACATATCACAGCAACACATAATATCTCATATCATCAACGTAAGCAAGTGTGTGTATCCCGATTGTCGTTGATGTATAGCAACGAAGCCGGCAATACCCCACATACTACGCTTACGGTCACAAAAAGAAAGTGTAAAACTACAACATTTGGAATCCACAATCACTTTAGATATCTTAAATCCGAAATATCACATACTTCGCATTTCATGCCTAACTATATGAATTCCACATATTGTATCAAATTCCAGATAAATAGACAATGTTAAACTTTCTGATCGAATAATCAAATACCCAAGATTTCCCAAATAGCTCAACGCTTGAGAGGAGTTCAAAAATCCCAGAACATGTCACAGCCCCAATGGACCAGCCGTAGAAGGGTCAAACCAACGCCTCACATGTGGCAACGCTAAACTACCACAAACCCTAGGGTTCAGTGGCGGTTTTGACGGTCACATAATCGAGTTAAGGTTACGTTCTTCTAGAAGGTCCACAGATACGCTTGCATGATTTCCCGAAAGTTTTAAACCCAGGAAAAATCCAACACTTGAAAGTTTTCCGACAGTTGAAAAAGTGAGTTATTGATATCCGTTTGAACCTTTTAACACGTTATAAATTATCCGAAAAACTAAACGATGTTAAACTTTCCGATCGAATCAATGAATTCCCAACATTTCCCAGAAAGCTCAACACTTGAGTAGAATTAAAAATTCCCAGAAGCATGAAAAAGTACCCAAGAATAAATCCCTGAAGTATTAGCCCCTAACTCCCAAAGTTGGTCGCGGAACCGCCGCCAAACGCATGGTTTGGCCGCGGTTCCGCGGTCCCTTGAAGGAGTTATGGTTTCGTACTTCACAGTAATTCTTAGAATTCCCTGCATAATTTTCTGAGTATTTTTAATATGAAAAATTTCAACTTTTTGAAAATTTCCAGAAAAGGGGTCGTTTCAAGGTTTCGGGGTTCGATAGGACTTCCAACTTCGTCTAGACAACGCCTAAAGCTCTAGCTTGGCTCTGATACCACTGTAGGGTTAGTATAGCACCATAGCAAGGTTTAGGAAGGCATCACACTTGCCATATTGAAAATTTTAGGGTGCTAAACAAACCCTAACCAAGATCTTAACTAGAGAATTAGGTTTAACATTCATGTAAACAACTTTACATCTAAGAGAGAGGGATTACAACCTTTGTAGTCCGTTCCTTCGCTTCATAAACTCCGAGGAGTAGTCCCTTTGATGCGATCCATGATCTCCCGGACTCAAGAAAGGCTCCACAAGTTGAATGATCCATTCTTGATTGAAGCCTTCCTTTTCCAAGATGATCTACCTTGAAGAATCTCAAGTTCAAGCTTTTACTTCTCTAATCAAGTATTAGTGAAGTGAACACCCTAATCTAAGTGGCTAAAATAGATGAAGATGATGAAGTAGGAATTTTGCTCTCTTTTGTTTTCATTTTCTCACTTTAAATCATCACAAGTCAAAAAGCTAGAAAGCTTTTTCAAGGAGGAAGAAGAAGAAATCTATTTGTGATGAATAATGAATTAATTGTGATGGTTACAAATCAACCATGGGTTAAGAATGAAGGCTTAACCCTTGTAGAGAATTAACTAGGGTAAAGGGTTTGGGTTGGGTTAAGAAATATCTACACAAAATATCTAAGCTTAAAACAAAATAAAACTTCTAGAAGCTTCAAGAAAAAGCTAACCCAAATGTTAACCCAAATCAAACCCTAACATGTTTAATCTCCACAAATCACGTTGTATTTGTAATCATAACTTGTTACAATATTATATATCACATATATAATATATTTTGCAACAAAAGAAAATAATACAATTAACATATATCGCAAATATATCAATGTATTATCCGGTGAGAAAATGAATCAATAAAGTGAGCTTATATTAGTTAACGTAATATAATATATCACATATATAATTATACATTAAATTATCGAATCAACACTTGATCCGACAATCCGGCTATATTGCATATAACCGACTAATATAACATGTACCAACTCATCGAATCAACACTTGATCCGATGACCCGGCTATATCCCATATACCCGGCCGATATCATATATCGTGAGAATAGAATACGGTATCTCATATCATATTATTCTCGGTCCCGCACACATCACATATGTGCTCCTACTCCGTTTTGCCTGAGCTAGGAAACCTCTGTGTAGGACTCTAAAGAATCGTCAATACGCCGGCAGTAGGTGATGATCATATCAAACACCCACAAGCTGCAAGCGGTCAGCTAAACATAACAGCCACCCAGTTATTGAGCAATCAGAAGATCAACAAGTAAGCATGTACATTCTCTTGCGAATCCAATCAGTAACACTACCGTACGGTCCGGTCTCTTCGCCTGATATGTCGCATATCCAGTCTAGGGGTGGTAAACGTCAGACCCCAGTAACCGATAAGTTGTGTCGATATGAGGTCCATAACAGTTCGAGAAACTACTGATAATACGTACCTGTAAATCTCAGCAACCCTGGCCAGAGATTTCCAGTTATAACCAATCGAACACAGCGCAACATCAACTCCCAATACCAGGAGAGACGAAACCCCTCCTATCGCTCATTGCCTTCATGTGATTCGGGACTGTACCCAAAAGCCACCGTTTTGCATGCCCTCTTGGATGTGGTATGATGGAAATCAAAGCACAGTGGGAATCACACAAGACTCTATGACGATCTCGGGTCTACAGACCAACCTGTACCAGTGTCACCAGAGAACTGCCATCTGACGTGAGGTATAATACCATCTGGGAGTTCTCGGCGAGTCCGTCGAGTGTACCCAGTCTCCACTGAGTACCCGTATACTATCTCCGATGTCAAACATCAATGGATATGGGATCATCCATCGCCCATCTACATGGGTCAAGAAGCATACGCTAGTCTACTCTGGTATATCGATACCATGTCTCGATACACCTGCGACTAGGAACATTTGAAGGATGTACTTAGAGACTACATTGTCCCCACTAGTATGATCTGCATCATAGTCCTGGTAGTCAAGTACTCATCCTAAGGGCTTTATCAACATGTAACATAGAGACTATCAGAGTACATGTTAAGATAAAGAGCAACCAGATAGCATACTATCATGTCGAGCAAGAAAGTCCTCCATATATATGTCCAAGCATCCACTACAATATACATCGCATGTACAGTAATGGCCTCTAGGGTATACATATCACTAACAAGATCATCTTCGGCCTCGAAGACTTCGAGCAAGCTTGTTCATTTCTCCAAAGGAACCCATACTAGAGTTCGAGAGATCAATACTCTCAGCGAAGGGACTACTACACGGAGCTTTAGAAGTGAAGGACCGGTCTACAAAGGTTGTATTCCTCATTCACTTAGTGTAATGGTAGATTACATGTTATATTTTGTCTATTCACTCTAGCTTGATCCTAGTTTAGGATTGATTAGCACCATAGAAATTTTAAAATTGGCATGGTAGATATCTTGAAAACCCTGTAGGGTGCTAAAGAATCCCAATAACCCCCTCGCCTCCTTTGTCCCAGAACCCCAGAGCTAAACCACAACCCCAAATCCCTCTATCTCTTTCTTCTCTTTTCTTTCTTCTTTCTTTCTTGCTTTCTCGGTTCTTGACGTCGCCGGAGTCACGCACGTCGCCGACGATCCGGGTGACCCAGTCATCATCATCATCCAGCGTGGTCACGTCTTTGAGTAGCCCAGTCCAGTTCTGTACGCGCGTGGTTGCATCGTGACGTTTACCCGACGTCAAACATAATGTACGTACCTCGACGTGAGATCCGATCAGGCAAGTTTATTTTGCTACATGCTATGTTACTATATTTATATCCATATGAATAAAAATAATACATGTATTTTAATTATGCATCCAATGTTATCTAATTCCCATTTTTCAATATTCGTTCGCATCCGTACTGACAATTGCATATCTAGTTGCATGTTGGTACCTCATGATATTATATTATTATTCTATTAGTACAACGTGCTTTCTAATGTCCATCTTACATAGTCATAGATACGTATACAGGTTATTATAGATAGACACATATGCATCCTGATACCCGTCGTGCTTACCGTGTTCAGATTTTCATTACAATTTTACCTTAGGTATCCATTTGATACATATGCAGCACATGACATGTCTTGATACACTACTTGACTTGTTACTTGATCTTGTTACTGATACCAACAATCTGTTAGTTATATGTATGCCCTAGAGGCCATTATTGTACATATGATGTATATTATAATAGATGCTTGGATATATATAGAGAGGACTTTCTTGCTCGACATGATAGTATGCTATCTAGTTATCTTTGTCTTAACATGTAAACTTGTATTGTGATACTGTCTTGCTCTCACATGTTGATAAAGCCCTTAGGATATGTACTTGACTACCAGGACTATGATGGAGATCATACTAGTGGGGTCAGGGTAGTTCGCAAGTATATCCTTTAATTGTTCTTAGTCGAGGGAAATCGAGACAGGGCATCGATATTCCATAGTAGACTAGCGTATACGATTCTTGACCCATATGATGGGCGATGGATGATCCCACATCCATTGATGTTTGACATCAAAGATGGTATACGGGTGCTCAGTGGAGACTGGGTACACTGAACAGGACTCGCCGAGGACTCCTATGTGGTAGTATACCTATCATCAGATAGCAGTCCTCTGGTGACACTGGTACAGGTTAGTCTGTAGACCCGAGATCGTCATAGAGTCTTGTGCGGCTCCCACCGTGCTTTGATTTCCTCCCTACCACGCTCAAAGGAGACGTGCAGACAGGTGGATTTTGGGTACAGTCCCGAGTTTTATGGAGGCAATGAGCGATAGGAGGGGTTTCGTCTCTTTCGGTATTGGGGGTTGATGTTGCGCTATGCTCGATTGGCCATAACTGGAAGTCCTTAGCCAGGGATGACATGGAAATCTACTGATAAGTGTTATCAGTAGTTTCTCGACCCGTTATGAGCCTCACATCGGCATGACTTATCACGTTACTGGGGTCTGATGATTTTCACCCCTAGACATGATATGCGACATATCATACGAAGAGACTGGATTATACGGTAGTGTTACTGATAGACTTCATGGAGAGTATGGACGATCTTGCTTGTTGATCTTCATATCGCTCAATACCCGGTTAGCCGTTACGTCCAGCTAGTACCGCCGACGGCTTGTAGGTGACTGATGTGATCATCACCTACTGCCGGCGTATTGAAGAGTCTTTAGAGTCCCACACAGAAGTTTTCTGGTTCAAGCGAAATGAAGTAGGGTACATATGTGATATGTGTGTGGGCCTGATTAAATACGTGTATGTGATACCGTATTGTAATCTGGCAATTATCTGGTATCGATTAGGTCATATGTGATATGACCAGATTATCGAATCAAGTGTTGATTTGATAATGTGATATTCAGATAAATGATATTAGTCGGTTATATGTGATATAACCGGATTATTAGATCAAGTGTTGATTTAATAATGTGATATATATTATATGTGATATAATTATATCTTAACTAATATCATTAGCTCACTAATTGCTTTATTTATATATATGTATATATTAATGTATATTTGATATATATATATATATATATATATATATATATATATATATATATGTATATATATATATATATATATTATATGAAGCATGGCAGATTTTTCTATATTTAGAAAATGGAAAAATGAGGTGTAAATTATGGAGATATTTTGGGTATGGATGAGGCATGGGCTTATATGGTTTTTTATTAGTCTTGACTCAATATTCAAGCATGGTTGCAATTTAGAATTGCAATTTATTCCATGCTTGAATGAATGAGGAGAGAGATAATTGATATTATTGTTTCTACACTTGCTTCATGCTTAATGCCTTAGCCATTTCCTTGAGCTTCTTCTTCTTCTTGATCTCTACAATTTATTCATCTCATCTCTAAGCTCAAACCCTCACATGAGATGTGAATCATTGAGCTTGTGAGTAACCTAGTGAGCTTATCATATCCTCTACTTCATCATCCCACATCAAACTAGCAATTTAGTGTGGTGTGTTTCATACACTAAAGAAGTTTAATGTAGAGTTAGCTTGATCTAGAGGAACTTCAGGTGGATCGTCTTTGGCGCGAAGATCACGAAGGAGGGTCGTTCAACTCAAAGAGGAGCCTTGTAGAGTCGTGTGGACTTCAACCCGAGCTTTAGAAGAGAAGGACTAGAACTACAAAGGTTGTATTCTTGTTCTCTAGATGTAAAGTAGTTTACATTTGGTATTGTCTAAATCTCTAGTTAAAGATTCTAAGTTTAGGGTTGTTTAGCATGACAATTTTTTTAAAATGGCATGGACGATACCTCCCGAAACCTTGCTTCGTGCTTGGGAACCCCACATAATCCTGACTTGTTGTCCTGACGGAGGTAACCTGTTGTCTACATAGACAAAACCTGTACCTGCTTGATCCTGTGTTGGTATAAGACTTACATTATCAATACCTGACTTGAATACATAACCTTGGGGGTAAGGAGAAATCAATAATGAAACCTGACTTATAATACAACAGTTCGATGCTTATACTAATCAGTCTTTACAGGCTATGCCAGCCCCGGGATGATACTGCTGACATCATTCGTCTGTACATATTACCTGTTTACTGCCTAGCGACATGTTTCGGATTCAGCCCGAGAGTCTTGACCGTGGTCCCGGGCACTAACGGGGTACTATTGAGTTACATCGACAATTCCATTAAATTGATTTCAAAAACTTTATAGTAGATAACCTAGTAGCACCGTTTAGGTTACTCATCGCACTTCACATGCACATACATACCTCACTGTTCATATCCGTGTTATTTTTGTATAACCAAGCATGTCACAATATTTTATAGCATATATATAATTTTGTGAACAAAAGAAAATTATACACTAAACATATATCACATATATGTTAAATGTACAATTTGTGGGAAAAATAAATACTTAAGTGAGCAAATATTAGTGAATGTAATTTAATATATCAAATATATAATTATAAATTAAATTATTAAATCAATAGTTGATTTAATAAACTGGCTATATCACATATAACCGACTAATATAATATGTATCATTTTATCGAATCAACACTTGATCCGATAACCCAGCTATATCACATATAACTGGCCGATATCACATATCGCCAGAATAGAATACGGTATCACATACGCGTATAATTCTCTGTCCCTCACATATCACATATGTGCTCCTACTCCGTTTCGCCTGAGCCAGGAAACCTCTGTGTAGAACTTTAAAGACTCGTCGATACGCCGGCAGTAGGTGATGATCATATCAAACACTTACAAGCCGCAAGCGGTCAGCTAAACGTAACGACCACCCGGGTATTGAGTGATCAGAAGATCAACAAGCAAGCATGTACAAACTCCTACGAATCCAATCAGTAACACTACCGTACAGTTCGGTCTCTTCGTCTGATATGTCGCATATCCAGTCTAGGGGTGGTAAACGTCAGACCCCAGTAAACCGATAAGTCGTGTCGATGTGAGGCTCATAACGGATCGAGAAACTACTGATAACACTTACCAGTAGATCTCCATATCAGCCCTGACCAGGGACTTCCAGTTATAGCCAATCGAGCACAGGGCAACATCAACCCCCAATACCGGGAGAGATGAAACCCCTCCTATCGCTCATTGCCTCTATATGATTCGGGACTGCACCCAAAAGCCACCGTTTTGCACGTTCTCATGACCGTGGTAAGGTGGAAATCAAAGCACAGTGGGAATCATACAAGACTCTATGACGATCTCGGGTCTAAAAACTAACTTGTACCAGTGTCACCAGAAAATGCTATCTGATGATAGGTATAATACCAACTAGAAGTTCTCGGCAAGTCCGTTCAGTGTACCCAGTCTCCACTGAGCACCCGTATCTTTGATGTCAAACACCAATAGATGTGGGATCATCCATCGCCCATCATATCGGTCAAGATGCGTATACGCTAGTCTACTCTGAAGTATCGATGCCCTGTCTCGATACACCCTTGACTAGGAACAATTATAGGATGTACTTGTGGACTACCCTGGCCCCACTAGTATGATCCCCATCATAGTCCTAGTAGTCAAGTACACATCCTAAGGGCCTTATCAACATGTGAGAGCAAGACAGTAACACAATACAAGTCAACATGTTAAGAGAAAGAGTAACCAGATAGCATACTATCATATCGAGCAAGAAAGCCCTCTCTATATATATCCAAGCATCCACTATAATATACATCATATGTACAACAATGGCCTCTAGGGCATATACATAACTAACAATCTCCCACTTGCACTAAGGCCGGCTGTTGTAGTATCCCATACCCAACATCCCGAAGAGTCTCTCAAATTGTATCTGGGGTATGGGCTTCGTGAGTGGATCCGCAGTGTTGTCCTTCGTGTCAACTCTCCTGACCTCGATCTCCCGGCGATCAACTATCTCCCGGATCAGGTGATACCGCCTCAGAATATGCATGGATCTCTGATAGGACCTGGGTTCCTTGGCCAAAACCACAGCTCTATTGTTATCACAATACAAAAGTATTGGATGCTCAATGGACGGAACCACACCAAGTTCAGTTATGAACTTCTTCATCCAAACAGCCTCTTTGGCAGCATCGTTGGCAGCGATGTATTTAGCCTCCATCGTCGAGTCTGCTACAGTTTCCTGTTTGGAACTCTTCCAACAAACTGGCCCTCCATTGAGGATAAAGACAAATCCCGAATGCGACTTAGAGTCGTCCTTATCACTCTGGAAGCTCGAATCGATAAAGGACTCCGCCTGGAGTTCTCCGTTACCATACACTAAGAACATCTCTTTAGTCCTTCTCAAGTACTTGAGAATGTTCTTCAAAGCTGTCCAGTGACTCTCTCCAGGATCTGCTTGATACCTACTCACTACACTTAGTGAGTATGCTACATCGGGTCTGGTACATAGCATCGCGTACATAATAGAGCCTACTGCCGAAGCATAGGGTATCCCTTGCATGCGAGCTCTCTCTAAATCAGTTTTGGGAGACATCTCTTTAGAGGGAGTGAGTCCAGAGATCGTGGGTAAATTCCCACGCTTGGATTCTTCCATACTAAACCTCTTTAGTATGGTGTCAATGTACCTTGATTGGGACAATCCCAGTATCCGTTTAAATCTATCTCTATAGATCTTAATCCCCAAAATGTAGGAGGCATCACCTAGATCTTTCATTGAGAATCTTTATGATAAGAAGAGCTTGACCGAGTGCAACATAAGAATATCATTTCCTATCAAGAGTATGTCATCCATATACAATACGAGGAAGACAACCTTACTCTCTGCCACCTTCTTGTATATACAAGGTTCATCTACATTCTTGATGAAGTCAAACTCTTTGACTATAACATCAAAACAGATGTTCCAACTCCGCGATGCCTGCTTTAACCCGTAGATGGATTTAAGCAGCTTGCACACATTTCCGCTGCCCCTACTGTCTACGAAGCCCTCTGGCTGAATCATGTACACGCTCTCTTTTAAATCACCATTTAGAAAGGTGGTCATAACATCCATTTGCCAGATTTCGTATTCATGGTATGCAGCAATGGCAAGTAGGATCCGGATGGACTTAAGCATAGCCACTGGAGAAAAGGTTTCATCATAATCCACACCTAATCATTAACGAAAACCTTTTGCAACAAGTCTAGCTTTGAAAGTCTCAACTTTTCCATCTACACCAAGTTTCTTCTTAAAGATCCATTTTCTCCCAATGGGTTTTACCCCTTCAGGAGCAACTTCCAAAGTCAATACTTTGTTGGTGTATATGGATTCCATCTCAGATCGCATTGCATCCAGCCACTTCACAGAGTCCCCACTCATGATGGCCTGCTCGAAACTAGTCGGGTCATCATCTTCTATGATGCAATCCTCGCTCCCACCATTAATGAGAAAACCGCAGTATCTCTCAGGTGGATGAGGAATCCTACTAGATCGGCGGAGAGGCTAAGGTTCGTTGGGAACTATCGAATCCTCTGGTTCTACCAAATCTTCTGTCGTAGTTTGTATCGCTGGAACTTCTTCCAGTTCTACCTCCTTGCCACAAATTTCTTTCACAAGAAATTCCTTTTCTAAAAAGGTGGCATGTCGAGAAACAAACACCTTTTGTTCCTCGGTGTGGTAGAAAATATACCCTTGTGAGTTTTTGGGATATCCTACAAACTTGCACAGAACAGACCTTGCCTCGAGTTTGTCCGGATTATGTCTTTTGATATAGGCCGGACAACCCCATATCTTAACATAATTAAGACATGATCTCTTCCCCTTCCATATCTCATATAGAGTGGTAGGCACTAATTTGGCAGGGACCATATTCAATAGGTGTATAGCTGTCTCAAACGCATACCCCCAAAAGGAAATAGGTAACTCAGCGGTGCTCATCATAGAGCGCACCATGTCTAATAGGGTGTGGTTCCTCCATTCCGATACACCGTTGTGCTGTGGTGTATATAGAGGAGTAAGCTGAGAGAGAATCCCATTCTCTTTTAGATAGTCACGGAATTTCGTGCTCAAGTATTCTCCTCCTCGATCAGATCGAAGGATTTTAATAGTTTTACCCATTTGGTTCTCTACTTCGTGCTTATATTCTTTGAATTTCTCAAAAGCTTCAGACTTGTGTTTCAACAGGAACACATGTCCGTATCTTGAGAGATCGTCAGTGAATGTAATGAAGTACGAAAAATCATTCCTGGCATGTATAGACATGGGACCGCATATATCACTATGTATCAGTCCTGAGAGTTCCGTAACTCTTTCTCCGTGTCCACTAAACAGAGTTTTGGTCATTTTGCCTTTGAGACATGACTGGCAAGTGTCATAAGATGAAAATTCGAACGAATTTAAATATCCATCTATATGCAACTTAGCTAGTCATGTCGTATTGATATGACCTAGTCTACAATGCCACAAGAAGGATTCGTTCATTTCTGAACTCTTCCTCTTGTGTGTGTTTTGTACATTAAGAACTGTGGTTTGATTTAGAACATATACACCATTATTTAACGAGCCTGATCCAATCAACTTTTGATTCAAGAAGATGTTCATAACATTATCCTGTACTACAAAACTATATCCTTCTTTACTCAATAAAGAAACTGATATAAAATTGCATATCAGGGTCGGAATGTAATAGCATTCATTCAGAATCAATGTATTACCATTTGGCAATACAAGGTGATATTCGCCAACTGATTTGGCTGCAATATTTGCACCATTCCCTACTCTTATGGAATGATCACCCATTCCCAGTTCCCTACCTTTCCTTAGCCTATGTAACATATTACATATGTGGGATCCCGATCCGGTATCTAATACTCAGGACGTAGAGTAAACTGAAAAACAGTTTTCGATAACAAACGCACCCGAAAAAGATGCATCAACATGCTTATTCTTCATTTAGGCGGCGTGAGAATCTGGATATTCCCCTATTTCCTGCTCAGTCTTATAACAATTATAGAAAGAAAGGAACCAACGTTCCCCTGCTCAGTATAACAAGCGGTTTCAGTCAATACATCCATATTATTATCTTGATTAAGGCCTTACATGGTCGCTACCTGGAGGGAGAGAGAAGAAAACACTTTAGCGTATGCTCTTACAAGATTAGATTGGTTATTATCTTATCTAATCAGGATGGCTCCCACTGGTTTTATAAAATCTTCCTTCAAACCCTAAAAGATAAGACTAGCCGGGATTAATTACACCTTACAAGTTCGCCAATCTTTCAGTCAGTCCAGTGTTGGTACTTTGAGGGAGGTTCCCCGTGCTTTCGCACGGACCTAATTAAAATAAATCTCGTTTTCCCAGAGGCATAACCCCATTAACACCTTTCTAGACACCTACTTGATCGTCTAATTGTGATGTGTAAAACTCTCCCAGGAGTAACTCTTACTCGCGGTGGATATCGGGATCCAACTATCTCATAGAAGGTATGCAATCTCATTGTAAATTTCAACACTTGAAATTCCCGATAATACTTTTTCCCCTAACGTGCTATGACCTTGACGAAAGCCAACAAACCATAGTCCGCTAATCAAGTTCAACCCGTACATTTCATGATTGAATTAAACCCACCTGCACAACCCTTGACGAAAGCTGACAAAGCTGTATGACTACCCTAATCCAATCGCATCATATGCAGCAGATATGCAGTAAGTAGCTACAGCACACTACGCCTTGACGAAAGCCAATAAACGTAGCACGAATACTAAATATTACTTATCTGAAATGTCGGAGGGCTACGACAGGTTTTTCAGAAAACCTTTTGCGTAATGAACTTGATATCGTTGTAGAAACGAGTGATTTTGAAAAGGAGTGGTTTTTAGGGTTTTACTAGTTTCGCTAAAGAGGTCACTCCCGGTGAAGGGATCTCGGCTCTTTCCTTATCGAATAAGGTGCAGGATATTTCACAAATACCGCTATGCAAAGCAAGAACTATAGAAACAATCAAAAATAAAACCGAGTGAGTTGTAGCATCTGCTAGTTTTGCTAAAGAGGTCACTCCCGGTGAAGAGATCTCGGCTCTTTCCTTATCGAATAAGGTGTTGGATATTCTACAAGGAATATCGCTATGCAAAGAAAAAACTGGAGCTACCCTTTTTGAAAATTTGATTCTACAACATATTTTAGGTTTCTTTTTCTTTCATTAATCTCATTAATGAAGTCCCATCATTTATACTTCCTAAGTATCACAGAAGAAACGAAAATACAACATACGCTTATGCCATCCGCATTCGCCACTGTGTCTCGTTATACACCGTAAGGTTACTTAACTAACGGCATACCGGGGCGGGACTAACGTGGGTGCAAAACATAAGCAATGTTTATTGTATATCATATATATATAATAATAAAACATTTGTCTCATGCATATAAAATGATCACATCACAGAATTTCAGCAGCAGAAGATAACATATGAAATATTGGATATACTGGGAGGTCCGTGTTTTATTTTGAGCCTGTATAAAACACGGATTCCACGGTCGCGATGAATAGACAAACCCACATCCCTAGACCCCTATGAGAGCGGCAAGCAACCCCACCAATTCTAGAGTTAGGAGACCCGGTCTCGACTCCTCGAGTTGGTCTCCCACTGGACTCTAGAACCCGGTTACTTGTGCTCCCCACCTTGGGTCTATCCTAATGCGGAAAAGTAAATATTATATAACAATGGTGACATCATCCTCAACCCAGAAGTGCCCCAATAAAAGAATATTATATACAATGAATTTTACATGAATGAAAATAAAAACTCTCATCTCACATAAAAAAAACCCGCTATTCAAAACACGACGATCCAATATAACATATCACAGCAACACATAACATCACATGTCATCAATGTAAGTAAATATGCATATCATAATTGTCGTTGACATATAGCAACGAAAACGGCGATACACCACATATTACACTTACGGTCGCAGAAAAGAAAATGTCAAACTACAACATTTGGAATCCACAATCACCATAGACATCATAAACCCGAAATATCACATATCTTGGATTTCATGCCTAACTATATGAATTCCATATATTGTATCACATTCCAGAAAAAGCTAAACGACGTTAAACATTCCGATCGAATCAACAAACACCCAAAATTTCCCAAAAGCTCAACACTTGAGCGTAATTTAAAAATACTCAGTACATGCCACAGTACCAATGAATCAGCCGTAAAAGGGTCAACCAATGCCTCACCTGTGGTGCCGCAGAACTACCGCAAACCCTAGGATTTGGCGGCGGTTCTTACGATTACAGAATCGAGTTGGGGTTTCGTTCTTCTAGAGGATCCACCGCATTACTTGGATGATCTTTGAATATTCTTTAACTTGAAAAAAAATCCAACTCTTGGAAAATTTCCTCCAAGTGTTAAAGTGGGTATTTGATATCCGATCGAACTTTTTAACATCGTCTAAATAACCCGAAACAAATCTAGAATTACGAATACGAAACACTCCGAATAGCCAATGCACAAAGATAACATCACAAGCAAATTTAGCAAAAACAAACAACACCTGAAATACCAAAGCCCAGAGATTGAAACACTGTAAAAAATTGAACCCTGAATTCCATGCTTTGGCCATCTGGCCGGTTTTCTTACTCATGTGGCCGGCCCAAAAAAGGTGGGGGTTGAATTTTATACGGTGTCCATCTTGCATCACATACAACATTCTGCAACTGTTTAAAAAAAATTTGACTCTCAGAAAATTTCGACAGAAACTAAAGTTTAGAATCGGGTGTTTCGGAGTTGTTTCGGTTTCGTAATCCTACACAATCCATCTAATTCTCTAGCTAGACTCCGATACCACTGTAAGGTTCCTAAGCACAACAACAAGGTTTCGGGTGGCATCATCCATGCCAAATTAAAATTTTGTCATGCTTAAAAGAACCCTAACCTAGATCTTGTACTAGAGAATCATACGAAAACAAAAAGTAAACAACTTTACATCTAAGTGATTAGGGATTACAACCTTTGTAGTCCGTTCCTTCACTTCATTATCTCCAAGTAGTGGTCCCTTCGCTGCGATCAAAGAACTCCCGGACTTTTAAGAAGCTCTACAAGATGTATGATGCATCCTTGCTTGTAGTCTTCGAAATTCAAGATGATCTACTTCGAGGAAACACGGACTCAACATATCTCTCCACTAATGTGGAACTAGTGAAGCTAACACCCTAATCTAAATGGCTAGTATAGAAGAGGATGATGAAGTAGAAAATGGGCTCTCTTTAGTTTTCTTTTTCTCACTTTATTTCATCATATGGAAAAAAGCTAGTGATTAGTCGAAAATATTGCATCTTTTAACCGGAAATTTCCCTATCATTTGCATTCATATAGAAGTGTTCGGCATTCATATTTCACATATTAGCAAGACAGTCGTAAAATATCAGAATACATGTGTTAGACCTTAAAACCGGCATTTCTAGGGAAATTGACTGCATTTCATAGCATGGCATCAGTTCTATATATTGCAACTTGTGTTTCGAAGTCCGTGCAGGAAAATTAGAAGCTTGCTCAAACTTACACCGCTAAAAGATACGCCAACTCAAGGATTTGGAATCTGGTATTGTTCTAAGAAGCATTCAGAGAATCAACATATCAGATACATACCCCAAAAGAGGTCAAGAGCAACACAAGAAAGATACAGCCCCAAGGAGCCCAAATGGCCGCGGATCCGCGGCCTAAGCCGCCTATTGCCGCGGTTCCGCGGCGGTTTGTCGACGTCACCACTTCATCTTTGCACCAAAACACTTCTCTCAGGGCCCACACTTCAGCAAGGCATGTCAAATTCCAGAATGTTCCAGAGGCTTCTACCAGATCAGCAAACTAGGGTTTCTAAGCTTAATTAATCCTAGCTTAAAGCCTAAGCTAAACTCCTAACAAACTATCTTCTAGAAGCCTCAACAAACTTTTGGAGGGAATTGTAATTTCAAACCTAGACCTAGGGTTTGGGAGATCTATAAATAAGACCCTAGGCTCACTTGTAAAGGGATCCCTCCATTAGTTCATTTTAGTAGCCAATCTAGAGCCATTCTACCTCATTCTTCATCTTCTTCCACAAGTCTAGTGAGAAGGCTTGTGTGAAACCCTAACCCTAATTCCAATCAAAAGCCAAGATCCCGAGTACCAAATCAAGCAAGAAACCCCGTCAACCTTTTATGAGCGGAACCGATCTTCAACAGAGCAAGTGGTCCAAGACGATCCACGACTCACGAAGAAAAGCGAAGCCAATTCAACAATCGAGTTCTTCCTCTTGTAGTTCTTGAGCGACTGTAATGAAATTGTTGATATAAATAAAAGGTGAAATTCTTTTATCTTGTTTTCTTTAAATTCTTGCATCGTGATATCTTTTCAATTCTTGAATGCTTTCTGTGTGATGATGTATGAATAAACTCCGCTCGTCGAGGAGTCAAGACGATCAATAGAATGATGATGTAACATATCTTAAAACGATTCTTGAGTCCTACGAGTTTTGTAAACCCTAGCAATTTCAAGAATCGACGACCTAATTTCGTGACGATACTTTCTTGATTGATATCGCTCGAAATTGGGGAGTTACGATCGTTTCTTGAATTTGGTAGAGGCTAGAAAGTGAATGATATCGACGAAAGAACAAAGGTTAAAAGCTGAAACCCTAGTTTCACAAGAAAACCCTAACTCTCGTCGATCATCATCGATCTAGTATCAATTCTTCGAAGGACAAGAACACGATATCTTGAGATTACATTACGTCTATAGATCCGATCGATTCCTACGAGCCTCATTTAGATTCTTGACATTTGGTTGGAAATATCATCGAAACCCGATTCTTGATTGTTTATCATTTTCTTGATTCTTGAATAGAATAGTGACACTTGAAACAATTGATAAATCTTGAATCATGCTTTCTTTTCTTTTCAATTAACTTTTCAATTCAAACAAATCAAACATTGAAACGAATCGCACAATCCCTGTGGACGATCCGCACTCGCTTACGATCTACAACTGACACCGTAGTTGATTGCGGTCAAATATAATTCTTTGGTTGTGATTTCTTTATACAATTTTCTAAATACCGACACAAGATACTTTTATCAATCAAATGAAACCGTTATCGGGAAACAATTGATTCGATACTTGCTTTTACATCCCAATCGAGAAATTTCATTCAAATCAAATGGCGCCATTGTCGGGGATCGCGCGCTAATTCGTTTTATATTAAAGTTTGAATTGAAAGATTTATTCCATTGTTATTTTGAGATCAAAATTCATGCAAACCCTAAACGATTTGTTGTGGTTCATTACAAGGAAATCTGGAGCTGTTTGGCAATTGAAGAAATTTTTTTGAAAATTCCAGAAAGCTAGAGTTATCAACAGAAAGCTTCTGTTGAATTTTGGTGCAGTGATCTGCACAGAAGACCGTGATTCCGCAGTGGGAGCCAGCAATTGCGGCGGAACTGTGGCAACCTTGAGGGATCTCTGTGAAATTTTTCTCTCAGGTGACTCCTTACCTTCTTCTCTCTCCTCTTTTTGTTGCGCCCCGGCAGCGCCCCGGCCTCGTATTCGAGGCCAAAATGCGGAATCAAAATTTTTCCTTACTTGGAAACCGGCGCTACCGCGGACAAAGAAAACCCGGATCGTTTACCATTAACCTAAAGCTAGCAATCAAGAGATGGGAAGAAAAGTATACCGAGTGATCCGAGTCCTCCGGTCTTCTCTTCATCGTCCCGATCTCCCGCGGAAAGTCTTGTCTCCATATCGTCGCCTCCTCGCCGGAAAGGGCACCACATCGCCTGCATCTTTTACGGGCTCCCGCCTCAATACCGAGGCAACTCGGGCATGAAGCCGGCAACTCGACATGCTCAAGATATGCTGTAGAATGTGTAGTGTAGTGTCTCGCTTGGGTTTTGGTTGCCTTGATGGAGGAAATGAGATAAGAAAAATGGTGCTTGCATTTTTCTAGCATGAATGAGATCAAGAAGATGAAACTCTCAAGAATGAAGAACTCTCTCCTTCTTCTTCTCTCTTTCTTTTTCTTCTTCTCTCTTTTCTTATGAAAAAACTTATATTCAAATGAGAATGGTGGAGGAGGTAATATGAAGCATGAAGGGAGGTGAGTGTAGGGTAAAGCAAGTGGTGACCACATCAAGACATAATCATCACCAAACTTACATCAAACTTCATCTCATATCTAATCTTCATAAAGCAAGACAAGATGATAGAAAAGAATGGAATAAAAAGATGCTATCATAATTAATCATCTTACAAATAAAACCTCCACCAAATGTAATTTGCAAAACTGCAAATTACCCCCTCCATCAGAAAAGTCCGGCCGGGAAAGAACAAAGGAAAACCGGCCGGAACGGAATGCAAACTGGCAACTCCAGAAAACTGGTCCCGTAATAAATTACAGGAAAACCCCATACTGTGCATACACACCCGCATCTGTATTCCGTCCGGATACAAATGCAATGAGACAAAATCTACACTGTACTAAACTAGGACCGGCTTAAGCCAAAGCCGGCTAGTAAAATCCGTTCGATCCTGATCCGTGCAATACCGCACGTATCAGATCAAATCCTGCCATATAACTATACGGCCACTAGTACAAAACTGTCCGATCCTGATCCGTGCAATACCGCACGTATCTGATCGGACCCTGCCATATCTCCATACGGCCTCTACAGCATTTCGCCCGAAAGCTTGAGTAACTGTAAGTGTGGTGGACTCTAAAGACTCGTCAATACTATGGCTGTGGATTTAACCACTAGCACGTCAGAGGTATAAGCCAATACGTAACGGGCCACCAGCTATTGACCAAAAGGGACGTCGATGAGCGAACTCATCCTGACACCCTACTGAGCCTGTCAGTGACAATATCCGTACAGTCCGGTCCGTTCGTCTATGAGCATCGCATGTCGGGCCTAGGGGGTTGGTAAAAGTCAGACCCCCAAAAGCGGTACAAGTCGTGTCGGAGTGTAGCCCAGAACGCCCTGAGATACTACTGGAATACCTACCAGTAAATCTCCTGCCTCGGCCGAGGGCTTTGCGTAATGGCTCTCCTAGACACAGCGCGACCTCACCCCCAATACCGGGAGAGACGAACCCCTGAAGATCCGCTCACTGCCTCCATGTGGCTCGGGACTGTACCCAACTAAAACCTGTTTGCACGACTCCTTTGAGCCGTGGTAGGGTAGTAATCAAAGCACAGTGGGAACTCACACGAGACAAATGACGATCCTCAGGTCGATGAACTAACCTGTACACATGTCACCAGGGAACTGCTATCTGACGTCAGGTATAAGACCAACTAGCATGTTCCCGGCGAGTCCTGTCCGGTGTACTCATAACCTAATGAGCACCTGTATACATCTTAGGTGAACCAACTGACACCAATGGCTTATGAGACCGGCCACCGCCCCTCGTCGGGGTCTCGACTGTATACACTAGTCTACTAATGGAGTATCGATGCCCTGTCTCGAAACTCCTACGACTAGGGACCTTTTAAGGATGTGCTTATAGACTACCAGCTCCCACGTATATGATCGCCATCATACTACTGGCAGTCAAGCAAGAATCCTAGGGGCTCTATCAACGTGTAATAGCGACATGCCAGGTCACCTAAAGCAGTACACGATGATAAAGGTAAACCAGATAGCATACTATCATCTCGAGTAAGACTGTCCTACCGGGATAGGTCCTCCCTCAATCATTGCAATCACGTGCCTGTGATCCAATAATTGACTCTGAGGGCACTATCTCCAACAATCTCCCACTTGCACTCAAGACTAATTATTGCGATGCCGCATACTCACAGCCCGTGTGATACCGAACACCCAACTCCTCTACTAGTCAGTCTCACAAAGCTCGTTTGCGAAACTATTGCGTTCGAGGAATAGCCTTAGTGAGTGGATCCGCTGTGATGTTTCCTTCTATGTCTCTCTTTATCTCAAGTTCGCGGAGAAAGCCATCTCCCGAAATGAGCAATACCTGTCTTAGAATGTCTGGATGTCTGATGGGACCTAGCTCATAAATGAACTCCAAATCCAAACTTCTTAGACTGTATCGTTAACTGAACTTAATCAGTATCCTGCGCCATGCCACCCTCAGTATTGCCTTGGACCACCTGTCCAAAATACTGCCCCTCGTCAGAAGGAAAACTATAACTCTGACAACCTCCTTGTCGTCCATGTCACCTTGGAAGCCTGGAATGATAACTGTCTCCCAAATGAGGCTGTCGTTATCATATCCCTAGAACATTAACTTATGTTCTAAAACTGCTTCCGATTGTTTCTCCAGGATTGGATTAATATCAACTTATTGCATCTAGTGCAAGAACAACATCTGGTGTGGTACTTGACATCTCATGATTGACTCAATTGCCTAAGCAAGTGATCTGCCAATCATGAGTATCCCTCTCCCCTTTAGTCTATAAGACACCTTTAGAGAGGGTGACTCCATTACCTGCAGGTACACTACCATGCCAGGAGTCGTTCATTCTAAATACTCTTAGAATGCTGTCTAAGTACCCAGATTGGGAAACCACCCAAATCTAGATCTAAAACCATAGATCTAGTAACCAGTATGTCTGACATAATGTCCAAATCCTATACGGAGAAAACACTGTGTGACGACCAAAGTATAACCGATCGTAGTATAGGAATATCACTTCCTACTACCTTCTCAACATATCCACCCCCTATTCTGATGACGTCAAACCTATGACTGTCACATCAGAAATAGATGATCTATCTCCGCTACATCTGCTTTAGTCTATAAATAGACATAAGCCTGATGTCCACCAATGCTTCCGCTGCTCCCACTGACTACGAAAACCCTCTGCCAGAGTCATATAGACGTGCACTTCTAAAGCTAGTTTAGAACGACGCTATACTCATCCTCCTGCCGGGTCTCACAGTCTGGAACAACAGCAATGGTAAGTCTGGGTAAGCAAGAACCTCCCTGACACCGTCCTTGAGCATACCGAAGTACCTCTCGATTGCCTGAGGTTACCCATCATATCTGCGGAGTGGCCAATGGAATGTCAAATCAGATTGAATCTTTAGGTTCCTTATCAAATCTTCAGTAATCGTTTGTGGTTCTGGAATTACTTCCAGTTATACCATACTCCCACTACTGTTTTCTGAAAAAAAATCAATTTTTATTAAAACTGTGGCGAGTCTAGAACAATATTGCTATTGTTCATCCAGATGGTAGAAAGTCAACCCTCGTCATAGCCTGGGTCAACCCACAAACAGCCATTACAGAAACGTGCCTTGAGTTGTCCAGTGTCTGGTTTTAATCATAAGCCGGACAACTCCCCGTACCTTAACTATGTCAAGATATGAGCTGTTCTATATCCAATATAGAACCAGAGGCACTGGTTTAATTTAACCAGATTCAAATCATGCAGCTATCTCCAGTGCATGTAAACTAAATGGAAGGAGGCCGATCAGCGTTACTCAACTTAGGAATGCTTCCAATTATGAGTAACCTGAAAGAGAAGCAATTTCTCTTTATCATTACTATCAACTGAATACCATACACAAGTATCTACATCTTCGATCACTTTGAAGAATCCCGATACTTGTTATACCTGGTTCTCTACTCTATTCAAATACCTATAACTCCTCAAAACTCGGACCCTGTGTTTCCACGAAACACATGTCTAAAAACTAGAGAAGTTAAAAGTAAACAGAATATAGTATGAGGACTAACCCCTCTGTCCTAATGACACTGGACAACATACAATACTCTGTATAAGTCCGCTGAGTCTAACAACTCTTTCACAGTGCGTCGTAGGTTGAAAACTGTACTTATGGTTAAGAAGAATTACACCGTTGTTCAATGCTCCTTACCTAACCATCCACTGATATAGGTAAATGTCGTAGACATAATTTCAAAAAGGTACATCTCACTCTATATAAATAGACGTACAGATGTATCAATTTGAAATTGGTGCATAACAGCGGATATTCAAAACCAAATATTTGCCGACCGGCAAACAACCCGGGTGGCTTCCTCAAATATCACCAATTACAACGAATCCCGATATAATGAGGATGATCACCCAATTCCCAATAACTTACTCCCACTCATCATCTGTAAAACCATACAGATGTGAGAATCATACCTGGTAAATACATACCCTGGAGTAAGTGTCTAATCGGGAAATCAGTTTTCTTTTAACATTACACAGTAAAACTGAAACATTGAAATGTTTCTGTGGGGAATCCTGGTATTCCTAGTAATGCCTCTACCATTATCCAGATTCACAACTATAACCGTATAATTCTTTGCCACCTGTCCAAATCCCTTTATATGTCTTTAGTCAATACCATCTGCACACCCCTTTAGGCCAAATGGTTTTCTTCCTTCCCTACCGTTCGGCATCAGCCTATGGTTTGGAAGAAGACTATCCAAAAAGCATAAAGGGTGTACTGTCCCAATCCTAGGAGCACTCGCAACGCGAGAGAAGGTGAAGATAAAAGACACCTGAATGTACTTTATTCCTATTTCTCCTGAACCAGAATCCATCCCCGAACTGGAACAAGTTCCTTTCGAGTTCGTATATAACCATACGACAGAGTATCCAAATAAACTGTGGATCTTCGTAGTGATACGGAGTGTCCTGGAGAAATACAAAGGTGATTTAGATTTGGCGAAGATATACTCGGTTTGGTCGTGAATAGCAGTCGCAATTTACTTTGCCCTTTTACTAATCCCTTGCTTTGTCTTAACTTAATACCTTCTGCACACCATCGTTATACTAATTGGTTTTCTTCATTCCCTACCGGTCGGCACCAGCCTAAGGTTTGGAAGAAGACTATCCAATTTGCGTAATAGGTGTACTATCTCCTAAACCAAGGAGTACTCGCAACCTGAGAGAAGGTAAAAGAAAAAAGACAACTGAATAATCCTATTCGTTTTCTCCAGAACCAGAAACCATCCTCGAAGTCCTTCGAGTTCGTATATAACCATACGATGGAGTTGTCCAATGGAAGTGGACGTTCGCAGTAATGCGGGGTGTCCTGGAGAAAAGGGTAAAAGTAGGAGTGGCAATGAGGTCTGCAACTCTGACAATCCAAAAGCCAGTGTTAAGAAGGTTCGGTCAACTTGGTCACTGAGTCATAGTCCAGGGTCGGGTCAATGGTCGCTGCCAGAGAGAGAGAAAAGAAACACTCAGCGTGCACTCTAACCTAGATCAGAATGGTTATCACTTTGTCTAATCTGGAAACCTCCCACTGTACCTCAAATTTTCCTCCAAACCTGAAAGAAGAATTAGTCGGGGTCACCCGAGAAGTAAACTAACTCATCAGTGGGAATCGGGATCCAACTATCATCGCATGATAACTTGACGGAATCCACTCAAGTCACCACACTCCAGAAGGTATGCGCATGCCTGGCAAGTTTCAGTTCTTTTGAAACTCCCGATGTGATTTTTCCCCAAGCGGTTTATGACCTTGACTAGGTCAACAAACCATAAACCGCCAGTCAAGTTCAACCCGTCATTATTCTGGATTGCATTAAACCCACCCGTACGTGCCCTTGACTAGGTCAACAAGGCCGCACGACTGTCTTAACCAATCCCACTTATGCAACAAACAAGTACCACTCAGCTACCGAACACTACGTCTTGACTAGGTCAACAAACGCAGCACGAATACTAAATAATACCTGTAGGAAATGACGGAGGGCTACGGCTGGTTTTTGGCGAAAAACCTTTAACGTAATGAACTTGATATCGTCGAAGGAACTGCATAGCCTTTTATAAAAATATAGTGACGAAAACCTTTGCTAAAGAGGTCACTCCCAGTGAAGGGATCTCGGCACTTTCCCCGTAGAATGAGGTGCAGGATATTCCAACTGAATACCATGATGCAAAGCAAAAGTAATCGGCTATAGTGAAGTTAATGCCCTGACGCAAACTTCTGTCCAAGGGGTCACTCCCGGTGAAGGGATCTTGGCCCTTGCCTCGTCGACTGAGGAGCAGGATATTCCAAATGAATACCACGATGCAAAACAAAAGTGAGCGTCCTTGCAATAACAGCTTTTTGAAAAATTGTTCCAACAACATCAGATTAGGTTTGTTTAGCTTGCATTGATCCGAATCAACGCAGTCCCATCAAATGATCACACCACAAAGAACGAAAATATACTGACGTACGTATATGCCATCCGCATTCGCCACTGGGTCCCGTCATCACCCGTTAGGTTAGCTAACTAACGGCAGAGCGGGGACTGGACTAGCGCGGATGTAAAACATATACAACATCTACTAATATATATACCAATATATTATATTTCGCTCAAGGCGTGATAAAATGCAACATCACAGAAATGTACAGCATCACAGAACAATACAGATATCTGGAAGCCCCGGGTTTCACAGAGCCGCTGCTGAAACCCGACGTTCCCCTGGTCGTGTGGATAGCCTGTGCAATGAAATCCTAGACCCCTACGGGCGCGGCAAGTCACCCGCCAAAACCTCAAGCGAGGCAGCCCCCTCCAGCACCGTGAATGGACCACCCAGCACTTCACGGAATCCGGTAACTTGGGCACCCCTCCTGGGTCAACCCATACCCCCTACGAGTGCGGCGAATAGCCCGCCAATCCTAGAGCGAAGCCCCCTCCGTCTCAATGCCATGAGATGCGGGCCCGTTGCCCTCTAGAACCCGGCTATCCGTGCACCCCTCCGCGGGGTAATCCTAGTACAGAAAGTAAAATATACATACACCGGGTACATCGACCGCAACCAGGTCGTGCCCCAAAAGAATAATACAAACAGGCAGTGACGGCAGTCCACATGTCGGACGCTCGCCCCGCAATATCAAATGTACATATAAAACAAAACTGTACTAACATTGCATCCAGGCTATCCCCCACGACCGATCCGCAACATCACAGCATAAACATAGAACATCAACGTGAAAGTCACGTTCGCAAATCCGTCTAACCGGGCTATAGCAGTTAGACCGGATTTACCGATCAAGTGACATTCACGGTCGCAGATATAATGTAAATACTGTGAAATAATGTGTTTAAAAATATCCAATTGATCAAACAATTAACAAGTGGGCCCCCAAGTAAAACTGTAGCAGTCACAGAGGATCTGGGCCCAAATTTAATATTCCAAAAGCCCTATTTTCAGCCCACAAGCCCACTGAAAAATTTCGACACAGTGAAGAGAACAAAGTGCGGCGGAACCGCGGCCCAAGGGGGGGTATGGCCGCGGTTCCGCGCTTGGATATTTGACTGAATCTGTCGAATTTTCCCAGATGTCTTAGAATTTTGAGTACATCAATTTTATACAACCTGAAAAATTTTTGACACCAAAAATTTTCAACAGAAAACTGATGTGAGCAAAAATGCAGTTTTTGGAATTTTGGTCGATCGGATAAGTAAAACACATTAGAACAAGCTAGGAAAGGTTAATGGCGTGGCTCTGATACCATGTTGCGCCCCGGCAGCGCCCCGGCCTCGTATTCGAGGCCAAAATGCGGAATCAAAATTTTTCCTTACTCGGAAACCGGCGCTACCGCGGACAAAGAAAACCCGGATCGTTTACCATTAACCTAAAGCTAGCAATCAAGAGATGGGAAGAAAATTATACCGAGTGATCCGAGTCCTCCGGTCTTCTCTTCATCGTCCCGATCTCCCGCGGAAAGTCTTGTCTCCATATCGTCGCCTCCTCGCCGGAAAGGGCACCACATCGTCTGCGTCTTTTACGGGCTCCCGCCTCAATACCGAGGCAACTCGGGCATGAAGCCGGCAACTCGACATGCTCAAGATTTGCTGTAGAATGTGTAGTGTAGTGTCTCACTTGGGTTTTGGTTGCCTTGATGGAGGAAATGAGATAAGAAAAATGGTGCTTGCATTTTTCTAGCATGAATGAGATCAAGAAGATGAAACTCTCAAGAATGAAGAACTCTCTCCTTCTTCTTCTCTCTTTCTTTTTCTTCTTCTCTCTTTTCTTATGAAAAAACTTATATTCAAATGAGAATGGTGGAGGAGGTAATATGAAGCATGAAGGGAGGTGAGTGTAGGGTAAAACAAGTGGTGACCACATCAAGACATAATCATCACCAAACTTACATCAAACTTCATCTCATATCTAATCTTCATAAAGCAAGACAAGATGATAGAAAAGAATGGAATAAAAAGATGCTATCATAATTAATCATCTTACAAATAAAACCTCCACCAAATGTAATTTGCAAAACTGCAAATTACCCCCTCCATCAGAAAAGTCCGGCCGGGAAAGAACAAAGGAAAACCGGCCGGAACGGAATGCAAACTGGCAACTCCAGAAAACTGGTCCCGTAATAAATTACAGGAAAACCCCATACTGTGCATACACACCCGCATCTGTATTCCGTCCGGATACAAATGCAATGAGACAAAATCTACACTGTACTAAACTAGGACCGGCTTAAGCCAAAGCCGGCTAGTAAAATCCGTTCGATCCTGATCCGTGCAATACCGCACGATCAGATCAAACCCTGCCATATAACTATACGGCCACTAGTACAAAACTGTCCGATCCTGATCCGTGCAATACCGCACGTATCTGATCGGACCCTGCCATATCTCCATACGGCCTCTACAGCGTTTCGCCCGAAAGCTTGAGTAACTGTAAGTGTGGTGGACTCTAAAGACTCGTCAATACTATGGCTGTGGATTTAACCACTAGCACGTCAGAGATATAAGCCAATACGTAACGGGCCACCAGCTATTGACCAAAAGGGACGTCGATGAGCGAACTCATCCTGACACCCTACTGAGCCTGTCAGTGACAATATCCGTACAGTCCGGTCCGTTCGTCTATGAGCATCGCATGTTGGGCCTAGGGGGTTGGTAAAAGTCAGACCCCCAAAAGCGGTACAAGTCGTGTCGGAGTGTAGCCCAGAACGCCCTGAGATACTACTGGAATACCTACTAGTAAATCTCCTGCCTCGGCCGAGGGCTTTGCGTAATGGCTCTCCTAGACACAGCGCGACCTCACCCCCAATACCGGGAGAGACGAACCCCTGAAGATCCGCTCACTGCCTCCATGTGGCTCGGGACTGTACCCAACTAAAACCTGTTTGTTACGACTCCTTTGAGCCGTGGTAGGGTAGTACTCAAAGCACAGTGGGAACTCACACGAGATAAATGACGATCCTCAGGTCGATGAACTAACCTGTACACATGTCACCAGGGAACTGCTATCTGACGTCGGGTATAAGACCAACTAGCATGTTCCCGGCGAGTCCTGTCCGGTGTACTCATAACCTAATGAGCACCTGTATACATCTTAGGTGAACCAACTGACACCAGTGGCTTATGAGACCGGCCACCGCCCCTCGTCGGGGTCTCGACTGTATACACTAGTCTACTAATGGAGTATCGATGCCCTGTCTCGAAACTCCTACGACTAGGGACCTTTTAAGGATGTGCTTATAGACTACCAGCTCCCACGTATATGATCGCCATCATACTGCTGGCAGTCAAGCAAGAATCCTAGGGGCTCTATCAACGTGTAATAGCGACATGCCAGGTCACCTAAAGCAGTACACGATGATAAAGGTAAACCAGATAGCATACTATCATCTCGAGTAAGACTGTCCTACCGGGATAGGTCCTCCCTCAATCATTGCAATCACGTGCCTGTGATCCAATAATTGACTCTGAGGGCACTATCTCCAACACTTTTTAGCTCCAACTAATAATTTCTGCAGGTTTCTTTGCAAATAATCGCAGCTCGCAAATTGCAAAAGTAAATTTGTGCGTGATTTTGTTTCTTGGTTGTTTGCATTCTAAATACGGATATTAAGGGGCACGGCCAAATCCAAATTAGGTGGGGATTTCATTACCCTTCCTAGGCCCCAAAAATCACAAAACTTGCATCCGCATTGACCCACATTAACTAAAAAATATCTAGAGATGACTCTAAGGACCATCGCGCTCACTTAGGACAGAAGAAGGCCGTGGGTAATTCATTGCTTATCCGCGTTTTCTTGTGGTGCCTAGGCAAGTGTGTCGAAGGCTAGTGGTTATTAATTAGGCCTACTACTTATGTAGTGGAGTACCTTCCCACTTATCTGGCACTTACCTGGCCACAGAGGGACAAGGAGGCAGTGGAGGATTCTATCCTGCTACTCGTCTTTTGGCAGTTAGGAGCGGTCTAGAGCCGGACTTAGGTGACCACTAGATTCTAAGGTTTTTTGTTGTTGCATTTGTTTTGTAGCATCATTTTTTCAAAAATCCGTCCCTTTTTCAGAGCAAACACCACTTTCATTCATTACCCCTAATTATAAGTCAACGCTGCCAGTTGTACTAACCCTTTTTAGTACAAGATAGGCTGGATACGGGATTCTAGTGCCCGTTTAGTTCGCGTACCCTTTATCGACTCCGAAGTCGATATTTCTCCATTTACCTTTCCTTCACCCACTACCACACCCACACCGATGGATCCGAATCCATCGAACCTCTTTAACCCTAATCTGCCACCATCCGTTGGTGCGCAGAATCCATCCCGCATCTCTCTCCAGGAGAAGTGCTACCCCATTCGAGGTCCTCTTTCGACCTGCTTATCCACACCACCAGCCAACGTGGATAACTTTGAGATTAAGCCCCAGTATATCAATCTTTTACCCAAATTCTACGGACTCGAGACTGAGGACGCTTACGTTTTCATTACCAAATTTGAAAACATATGCGCAATGATGGATACGTCACAACTTTCAGTGGATGCTATGCGTCTACGACTTCTTCCATTTACTTTGTGCGATATAGCCGAGAAGTGGCTATACAACACTACCGCACACTCTATCACGAATTGGGAATAATTCGTAGCGGCATTCCTTAAGAAATTTTACCCAATACAAAAGACAGCTCGAATCCGTAGCGAACTGAATCAATTTGCCCAGCTCCCTACTGAACCATTCTCTAAATGCTTTGAACATTTCAAGGATTTATTGGTTCAATGTCCTCATCACGGCATCCCGAGATGGGATCTTTGCCGAATCATCTATGAGTAAACAGAGCCTTGAAAACATGTGTCAAGGTACTTTTATGACTAAGGATGATGGGGAAGCTTGGAAGTTTTTAGAAGAGTTCGCTGAAAAATCACTACAGTGGGAGAGTGGAACCCAACCATTGAATAGGGGTGGCGTACACCAATTAGATGTGTCCATAGGTGTTCGAGCTGAAATGGCAGCAATGCAAAAGAAGCTCGAGGCTATAGAACACAAATTTGCAGCAGCCTCCCTAAACCCAATGTCGCTCCCCAAAACTGTTTGTGGGTGCTATTCTGATCCGTCTCATTTAACGGAAGAATGTCCATTAAACTCACCGTTTCAAGGTCACGAGTATTCTAATGCCGCATTTCAAAGGCCTAGAAACGATCCATATTCTTCCACGTACAATCAGAGTTGGAGGAATCACCCGAATTTTGTTTGGAACCAAAACCAATCTCAAAACACGGTTCCAAACACGAATCAATTTCAAAGGGCTCTTCCTCCACCACAGCAACCCCTTCAACTCACTCAGCACCCCTACCAGTCATAAAATTTTCAAAATCAGGTCAACACTCCTCCACAGTCTAATCCTATGACCTGTTCTGACGAATTCTCTCAATTCACTCAAACCATGAAATCACTTTTGTCAAATTTCATAGAGGTTTCGGCTAAGGTTAGATCTTCCGTCGGTGAGATAAAGAAAAACTCAGCGTCCCAAGCTGAGAATATCAGAACGATGGAAGCTGAAATCACACGACTTAAAGCCGAAATGAGTGCGAGAGAAAAAAGGAAACTTCCCTCTCAACCCCTACAGAATCTTGGGCATTACAATGTAAATGCCGTCACAACGTTGAGATCGGGAAGAGTACTGAACAATCATGTTGGGGAAGGAATTGATGATATTGAAAATCCTATCAATAACACCCCGGCTGAGACCTTTCCTCACACACACACTTCTCCTTCTGATCCTTATTCTTCTACCACACCACCTTCTCTCGAGCCTATTCTCCATTTCCCACTAGGCTCGACACCTCAGTATAGCCCTTCTAGTTCTCCACAGACGGTCCCCACACCTCTTTTGGGATCTCGTCTACCCCCTCTTCCTTCTCCTATTATGGACCCGACGCTCATTGCGAAAGCACCTTACCCGAATCGGTTAAGGGGTAATAAAACGAGTCCACATATGGAGAAAATTATAGAAATGTTCAAACAGGTTAACATCAATATCCCTCTCCTAGATGCAATTCAGCAAGTCCCCGCTTATGCGAAAATTCTTAAGGACTTGTGCACTAGGAAGAGGAAGACTCAAGTGCCGAAGAAGGCCTTTATGTCTAATAATATTAGCACTGCTTTTATTCCCCAGCTACCAAAGAAACGTAAGGACCCAGGATGTCCTACAATATCGATTTCTATTGGGGGTAAAAACATAAATCGTGCTCTTTTAGACCTTGGCGCAAGTGTTAACCTACTTCCATATTCTGTATATAAGCAATTAGGGATTGGAGAGTTGAAACCTGCTCACTGCACTCTCCAAATGGCAGACCGTTCAATCACCAAACTAAGGAGTGAACTAGAGGATGTGTTGATAAAGGTCGGGGAATTTGTTTTCCCTGTAGACTTCATTGTACTCGATACACAGCCTGTAGCAAACCCCCGGGGCCAAATTCCGGTGATTCTGGGTCGTCCTTTCCTTGCCACTTCCAATGTTGTTATAAACTGTAGAAATGGTTCAATGAACTTATCATTTGGAAATATGACCATTGAACTAAACATCTACAAAGTTGGAAGTCAGACATCAGAACCCTCTGCTCATATTCTAGATGTGTGCTCTGTCCACGAGATCGCTCCCGATAGTTGTGGAGCTGAGGATCTTTGCTTTCTAGATCTCAACGACATTACCACATCTCTGCTTGATCTTACACATGATCTTAGTGAGGACACTTTTCCTACACTTGAGTCCGACACTCCTGACGTTTCTCCACCCGAGTCTGTATCTTTCACAGGCTCTGAGCTTCTTTTAACTCCAAAAATCATTCGATGATCCCACCTTCTATTATTTCTCCGCCCACATTAGATCTCAAAATTTTACCTTCTCACCTTAAATATGCATATTCAGGTGAGAATGAGTCCTTACCGATTATCATATCCGCTTCTCTAGCATCAGAGCAAGAGAATGCACTTTTATCGGTATTGAGATCTAACAAAGAGGCGTTTGGTTGGACCATGGCGGACATCAAAGGGTTAGTCCCTTGATTGTTGAACATCATATAAATGTGATGGATGATTCCAGACCAACCCGAGAACCACAGAGACGGTTGAACCCCGTCATGAAGGAAGCGGTGATGAAAGATATCGCCAAATGCCTAGATAATGGTATTATATACCCCATCTCCGATAGCCAATGGGTGAGTCCTATACATGTCGTCCCTAAGAAATCCGGCATCACTGTTATAACCAATGAGGCAAATGAGTTAATTCATACACGCGCCCAAACTGGGTGGCGTGTATGTATTGATTATAGAAAACTCAATGCTGCCACGAGGAAAGACCACTTTCCTCTACCATTCATTGATCAGATGTTAGAACGCTTAGCGGGACGAGAGTATTATTGCTTTATGGACGGATACTCAGGCTATAATCAGGTCCCCATCGCTAAAAAGGATCAAGATAAAACCACTTTTACTTGTCCTTTTGGTACCTTTGCTTACAGTCGCATGCCCTTTGGGTTATGCAATGCTCCCGCTACCTTTCAGCGGTGTATGATGGGAATATTCTCTGATATGGTAGAGAATTTTCTGGAGATCTTTATGGAAGACTTCTCGATTTTTGGAGACTCTTTTTCTGATTGCCTATCGAATCTTGACGCTGTTCTTACTCGTTGCAAAGAGAAGAACTTAACTTTGAACTGGGAAAAATGCCATTTCATGGTCCAAGAAGGAATTGTACTTGGACATGTTATTTCACAGAAAGGTATTGAGGTTGACAGAGCTAAGATAGATGTCATTCAAAACCTACCTCATCCCAAAAGCGTCAAGGACATTCGATCTTTTCTTGGCTATGCGGGCTTTTATAGGAGATTTATTAAGGATTTTAGCAAAATTGCTAGACCTTTAACTCTTCTCCTGGCCAAGGATACGACCTTCCACTTTGACTCGGACTGTGAGACAGCATTCGACACTTAAACACTCACTCACTTCAGCCCCCGTTCTATCGTCTCCAAATTGGGACTACCCTTTTGAGCTGATGTGTGACGCATCCGACTTTGCAGTAGGTGCAGTCTTAGGACAGCACATTGAAAAGATGCCACATGTGATCTATTATGCAAGTAAGACCCTGAACGATGCACAAAGCAACTATACAACCACCGAGAAAGAACTTTTAGCGGTTGTATTTGCATTAGAAAAATTCAGGCCTTACTTAATTGGCTCTCCTATAGTTGTGTACACTGACCATTCCACCTTAAAACATCTTCTGACGAAGAAAGATGCAAAAGGTCGACTTATACGTTGGATCCTTCTGTTTCAAGAATTTGATCTTGTTATCAAAGATAAGAAAGGATGTGAAAACGTTGTAGCCGACCATCTTTCACGCATCTCTTCTTCCCTTGTGACCCTGCCGATCAATGATTCGTTTCCTGACGAACAACTCTTGAACGTATCCAATGAACCATGGTTCAAGGATATTGTGAACTATCTTGTCACGGGGCTTATACCCAGTGATTGGTCAAAACAGGACAAATACCATTTTCTATCCCAAGTAAAACACTTTTACTGGGATGATCCCTATCTGTTTAAATATTGTCCTGATCAGATCATTCGCCGGTGTGTCCCGAAAGAAGAGTTCAAGAGTGTTCTTTCTTTTTGTCATGATCAGGCCTGTGGGGGTCACTTCGGTCCTAAAAAGACGGCGGAGAAGGTTTTGCAATGTGGATTTTATTGGCTGACCTTATTCAAGGACGCATTTGAGCATTGCAAAACCTGTACACAGTGTCAGTATACGGGTAGAATATCCCGGAGAAATGAAATGCCTCAGCAACCCATTCTGGTTGTTGAAATATTCGATGTTTAGGGCATTGATTTTATGGGTCCTTTTCCCAACTCCTTTGGGAACTTGTACATACTGCTGGCGGTTGATTATGTCTCAAAGTGGGTTGAAGCCATTCCATGTCGCACTAATGACAGGAAAGTTGTCATTAAGTTCTTAAAAGAGAATATCTTTTCGCGATTTGGACACCCACGCGCTATTATTAGCGATAATGGGACACATTTCTGCAACAGGTCCTTCGAGACTCTGATGCGGAAATATGCAATCAACCATCGACTTTCTACACCCTATCATCCCCAAACGAGTGGGCAGGCTGAGATCTCAAACAGACAAATCAAACTTATCCTGGAGAAGACTGTTGCTAAGAATAGAAAAGACTGGTCGACCAAATTGACGGATGCTCTTTGGGCTTTCAGAACTGCATATAAAACCGACCTAGGGATGTCTCCATATAGGATAGTGTTTGGGAAGGCATGTCACTTACCCGTCGAGATAGAGCATAAAGCATTATGGGCTATAAAGGAAATAAATTTTGATCTAAACCAAGCCTGCAACTTTCGGAAGCTGTAACTAAATGAGCTAAGCGAACTCCACGATGAAGCTTATGATAACGCTGTACTTGTAAAGAATAGGACTAAGGTTTTTCACGATAAAAATATTTTGAGGAAAACAATTTCACCTGGTCAACAAGTCCTTCTTTATGATTCACGATTACACCTTCACGTGGGTAAGCTTCGATCTCGGTGGAAGGGACCTTTTATTGTGCGGTCTGTATACCCGCACGGGGCAGTAGAAGTAGAAAATGTTAAAACGGCACATTTTTCAAAGTGAATGGACATAGACTAAAGCCGTATTTTTCCACTGACCCTACGGAGGAGCTCTTGTTCTTACAAGAGCCGGTTTATTTGGATTAAATTCCTCCGTCTCACCTTCATATCCTGTATATCACTGCATCATGTTTTGAATGGAGGTGAGTAAAAAGAATAAGTTTGGGGGGAAGTTCTTCACTTATATATTTTGCCCCCACTAATAATTCCCCCCAGGCTTACAGTTTTTGTAGGTATAGCGATTGGCAACAGTGAGGACACTGTTGAAATCAAGTTTGGGGGAGGTTTGTGCTTATTTTTGCATCATTTGCATATCATCTGCATAAGCACAAAACATTTCTTTTAAAAATCTATAAAAATTTAAAATTTTTCAAAACCCACAAAAATTTAAAAATTTTCAAATATAAAAATATTTTAATATTTAAACCTTTTTGTACATAAATAAGATAATAAAAGTTTAGATAATGAACAATTACATCCATGAGATTAGAAAAATTTAAGAAAACTAAAAAAATTAGAAGTTTTCTTATTCGAACTAGTAATAAGTAGTTATGAG
This sequence comes from Agapanthus africanus, assembly GCA_030015575.1. Classification (NCBI taxonomy): domain Eukaryota; kingdom Viridiplantae; phylum Streptophyta; class Magnoliopsida; order Asparagales; family Amaryllidaceae; genus Agapanthus; species Agapanthus africanus. Next base: position 477,723,285 of record CM057346.1, on the reverse strand, counting down.
CCGTTGTCCCAAGGGTTAGTAAGATGAAGGACGTCACTAATCTGAGGATAAAACTAAGTCTGAAAAATAGTTTCTATTCTGGAAGCCAAACATTTTGAACGTTGTTACCCTGCTATTCGCACTTACACACGTCTTGAAGCCTGGGATAGTAGAGGATACCTTGAAATGCTCTTGTCTTAAAGCCGATGTATGAAGAAAATAAAAAAAAAAGTGAATAAAAAAAATATATAAAGTGGTGAGAAAAATGGACACTGGTTTTGTTATCGCCGAGGGCAATAAAAATATATAGCGAGGGTGCATGTTCACCTAGTGCCCTAAGGCCAACTGGTCTGGGAGTCACTGCTATGCCTAAGGTGGTACAAGACGAGGAAAATACACCAAATAAGCAAGCACATGAGTAATCGGTCGATTAGTACCTCAAGAAGTATTAACGGTCGCATGAAAGTGTGTGAGCAATCTCATCTAAATATTCATTAATTAAAAAGTACTGAGGCTAATGGGCAAGAGTATGATAGCTTGAATTGAATTCTCCGGGTGTAGAGATATCTTTACACACACACAGGGTTATATGATCGATGTTTGGAATAAAGATAGGAATGAAGAATAAGACGATGTTTTATTGAGGGAGGACGTGATTTCTGACATCTTTTCATGACCATTAAGATAGGGCTCATGACAACCGAAAAGCTAGCTTAGTTGGAAACCCTAATTTTCAAAGTCTTTTTTTTTACGATTCTTGTCTTTAAATGTAATATTCATGATCTTTCTTTTATTATTGGATTTTGTGGGTGCAATCCGCTGAAAACCCTCAGGAGACAACATTCCTCCTACTAGGGACACCTAGAGATTTAAAGGCTTGTTGCACGTGCTCAGTGCAATCGTGTTGCCTACGAAAGTGTGCTAGTTAGTTTTTTCTCTTTCTTTATTTTCTCCTTCTTTTTTTAATAAAAAGTTCGCTCGAGACGATCGAAATTAAGTTTGGGGGAATTTGATTAGTCGAAAATATTGTATCTTTTAACCGGCAATTTCCCTATCATTTGCATTCATATAGAAGTGTTCGGCATTCATATTTCACATATTAGCAAGACAGTCGTAAAATATCAGATTACATGTGTTAGACCTTAAAACCGGCATTTCTAGGTAAATTGACGGCATTTCATAGCATGGCATCAGTTCTATATATTGCAACTTGTGTTTCGAAGTCCGTGCAGGAAAATCAGAAGCTTGCTCAAACTTACACCGCTAAAAGATACGCCAACTCAAGGATTTGGAATCTGGTATTGTTCTAAGAAGCATTCAGAGAATCAATATATCAGATACATACCCCAAAAGAGGTCCAGAGCAACACAAGAAAGATACAGCCCCAAGGAACCCAAATGGCCGCGGAACCGCGGCCTAAGCCGCCTATTGCCGCGGTTCCGCAGCGGTTTGTCGACGTCACCACTTCATCTTTGCACCAAAACACTTCTCTCAGGGCCCACACTTCAGCAAGACATGTCAAATTCCACAATGTTCCAGAGGCTTCTGCCAGATCAGCAAACTAGGGTTTCTAAGCTTAATTAATCCTAGCTTAAAGTCTAAGCTAAACTCCTAACAAACTATCTTCTAGAAGCCTCAACAAACTTTTAGAGGGAATTGTAATTTCAAACCTAGGCCTAGGGTTTGGGAGATCTATAAATAAGACCCTAGGCTCACTTGTAAAGGGATCCCTCCATTAGTTCATTTTAGTAGCCAATCTAGAGCTATTCTACCTCATTCTTCATCTTCTTCCACAAGTCTAGTGAGAAGGCTTGTGTGAAACCCTAACCCTAATTCCAATCAAAAGCCAAGATCCCGAGTACCAAATCAAGCAAGAAGCCCGTCAACCTTTTATGAGCGGAACCGATCTTCAACAGAGCAAGTGGTCCAAGACGATCCACGACTCACGAAGAAAAGCGAAGCCAATTCAACAATCGAGTTCTTCCTCTTGTAGTTCTTGAGCGACTGTAATGAAATTGTTGATATAAATAAAAGGTGAAATTCTTTTATCTTGTTTTCTTTAAATTCTTGCATCGTGATATCTTTTCAATTCTTGAATGCTTTCTGTGTGATGATGTGTGAATAAACTCCGCTCGTCGAGGAGTCGAGACGATCAATAGAATGATGATGTAACATATCTTAAAACGATTCTTGAGTCCTACGAGTTTTGTAAACCCTAGCAATTTCAAGAATCGACGACCTAATTTCGTGACGATACTTTCTTGATTGATATCGCTCGAAATTGGGGAGTTACGATCGTTTCTTGAATTTGGTAGAGGCTAGAAAGTGAATGATATCGACGAAAGAACAAGGGTTAAAAGCTGAAACCCTAGTTTCACAAGAAAACCCTAACTCTCGTCGATCATCATCGATCTAGTATCAATTCTTCAAAGGACAAGAACACGATATCTTGAGATTACATCACGTCTATAGATCCGATCGATTCCTACGAGCCTCATTTAGATTCTTGACATTTGGTTGGAAATATCATCGAAACCCGATTCTTGATTGTTTATCATTTTCTTGATTCTTGAATAGAATAGTGACACTTGAAACAATTGATAAATCTTGAATCATGCTTTCTTTTCTTTTCAATTAACTTTTCAATTCAAACAAATCAAACATTGAAACGAATCGCACAATCCCTGTGGACGATCCGCACTCGCTTACGATCTACAACTGACACCGTAGTTGATTGCGGTCAAATATAATTCTTTGGTTGTGATTTCTTTATACAATTTTCTAAATACCGACACAAGATACTTTTATCGATCAAATGAAACCGTTATCGGGAAACAATTGATTCGATACTTGCTTTTACATCCCAATCGAGAAATTTCATTCAAATCAGCTAGCAAGCTTTCATGAGGAAGAAGAAGATGAAGTGATGAATGAATAAAACTTGTGAGGTTAGAAATGCAACCATGGTGAGTTATGTCATGCTTAACCCTTGCAAAGAATAAACCATGGCTAAGGGTTACAGGTTAGGTTAATAAATATCTTAAGTGAAAACAAAAGATGTGGACTTAGTCAATATTCTACAAGCTTCATTCAAGCTCATAACCATGACTAATTATCCATCAATTTTGAATTTGCTTAATAATAAACATTAACCCATATTAATCCGAGTATGGTGTAAGTCTCATACACCCTTGTTGCATGTGTAACCAAGCATGTCACAATATTATATATCATATATATAATTTTGTGAACAAAAGAAAACTATACACTAAACATATATCACATATATGTTAAATGTATAATTAGTGAGAAAAATAAATACTTAAGTGAGCAAATATTAGTTAATGTAATTTAATATATCAAATATATAATTATACATTAAATTATTAAATCAATAGTTGATTTAATAATCCGGCTATATCACATATAACCGATTAATATAATATGTATCATTTTATCGAATCAACACTTGATCCGATAACCCGGCTATATCACATATAACCGGCCGATATCACATATCACGAGAATAGAATACGGTATCATATACGCATATAATTCTCGGTCCCGCACATATCACATATGTGCTCCTACTCCGTTTCGCCTGAGCCAGGAAATCTCTGTGTAGGACTCTGAAGACTCGTCAATACACCGGCAGTAGGTGATGATCATATCAAACACCCACAAGCCGCAAGCGGTCAGCTAAACGCAACGGCCACCCGGGTATTGAGCGATCAGAAGATCAACAAGCAAGCCTATACATACTCCTGCGAATCCAATCAGTAACACTTTCGTACAGTCCGGTCTCTTCGTCTGATATGTCGCATATCCAGTCTAAGGGTAGTAAACGTCAGACCCCAGTAACCGATAAGTCGTTTCGATGTGAGGCTCATAATGGGTCGAGAAACTACTGATAACACTTACCGGTAGATCTCCATATCAGCCCTGGCCACGGACTTCCAGCTATAGCCAATCGAGCACAATGCAACATCAACCCCCAATACCGAGAGAGAAGAAACCCCTCCTATCGCTCATTGCCTCTATGTGATTCGGGACTGCACCCAAAAGCCACCGTTTTGCACGTTCTCATGAACGTGGTAAGGTGGAAATCAAAGCACAGTAGGAATCACACAAGACTCTATGACGATCTCGGATTTACAGACTAACCTGTACCAGTGTCACCAGAGAACTGCTATCTGACGATAGGTATAATACCAACTAGGAGTTCTCGGCAAGTCCGTTTAGTGTACCCAGTCTCCACTGAGCACCCGTATACCATCTTTGATGTCAAACACCAATGGATGTAGGATCATCCATCGCCCATCATATGGATCAAGATGCGTATACGCTAGTCTACTCTGGAGTATCGATGCCCTGTCTCGATACACACTCGACTAGGAACAATTATAAGATGTACTTGTGGACTATCCTGGCCCCCACTAGTATGATCTCCATCATAGTTCTAGTAGTCAAGTACACATCCTAAGGGCTTTATCAACATGTGAGAGCAAAACAGTAACATAATACAAGTCAACATGTTAAGACAAAGAGCAACCAAATGGCATATTATCATATCGAGAAAGAAAATCCTCTCTATATATATCCAAGCATCCACTATAATATACATCATATGTACAACAATGGCCTCTAGGGGCATATACATAACTAACAGTAGGGCCTTTCGGTATCATCGAGCGCATTGGAGAAGTAGCTTATCGATTGGCTTTACCACCATCCTTGGCTAGTGTTCACGACGTGTTTCATGTATCTCAACTCTGCATGTATGTTCAAGATGAGACGCACGTCCTAGATCACTCAGAGCTGACAGTAAGGGATAACTTGACATACGAAGAACGACCGATGGCGATTGTAGATCGAAGAGAAAAGGTCATCAAGAACAAGGTTATCTCTGTAGTACTTATTTCATGGGGGAATCGTTCATACGGATAATCAACTTGGGAACGAGAAGATGAGATTCGACAGAAGTTTCCACACCTCTTTTCTTAGATTCATATTTTCTTGTCTTTTCTTGTTCCGAGAATTTCTAGGACGAAATTCTTTTGTAGTTGGGTATAATGTAACACCCTAATTCATTTATACCATATTTGATTTGAGTATCCTCTAATCTTGTGACTATTTCTTGATTATTACTTGTTTTGGGTGCGGGTAGTGTTTTGGTATCTATGGTTAGTATCTGAACCGATCCGCATGCTTATAACTCGTCTTGATTCTATATTACGTCATATATCCTTACTAGTAAAGAGGATCCATGCACACATATATGTTCTATATACATGTATCATATATTTGGCATCTATATATATTTTAAATAATACAAATCATAACCAAATATAATATTTTAATCTCTAGCATGGCCTGTTATCATACCCCATATCTTGTGGTTACATCCTGACATTGTGTTCATGTCCAATTTAGTGAAACAGACTCGTTTTGATCGCTACGTGTTTTACATGTATCCGTTCTTGGGAGTATGCATTTTATCTAACCGGATGTCGCATTATAATTTTTACTGATACTTATATTATCCGTATTTTCAAACTTGATTTTTAGAAGTGACCTGGGAATTTTTCGGAGTATTTTTGTATTAGCTATAAAATCCTAGATTATATATTAAAATATTTTTAAAAATCTAACAGTTTTAATATCGAATATATATAATATATTTATTTAACTAATTATATATTTTTCCTCACCTTGTCGTCATCCCCTCCGTCTCCTCACCTCCCTCTTTAATTTCCAACACCACCACCACCATCCCTACAACTCCCCGACTAATTTCCAGCAACCCCAGACCAACTCGAGATCTCTCTGCCCTCACCGTTACCCATCGCCGTCGACAGCCCACTGTCGTCACCCCCTCGCCTCCTCTGTCCCAGAACCCCAGAGCCAAACCACAACCCCAAATCCATCCATCTCTTTCTTCTCTTTTCTTTCTTCTTTCTTTCTTGCTTTCTCGGTTCTTGACGTTGCCGGAGTCGCACACGTCGCCGACGATCCGGGTGACCCAATCGTCGTCGTCATCCAGCATGGTCACTTCTTTGAGTAGACAAGTCCAATTCTGTACGCGCGTGGTTGCATCGCGATATTTACCTGACGTCGAATGTGACGTATATACCCCGACGTGAGATCCGATCATGCAAGTTTATCTTACTACATGCTATGCTACCATATTTATATCCATATGAATAAAAATAATACATGTATTTTAATTATGCATCCAATGTTATCTAATTACCGTTTTTCGATATCCGTTCGCATCCGTACTGACAATTTCATATCTAGTTGCATGTCGGAACCTCATTATATCATATTATTATTCTATTGGTATAACGTGCTTTCTAATGTGTATCATACATAGTCATGGATACGTATACAGGTTATTACAGATAGACACATATCCATCCTGATATCCATCGTGTTTACCGTGTTTAGATTTTCATTACATTTTTACACTAGGTATCCATTTGATACATATGCACCACATGACATGTCCTAACACACTACTTGACTTGTTACCTGATCTTGTTACTGATACCAACAATCCTGATTTTTTGTCCTGATGGACGTAACCTATTGTCTACATAGACAAAACCTGTACCTGCTTGATCCTGTGTTTGTATTAGACTAACATTATCAATACCTGACTTGAACACATAACCTTGGGGTTAAAGGGAAATCAATAATGAAACCTGAATTATAACTCAACAGTTCGATACTTATACTGATCAGTCTTTAAGGGCTAGGCCAGCCCCGGGATGATGCTGCTGACATCATTCGTCTGTACATGTTACCTGTTTACTACCTAGCGACACGTCACGGACTCAGCCCGAGAGTCTTGACCGTGGTCCCAGGCATGCACAGGATACTATTGAGTTACATCGACGATTCCATTAAATTGATTTCAAAGACTTTATAGTAGATAACCTAGTAGCATCGTTTAGGTTACTCATCGCACTTCACATACACATACATACCTCACCGTTCATATCCGTGTTATTCTTTATATTCATGTTTACCTATATCATTACATCCTAGTTATTACTGTTGTTTTGATATTATGACGCACTGACGTCTGGGTTTTGCATGGCCCAGGTCCTCTATCTCTATCGCAGGCTGAACGGGAGTACTTTAGCCGTCAAGCCGAGCGGTGAGGAATTGATTATGTGTGGTTTAGAGACGTTTAGCTTTTAGACTATTAGCTTATTTTTCCACAGCTTTTATTTCTTGATGTGAGCCTATATAGGGACGTATTTCCAGATATTGTTTATTGGATATTACTATCGTCTCCGCTTATACATTTTCTTAACTCTTTTATTTGGCAAATGGACATGTATTAGCTAATTTTATATTTTTCTATTTTTGATATCCTATAAACAGCCATAATGTGACTGTGGAGGGATATTTTCTAACCACATGTAGTATGGTTGGCTCTGTCACGTGCCCTAGTTAGCACACTCTGGGAAGCGGAGCGTGACAGTTGTTCTCTTGTCGACCTTTGAACTTTTTTGGCCGACGGGAGTAGTTTTCATCGATGACAGAGTCTTAGACATTCTTCCAGACTCTGTGAATTTCTGAAGAGAGACACTTGTGGGAATGCTCTAGCTTCGGCTGTTTTGGTGCTTCTGCAAGAGGTGGCGATTTCTTCAATATAGCGGTGGGTGAGTTTTTGTGAACCCTTCTAAGCGGTTCGAAACTGTTTATGGTTGGAACAGCAGCATCAACAGCCACCATAGGAACTGGTGGAGTAAGTCCGGAAGGGGAACTGCACCCAGCTTGTCTTACGCGGCACCAATAGCAATGTTAAGAATGTCTTGTAATAGGAACCTCCTCAGCATCAGAGGCTTCCTCATCATGCCTCCTGCGTTTCTTGGGGGTTTTGCCCAGTGTCATCCTATGAAATACTGACGTTCTTGGTTGAGTTAGACCAGAGGTGATCAGTCTGTTGAAGACAGACTATCTTGAGAGTGAAGCACTCTTATTTGCTTCACACGGAGTATGAGCGCGAATGACCATCTGCTTAGGGATAGCCCTCTCAGGGATCATAGGCTTTATCATGGAGCCCATTAAGCTTTTTCAGCTTATTAAAGACTGAAACTTTAGAGCTAAATGGCTTGTCAGCGGAAGCTGCCACAATGGTTAGCCGATCAAAGACCGATTTCCATGGAGCTTCTTCTTTAGGCGTTGAGACGCCGAAATTTAGGGATGAGAGCATGGTCCTAAAGAACAACCCGATGGTCGGTTGGACGACCTGTTCTGCCGGCATGGACAATAAAGAGGCCGCATTTGGCCCATAGATAACTCCTCCAGATGCGGTGGAGTTAGCGTGAGAGTTGTCATTGCAGTTAGTGCTACTGAAAGCTATTGAATCTGCATGGAAGTGGAACACCAAATTTTAGTATCTCAAACTCCAAGATCAAGCATAAACATGGTGAACCACGACTTTGCTCGAGAAACACAACACATAAAGTGTGGAGTGGAAAGAGGAACATGTCCTACCGGGCGTGCCAAAATATGTATACCGCCGGAGACTGGTCTGAGGCGTCGGGAGGACGTCTAGCCTGAATACGGCAGCAGATGTTATTCGGAACATATCAATCCACCTCTCCAAAGATGCCATGTTGATTTATGGCACTGTATATCGGAGGTTTGGAAAGATGCGGCCATTATAGCGTAACTTATCAGATTCCCCCCCCCCCATATGGGAGGGTTTTTTGATTTGGGGACGCTCTTCCCTGCAGGCGCAAGCCCCTGCAGTTAATTATGCTATTGCATTGTGATAACCACTTTCACCTTTTCCAGGCAGATCATTTCTTATCGTGTTATATATTGTTTATTTGAGCTTGCCCTTGGATTGTATACGGAGACTAGTTTTGTTGTCGCCCGTAAGACGCGGATTAGTCCAAATCCGTATATATTAGATTTGGGATCGAAATTTAGGATGCATATCTCGCATGAAGTCCATCATTCAGAATATGCCATCTGAGGTTCGTTAGTCATCTTTGCAACTAAGATTAGTTCAAGAATATGGTTAAGGACCGTTAATCCTGTTTTGGACTAAGATCGACTTGACATATATGGACTAAGGACCGTTAGTCATCTTTAAGATTAAGGTCAACTTAGATTTGATGATATTTTGATCACATATGAGAAGCAAAAGCTTCAATACTTAGTTTAATTTAACTAAATAGCCAAGCGAAAGTTTGTTGTCTAAGTGCGCAAGTGTGTATGAGATGCACATGCAAATTTGTTTTATCTGGAAAGGGTGTGCACATGCGTTGCACGTGGTTACGCACTTGTTTCATGTCGGGGTGCTACGCACGTGCATATCACGTGGATCGCATTTATTATCATTTCAAAATCGTATGTGCATGTGTATATACGTGCGCATGTATTTAAGTCAACACACATTTTTTATTTGCCTACACGTGCATGTCACGTCACGCTTGCACATCCGTGGTCAATATATATCGAGTGTGTGCACGTGCATATCACATGACACACACGCCTTCATAGACAGTATTCAACAAGTGCGCACACGTGCATATCACATGATGCGCACATCTTCAAGGACTTTATTTTCCCATAGACGATTTTTTTCATTAAGTGTGCATTCGATTTGGATGTGCACTTGTTTAGATCAGAAAGCAAAAACTTTCTCTAAGAAGCAATGGCTTCTATTCTTTGTTTATCTTCTTCTTTTCCTTCTTATTTTATTTTTCAAGAAGTAAAAACTTCGGGGGGTTTTCTTCAAAGGCATCCATGATGGGTTTTTCTTAAGATCTTTCGATCTTTTGTTTGCGAATCAATAAATTCAAGAGAAAAGCAATGGCTTCTATATTAAAGCAAAAACTTTATGAGAGAGGATAGATTTTCTTCTCTTTTTATTTTTTTTCAGTTTTGAGGTTCAAGAACATGATTTTTTGGCTTGAGCTTATGGAGGGGTCATCTCTCTCTGATTTCCTCATATGGGAATCCTATTTATAGGAGAGCAAAAACTAGGGTTGTTAGGGTTTGTTGGTAACAAATTAGGCTGGTTCTTATTTTATTTCGATTTAATTTGATCCGGTTTGGATTTAATTCGAATTAATTGATTTATATCAATTATGGAGAAAGTGTACACCATTGGATTAGGATCTACAGATCGTTTGTTAAGGTATTTTAACCAAAAAATATTTTTTTCTGCTAATTAAAGATTTGATTGCTTATTAACAAGATTTATTCCTTTTTGAGAGTGTCTTATTTCATAAGATGCGCATGCATACTTATTGAATTGAATTAAGATGCATATGCACCGTTCGATCTTTGATCTTAAATTTATTTGATTTGTTATTAAATGGGATGAGTTATGATCAAATGCGTGATGCGCACATGCGTTGCACGTGCCGCATGTCTCGAAGATATGACTTTGCCACATATGTGCACCTAGCATATATAGAAAACATATACGCACCTAGCATATGCGCACATGCTTTGCACGTGCACATCGCGCTTGATGATTTTTGCCAAGTGGGAGTGGAAAGGCTGCGTACATACCACTACCTATGTCGTGCATTAGCCTTCATACATGCACATATATAAGTGTTCATGCCTTCAGAGTTATTTTTCCATCAAGTGCGTACTCGTTTTGGATGCGCACTTAAATAAGTGATATCAAATGATCTCGTGATTTTTTGAGTTTTCTTCCTCTTTTCCAACACTTTATTTTGGTCAGAGCTTGGGAAGCGTTCCAACATTAATCATGTGCAAATATTTTTTGTGCTAAGGCTTGGATGCTCCTCCTTATAATTTGGAGAAGTGTCTATCTTCTCCTTCATTTTCACAGAGAAGAAACCGTGGCTTGCAATCGCTCGCATGCTCCTCGACAGCCATAGGAGGTGCTCATTAGGGAAATTATTTCTCATTTCGCTGTGCACCTAGCGAATCATGTTCTTACGGATGCTCAGTATGACACGATGATGCACGAACTTATGGCCCGTAAGGGATCTCCTCTTCCCGCCGGCTCTCTTTGGTTTCGAATGATCTTTCTTGCCATTCTTGATGATATTCCTTCTCATCCGGAGGAAATGACTTTAGGGATGCTTGACACGGTGGAGAACAAGATCGACTGCATTCATGAGGCATGCTTGATTACGGAACCTCTAAGTGGCCGCTCCATTCATATATTGAGTCAAATACGGGCTCGGCAGGCTATCATATTTTCTTTGCCGACGAGCGCGGCGCTGATAGGTAAGGAGGGACTTTTCATAAGATCACTGTTACGGCATGGTAGAGAGGGTCGAGAAGGAGCTAGAGAACTTTGTGTACTGTTTCGTTAATCCTTGTAATTCAGATCCCGTATTTGGTGATCTTTTTCCTGTGTACTGAAATGAATATCTAAATGCATGTTTATTACTATTTGATGAGTTTTTCACGTCAAATAATATATAATATATGTTTTGTAACATATATATATATATATATATATATATATATATATATATATATTTGTATATTGTTTTTTCCTTTTTCCTTTTCATTCTCTTTTAAGTTATCTTGTGCCAAAGGTGTTGAACATGCATTGTCATTCTCTACATGGTGACAAGTAGAGGGGGAAGAAGAGGGTGGACACTTGGATGATGGAATAAATCCAATAGATGAGATTAGTTTATATCATGATAAATATTTACAACAATTTTAAAAAAATGGTTAAGGTTTTTATTCTAGCATAATAACTCTCATCTTCTTCAAGCTGCTCTCTTCTTCTTCTTCCAAAATTCAAAGAGAATTTAGAAGGAAAATTAGATGGTTAGATTATATTAAAGTGACGTGCTACATCTCTAACAGCACAAAACTAGCAAATTTGTATGGTTAGTTTCTTCACCAATTGCTTGGAGTAAGAAATGAAGATGGAGCTAGTGAAGGGTTTTTTCAAGTGGAACCATTTAAGACCAAGGGAGGTCTTCACCAAGATTGTTCATACATCTTAGGAGTCTAGCTAGAGTCCAACACTAATTGAAGCATATGAAGATACTACAAAAGTGATATGCTCTCTACCTTGTATGGAAACTACTAGTTTTTTAGTTGCAAGTTTAATTTTTTAGCTAATATTTCTATTTTGTAGACTTGAGCTCTCTAAATTTTTTTTAAATCCTATTTTTGTTTGTTCTAAAATCCTAATAGAGTGCCTAAGGTCTATTAATATTATGAAGTGTTGCTCTCTCTTTCAGATCGTCAGGCTCCGCTATGGCACAAATTTCCTCCACAGAAGAGTCTCGTCAGGCTCGTGAAAAGGAACTGCGTCAATACGAACCCAAAGATATGGATCCTCGGGACAATAAAGTCTCGCCACCGCCGCAGCTTCTAAGTCAATCGCTGTTGCAGGTGCTTGTACTTCATCAGCTGCTTGAGAAGTAGTGGTGGCAGGAGTTGCTTCTGCCTCCTCATGAACTGCAACAGTTTTAGGTGCGGGATGAGCCTCCTCGGTATCTGAAGCCTTAAAATCCACTTGGTCCTCTTCTACTATATCCATAGGAGTGGGACTCCTCATTCGAATGATGGTCGGATCTTATTCCTAGGGAATAGGACTGGGCAAATCTTAATTCTAAATGGTCATTTGCTGATCTGCCGCTTTAGCTTGAGCCACGAATTCATTGCTCTCAAGAGAAAGATAGTTTTGTCAGCTGTATTGCCAAAAGATATCTTAAACTGCAAGAATGCAAAACATGTGCATTAGAATTTAACACGTAATATATATATATATATATATATATATATATATAAAGACTTCGAAAGATAAAATTTAAAATTCTGTATCTTTTTTATCGCCATTAAGAGACTTTAAAAGTTTAACAAACCCCTTAAAAGAAGAATGGTTTGTTTAAATTACTTCACTCTTCATTGAATATAGATTTAAGAAGATTATAAAATAATCTTTAAGAAATACTTAGCTAAAATTTGGCTAAGTATAAAACGAAAACCCTGACCAAGTAAAAACTTAGTCAGATAGACTAAGTAAAAACTTGATCAAATAGAGAGGTCCCGACCCAAATAAAGCTTGGTCGGGACCCTCCCAATTCAACCATCGGGAGACATCCCAAAGGCGTCAGGAGGCATCCCGAGGGGATCAATTCATGGAAATTCAAAAGAATTTCCTTAGGGATCCATTCCCCTAGTAACAGAATTTCCTCTGGATTTGTCAATTTTCTAGAATTTAGGAACTAAGGAAAACTCTAGTTCTAAATGAGATTTAGAATATTCTTAATTTCATAAAGGAAATAACCAAAGACTATTTTCAGCATGTAAAAGAACAAGAATTTCTTCTTGTTCTTGATGGCTAAACGAACCCATTAGGATTTATCACCCTCAAATCTCGATCTCCATTGGAGATCGAGTTTGAGTTGCAGGAGAAGAATAAAAGGCTTCTCCTTGTCCAACGTGAAGGCAATGGCGATGAAGATCGTCCAGATTTATGATGGCGGTTGTTCGAAGAAGATGAGAGAGGGGGAGAAACCTGAGAATTCTTTTTGAATTCTTTTTTATTTTCGAAAATTAAGAAACCGATGGGTTTGTGCGACGCAGACCTATAGAAGTATCAGTTCAATGAATAGATACTCTCGATATAGGCAATGTCAAAAGGGCGAAAGAGAGACTAAAGAAAACATGGATGGAGGTGATACGAAAAGATATGGTTGCCAAAGCCTCAATGAAAGTATATTGTCCGATAGAAGTGAGTAGAGGTGGAGAATTCATGTGTTGGACCCTGCATGATTCTCATGTTGGTTCATGTAGCCCATCCCATATGCTTGGGATAAAAGGCTCAGTTGTTGTTGTAAGAAACCGATGTGTTTCTTCTCTCCTCTATTTAAATAAAGGAGATGAAGGGGTGATCCAACAAACTATTAGATCATGACCACGTGTTTCACGTTGCCCCCACTTAGCCCAACAAAAGCTTGGGCCAGTGAGACATTTTTTCATTAAGTGTGATGACTTAATATATGCTCTTAGCATAAAATGCATGCACATATCCATATGCAACAAAAAATATGCACAAAATTGTGCATATCCTTTTGTTGAGGGGCATTGTTGAAGTTAAAAAATTCAACTCCCAATAATTTTTAATACTTATATAAGTATTCAATTAAAGAACGAGGTCAATGAACAAGAATTGATCGATTAAGACCAAAATTGATGTAAACAACATCACAAACAAGCTAAAAGCTTGTTTAAGTAGCTTGGGACCCATACATTAGAGATCCCTTTTCAAAATAACTCAAAAGGAGTTTTTTTTAGGGGTCCTAAGCCATCGGGACCTCCCTCCGATCCATCGGGGTCCCCCTCCCTCAATTGGGAGGTACAATTTAAGGTATCCTAACCCTATTGATAAATGGCATCGTGATTCCCCTCCTGCTATCGGGAGGTACAATTTAGGGTGTCCCGAGCCTATTGATAAATGGTATCAGGACCTCTCTAAAAATAGACTGTTCGGCCTATTTTTATGGATGAGTGGGGGGTTATTTCACCCCATCCCTCTCATCCTAAGAACATGGGGAAGTGGTATTTAATCACTCCCACTCATAGAGAAGTATAAATACTTCTCATTCAACTGAATTAAAGTGGAAAAAAAAGAGATCGACATTTTGCTAAGGAAATTCCTGAAAGAATTCCAGAGTGCTCTCGGTTTGAAGAAGAAGAAGAGAAAGAAGAGGATGATGAGAAATTGAGGAATGGAATTCTCCTCCATCAATTTAATGTTCTCTCTCCCTCTCTCTCTACATCCCTCTATCAGATTAGATCAAAGATCTTCTTTTGATCCATATAAACTTTTTATGTTTCTGCCTCAATAGAGAAGATAGCCATGACCATAATTTCTTCATCTATTCTGATGAAGAAGATGAAGATGAAGGACTTTTTAGAATATGAATCTATATGTTCTTGATAAATTTAGACAGAACTTAGAACATGAGCCATCTTATGTCTTGGATAAAGAGAAATCGGCCATCATATTTCTCCTGCATATTTATGAGAAATGAGAATAAACTCATTTCTGTTCATGAAAAACAGAAATCATGGATGGAAATCCCTATGAATTTTTAATGAATATATATAAATGCATAGAAAAATTCTATTTTTTCGTGGAGATATGAAAATTATCTCTTTAATGGAATCCAATGTACTTAAACACATTGTATTTTTTCTTAGAACATATTTTCTTCATGTTTTGCCTTGAACACAAAAATATGTATTCATATTGCACACCAAATTGTTAAAATAATGAAAATACATCATTTTTATGTTGTGCATGTGAATTTCTATATTTGATGAAGTTTCATAGAAAAAACTTCATTCATTTGGCTAAAAACAAGCCAGCGACAGCCCAAATTAGGCTCTCTGTTCACAATCGGGACCCCTACCAACCTGTCATGACCCCCTACCGACTTGTCATGACCCCCTTCCTGACATCAAAAGGTCTTATTTTCATGCACAAACATGCATGAAATATGTTTGTTCCACATGAATGGTGGCTCTCACCTAGGATGGCCTCATTTTGATCACTTTCACAATGATGTGGTTCTCACATAGGGCAGTGCCCATTCATATGTGTCTAAATTAACACTAAAATAGCCCCTTAGTGTAGCTTTAAGCTTTAAAACAAAGCTTATGCATGTATTTAAAATCTTTTGTGCAAAATTGATGTAATTTACATTCAAACATGGATACAAATATGAATTTTATGAATAAAATACTATTCATTATGCCTTTCTCTTATTTGCAAGTATCTGTATATCTATTAATTTGATGTGATTTAACTTAGACTAATACGGTATCATGTCTAAGCTTTGCTTTAGACTATAGGATATAATTAACGATATGTGCTTGCGCTATCAGAAGTCTCGAAACTCAGGACCTTCTGGTTAATTTTTAATAAACAAACTTGTTTTATTTAAACTCTATATGTTCTGAATGTCAACTTCATAAAAGGCCCTAAAGAGGGAAAATAACTGTACAGTGTCTTGCGATGCCCTCATCTTTGAAGAACTCATTAAACTATTTCGAACAAAACTCCATGCCCTTATCAGTACGAAGAAGTTTAATCTTTCTCTCAATCTGGGCCTCAAGCAGAACCTTCCACACCTTGAAGGCCTTAAAAATATCGCTCTTGTGCTTCAGTATAATGAAACAAACCATCCTGGAGTAATCATCGATCAAAGATAAGAAATACTGAGTACCACCTTTCGATGGAACACGAGAAGGTCCCTAAATATCAGTATGAATACAGTCGAGCGTCGCCTTCATCCTATGCACTGTTTTGCCGAACTGAATTCGGCGCTTCTTTCCGAAAATACAATACTCACAAAAGTCGACTATCGCTGTCTTATGGCCTCCAAGCAAGCCTTGTTTGCTGAGAACCGCCAAACCCTTCTCACTCATGTGTCCAAGTCGCATATTCCACAACTTAGTCTTCTCTGTCTCTGATTCTTCTGTAGACGAGACCGCTGCAGATACTGTCACCGTATTTCCTTACAGAATATATATGGTCTTCCTCGTTACTCCTTTCATCACCACCAAAGTATCTTTTGAGACCTGAAGAACTCCACCTTCAATCACACATCGGTAACCTTTGGAGTCCATAATACCCAAAGAAATCAAATTATTTTTTAGATCTGAAACATATCGAGCATCATACAAAATCCTCACCACACCATCATGCATACGAATCCGAATAGAGTCAATACCAACAATCTTGTGGTGCACATTATTAGGATATTACCGCCATTGAACTCATATGTTGAAAACCAGTCCCGATTGGGATACATATGATAAGAACAACCGGGATCTAACACCCATTCATTCATTGGCCGAACATGATCAGTAACGGATAGAACTTGTTCGGCTTTACCAGAGGACTCATTGTTTGCTACACCAACAACCGAAGAATTGTTCGCTTTCTTTTCCATCTTTTCCTTCTTTGGGCATGAGCATTGCATATGTCCCTCTTTTTTGCAGTAATGACAAATAATATTCTCATCACGAGTTCTTAACTTAAATCTACTTCTCCACTTCCGCTTGCTTTTGACACTATTAGAACGTCCTCTTTGATTAGAATGCCCTTTTTGATCGAAACATTTCACCATCAATCCATCTGCCTAACTCTCCCCATTGCTTTCTGAAACCTTCTGCCGAAGTTCACGAGAGTGAAGCGCTGATCTGATATCTTCTAGAGATATGGTGTCATTACCGACAATAAAAGAATTTACGAAATTCGCGAAAGACAGTGGTAAGAAGCATAAAAGAATTAGGGCAGAATCTTCATCCTCTACTTTAATATCCACGTTCTTCAAATCCATAAGAATTGTATTCGGTAGATCAAGACGTTCTTTTAGAGGTGTATCTTCTTTCATACGGAGAGAAAATAATCATTGTTTTGATACAACTGGTTCGTGAAGGATTTCGTCATGTACAAATTCTCCAATTTTAGCCAGAGACCCGATGTGGTCTTCTCGTTTACAACTTCGCATAAAATTTCATCTTCCAAACATAGTTGAATCGTCGCATGTGTCTTCTCCTCCATCTTTTTATAGTCTTCATCAATCATCGACACCGGTCTTATTTCAGAAAGCGGCGTCTATAGATTTTGTTGCTTCAATAAAACACCCGTCTTAATGCGCCAGAGACTGAAACTATTCTTTCCGAAAAACTTGTCAATCTTAATATTATGCGATATCATCTTTGTACTTATCGGTAAAATCAACGCAGGCTCTGATACCAGTTTGTTACGGATGATCGAGATAAACGCGGAAACAAAGATCAAATAAATCACATAAAACAGAAAAGATCAACTCAAGGAGACACAAAGATTTTATGTGGAAATCCAAACGGGAAAAACCACAGACAGCAACAAAGAACGTATTGTGGAGAATTACCGAATTTCTCTTCTCTCTCAATTTTCTCTCTCTAACCCTAAACAATTGGCTTTACATTTATAGCCTAAAATTAATCTTTAGAGATAAGTTTAAGATTTAAATTTGGATCTAATCAAATATACAATTTAAATCAAATATCCAAGTTAAATCTTATCTCCGATTTAAATTTTTTCTAAATAACTAATTTGTATTTATCTCTAATAAAAAAATCCTAAAATAAATAGGATTAGAATTATAGAATAAATTCTAACACCCTCCAAGGATGCATGGTCGGGCGACGGTGCGCAAAAAGAAATTTATTGTAATGGGTAATGGTTTAGTTTAGTGTGTTGTCCTTTTCAATGTGAGCCCACACAACGGCTTTCCCCACATGTAAGGAGAGCCCATTCAAGAGCTCTAAAGGGGATTGTACCATGCAAACCCTTCTGAAGTAGATTTTTCCCACAACTGCCCCAAACCCTGTACATGTACATGACCCTGTTCATTTTGTACAGCCGCCTTCTGCTTTCATTAATTAATTATTGTCCAAAAAGTTGCAACAAAAAGGGGCAGATATATCTTTCTTAAAATGTTAACGACAGGATGGTTTTATACTAACGGGAAAAAAATACGGAATGGTTTTTCACAAAACGTTGGATAAATAGTTGTTTTAGCTATCTACGATTAGTGATATAAAACAATATATCCCCAATTTTGGTTATGCCTTCGGAGTTTTCATGTGGGAGTAGACATGGGAGATATCGTTTATTAAGATATTTCATAAACCATATATCTAAGTGGCTAAGACTTCACAATGTTGTTAGAATTTTAGCTAAAAGCTTATTAGAGTAAAAGGAACAAATTATTGTTGCTCAGAATTCTCATTCAATGCTGCAAAGGATTGTGTAAAAATGAAGAAATGGTAATGGAAAAGTGAGACTGTAGGATGCATTTGAGTTAAGTTGACGTTGTTTGTAAATAAAATTCAGTTTCACATTAATAGTTTTATTTTAAAGATCGTGTTAGATAATGATTTAAATTTAAATATCTCGTTGAAAAGAATTGAGTCAATTTGAGTTTTGAATCTGGAAGTTGGTCAAGAATGTTTAAATATGGGTTTTAATAGACATGAGACATAAGGTTAGGAATTTTAATTTGCAAAGTATTTGGTTTATCATATATAAAAAAACGGTCTATTTAGAGTCCGTATGATGAATAGTATACTAAGAAGAGCTAAAAAGGGCAATTAAATTTTGAAAATCGATGTTGCTTCTATCTTCACAAAAGCGTACTTCAACCCGCGTATACAAGAAAATTTTATACGCATGCAAGCACAAAACCAGGATGGGGACAGGAGGGATCCGTCCACCTGAATGTTACCCACCTCCTGTCTGACCCTTGTTTCCTGCATACTCTGATTTCGAAGACTACTCCATGCACCATCAACAACATATTTATATATTGAGAGAATAATGGAGGAAAGATGCCAGGAGGGAATTTTCTCCTATGGCGTCGAAAAAATACTCCCTCCTTCATTTTTTTTCGAAGATCGGTATCCAACATCTTTATCGTTATCATCTTAGACGTGGGTAAACCAAATTTCATGTGATTCTACAGCTTTTTCATTGTTGATTTAGTGGGTTCAAAATTAACGGTTTACCGACAATAGAACTTTTTACATTGGTAAATCAACGGTGAAAAGGTTATAGAATCACATGAAATTTGGTGTACCCACATCTTTAATGATAACGAGGAAGATTGTAGGTGTTGATCGGCGGGAAAAATGAGAGAGGGTGTATTTTTTCGACGCCATAGGAGGGAATTCCCTATGGCGTCGAAAAAATACACGCTCCCTCATTTTTTCCGACGATCGGCACTCACCATCTTCATCGTTATCATTTAAGATGTGGGTACACCAAATTTCATGTGATTCTACAACATTTTCACTATTAATTTAGTGGGTTCAAAATTAACGGTTTACCGACAATAGAACTTTTTACATTCCTAAATCAACGATGAAATGGTTGTATAATCACATGAAATTTGGTGTGCCCACATCTTAAATGATAACGATGAAGATGGTGGGTGCCGATCGTCGGAAAAATTGAGAGAAGGTGTTTTTTTCGAGGAGGAAATTCCCTTCCATGACATATTTCCTTCATTATTCTCATATATATATATATATATATATATATATATACACACACACACATACATAAAAGCTGCGTGTGTAAGAATACTGCAGTTATTTTATATACTAAATAAAATGATGCGGCATGATGAATCAAGTATATAATGTGAGAAAAGTTGTTATAATATATATTTTTTAAAGTCTAATCACATCTAATATTCAATGGAATCTTCATATCTCTCTATAGGTTTGAACTTACAAGAGGACAAAATTTTAGAAGGATCAACCAAAGGTACGACCAAGTGAGAAGAATCTTAGAGAGAGGGATCATGTATGGCCATGGGAGAGTTTGCTGTGATGATAGAGAGAGAGAGAGATCGTGTATGGCCATGAGAGAGTTTGTTGTGTTGATGATGGCTTCCTTTTTCTTCTCTCTTTTCTTTTCGTTTTTCAAAGGTCACAAGATCCGCAATGCCCCCAGCTATCTCTTTTCCCTTGCACCCAAAGCGACAACTCACTCGTATGGCCTCCTTTTGTCCTTTTCCCCTTGACCACAATTACCCATTTCTCCCTGCCCAAACCATGGAAATTCCCATTCTTGTCCTTTGAAATATCCATAAATCATGGTTTTCTTTTAGTCTCAAACCCTAAATAAAAGAGTTTTAAGGGTTTGGATCATCCCGAATCAAACTACACGTCATTGCATTAAGGTATCATACCAGATCCATAATACACGGGTTTCAATGAGTTCGAGTGCGAGCAGAGCTTTAGATAATATAACCTAAGACTTTCATTTTGTACGTGAATGGCTAAAAATTTAATGTTATATTAAAAAACAAGGCACATGGCTGTGATAGAGAGATACAGCTTTTCACAAGCTGTAGTAAACAGACGAACAGCACAAAAAAACATATTACAACAGAAGTACAGGTATGAAGCAGAGTTTACAAAAGCACAAAAAAAATCCCCCGGTAAGCAAATAAGCACATTTTACAAACTGCAAAAAGTAGCTAAAATTAGCAAGGGCCTCACAAACTACATTTAATATCAACATCAACATTATTTACACCCTAAAATGTAACAGGGTACATATGTCTTTACAAAAAGTTTGAATACAACCAAAACAGTTAGTTCCATAAATGAACAAATACACACACATGAACCAACTCATACACTATCCTCCCCTCTCAAAAGAAATTCAACTTGCCCTCCCCCCCCCCCCTCCCCCCCCAAAAAAGAACCTTCTCGTCATGGAACAACCTCCCCATGCACCACCACCTCATGGCCTCACCGAGGCCGAATACGCAGTCTTGAAACCAATAATCGAAACCCACCACACCAACCACCACCCGCCGGGCATGTGCACCTCTCTCATCACCCAGCGCATCGACGCCCCTCTCCGCTCCGTGTGGCCCATCGTCCGTGCCTTCGGCAACCCTCAACGCTACAAACACTTCATCAAAAGTTGTTCTCTAATGCAGGTGATCAATATATATATATACCGAGTGATATACCAGTATTCTATATCTTGTTAATGATATAGTTGATAGTATTTAATTATAGGCTAAATTTCGATAAAACACCATGAATTGTTAATGTTTTCTAGTAAAGAAGATAATATTTATAAATTACAAATGAATTTCATAAACTTAGTTGGTTTCAAACGGATACCAAGAACCTTAAAAATTACCAGTTAAATTAAATCTATGTTTGTTTAGTATTAGCACTTTATCATGAGATGAATATTTGCAATTGAGATTCGGCAAATCCTGTTTCATTGAAAAACGTTGAAAGATCATAATACTTTCCTGTGTTCGCTTAGGTTTATGATATTTATTCGCAATATATGCAGTTCAGTTTGTCGCATTTATCTGAAAAGCATTGATAGATGGTGCTGGGTGAAATTAAAACTCAACCATCAAAATAATTTTAAATTATAGTTATTTTTTAAAAATAATTTTAAAATAGTTATTTTTATATAAAAAAAATTAAATAGTTATTTATAAAGCGTTTTGTTGTTCGCTTAGGGCGACGGCAACGTAGGCAGCATCCGCGAAGTAACAGTCATTTCTGGCCTACCCGCCTCCACGAGCACAGAAAGGCTCGAGATTCTCGATGATGAAAAGCACGTTCTTAGCTTCAGTGTGGTGGGAGGAGAGCATCGATTGAAAAACTATCGATCAGTGACGACAGTTACAGAGTTAGAAGATGGAAACGGGAGGCCGTACACGGTGGTGGTGGAGTCGTACTCGGTAGATGTGCCGGAGGGGAACACTGAGGAGGACACAAAGATGTTTACGGATACTGTGGTGAAGCTTAACTTGCAAAAGCTTGCGGTGGTGGCCACGGCGGGTTTGGTTTAGTTTGGTTTGGTTTTTTCAAATCGGATTCTGCTTTGGACTTCTGTATAATTAATTAATGTGATTTCTATTAGAATATAAATATTTGCTTAATTTCCCATAGTAACTTTAAAGTTTTGATATAGAAAGTACAAAAACTTTAATGGTAAAACATAAGAAAAGTTAACTTTTAAGGTTTTTTTTATTTTGGTCATTAAATTTTTTGATATTTTCAATAAAACACACAAAATACTTTCTATTTCTGAAAACAATACTAAATTCTTAAAACATATCTAAAAAAGATTTAGTTAAGTTTCATTAACTTTTCATCTGAATTTTGTTAAGTTGCTGTCAATTATAGCTGCGGGAGCTTCAAAAGAAAGAATTACCCCTGGTTAGATAGGTTTAGTTTTAAAATGTACATAAGATTTCTTCTTCTTCTTCTTGGTTGCTTCAAAATTCTGCTTTTTTCTCTCTCTCTCTCCCCCTCTCTCCCTCCCCACCTAAAATTCTAGATTTCATATTTCAAATGAAGCCTAAAAATCTTGTTCGAAATGATTAGAATCCTATGAATCTACGTTATCAAATCTAGATTATTGGAAGGTAATTAGAATAAAATTGATCCCTTGGTTTCTAGGGTTGATGGCCTACGGCAATCTTGTGGATTAATGAAGTTTCAAACTGAGTTAAAGGGATGAAAGAGTGAAAATATTTGCAGCTTTTTAGGTTTGATGGTCGGATCTTGAGGATTTTATGATTCAGTGTTGAGGATTTCGGAGAGGGGTTTGGGGATTTGATTGTTGAGAGATGATGATGAGTAATTCTGTACAAATCTAATCAATCCTAATCTCGGTTATATTAACTTATCCTAGCAACTCATCACATTAATATCAAACAAACGGATGTGTTCTTTTTAGATAACGATAAAGAATTTGGTGTTGATTCTAAAAATAACAAGTATTTAATGTGTTTTTGGAAAATATCAAAGAATTTGGTAGCCAAAATATATTAAAAAAAACCTAATATTTAATACATATGGACCAACAAAACAATGTCATTTGGGAATTGAAGAGGGTTTTTCATTAGCATGATTTTAAGCGAAAATGGTTCCTACACAACTTTTTTCCATGTGACACTCACAAAATGGTTCCTACACAACTTTTTTCTATATGACACTCACTCCCGCACTGAAATGTTGGGTCCACACCAAGTCTTGTGTCTGCTGTATAGCTTATTGTGTAAGAAAATTAAGAAGCTGCTTTTTGCTCCTACCTTTAATGTGGCACTTTAATGTAGCTTATTGTAATTAGACTTTTGAGTTAATTTAGTGAAATTTGGCCTTAGTTGTTCTTTTGAACAGTTAATGTCCCTCTAATTATTATTAGGCCTTTGCGATTTCTTGTCACTTGAATTATTTGTCATTTTAAAAAATCAAAAATTATGTTTTACTTTATACTTCTATCTCTGCGCCCTTAAATATACGTGGCAAAAAAAATGCATTTAAACATGAAATTCTAAATCTAACCCTAGAATACATTTAATGAAGACTATCATTGGATTATATAAATAGTTGACATTTATGATATTTTGGATTTTAGATAATTTGAAAGCATGGGAGCGGAAAAATGAAAAGGCTAATCCTGTGAAACAAAGGGATTATTATTATCGTAAAATTGCTTAGTAATATCACAATATTTCACACTTTCTGCAAAATAATATTATATGGTTTTTTTTTCAGAACTTAAATACTGATGTTTCAAATTGCAGTTTGCTGTCTTGATGGCGTTAACAGTCACTTGAAATTACCTTCATATCCTGGTCATAAACATGAAATATTAGGATTAAGAAAAGAAAAAACAAATTTCTTTTGACTTATTCATCTTCTTCACACAAATCCACCGTAGTAAAAACCCTAGTTTCCAAATCAAACGAAAGATCGACGGCGAAGTGAATGCTACGTCTAGAATTCCCATCGAAAATATAATAATCTAGTTACAGTTTCTGAGTTTATTTGTTGGTGAAAAATATGTAAATTATGGTAAAAACAAAGGAAAAAGAAATTTTCTCTATTATTACCTTTCTTCTAGGAAGAATTTTTCTTCGGACGTCTTGACACAGCAGTTTGAAGAAACACACGAAAGCTCTGTAATTATGAGGGTATGTCGATTTTGTAATCATGGGGTTGTCAAAATTAAGGCTCAAAATTTAAAAGGGAAGAAATTAGGTCTCAAAATTAAAAGAAGGGAGAAATTAAGACAAGAAAGGGATGGAGGAAGAAGAATGGCACGGCAATTTTATAAAAGTGAGTCATATTAGTGCTCAAAATTAAAATAGGGAAGAAATTAGAATTTTAATGGGAAGAAACTAGGGCAACAGAAGGATGGAGGAAGAAGAAGGCTAAAAATGTCCAGGAACATGCGGGAATTTAATTTGGAATATTTTAAGGACTCCTAACGGATGGGATCAAACGACTAATGGCAGTAAGTATTGTGCTATTTAAGCGCTAGAATAAAAACTATATGGTATTATTCTGCAGAAATTATAAAACATTATGGTATTATTAAGCAATTTATCCTAATTCCTTAGTAAGTACTTAACGAATTGAAATTGGCGTATTGTGCTTGAAATTGAAGGATATTAACTGTTTATTTTTGGGAAACGTAATACGGATAGTGGATTTATTTCTATTTTTTGTTGAATCTTTTTCACGGTTCGATAGATAAGTTGATTTTTTTCGTGTTTCAGAATACGGTTAACCAACATGTTAGCTAATCTATTAAAGAATGTCCAAAATTTTCCATCTCTTTTTATTTCGTGCCAAAGTGTGGTACATCTGCTGGTGGAATAATTACTCCTTTTATGGCCTGTTTGGTTGCAAGATCAGTATGGATTTGGATTGTGGAATCCTAAGATTCCATAATTTTGTGTTTGGTTGATATATTTGGATTTCTAAGATTCCCTTATTTTTTCTGGAGGGCCCACCACAAAACAAGTATCCTTGAATTCTAAAAAATTTGGAGAATTTGTAAGGATTTGACACTATTCATTATACTTTTAGATGGGACCCAGATACTTTATTTATTTAATAATCCTCTCTCTATCTATCTATCTCTCTCTAAAATCCTCAAATCCAAATCCCACTTTATTTTCACCAATCAAACAAAAATTACAAGAATCTACAAATCCAATATTAGGAATTCAAAACCAACCAAACAACAAAATACCAAATCCAGAAATTTCAACACTACTATTTTGGAATCCAAATTTCATAATCTTGCAACTAAACGGGCACTTATGGATTTCATTGACAGTAAACGCATTGATTGGAGGTTAATTGATGATGAAAAACAAAGATGGAGCTATGAAAGGCAAAAGTACAAAGAAGAGGCGAGGGGTTGTACTTTGTGAATTGGGGAGGCGTGCATGTGAAGTGGCTCGAGATACATGTGAACCTCCCCCACTCAAAAATCTTATTTCTCCTGCCTTTTAACCAATTGGACAGTGACCTCATTTTCTAATTTCTATTTGAAAATAATGTACAACAAATTACCTACGTGGAAAATCTTTTTATGCCGTTGGTCAAATTTCGACCATATTCATTTTCATTTTCATCGTCAAAGATATAGATACAACAATTTTTATGTGATTCTCATATTTTTTTAATCGTTGAATTAAGCAAAAACAGATTTTCAATAATAGAATATTTTGACTTTAAATTAACGGTTTAAAGGTAATAAAAATCATATAAAAATTATTGTTACCAATAAAGATTAAGATGGTCTTTCTCTTCAAAAAAAAAAAAATGATTAAGATGGTCACTACCCATCGTCCTAAAAATTGGTATAACATTGATTTTTATCACGGCATTTGAAGGATTCCTGGCCTTTGTCCTTTTATTTTCTATAGGTTAATAGTTCTTTTTATCTATTCTTGAAAAGCATGGAGAGTAGTATGCATTTTTATACACCATGCTGAATTTTTATTCTTGTTATTTTAATAGAAAAATGTGAAAACGGCTTTAGAGAGAGATGGATAAGGTTTTATGACAAACTCAAATTAATTTTGCGAAATTGATAAATTTTGCAGCGGAATATTAAAATCAGAGTCTAAAGTATTAAAACTATAAACAAACACCGAAGCCCAGAAAAGTAAATGAATACTGAGAATTGTTCACAAGAATCACCAACTCTGTAGCTAATTCCCGCATGAAAACTCCTGCTCAGAATTCAACTTCTCTATCCAGTGACTCCTTACGGGTGGAGAAACCCAGATCTTTTCTCAGGATCAGATCTTAGAATCTTTACACTTTCAGGCGGTGAACACCTAAATTTTTTCTAAGATGCGGGTCCGAAACCTTTATAATATAAAGATCCTAGACCTTTCTTCACAGGGTCGTACAAAATAAAATTTTATAAATCTTTACAAACCAACTATAACAATCTTAACGATATAAATCAAATTTTCGATTCAAAACACTAATACAATAATGGGTTGCCCCGACGGATTTAGCCGTAGGGGTAAACCATTGCCTCTGCGGATATAGTCATAGGGACACGAAATTAACCCGCAGATGCAAAGGCCGCAGGTGCAAGCGTTCGTCCTGGACATATCCCTACGGAGTAATAAATGTCCCTACGTCTTACTCCGTAGGGACAGTTACCCCTACGGATTACTCCGTAGGAACATAATATTTATTTAATTTATTGTTTTATAAAATAAATTACTTGCCTCTACGGCATTATCCGTAGGGCCTACTAAATGCCCCTACAGATAAATCCGTAGGTCCGAATAAATGCCCCTACGGATAAATGCTTAGGGCTAAGTTTTACCTCCTGTTACTGAGTCCATAGGGACAAAATATCAGGTATCCTGATATTTTGTCTCTACGGCGAACTGTGTAGGGGCAAACTTTGCACTAACGGGTTAATCCGTAGGTGCAACAGATGGTCCTATGGATTAATCCGTAGGGACAAAATATCAGGATTTTTTTTAAAAAAAGAGCTTCCTGTTTTTTTCCCTCCCTGTGCACAATATATAACCAAATACAGAAATATTCATAACCAACATCTCACGCATGATATATAAAAGAAATAAACAAACATAATACGATATCAAACTAAATCATCGTGAACGAACAAACCATCAATATCGTCCAAAATTTATACAATATGTATCAGATAAGTACATACAACCTCAAAAATATAAATAAAGCTACCCTATCTCGGTCCAGCTCCTCCATCTCTGATAATCGCCGTAATCTGGCGCATCTGATCCTCGATGCAGCCCTGAGTTGTCAAAAACTCGACTAATGAACGAGCGAACTGTACGGGAGTCTGAGCAGGCTGTAGAGCTGCAGGAATGGTCTGCGTAACCGCAGCCGAGATAGTGACTTCCGGAGCCGCAGCCGAAGGAGATACATTGGAGCCGCAGCCGAAATAGCCTGTCGCATCTATTAAATTTTGTGTGTAATAAACGAGTAAGAACGATGTATTAGATTTTAGTCGAGTTCGTATCATTATCAGGTTATTGTGAAACCCCAATCTAAGAATACTTAGGGACTTAGGCCTCATTTGGGTATCTAGTTTGGAAAGCCGCGGTTTATTTTAATTAGATGGTTTTATGTAAGTATGATTAATCAAAACTAAGTCTACAACCAAATAAGCTCAGGCTACTAATATTACATATATTACTATCTATAATGTGATATAATATTTTCCTATTAAGTAGTATACGTACCATCTTCTTCAACTCCTCGACGGTGGTCCTCAAGGAGGCAACATCATGCTCTAGACGTCGCTCACGGGGGATAGGGGAAGTAACCGCCGGAATGGAGTCCAACCTCATATGGTCCCCTGCTAAGACCCAGTCCCTGGCCTCTCTCCCAACCTTTGTGGTGCCCTTCGTGTGAAGCGTCTAGGACTGGGGTCAGCAGTATCGGATCGGTCTGTCCAGTAAAATCGATCCCCGATGACTCCGCCTGCTCCACCACCCGCTCCTACACCCACATTAACCATTAAAATATAAGTATATCATTTAAATTTGAACTTTTCAAAACAAAAATTTCAAACTTGTTGGAATAAATATTAACACTTACGCAATACTCCTGGATAGCATTGTCGGGGAATCGAAGCTCGCCCATGGCGGGATTTGTCAAGGTGCCGTGGATGGCAAGATACGCGGTCAGTATGCTCGGTGTACCATCCTGCGCCAGGGTCTGAGCTCTCTGCAATTCGCAAAAAATTTACATATATTATAAAATAACTCTTAATATTACATTATATCAAAATAGATTTATTGTAATTTATTGATGCCTCCATGGCACGAGTAATATTTCTCGAGCCACCTGTATAGGTGGGGCGACCCCTCTTTACCGACTTCTTATTCTCTTTATTTTGATCGGCCTATTTCTGCACAAAACATTCAGATTTAGTTTTCTAATTAAACAACACAAAAAAATAAATTATATACTAAACAATGGATTACATTTAAATTACAAACCTGTTTACGCTGAGAGTCAAAATATTGGCACAAGAGAGGCCATATATCTACGTCGACTCTCGCAATGGTCGGAGTATGTAGGAGAGTCGCTCTCTCTTCCTCGGGGGTCTCCATCCACAGGGAATAGCGGTCGATCTTCAGCTCGTTCCTATTATATCGGAACCTTGATTGCATGTTCTTCATCAGGCCAATGTACAGAGCGTGAAGATCGAGCACTCTCTCAGAGTGATCAGGGTCGGGTACAAGCTGAAAGTCGTAATCCAACTGCAAATACAAAAAACAATGTATTTAAATTGCAAGTGTTAAATAATAATAAATATATTGGATAAGTCAAATAAAAATATATATATTAATACCCGAGCCTAATCCCAGAAGAGGGCAAATGAGCGCCAGTACTGATCGCCCTACTCAACGTGAAGTGGATACTTCTTCACGAAGCGGCTCTCATCCCCCATATACCGGCCGAATCTCTCGGCATAATCGTAGTTATAGCGATAATCGGGAGTAAAGAAGAGGGGGAATGCTGCCTCCCCCTAGCTCTGTCGAGCCTCAGCCTGTGGGACTGATTCGGCCCTCGAGTCCCCCTCTCGGGATGGGGCTGCCCTGCATCTATAAGAAATATCAAGACAATCAATATTAAGACCAAGTGGTATTAAGAAATCAAGGTTTAACGAAAATTGAAGTGCGATATATACCTCCGGCGACAGCAGTATGAGCCTGGGCCTGGACAGCAGCACGAGCGAGACGATAGTTCCTCCGGTGAGGAACAGCCGGTGACCCGGATGTGGACGCATCCGCTCTAACTAGAAAATAAACAGTGACGCTAAATTTCCATGAAGTTCATGTTTATTCGTAGAGGATATGTAAAATGAATAAATATTTTATATTTATTCATATTAACCTGCAGACTGAGCGGAGGGTACGGAAGTGACGGGAGTGGCCCCTGCGCCAGATGTGGACGCACCACCTATAATTAGACAATTAAAAATAGATTATATAAGTAATTACAAAAAGAATGTGTAGATTAATAATATAACATTCTAAATCAATATGTATGCACTATAGGATATATAAACATACCCGCAGGTGCGGTGGTGGCATATGCCCGAGATGTGGAGGCACCACCTACAGCTAGACAATAAAAAAATAATTATCTAAATAAGAGCAAAAAGAATGTATGTATATTTATGATATAACATTCTAAATCAATATGCATGAACTATAGGATATATAAACATACCTGGAGGTGCGGGAGTGGCTTCTGTCTCTGATGTGGACGCACCACCAACAGCTAGACAATCAAACATTGACTATATAAGCAATTTTGAAATAAATATGCGTGTATATCTATAATATTACATTCAAAATGAATATGCGTGCAATATACCTGGAGATGTGGCAATGTCCACATGGAAGGAGTCATCCGAAGGGGTCTTCGATCGGGATGCAAGACCGGCCCTCTGAAGCTCCCTACACAGCTCTCCGGGCGGCAGAGCCGCTCTGCCTCTGCCTCTGCCGCGACTGGTGCTCTTGCCGCCCCTCGTTGCTCTGGTCGTCGTTATCAAACCTTGATGTTCAGCCGAAGATATTGCATTCTGTAACATAATAATTTCCTCACTATTCTAATCATCTAAGGGTGTTTATTGTAAATATAACACGGATTACAAATTCATCTGGAAAATACCAATTATCACGTGTTATATATATAATCAACATTCTTCAAAGGAAATTGTGTGTTTATTATTTCACGAATGATATTGTATATCTCAACACTTTTCATTGAGATTTTGTGCGGAAAATTATTCAGGTCAAAATAACGGGAATCAGAAATCTGCCGATATAATACAGAAAACCAAAGAACCAAATATTGTCAGCAACCAAGCAAACATAATAAGATTCCAGATATCACCTGAAGACCCAAATGGCAACATCAGAACACCCCAGAAAAACCATGAAATGATCTCACTATTTAGCCGCGGAACCGTGGCCGATTCAGCCTGATCCGCCGCGGATCCGCGGCCGAGTTGAGGCATTGGGAGTCGAGACTTCTCTAGAATCTTCTTATTAACTTCCTGGCTTCCTCATAACGCTTCGTACCTACCTAGCTTCTTTGAGAAGGCTCTGTGTAAAACCAAGCTTATGAAGGAAGCTTGATTTTGAGGCTATAAAAGGGGATCTAATCCTTAATTTTTGGGGTTACACAATTGAGCACAATTTAATTCAATACAATTCAATTCAAGTTGGAAGACACAACTTGAGATCCAATTCAAGATCTAAATCCAAATCAAGAATCAATTGAGATCATTATCAAGCGACGACTTCGAAGATCCTTTATCGCAGCGCTGATCGTCATCAAGAGCAAGCGATCCGCAACCGATCCATGTCTCACGGCGATCAAGCCACGCAAAAATCGACGACAAATTCTCTTTTCAAGGGAGTGGTTGAGAGCTAGTCTTGTAATCTTGTATTGAGAGATGTAAATTTGAAGAAGATTTAATAAAGGTGATCAATTGTTATTTCTCGCTTTCTTTAAATTCTTGCATTATGAAATTGCTACTTCTTGATTCTTTTATTTTCATGATGCGTGAGTGAAATCTCCGCTTGTAAAGGATTCGAGAGAATCGGTAGATTAAATGATGATGAAATCCTAAAACTAATCTTAAGTCTTATGAGAATTGTGAACTTTAGGAAAAAGAATCATCAATAACCTAATTTGGAGCGAGATCACCATTCTTGATAATTTTGTTGCAAATTAGGGATTAAATGA
Source organism: Agapanthus africanus (assembly GCA_030015575.1). Classification (NCBI taxonomy): domain Eukaryota; kingdom Viridiplantae; phylum Streptophyta; class Magnoliopsida; order Asparagales; family Amaryllidaceae; genus Agapanthus; species Agapanthus africanus. The sequence goes on along the minus strand of CM057346.1, from coordinate 477,691,674 downwards.
TTGATGATGCTCTTTGCTAAAGGCTAGATTTGAATGATGATCAATATAAAGACAAGGGATAGTGAAGGAGAAACCCTAGTTTCTTCATAGATCCCTAATCTTCATTCATCATCATCGTGTTAGCTATAATTCATCAATAGATAAGATAAGTCATTATTGGTATTCATCATTTCTACTAATTCGATCGAATCCTACAAGCTATTCTATATATTCTTGATAGCTAAAATTGAATTTGGACACTTTCTTGATTATAAATCTTAAACTCTTTCATGATGTTTCTTGAATATATTTCATCTAAATAAATCTTGATTCATCTTCTTAAATTTTCATTCGACTCAACTAAGCATGAACGATAAATACACGAATCTCAGTGGGCGATCCGTTCTCATTAACGAAACTATATCGACACCGTTATTGATTGCGGTTATAAATTCTTTGATTGCGGTTAAACTTTCACGACTTAAAAACTTTTACAAACTCTTCTTTTATCATAAGCAAACAAAGTTTTAAGATCAACCACTTAACAAGAGTACAATCATTACATATGCATGCTATATATGTATAGATCGTAAAAATGTGAAGTAATAATATAACATTACTGATAACTTTTTTCGTTTCGTGGACGCATTAGACATATCTACTTGGATTTCATCATTGATATCATTTCTAACCCACGTAACTTCACGATCAGCCGAAAACAACCCGTCTTTTGAAACAGACGGTCGGAGCACTCTAAGTCTTTTCTCTTCTTCATCCTCATCGCTGTCCTCCATACGATCCTCGAATTCTGGGACATCGTAAACATCCCTGGGTTTCTAACGGCATACGACACTCCATACCGGATGCTTCAAGCACTGTGAGTAGTATACTTGGAATGCTTGGTTCGGAAAGATATATGGATCATCCTGACCGTAAAATTGAAGTGTGCACACACTAGTCAATCCATATTCATCTTTCCAAGTCCCGAGATTGTTTCTCCACTTATCCGTATCGGTTCGTGTATCGTACCAAGTACATTGAAATATATAAAACAGTTCTGATCGTCCGGAATATTGGATGCCAAGTATGCAGTTTAAGTATCTATAATAAATCACACCATCCAATCCTACCGTCGCAATCCCACTATTCTGAGTGGTTCGAGATGTTTTTATGTCCTTAACTTCAAATTTGTATCCAAGGGCACCGAATCCTTTATAATATGCAATCTCCATACTAGGAAACTGAGCTAAACATCTTGAATCACTCTCTAATGATGCAAACAAGTTCGGATCGTGGATCTGGCAAATTTTTTTTACGATAAATACATAACGATATAATTTTAGATTAAGACTGGTAGAAATAACATATTATTCTAACAACTTACATGATCTGCAACCCAATCGCAAAAATTATCCTGATGATATTTTTCCAATCATTCATCATTCCAATCAGGATACCCGTCACGTACCTCGTTAAAATGATTTCTGTTCTCAACAATAAATTATGACATTAATATTATATCGTTTCATACATACACAAACACAAATATAACAATTAATCCAAAAAAACTTACTCTCTAATTTCTTCAAGACATGCGCTATTGAGGAGGATAAACCGATATATTTTGTTGATAAACATAGTATCTACTTTCTTATAATCTGCTTTACCATATGGCCCGTCCTGAATTCTCTGAGGCCGGTTAAGTTTCATCTCAATGTTCTCGTCCAGATAGCGGGAACAAAATGTAGTTGCTTCATCTAGAAGATAACCTTGCATAATAGAACCCTCTGGTCGATTTCTATTGCGTATATACTTTTTTAGAGTGTAGAGATACTTAAAGAAAAATATGTTAAATAAATAAATACGGACATATATGACAACAATAATTTTACAAATTGCGTGAAACGAAAAATTCCACGTACCTTTCGACGGGATACATCTGTCGATATTGTACCAGTCCGGCTAACTTAGCCTCAGTTGCATGATGAACCGTCGGTGTATTATGATATCGAAGAATGACGGTGGGAAAATACACTCAAGCTTGCAAAGTATCAACGAAATAGAATTTTCTAGATTCATCAGCGTCACAACATCCAGGGTTTTAGCACACAATTCTCTAAAAAAGCAACAAAGGTCATTGATTACTAGACCAATCGATTCGGAAATGGAAGTCCTGACGGCTAATGGGAGAAGGCGATCCATAATAACTTGGTGATCGTGACTTTTCAGCCCATCGATCTTGCTTTTCACAATTTTTATCTTCTTGCTAAATGATCATGAGAAGCCTGTGAGAATTTTCAAATCACGCAACACGTGCAAGAATCTTTTCTTCTCCGGTTGTGACATATGATACACGACATTAGGAAGTACAAACTTGCCTGGTTTACCTGCTATCGGTTTAGGATGCAATTCACTTCTAATTTCCCAGTCCTGAAGATCCATCCGAGCACAGAGGTTATCTTTTGATTTTCCGTCTTTACAAAGAATCAAGTTGAGTACGTGCTCGAATACTCCCTTCTCTATGTGCATGACGTCCATAAAATGACGCGCTAAATTTGTTGACCAGTATGGAAGCTCGAAGAAAATGCTTAACTTGTTCCAGTATGGTGATTTGACATGTTTTGCCAGATCTATCCCGAAAGTCACATTATTGTAACCATCCCACTGAGTAGTCACGTCCTCTCCGGACAATGAGGCTAGAGGCCCAAGAAGCTCCTGATGACCATCAAAGTGAGCAGCGTCTAATTTGTAGGGATGGTCTAGTGGCAGGAAACTCCGATGACCGCAATAACAAACCTTCCTGCTAAAATTCAAAAATTTCGATGTTGTATATTGATGGCAATAAGGGCATACTTTGTGACCATGTACGAACCAACCTGATAACATTCCATACGTAGGAAAGTCATTAATTGTCCACATTAAAACCGCATGCAGTGTGAAGGTTGTATCTGTGCTTGCATCGTAAGTCTCTACACCATCAATGAATAAAGATTTTAACTCATCAATCAGAGGTCGGAGATAGACGTCGATATTGTTTCCCGGTGAGTTAGGTCCATCGATAAGAAGAGATATCATAAAGTAGGATTGATCCATAACCAACCAAGACGACAGATTATAAATTATCATTACAACGGGCCATGTGCTGTGGCTTTCAGCCATATAGTTGAATGGGCAGAAACCATCACTAGCGAGTCCGAGCCTGACATTGCGAGGATCACTACTGAATATTTCGTGCCTCCTATCGAAATCCGTCCATGTCGGTGAATCTCTTGGATGACTCATTTTTCCATCTTCATTTGGAGGAGCACAGCGATGCCAAATCATTGCCTCAGCTGTTTTCTTGCACCTGAATAGCCTCTGCAGCCTCTGTGTTATAGAAAAGTATCGTGCTATCTTGACAGGTATATCGGGCTTCTTATCAGAATCTTTTGGCTTATATCTGGCATCTCCACATGTTGGACACTCTTTCAAATCTGAATTCTCTTTCCGGTACAACCCGTAATTTTTGGGACATGCTTGAATCTTCACACAGTTCAGACCTAATCTGACATCATCTTCTGAGCTCCGTACCAGCTGTCGGGCACGTTATTTTCTGGGGGCATAGAATCTTTCAAGAGCTTCAGAAGTATCATGAATGATTTGTTGCTCCATCCATTTAGGCACTTAATCTGGAAAAGTTGGACGAACCATGATAGGGTGGAATACTTTGCATTCTCATAAATTGATCTTCTAGCATCATTCATGAACTTTTCATACTTATCCACACACGGTCCTTGGCCGGAAGGAATGTCATCTTCGGTCGCAATACCATCACCTAGGGCAGCCTCTACCATATCCTCCATTTCTTCTTCTGTAAAGAAGTTATCGTGTTCTTCTTCTGTCGCATTACCATCTTCTCTTTTTTCTTCTGCCGCATTACCATCTTCTTCTTGTCCTTCCCCGTGATATAACCAAGTTGTATAAAGTCTTGTAAAACCATGTTTAACGATATGAAGCTCTACGAATTCTACTCTCTACCAGTACTTAATCCTACATCTATCGCACGGGCAGAGAATCTTCTTTAACACGATCTTATTATGTGCGCGCGCAAATTCAATGAAAGCAGCAACTCCTGCGATAAACTTCGGTTGCATACGTTGTTGCCAATCTAAGTACATCTAGTCCTTAACTCTGATGTACTCATGAGCCGTGTTAGACTGTATAACATATAAATTGTAGGTTATGATGACTATATTGAGAAATCTAAGAACGGGATGGTTACTGACAAAGAAGAAAATCCGTAGATACAAGTTTGTCGTTGAAAAGAATAAATTATCGATAAACAAAATTAGATTTGAAGATACCCAAGTTTGAGTTGTATTCTGTGTATCTGTGTTTCAATTTATGATTTCGCTTAAGTTTAGGGTTGTTAGTGTGTATGTGCTTTGTGTAGGGTTGAAAAGAATAAATCATCATTTTTTTGAAGAACTAAGTTCTTTATATAGGGTTAAACCCTAATTTTTGGAGGAATTAAATTCCCATATGTTCCTATTATTTCGTTTTGTTCGGTTGAAGCACTCACGTGGGAAACACGTGAGGCTTCAAAATAGTGCTAAGCACTAACGAGTCACTAAGCTATTCTTGTGTTTTCTTAGAGATATTGATCTCCTGTTAATGACATTTTTAGTCATTGGTGATTATTAAGATTTCGGTTATGAGGATCTTGGATCATCATCATTTTTTTGAAGAACTAAGTTCTTTATATAGGGTTAAACCCTAATTTTCGGAGGAATTAAATTCCCATATATTCCTGTTATTTCTTTTTAAGTTAGTTCTTTTTCCTTAAGTTTTGAATCTGCAGAACAAAATCTTCCCGATGAGAATTAAATTCTCAACTTGTAGTGAGATTTGCTTCTGCAAATCTCAACCAGAGGAAGAACTAAGTTCTTATATGAATGGTTAAGTTTACAGTAAAGTTGTACGTTTACATTATCATCGAGTATCCTGCTGAAGGAACTAGTGCACCCTAAACTCTAACCCTAATTTTTGGAGGAATTAAATTACCATATGTTCCTGTTATTTATTTTTAAGTTGGTTCTTTTCTCCTAAGTTTTCAATCTGCAGAACAAAATCTCCCCGATGAGAATTAAATTCTTAACTTGTGGTGAGATTTGCTTCTGCAAATCTCAACCAGAGGAAGAACTAAGTTCTTATATGAAGGGTTAAGTTTACAGTAAAGTTGTTTACGCTATCATCGAGTATCGTACTGAAGGAACTAGTGCACACTAAACCCTAACCCTAATTTTTGGAGGAATTAAATTCCCATATATCCCTATTATTTCTTTTTAACTTAGTTTTTTTCTCCTAAGTTTTGAACCTGCAGAACAAAATCTTCCCGATGAGAATTAAATTCTCAACTTGTAGGGTCTGTAAATCTCAACCAGAGGAAGAACTGAGTTCTTATATGAAGGGTTAAGTTTACGGTAAAGTTGTGCGTTTACGTTATCATCGAGTATCCTACTGAAGGAACTATTGCACCATAAACTCTAACCCTAATTTTTGGAGGAATTAAATTCCTATATGTTGTTGTTATTTCTTTTTAACTTAGTTCTTTTCCCCTAAGTTTTGAATCTGCAGAATAAAATCTCTCCGATGAGAATTAAATTCTCAACTTGTGGGGACATTTGCTTCTGCAAATCTCAACCAGAGGAAGAACTAAGTTCTTATATGAAGGGTTAAGTTTACAGTAAAGTTGTGCGTTTACGTTATCATCGAGTATCCTACTGAATGAACTAGTGCATCCTAAACCCTAACTCTAATTTTTGGAGGAATTAAATTCGCATATGTTCATGTTATTTCTTTTTAAGTTAGTTCTTTTCCGCTATGTTTTCAATCTGCAGAACAAAATCTCCCCGATGAGAATTAAATTCTCAACTTGTGGGGAGATTTTCTTCTGCAAATCTCAACCTGAGGAAGAACTAAGTTCTTATATGAAGGGTTAAGTTTACGGTAAAGTTGTGCGTTTACGTTATCATCGAGTATCCTACTGAAAGAACTAGTACACCTTAAACCCTAACCCTAATTAATCCAAAATTAAACCCTAATCATCACCCTAACTCAAAGTATCCCTAATTAACCCAAAATTAGCCTAAATTAACCTAATTAACCAAAATTAACCTTAATCATCACCCTAACCCAAATAAACCCTAATCAACCCAAAATTAACCCAAATAAACTCTAATCAACACCCTAACACAAATACACTCTATTTTACCTAATTAACCCAAATTAACTCTAATCAACACCCTAACACAAATACACTCTATTTTACCTAATTAACCCAAATTAATCCTAACCCAAACCCAAATCAACCTAACCCTAATCATCACCCAAACCCCAACCCAAATTAACTCTAGCCCAAACCAAAATTAATCATAATTAATCTAATTAACCCTAACCCTAACCCTAATCATCACCAACCCAATTTTACCTAATTAACCCTAACCCTAAACCGAAACCTAACCTTAACCCGAACCCCAAACCAAACCCTAACCCTAACCCTAACCCTAACCCTAACCCACTTAATTAACCATAACCCTAACCCTAACCTACCTAATTAACCATAACCCTCACCTAACCCCAATTAACCCCCAATTAACACGGAACTAACCCTACTCTAAAATCAACAATAACACAAAAATTAAGAATAATTAATACTTCAAAATGGAAATTAACTCACCTCACTTGTAGTTTTGCCGGCGGATGGAGGTCGACGAGGTGGAGGAGGCCGGAGATGGAGCTCGACAAGGCGGTAGCGGCAAGATGGCGATGAGCGGGAAGTTTTGGTGAGACTGTGGCGAGACTGAGGTGAAGGAGCTCAACAAGGTGGTGGCGGAGACTGAGGTGACGATGACGGCGGGATGTTTTGGCAACGAGAAGTGGGTCCGGTGGGTGATGAGACTGAGGGGACGACGCGCGGGGAAGTTGGTGGGAAAAATTAGGGGTGAGGAATTTCTGGGCTTTATGTTTTTTTATAAATAACCCTTAGTTGCCTCTACGGATTAATCCGTAGGGTCTTCTTTTGCGGCTCCGTAGGGCCAAATAAAAGATTACATTTTAATATTTTTAAATTAATCCGTAGGACACCGTAAGGGCAACCGGATGGCCCTACGGATTAATCCGTAGGGGCAATAAAAAGTTGCCCCTATGGATTCTTGTAGCCATAGGGGTAAACCCTTATTGTAGTAGTGAAAAAATGAGGGATTGTATTTTGGAGATTAAAAAAAGTTTAAAACCAAATCGAAGAAGTTTTTCAAAAGAGTAAATAAGTTTTTAAAATAATCACTTCTTCGAAACTTTTAAAAATATTTCTTTTCTAAATGAGATAGAAAAGTTTAAAACGCTAAAAAGATCACTTCTCTCTAAAATGAGTAGTGAAAAACTTGAGAGTTGAGAGAGACGGAGTTTTCACCAAAAACTAATGATTCGATGAAAAACTTGTTTGAAATGAGTCTTATATATAGAAAGTTGAAAACGACCAGTTGGGACGGTTATTATAACTGCTCAAAAAACATATGACAGTTATTGGCCGTTTATAACCGTTGGAAATTCAAAAATCAAATCAAAAACCAAATTTTGAAATTTTTTGAAACTGCTATGTGTAGGGTTACCTAGCGCGGCAGCAAGGTTTCGGGATGCATCGTCCATGCCGTTTTCAAATTTTTTTGCCATGCTAAACAACCCAAATCCTAGAATCTTAACTAGAGATTTAAACTATACAACATGCAAACAACTTTGCATACAAAAGTGACTGAGGAATACAACCTTTGTAGACTGGTCATTCACTTCTAAAACTTCGTGTAGTAGTCCCTTCGCTCCAAGTAGTGAACACCCGAACTCTAGTAAGGATTCACATGAAGAAATGAACAAGCTTGCTAGAAATCTTCGAGGCCAAAAATGATCTACGTCGAAGACTCAAGCTCATGCTACCTCTTCACTAATGGTAGATTAGTGAAGCAAACACCCTAAACTAAATGGCTAATATAGTAGAGGATAATGATGTAGGAAATGGGCTCACTTTAGATTTAATTTTCTCACAATATTTTCTCACTTAGAAAAAAAGCTAGCAAGCTTTTTCTCAACGAAGAAGAAGATGAAGTGAAGATGAGAATGAAACTCATGAGATGAGAATAGCAATCATAGGTGAGTTAGTGTCATACACTAACTCATGTAGAGACTTAACTATGGTTATGGATAATGGTTAGGTTAATAAATATCTATAAGTGAAACAAAACTAGTGTACTTGGTCAATGGTTCTACAAGCTTCTCCAAGCTTCAACCATTAAACCAATTTCCATCAATTTTGAATTACTTTGATAAATAAAACCCCCTCATTATATCAAGCATGGTGTGAGCCTCATACACCCATGTAGCATGTGGTATCAAGCATGACACAAATAAAATGTACATTAATATATATCACATATTTACTAAATGCACACAAGTGAGAAAAAGAAATGTTTAAGTGAGCTAATATTAGTTAATATAATTCAATATATCACATGTATAATTATATATTAAATTATCAAACCAACACTTGATTTAATAATCCAACTATATCACATACAACCGACTAATATCAAATATAACATCTTATCGAATCAACACTTGATCATATAACCCGGCTATATCACATATAACCGACCGATATCACATATCGCGAGAATAGAATACGGTATCACATACTCGTATTAATCTCGGTCCTGCACATATCACATATGTGATCCTATTTCGTTTCGCATGAACCAGGAAACCTCTGTTTAGGACTCTAAAGACTCATCAATACGCTGGCAGTAGGTGATGATCATATCAAACACCCACAAGCTGCAAGCGGTCTGCTAAACGTAACGGCCACCCGGGTATTGAGCGATCAGAAGAACAACAAGCAAGCCTGCTCATATTCCTACGAATCCAATCAGTAACACTACCGTACAGTCCCGTCTCTTCGTCAGATATGTCGCATATCACAACCTGGGGGTGGTATAACGTCAGACCCCAATAGCTTGATAAGTCATGCCGATGAAAGGTCCATAACGGTTCGAGAAACTACTGATAACACTTACCAGAAGATCTCAGCAACCATGGCCATGGATTTCCTGTTATGGCCAATCGAGCATAGCGAAACATCAACCTCCAATATCGGGAGAGACGAATCCCCTCCTATCGCTCATTGCCTCCATGTGACTCGGGACTGTACCTAAAAACCACTTTTTTGCACGATCTCTTGACCGTGGTATGGTGGAAATTAAAGCACAGTGGGAATCACACAAGACTCTATGACGATCACGGGTCGACAGACTAACCTGTACTAATGTCACCTGAGAACTGCTATCTGACGATAGGTATAATACCATCTAGGAGTTCTCGGCAAGTCCGTTCAGTGTACCCAGTCTCCACTGAACACCCGTATACCTTTTCTGATGTCAAACACCAAAGGATATGGGATCATCCATCGCCCATCACATGGGTCGAGAAGCGTATATGCTAGTCTACTCTGGAGTATCGATGCCCTGTCTCGATACTCCTATGACTAGGATTATTTGAAGGATGTACTTACCGACTACCTCTGCCCCACTAGTATGATCCACATCATAATCCTGGTAGTCAAGTACTCATCCTAAGGGCTTTATCAACATGTAATAGAGAGACAATAAGTGTACATGTTAAGATAAAGAGCAACCAGATAGCATACTATCATGTCGAGCAAGAAAGTCCTCCCTATATATGTCCTAGCATCCACTACAATATACATCGTATGTACAGTAATGGCCTCTAGAGCATACATATAACTAACACTATGGACATCTATGATGGACGTTCATAGGGACTTCCATATAAGACGTCCATGTCTGATATTTCAGAAACAGAAATTTAGTTTTGAAAATAAAATTTGAAACGGATTTTTGGTTTTTGAGAATCTAATTGAAATAGGATAGTAAAATTGATTCTAACTGTTTGAGATCAACTCAACTCTAGACTCAAAAAAAATAGAGAAGTCTTGAATATCTCTAATGTGTGACTTCTCCGTTATATCCGTTGAATTTTCATTGAGATCTTCCGAGTTTTGCCGATCTTTGCCAATATTACTTTTGAATTTTCGGTTGCAATATTGATCATCCTTATACTTGAATAACTCCAGTTTTGTAACAGTTTGACTCGTCTGATATTGTTAGTAACATATAGTATATTTGAAATACGGTTTTATAAAATAATCAAAATATAAAAAGATTCATAGATTAACAATCTCCCCTTATTTTATATTTTACAAAACATTAATAATAATCATATATATTCATATGCTCCCCTGAATATATGCAAATTATTTCTCCGCTTTTTGGAAATATCAAAAAGTTTTAAGCACGGAGGAAGAAATATGAAATATTAGAAAGTATAGGAATAGTTTTTATTAAAAATAACAATAATAATATAAGCATGGAAATTAAAGATGCAATGAGATGACATTAATTAAGCAAACGACATAAGTGCACCATAATCAAACAAACTACATAAGTTCAAATAAGCAAACTATATAGGTTTAAATACAACCAAATGCATTATCCTAATATAGAAGCCAACGAAACAAAATAACAAAGATAAAGTAACTACTCATCATCCTGAGACGGCTGCTCATAGTCCATTGGTGGGTGATAAATAAAAGGAGGCGGTGGAGGATATAAAGAGTGGGCGTATTGTAGTCAAAATGATAATCGATACGGGTATTGGTTTCATCAAGTTGAGTGTTGAGATTGTCAAAACGAGTGTTGAAATTTATATTTAAATCATCGAAATGTTGGAAAATACGGTGCTCAAAGTCTTGAAAATTGAATGGAGGTGGTTGTTCTTGTAGTTGTGATTGTGGTTCGGGTTTAATTGGAGGATGTGGTGGAGATTGATGAAAGTGTAGGCTAACACCACTACGGGGTTTAAACGGGCATCACACATGCAATTTTCAAAAATTCCTGGTGCTAACGAACACTAACCAAGACCTTAACTAGAATATTAGGGTTAACATATGATGATATGAAAAACTACAAGAAAGGAAGGGGCAACAACCTTTGTAGACCGTGTCTTCTCTTCTAAAACTCTGGGTTGTAGTCTACGCGACTCCACTAGGCTCCACTTCAAGTTTGAACGAGCCTCCTTCATGATCTTCGTGCCGAAGACGATCTACCCGAAGTCTCTCTAGCTCAAGCTACCTCTTCATTAAACTATCTTCAGTGAAGAAAACACACTACACATGATTGCTAATTAAGTGTACGATGGTGAAGTAAGGGTTTTAAGGCTCACTAGAATTTGTTCAAAGATCCATGGTTCACATCACATGTGAGGGGTTGGAGCTTTGAGGCATGAGGAAGAAGAAGATCAAGAGGAGAACTCAAGCAAAAAGGCTAAGGCAAAAATAAAATGAACTCATGTGTAGAATGAACCACACTCTTGCTCACTTATTGAAGCATGGTTGAATTTCCATTCAGCCATACTTCAGTAGTGTTGCAAGATTAATAAACAAATATAAATGCCATGCCACAACCCATGCTCCTATTTATATATATATATATTAATATATATTAACTAAATAATTAGCGAGCTAATAATATTAGTTAAGATATAATTATATCAAATATAATATATATCAAATTATTAAATCAACACTTTATTTAATAATCCAGTTATATCACATATAACCGACTAATATCATTTATCTGTATATCAAATTATCAAATCAACACTTGATTCGATAATCCGGTTATATCACATATAACCTGACCGATAACAGATAACTGTCAGATTACAATACGGTATCACATACACGTATTTAATAGGCCCCCGCATATATCACATATGTGCCGTACTTCATTTTGCTTGAACCAGGAAACTTCTGTGTGGGACTCTAAAGACTCGTCATACGCCGGCAGTAGGTGATGATCACATCAGTCACCCATAAGCTGTCAGTGATACTAGCTGGACGTAACGGCTACCCAGATATTGAGCGAGTAGAAGATCAATAAGCAAGCTTGTCCGTATTCTCCATGAAGCCTATAGGTAACACTTACCATATAGTCCGGTCTCTTCATCTGATATGTCGAATATCGAGTTTAGGGGTAGTAAGGCCAGACCCCAGTAACTTGATAAGTCATGTCGATGCATGGCTCATAAAGTTCGAGAAACTACTAATAACACTTACCAGTAAATCTCATCAACAGCCCTAACCAGGGACTTACTGTTATAGCCAATCGAGCATAGCACAGCATCAACTCCCAATACCGAGAGATACGAAACCCCACCTTCCGGCCGGAAAGATCAAACCAATTGGAACCGCTCACGCTTATTGCCTCCATGTGACTCGAGACTACCCAAAATCCACCTGTTTGCACGACTCCTTTAAGTCGTGGTAGGGAGGAAATCAAAGTATAGTGAGAGCCACACAAGACTCTATGATGATCTCGGGTCTACAGACTAACCTGTACCAGTGTCACCGGAGAACTGCTATCTGACGATAGGTATAATACCAACTAGGAGTTCTCGGCGAGTCCTATTCGGTGTACCCATTCTCTAATAAGCACATGTGTACAATCTTTGATGTCAAACACTAATGGATATAGGATCAACCATCGTCCCCATACAGGATCAAGAAACGTATACACTAGTCTACTCTGGTGTATCGATGCCCTGTCTCGATATACCCTCGACTAGGAACAATTTAAAGGATGTGCTTGTAGACTTCCCAGGTCCCAGTAGTATGATCCGCATCATAGTCCTGGTAGTCAAGCTTACACCCTAAGGGCTTTATCAACATGTATATGAGAGACAGTATAATAATACCAGTGAACATGTTAAGATAAAGGTAACCAGATAGCATACTATCATGTCGAGCAAGAAAGTCCTCTCTATATATGTCCAAGAATCCACTATAATATACATCAAAGTACAATAATGGCCTCTAGGGCATACATATCCCTAACAATTTTCCACTTACACTAAGGCCAGTTGTTGTAGTATCTCATACCCAACATCCCAAATAGTCTCTCGAATTGCGTCTGGTGGAGGGCCTTCGTGAGTGGATCCGCTACGTTGTCCTTCGTGTCAACTCTCCTGACCTCGATCTCCCGGCGATCAACTATCTTTCGGATCAGGTGATACCGTCTAAGAATATGTCTGGTTCTCTGATGGGACCGGGGTTCCTTGGACAAAGCCACAGCTCCATTGTTATCACAATACACATGTATTGTATGTTCAATGGATGGAACCACACCAAGTTCAGCTATGAACTTCTTCATCCAAAAAGCCTCTTTGGCAGCATCGTTGGCAGTGATGTATTCAGTCTCCATCGTCGAATCTGCTACGGTATCTTGCTTAGAACTCTTCCAACATACCGCCCCTCTATTGAGAGTAAAGACAAAACCGAGACCGACTTACTGTTGTCCTTATTACTTTGGAAGCTCGAATCGGTAAAGGACTCTACCTGGAGTTTACCGTTACCATACACCAAGAACATTTCTTTAGTCCTTCTCAAGTACTTAAGAATGTTCTTCACAGCTATTCAGTGATTTTTTCCAGGATCTGATTGATACCTAGTCACTACACCTAGTGAGTAAGCTACATCCGGTCTGGTACATAACATCGCATACATGATTGACCCGACTGCCGAAGCATAGGGTATCCCTTGCATGTGAGCCCTCTCCAAATCAGTCTTGGGAGACATCTCTTTGGAGAGAGTGATTCCTGAGCAAGAGAGTAAATCACCACGCTTAGAATCTTCCATACTAAACCTCTTTAGTATGGTGTCTATGTACCTGGATTGAGACAATCCCAACATCCGTTTAGATCTATCTCTATAGATCTTAATCCTCAGGATGTAAGAGGCATCACCAAGATCTTTCATAGAGAACTTGTGTGATAAGAAGAGCTTGACCGAGTGTAGCATAGGAACATCGTTTCCTATCAAGAGTATGGCATCCACGTACAATACGAGGAAAACAAGCTTATTCTCTACTACCTTCTTGTATATACACGGTTTATCTACATTTTTTATGAAGTCAAACTCTTTGACACCTTCATCAAAACAGATGTTCCAGCTCCGCGACGTCTGCTTTAATCCGTAGATAGATTTAAGCAGCTTGCACACGCTTCCGCTACTCCCACTATGTATGAAGCCCTCTGGCTGTGTCATGTACATGCTCTCTTCTAAATCACCATTTAGAAAAACGGTCTTAACGTCCATCTGCCAGATTTCGTAGTCATAATATGCAGCAATGGCAAGTAAGATCCTGATGGACTTAAGCATAGCCACTAGAGAAAATGTTTCATCATAATCGATACCAGGTCGTTGACAAAAACCTTTAGCAACAAATCTAGCTTTAAAAGTCTCAACTTTTCCATCTACACCAATTTTCTTTTTAAAAATCCACTTGCTCCCGATAGGTTTTACTCCTTCAGGAGTAACTTCCAAAGTCCATACTTTGTTGGTGTATGATTGATCTGTTTTAAATAAGTGTTTATAGAAATAACCGCAATCAATAACGGTGTCGCTTGTAGCTAGACCGAGATGAGTACGGGTCGTCCTTGTTAGTTATATGTATGCCCTAGAGGCCATTACTGTACATAGGATGTATATTGTAGTGGATGCTGGGACGTATATAGGGAGGACTTTCTTGCTCGACATGATAGTATGCTATCTGGTTGCTCTTTACCTTAACGTGTACACTGATTGTCTCTCTGTTACATGTTGGTAAAGCCCTTAGGATGTGTACTTGACACCTGGACTGTGATGCGGATCATACTAGTGGGGACATGGTAGTCCATAAGTACATCCTTCAAAGTCCCTAGTCGTGGGTGTATCGAGATGGGGGCATCGATATACCAGAGTAGACTAGCGTGTACCTTCTCGACCCATACAGATGGGCGATGGATGATCCCATATCCATTGGTGTTTGACATCGGAGATGATATACGGGTGCTCAGTGGAGACTGGGTACACTGGACGGACTCGCCGAGAACTCCCAGATGGTATTATACCTCACGTTAGATGGCAGTTCTCTGGTGACACTGGTACAGAGTAGTCTGTTGACCCGAGATCGTCATAGAGTCTTGGGTGGTTCCCACTGTGCTTTGATTTCCATCTTACCACGTCCAAGAGGGCATGCAAAACGGTGGTTTTTGGGTACAGTCCCGAGTCACATGGAGGCAATGAGCGATAGGAGGGGATTCGTCTCTCCCGGTATAGGGAGTTGATGTTGCGCTGTGTTCGATTGGCTATAACAGGAAATCCCTGGCCAGGGTTGCTGAGATTTACTGGTAAGTGTTACCAGTAGTTTCTCGAATTGTTATAGACCTCATATCGACGCGACTTATCGAGCTATTGGGGTCTGACGTTTACCACCCCTAGGCGGGATATGCGACATATCAGACGATCAGACCGGACTGTACGGTAGTGTTACTGGTTGGATTCACTGGAGTGTGAGCGGGCTTGCTCGTCGATCTTCAGATCGCTCAATACCCGGGTGGCCGTTACGTTTAGCAGACCGCTTGCGGCTTGTGGATGTTTGATATGATCATCATCTGCTGCCGGCGTATTGACAAGTCTTTAGAGTCCTACACAGAGGTTTCCTGGCTCAAGCGAAACGAAATAGGAGCGCATATGAGATATGTGCGGGACCGAGAATAATGTGTGTATGTGATACCGTATTCTATTCTCGCGATGAATTGTATTGAATGGTTATATGCGATATAACCTAGTTATCGAATCGAGGGTTGATTCGATAAGCCGATACATTGGATACTAGTCGGTTATATGCGATATGACCGGATCGTTAAATCAAGTGTTGATTTAATGATTTAATGCATAATTATATATTTGATATATTACTTTGCATTAACTAGTATCGGTTCACTTTAAATGGATTTTCTCACTCGGGTGTGCGCATTGCATATGCGATATGATTTTGTGCACTTGCTTGTATCATGTTTGATGATACATGCAATACTTGGTTAAATGTATGTTTAAACCATAGTTAGTTAATGGTTAAGGGTTTTAAATGATTTATTTGTTGTTTTATTTATTTTTGGCAAAAGGAAAATGGTGGCTTTATTTATTTCTTTTGTTGAAGTTTCTTGAACTTTTGAAAAGTCCACCATTTTTGTTTTATGCCAAACCCTAACCACTCACTAACTTTGGTTAACTCTCTACACTTAACTATGGTAAGTGTTATGAGAAGATTGAATTTTTCTTTTCTATTATTATTCTTATCATAATAATTATCATCTTCTTGCTTTCTTCTTCTTCTTCATTTTTCAAGAAGAAAAGCTTGACTACATCAATGGTGGATTGATGAAATGAGTGAGAAATACAAAACTAAAGTCTACCCACTTCCTATTTCTTCATCCTCTACCTCTTGCCAAGTAGTAGAGTGTGTTTCCTTCACAAGTTTTCAAGACTTGGTGAAGGTGGAGCTCGATCTAGTGATGCTTCGACGTAGATCATCTTCGGCACGTCGTCGACGACCTAGCCCGTCCATTCTCCGATGAAGCCGACGCTAGAGCCCGGATTTGATTTGGACAGCGGAGACGACCTCATCTCGAAGCCGTGGAGGTGGAGGACCGGATCTACAAAGGTTGTATTTCCGTATCTCTTAGTTAAGTGTTAACTAGTTTTCTTTTTCGCCTAGATTTCTAGCAAACGATCCGTAGTCTAGTATTTCTCGGCACCGTATTTTTAAATTGGCATGGTTGATGCCTTGTGAGACCTCATTAGGGTGCCTAGGAACCCTACAGTGGTATCAGAGCCTAACTAGAGCCTTAGGCGAAGTCTAGACGGAATTTGAAGCCCGAACGAACCCGAAACCAACCCGGCAAATTGCTCTCTGGACGATTTCTGAAATCTGGTCTTTTTCAAAATTAAAAATATGTAGAAATATCAGCAGGAATTTCTAAGGGTTACTGTAAAATTTGTACGCCTAATTCCATCATTGCGCCGCGGATCCGCGGCACGAGCATGCCTCGTGCGGCGGTTCCGCGGCAGTATTGTCTTATGTGGCGTAGAATTTTCCACAGTAATTCATTGTTTCTGGTGCTGAGTTCTCTGGATATTTTTAAAATTTATTCCAGAGTTTTATTTTCTGGGTTGATTTGGGGATTCGGTGTTTCGATCGGATTATCAAATTTTGTCTGTGTGGCTTTCCGGATAAATTTTAGAATATGTTAAAAAAGTTCGACCGGATATAAATACCCAATTTTTCCCCTGTCGGGAAATTTCCAAGTGTTGGATTTTTCCGAAGTTTAACGACGTTCTAAGTAGTGCAAGTAACGCGATGGACCCTCTAGAAGACAACAAACCTTAACTTGATTATGTGACCGTCTTGAACTGCCCTTTGAACCTTCGGGTTTGGGGCAGTACGGCATGCCACATGTGAGGCGTTGGCTTGACCCTTCTACGGCTGGACCGTTGCTACTGAGGCACGAACTGAATGTTGTTAGACTTATTTCATGTGTTGATCTGTATCGGGAAAACTTGGGTGTTCGATTGTTCGATCGTTCGATCGGAAAGTTTGACATTTTCTATTTATCCGGAATGGGATACAATAATTGGAATTCACAAGTAGTTATGTGATAACTAAATGAATGTTATAAACGTAGCAGTTTAGTCTCACTTGATCGGTTGCCACGGAATTTTGATGTGATCAAAAGTCCGTTGCAATCACGTAGCGTATGCGGATACTCGCCGGGTAAACTTAATAGACAGCCTCACTCCATAGCCCCGACCAAGTGACTGTAGGAGAACCCCGTCGCCGAAAGCATCCGTTTGGGTGCTCGCGGCAGCGGTGTTCTGCCTTGGTGCACTTCGTCGACGGTATCGGGGGGTGCGGCCGTCTACTGAAGTTTGCGACGAGCATTCGATCAGGATGTCGGGAATCTTGTTGAATTACCCGACTTGCTATTGAAAAGTGTTTTCGATTTTGAGACTAAAATGCGGGGTTTATAATTGTTAGGCATGTGATGTCTAAGTAATTCATTTGGTCAGGCATGCGATGTCTGAGGTGGTTGCGGATTTCAACTGTTGTAGTTTTACACTTTCTTTTCTGTGACCGTAAGTGTAATATGTGATATCGCCGGTTTCGTTGCTATATGTCAACGACAATTGGGATGCGCATATTTACTTACGTTGATGACATGTGATGTTATGTGTTGCTGGATATGTTATATTGGATCGTCGTGTTTGAATAGCCGGGGGGTTTTTATGTGAGATGAGTGTTTTTCATTTTCATTCATGTAAAAACTTGTATGTAATATTCTTTTATTTGGGGCGCTTCCAGGTTGCGGAAGTTGTCACCTCTTGTATATTATTTACTTTTTCGCACTAGGATAGACCCAAGGAGGGGAGCACAAGTAACCGGGTTCTGGAGTCCAGTGGGAGACCAACTCGAGGAGTCGGGTCCGGGTCTCCTAACTCTAGAATTGGCAGGGTTGCTTGCCGCTCTCGTAGGGGTCTAGGGGTGTGGGTTTGGCTATTCATCACGACCGTGGAATCCGTGTTTTATACTGGCTCGTATTGAAAACACGGACGTCCTAGTATATCCAATATTTCATATGATTCTTCTGCTGCGATATCTGTGATGTGATCATATGATGTTCTGTGATAGATACAGTATATAGTATATATGATATATTATATAGGCGTTACTTATGTTTTACACCCGCGCTAGCCCTGCCCCGCTCTGCCGTTAGTTACCTAACCTAATGGTGCACGAGGGGACATCGAGGCGAATGCGGATGGCATAAGTGTACGTCGTATTTATCTGTGATGTTTAGGTACTTAAATGATGTGACTTCATTAATGAGATTAATGAAATAAAAGAAACCTAAGATGTTGTAGAATCGAATTTCAAAATAAAATAGGTAGCTACAGTTCTTGCTTTGCACAGCGGTATATGTGATATATCCTGCACCTTATTCGATGAGGAAAGGACCGAGATCCCTTCACCGGGAGTGACTCCTTTAGCAATAACTGGCAGATGCTACACACTCGGTTTGTCTTTTGATTGCTTTTAAGTGTTTTTGCTTTGCACAGTGATATATATGATATATCCTGCACCTCATTCGACGAGGAAAGGACCGACGATCCCTTCACCGGGAGTGACTCCTTTAGCAAAACTAGAAAAGCCTCAAAAGCACTCCATTTCAAAATTCATTCGATCCTACAACGATATCAAGTTCATTACGCAATAGGTTTTCATAAAAACCTGTCGTAGCCCTCCGTCATTTCAGATAAGTAGTAGTTAGTATTCGTGCTGCGTTTGTTGGCCTTTGTCAAGGCGCAGTGTGCGGTAGCTAACTGGTGTTTATCTGCTTATGCATATGATGCAGATTGAGTTAGGGTAGTCGTGCGACCTTGTTGGCCTTTGTCAAGGGCCGTGCGGGTGGGTTTAATTCAATCAGGAAATGACGGGTTGAACTTGACTAGCATCCTATGGTTTGTTGGCCTTTGTCAAGGTCATAGGAGGTTAGGGGCAAAATATTATCGGGAATTTCAAGTGTTGAAATTTGCAATGAGATTGCATACCTTCTATGAGATAGTTGGATCCCGATACCCGCTGCGAGTAATTGTTACTCCTGGGAGAGTTTTACATATTACAATTAGCCGATCAAGTAGGTGTCTAGAAAGGTGTTAACGAGGTTACGCCTCTGGGAAAACGAGGTTTACATTAATTAGGTTCGTGCGAAAGCACGGGGGACCTCCCTCAAAGTACCGACACTGGCCTGGCTGAAAGATTGGCGAACTTGTAGTGTGTAATTAATCCCGGCTAGTCTTTCCTTTTACGGTTTGAAGGAAGATTTGATAAAAAGCAGTGGGGGCCATCCTGATTAGATAAAATAATAACCAATCTATTCTTGAAAGAGCGCACGCTGAGTGTTTTCTTCTCTCTCTCTCCAGGTAGCGACCATATCACGCCTTAATCAAGACAATAATACGGAATATTGACCGAACCCGCTTGTTATACTGAGCTGGGGAACGTTGGTCCCGCTCTAACTTATAATTGTTATAAGACAGAGCAGGAAATTGGGGAATACCAGATTTCCCGTGCCGCCCAAACGAAGAGAGTGCATGTTGATGCATCATCTTCGGGTGTGTTCATTACAAAGAACTGTTTCTCAGTATCCTCCGCATCCTAAGTATATGATACCGGATCAGGATCCCAGATATGTAATCTGTTACATAGGGCTACAAAAGGGTAGAAAAACTGAGAACGGGTGATAAGTTTCATGAGACAGAAAACGGGGCAAGTGTTGCAGCCAAGTCTGTTGGTCACTGTCACCCTGTATTACCAATACATTGATTCTGAACAAATGCTATTAGATACCGAACCTGATATACAAAATCATATCAGTCTCTTTAGTAGTAAAGAAATGATAAAATTTTGTATTGTTGGATAATGTTTTGAACATTTCCTATATCAAAAGTTGATCGGTTCAGGCACGTTATCTAAAAGCATTAACGTTCTAAATCAAACTACAGTTCTTAGTATACGGAACACACACAAGAGGAAGAGTTCAGAAATGAACGATTCCTTCTTGAGGTATTGTAGACTGGGTCATATCAATGCGACCCGACTAGCTGAAGTTACACATAGATGCATATTTAAATCTGTTTGAATTTACATCTTGTGAAACTTGCCAGTCATGTCACAAAGATTAGATGACCATAGCTCTGTTTATTGGAAACAGAGAAAGAGTTACTGAACTCTTGGGATGATACATGTTGATGTATGTTGGTCCCCTGTCTACACATGCCAAAACCGGTTCTTTGTACTTCATTACATTCTCTGATAATCTCTCAAGATTCAGTCATATGTTCCTGTTGAAACATGAGTCCGAACCTTTTGAGATATTCACAGAATATGATTTAGAAGTAGAGAACCAAAACACGGGTATAAGTATTATGTCCTTTGATGTGATCAAGGAGGAGAATACTTGAGCACGGAATTCCTGGACCATTCTAAAGGGGAATGAGATTCTCTCTCAGCATTACTCCTCCATATACACCATAGCACGATGGTATATCGGGGCGGAGCAATCACACCCTATATGATATGGTGTGCTCTATGATGAGTATTACTGAGTTACCTATTTCCTTTTAGGGGTTATGCGCTTGAGAAGCTGCATACCAATTGAATAGGGTTCGAATCAAATCAGTTGCCTACCACTTCATATGTGATATGGAAAGGGAAGAGCCCATATCTTAAGTTAGTTAAGATTTGGGGTTGTCCAGCCTATGTCTGAAAAGCAAAATCCGGAAAAGCTCGAGGCAAGGTCAGTTATGTATAACTGGAAATGTTCCAGCTATACAGACTGCAGCTGATGATTTGATAGAACCAAAGGATTCAGTAGATTCCAACGAACCTCAGCCTCTCCGCCGATCTAGTAGGGTTCCTCACCCACCTGAGAGATACTTCGGTTTCTCTATGACAGTGGGAGCGAGGATTGCATCATGAGATGATGACCCAACTAGCTTCGAGCAGGCCATCGAGAGTAAGACTCTGTAAGAATGGCTGGATGTTTAGCGATCTGAGATGGAATCCTTATACACCAGCAAAGTATGGACTTTAGCTGCTATATCTGAAGGGTTAAATCCCCATCAGGAGCAAGTATATCTTGAGAAGATTACTTGGTGTACATAGAAAAGTTGAGACTTTCAAAGCTAGACTTGTTAAAGGTTTTCGTCATTGACCAGGCGTGGATAATGATGAAACCTTTTCAAGTAGCTATGCTTAAGTCCATTCGGATCCTACTTGCCACGGCTACATACCATGACTACGATATCTGGTGGTTGGGTGCCATGACTGCTTTTCTAAATGATGATCTAGAAGTGTGCGTCTGTAAGTACACAGCCAGAAGGCTTCGTAAACAGTGGGAGCAGCGGAAACGTGTGCAAGATGTTTTATCTGATAAAGTAGGCATCGCGGAGTTGGAACGTCTGTTTTGATGTGTTAGTCAAAGAGTTTGACATCATCAAAATGGTAGATGAACCTTGTATAAACAAAAAGGTAGTAGGGAGTATGGTGGCGATCCTCGTAGAGTACGTGGATGACATACTCTTGATAGGGAAGAAGTTTCCTATGCTACGCTCGATCAATCTCCGCTTATCACAATGATTCTCCATAAAGGATCAAAGTGATACCTCCTAAATCCTGGGTTTTGGATCTATGAGATAGATTTAATTGGATGTTAGGATTCTCACTAGTTGTAGTGAGATGGTATCAACCGATCCTGGGGAGAATCACTGGAAGGGTTCCAGGGTGATAAGGACGACTGAATGTCAGTCACAGGCATTGTCTTTACCCTCAGTAAAGGGACGGTATGTTGGAAGAGTTACAAGCTTGATACCGTGACATACTAGACGATAAAGGCAGGATACATCGCTACTTATGATGCTACCAAAGAGGCAGTCTGGGTGTATATTGGTTCATGAGATGAACTACGTTCCTACCATTGTAAGACAATGGAGTTGTGGCTTATGCCAAGGAACGTCCATCCCATCAGTGATCCAGACATATTCTAAGGCAGTGTCACCTGATCATGGAGATGGTTGATCTCCAGGGAGATCAAGGATAGGAGAGTAGACTCAGAGGACAAACACAGCGGATCCACTCACAAAGGCCTGTTCCCAGAGAGAGACTTTTATGGGATGGTTGAGTATGAGATACTACAACCACTGCTACAGATGGCCCTAGTGCAAGTGGGAGATTGTTAGTTATATGTATGCCCTAGAGGCCATTACTGTACATAGGATGTATATTGTAGTGGATGCTGGGACGTATATAGGGAGGACTTTCTTGCTAGACATGATAGTATGCTATCTGGTTGCTCTTTACCTTAACGTGTACACTGATTGTCTCTCTGTTATATGTTGGTAAAGCCCTTAGGATGTGTACTTGACTACCTGGACTGTGATGCGGATCATACTAGTGGGGACATGGTAGTCCATAAGTACATCCTTCAAAGTCCCTAGTCGTGGGTGTATCGAGATGGGGGCATCGATATACCAGAGTAGACTAGCGTGTACCTTCTCGACCCATACAGATGGGCGATGGATGATCCCATATCCATTGGTGTTTGACATCGGAGATGATATACGGGTGCTCAGTGGAGACTGGGTACACTGGACGAACTCGCCGAGAACTCCCAGATGGTATTATACCTCACGTCAGATGGCAGTTCTCTGGTGACACTAGTACAGAGTAGTCTGTTGACCCGAGATCGTCATAGAGTCTTGTGTGGTTCCCACTGTGCTTTGATTTCCATCTTACCACGTCCAAGAAGGCATGCAAAACGGTGGTTTTTGGCTACAGTCCCGAGTCACATGGAGGCAATGAGCGATAGGAGGGGATTCGTCTCTTCCGGTATAGGGAGTTGATGTTGCGCTGTGTTCGATTGGCTATAACAGGAAATCCCTGGCCAAGGTTACTGAGATTTACTGGTAAGTGTTACCAGTAGTTTCTCGAATTGTTATAGACCTCATATCGACACGACTTATCGAGCTATTGGGGTCTGACGTTTACCACCCCTAGGCGGGATATGCGACATATCAGACGATCAGACCGGACTGTACGGTAGTGTTACTGGTTGGATTCACTGGAGTGTGAGCGGGCTTGCTCATCGATCTTCAGATCGCTCAATACCCGGGTGGCCGTTACGTTTAGCAGACCGCTTGCGGCTTGTGGATGTTTGATATGATCATCATCTGCTGCCGGCGTATTGACGAGTCTTTAGAGTCCTACACAGAGGTTTCCTGGCTCAAGCGAAACGAAATAGGAGCGCATATGAGATATGTGCGGGACCGAGAATAATGCGTGTATGTGATACCGTATTCTATTCTCGCGATGAATGTATCGAATGGTTATATGCGATATAACCTAGTTATCGAATCGAGGGTTGATTCGATAAGCCGATACATTGGATACTAGTCGGTTATATGCGATATGACCGGATCGTTAAATCAAGTGTTGATTTAATGATTTAATGCATAATTATATATTTGATATATTACTTTGCATTAACTAGTATCGGTTCACTTTAAATGGATTTTCTCACTCGGGTGTGCGCATTGCATATGCGATATGATTTTGTGCACTTGCTTGTATCATGTTTGATGATACATGCAATACTTGGTTAAATGTATGTTTAAACCATAGTTAGTTAATGGTTAAGGGTTTTAAATGATTTATTTGTTGTTTTATTTATTTTTGGCAAAAGGAAAATGGTGGCTTTATTTATTTCTTTTGTTGAAGTTTCTTGAACTTTTGAAAAGTCCACCATTTTTGTTTTATGCCAAACCCTAACCACTCACTAACTTTGGTTAACTCTCTACACTTAACTATGGTAAGTATTATGATAAGATTGAATTTTTCTTTTCTATTATTATTCTTATCATAATAATTATCATCTTCTTGCTTTCTTCTTCTTCTTCATTTTTCAAGAAGAAAAGCTTGACTACATCAATGGTGGATTGATGAAATGAGTGAGAAATCCAAAACTAAAGTCTACCCACTTCCTATTTCTTCATCCTCTACCTCTTGCCAAGTAGTAGAGTGTGTTTCCTTTACAAGTTTTCAAGACTTGGTGAAGGTGGAGCTCGATCTAGTGATGCTTCGACGTAGATCATCTTCGGCACGTCGTCGACGACCTAGCCCGTCCATTCTCCGTTGAAGCCGACGCTAGAGCCCGGATTTGATTTGGACAGCGGAGACGACCTCATCTCGGAGCCGTGGAGGTGGAGGACCGGATCTACAAAGGTTGTATTTCCGTATCTCTTAGTTAAGTGTTAACTAGTTTTCTTTTTCGCCTAGATTTCTAGCAAACGATCCGTAGTCTAGGATTTCTCGGCACCGTATTTTTTAAATTGGCATGGTTGATGCCTTGTGAGACCTCATTAGGGTGCCTAGGAACCCTACAGTCCTCAGGGATATGTGGAATCTTTTAATCTTTCTTTAGACGTGTTGATTAGGAAGAGGAAGAAGAATAGATAATAGTGAAGAATAGTTATAGAATCTGGATCTACGCTAAATACGGATGTAGAATATAGATCTAGTTATATGATATGCATATTTAAATTATCAAAATATTATATAAATATTATATGCATAAATTATCCTTCATAATGTTAATTATAATATATAAACATATGAAAATAGTATTTTTTACAGATAAACCCACATATGTGTCATATTTATAATAAACACCTTTAGATATTTAAGAAAAGTAAGGAAAATGTCATATCAAAAGTGCGATATTTTCGACTGAACAGTGTACATAGAATCCATCTCAGATCGCATAGCATCCAGCCATTTCACAGAGTCTCCACTTGTGATGGCCTGCTCGAAACTAGTAGGGTCATCATCTTCCATGATGCAATCATTGCTCCTACCGTCTACGAGAAAACCGTAGTATCTCTCAGGTGGATAAGGAACCATACTAGATCTACGGAGTGGCTGGGGTTTGTTGGGGACTATTGAATCTTCCGGTTCTACCAAATCATTAGTAACAGTTTGTATAGCTGGAACTTCTTCCAGTTCTACCTCATTGACACTATTTTCTTTCACAAAAAGTTCCTTTTTCTAAAAAGGTGGCATGTCAAGAAACAAACACTTTTTGTTCCTCGGTGTGGTAGAAGATATACCCTCGTGAATTTTTGGGATATCCTACAAACTTGCACAGAACTGACATTGCTTCGAGCTTTTCCGGATTTTTCATTTTAACATAAGCCGGACAATCCCATATCTTAATAAAATTAAGATATGGTCTTTTCCCTTTCCATATCTCATATGGAGTAGTAGGTACAGATTTGGTGGGAACCATATTCAATAGGTATATGGTTATCTCAAGCGCATAACCCCAAAAGGAAATAGGTAACTCGGCAGTACTCATCATAGAGCGCACCATATCTAATAGGGTGCGATTTCTCCGCTCCGATACACCATTATGCTGTGGTGTATACAGAGGAGTAATCTTATAGAGAATCCCATTCTCTTTTAAATAATCTCGAAATTCCGCGCTTAAATATTCTCCTCCCCAATCAGATCGAAGGATTTTAAGACTTTTACCCGTCTGGTTCTCAACTTCGCTTTTATATTCCTTGAATTTCTCAAAAGATTCAGATTTGTGTTTCATCAGAAACACATGTCCGTATCTTGAGAGATCATCGGCGAATGTAATGAAGTATGAGGAACCATTCCTTGCATGTGTAGAAATAGGACCTCATACATCACTATGTATCAGTCCCAAGAGTTCAGTAGCTCTTTCTCCGTGTCCAATAAACGGAGTTTTAGTCATCTTACCTTTGAGACATGGCTGGCAAGTTTCATAGGATGTAAATTCGAACGGATTCAAATATCCATCTTTATGTAACTTAGCTAGTCTTGTCGTATTGATATGACCTAGTTTACAATGCCACAAGTAGGCTTCATTCATTTCTGAACTCTTCCTCTTGTGTGTGTTCTGTACATTTAGAACTGTCGTTTGATTTAGAACGTATATACCATTACACAACGTAACATACCCAATCAACACTTGATTTAGAAAAATGTTCTTAACATTATCCTCTAATATGAAATTATATCCTTCTTTAGTTAGCAAAGAAACTGATATAATGTTGCACATCATCTTTGGTATGTAGTAACAGTCGTTCAGAATCAATGTATTACCAGTTGGTAACACTAGGTGATATTCGCCAACTGCTTTGGCCGCAACAATTGCACCATTTCCTACTGTTAGATACTTATCACCCTTTCCCAGTTATCTACCTTTCTTTATCCCATATAACAAATTACATACGTGGGATCCTGACCCGGTATCCAATACCCAGGACATAGAGTAAACTGAGAAACGGTTCTCGGTAACGAACATACCCGAAGAAGATGCATCAGTATGCTACTTCTTCATTTGGGTGGCGTGGGAATCCGGGTATTCCTTTATTCCTATCTCAGATTTATGACAGTCATAAGATAGAGCGGAACCTAGCCCAGTATAATAAGCGGGTTGGGTCAATACATCCATATTATTATCTTGATTAAGGCGTGTCATTGGTTGCTACCTGGAGAGAGAGAAAGAAATGCATCAGCGTGCACTCTTTTCAAGATTAGATTGGTTATTATCTTATCTAATCAGGATGGATCCCACTGTTTTTATCAAATCTTCCTTCAAATTGTAAAAAGTAAGATTAGCCGGGATTAATTACATTCTACAAGTTCGCTAACCGGTCAGCCAAGCCAGTGTCGATACTCCGAGAGAGGTTCCCCGTGCTTTTGCACGGACCTAATTAAAATAAACCCCATTTCCCTAGAGGCTTCACCCCGTTGACACCTTTCTAGACACCTACTGGATTAGCTAATTGTAAAGTGCAAAACTCTCTCAGGGGTAACTCTTACTCGCAGTGGGTATCGGGATCCAACTATCATATAGAAGGAATGCAATCTCATTGCAAATTTCAACACTTGAAATCCCCGATAATTATTTTTACCCCTAGCTTCCTATGATCTTGACGCTAGCCAACAAACCGTAGGCCGCTAGTCAAGTTCAACCCGTTCATTTCTTGATTGAATTAAACCCATCCGCACGACCCTTAACGCTAGTTAACAAAGTCGCACAACTACCCTAATCCAATCGCATCACATGCTGCAGATAAGCACTAATCAGCTACCGCACACTACGCCTTGACGCTGGCCAACAAACGTAGCATGAATACTAGATAGCACTTATTTGAAATGACGGAGGGCTACACAGGTTTTTAAGAAAACCATTGTTCCCCTCCGAAAGACGCGGCGGAGACGCGGTGAACGTCTTGCCTGAAATTCGGGGCAGATGCTATTTGGTGCTATCCGTCCACCTCTTCGAATATGCTAAGCTGATTTATGGCACCGTGTATCGAAGGTTTAAACGGATGCGGCCGATATAGCAGACTTCGTCAGATTTCCCCTCGCTTGAGGGGTTTTTGATTGTGGGGACGCTCTTCCCTGCAGGCGCAATCACCTGCAGTTAATTACGCTACCGCATCGCGGTAACAACTTTCTCCTTCTCCAGATGGTCACTTCATGTCGTGGGTGTTTGTTTTGTTTGTGGTTGCCCGTGGATTGTATACGGAGACTAATTTATGTTGTCGCCCGTAGGACGTGGATTAGTCCAAATCCGTATTTTCTTAGATTTGGGTTTAGGGTTTTGGTTTAAGGATACGTTAGCCGTATTTGAGGCTAAGATCAACTTAAATGTTTGTTAAGAATACGTTAGTCTAATTTGAGACTAAGATCAACTTAACAGGATTGTTTAGATCCGACAAGAGAGCATTTGGGGGCTCGATTTCCAGTTTAAGAACATGGTGGTCCATTGCCAGTTTAGGGACATGGTGGTCCATCGCCAGTTTAGGAACATGGTGGTCCAACATTCCTATTTTGGGAACGAATATTGGTTTAGGGACATCATAGTCCATGAGTTCAAGGACCCCACAGTCTGTATCAATGTATGGTTGTCGGGGCCTATCACCTCTCTGACGACGTTGAAGGATTACAACGACAAATATCAGACGAGTTCAGAGATGTATCCTTGAACCGGGTGTAAATTGATTTGAGAGAGAGGTTGTGCTCAGTTCAATTTAATTTGAGGACTTATGGCCAGAGTTGGGTTAAGTCCAGTTAGAAAAATGTTTAACAGTTTGTTCATGATTGGCCTGTTTAGGCCTTTGCTTGGGCTCTGCCCATTTTTAAAATAATGCACAGCATTGGGCTTTTTAATTAAATGCACAACATTTAGATTAATAATACAGAGCATTTGTCTTGGTCTATTAGACCTTTTAATTGGGCTCTGCCCCTTTTTAATAATGCAGAGCATTTAATGGTCTGACAGTGCGCCACGTGGCCTGTCAGGCACTCTGCGCCAGTTAAAGAGCGCAAGGCGCCAGCGCATGTGGAGGTGACACTTGTGATGCTCTGGTGAGCGCAAGTCTGTTAGCGCAGTGCGCTGCTGACACGTGGCGCGCTCTGGTGAGTTGCGCCAATTCAAGAGCGCAGCGCTCTGTTTTGGAAGCGCAAGGCGCAGATTGACACGTGGCGCTCTCTGGTGAGTTGCGCCAGTCTAAGGAGCGTAATAGCACAAATTAAGAGTGCAGGGCACTGTTCGATAGCACAGAGCGCATCTTGATCAAATTTAGATCAAAGAAAAGAATCTTTCTTAGTTCTCAAGAGGTTCTACCTCAAGATTCAAGAACCAATGGTTCTGATTCTCATCAAAAGGCAATGCCTTTATATAGATCAAAAGATCTAAGGCTGAAGTAAATTACTTCTTTTTTCTTTTACGATTGGATCTTTATCTTTATCTTTTTATTGAAGATCTTGATCTTGTTCTTAGATCATTGATCTTTTTAGAAGAAATTCTTCTTTTTTCAAAGGTTTACCTTTTTTTTCTCTTTGAGCTTTTTCTCAAAGTTTTTGGAGGTGCTCTGTATATCTATCTCTGTATATCTGAAATTTGGAGTTTAGGGGCCTTTATATAGGGCCAATTAGTTTGTTAGGTTAGTTACAGAGATCTTTCTCTGATTGATCTGGGGATATTTCCCCACCGTTGGATCTTTGATCCTAAGGCCTCTGTTTTACAGAAGATAATCTTCTTGTTTTTAACAAGATTGGAAAAATCTTTCTAGAATTTTAATTCTGATTAAATAATTTATTATTTAAGTTTTGGCGCTGGCACAGTTGGCGCAAGTGCACCTGCGCTTGACACGTGTCGCGCAGCGCATCTGCGCTAGCGCAACTGCGCTAGCGCAACTGCACTGACACGTGTCGCGCAGCGCAGAGCGCAGCGCAACTGCGCTAGCGCAACTGCGCTGACACGTATCGCGCAGTGCAGAGCGCAAATTATCTGAAGTGTTGCTTCCTTTATTTTTAAAATTAAAATTTAAAACAGAGCCTTGCTCTGATTGGGGTGCGCTGCCTAGGGTGCAGCGCCCCTTGCGCTGGCGTGTCTGCTTTTGACACGTGGCGCTTTGTGCACAGCGCAAGGGATCTGAAGCGTTGCTTCACCTTTTGAATTTGAACTTCAAATAGAGTTTTGCTCTGATTGGAGGAAACAAATGCTCCCCCCCACCGTTGCGCACACGTGAGTGCAACGTTAGCAAGATCTGATCCGTTGGATCAACTCAGGAGTTGAAGGGGCGCTTAAGCGCCTATAAATAGGACCCTTGGTCCTCCTCAGATGTTTATCATCTTCTCGAGATTTATATTTCTAGAGCCTTGCTCTCGTTTTCAAAGTTAGAACTTTTAGAAAAAATTTAGGTAAAAATTTAACTTAAATTAAATTAATTTTAATTAATAGAGCCTTGCTCTCATAGATCTTTTGATCTAAAGAAAACCCTTTTGGGGTTTCACAAACAGAGTTTTGCTCTCAAGAATTTGTTTCAGGGTTTCTTAACCCATGAACAGAGCTTTGCTCTTTGACAAAACATGGATCTTTTGATCTAAAGATGATGAACTCTTAAGAGTTTTTCATGGATCTTTAAGATCCCAAACTTTAATTTTTTAGAAATTAATTTTTCTTTGATGGATGTTTCCATCATTATTACAGAGCTAGGCTCTTTTAAGGAATTTTATTCCCTTGTGACCAGAGTTTGACAAGTGTCACTCTGTGACAGAGCTTTGCTCTGAAAAGGGAGATTTTCTCCTTGTCTCAAGGGATTTCTCATTTAATGAGAATATTCTTTTGAGGATCTCCTCATTAATTGACAGTCTCATCCAATGATGAGGCTGTCTTATTAACTGATGCATTGTCATCTAGATTTGTGGGTCCCTTTCTACTGCATCAGTGTGGTATAAATTTTAAAGTACCAAGAGTTGGAATTACAACACTGACAGTTGATTTCTGTCCCTTCATAGGAAACATGTCTTTCGATGCTTCGTTCCCGTTCGTTCGTTCAGAGGGAGGATTTCCTGGAGCACCCGTAGACTGAGAGGTTCTAGCTTTGATCAGAGACCATGATCCGGAACATAAGAATCTTCACCTTTGGGGGTCATGGTACAATCAGATTATCAGGGGTCGACAGAGCTTTTCATGCGCAGTACCATCGGAGCCCATCATGGCGATCCATTATGCCAACTCACCCCCGGTGAAGTATGCCATGGAGATGGTCGATTAGACTTCAGAAGGCCTTCTTCATCCCGCTATAGCTGCAATTCCCGTTCAACCTCCCATGGTTTTAGATATCTTGGGACACCGTATTTGTCAAGGCGAAGCGCGACCCTAAGGGCAACCATATAATATAGGTCTGATCCCCCGTCATCCGATCAGTTATCTGCCATGAGCTCGCTACATTTTGTCAGCGAAGAAGTCGCAGTTGATGAGGCTTGGGTTATATACCGTTGTTTATGCTTCTCTCTTCCAATATCCTACGCTTCCTACCTGGTGGGTTAAGGCTTTTTTGGAGCAGTGGAATATCCCTACTCACACTTTCCTCGCACTGGACTGGGAAGTGTCGATTTCTTTAGAGGAGTTCACGGAAGTTTCCGGCTTACCGATCATAGGGGAGCATTATGAAGAGCTGCTTCCCATGGACGAATATGTCTTCGGTGCTAAGCCAGTAATAATGGGCCTTACTCCGGTGAATACTGTTCAACACCAGTTTCCTAGTTTGATCAAAGTGTTGAAAATCTACGAGCAGCTTTTTCTTGAATCTGGGAGTCGCGGGGTTAATTTCGAGGATTTCATCGCTCGCTTCCTTCACCCGAAAGTCCTCTCGGCGGAAGCTGCTAAGTTTGCCACGCTTGATGACCCTTTCGGTTTAGGTTTAGATAACCTGCCAGCGATGGAGGTAGATCAGAAGGGTTTCTTCCTTCCTAACTCCCCAGTTGTCCCTTTTGCGGAGGTTATAGTCCCTGGGATGGATGAGGAAGCATTCTTCTTAGGATTCCTTGGGCTATGGATGAGCTGGTTCGCGCTCTCGATGCACCTTCGCCGTATGAGGCCATCTGCCTTTTACCCAGCTCTCCGGATGACCATTAGGGTAAAAGTGGCCGTTGGGGTCGCCGGCTTAGCCCACCTGTATCACGGCCTTAGTCAAGCGGCGGATGCTAATGAACCTGGAGTACCGCACGTGATCTTCTCGATGCATTACTTCATGTCATGGCTTGAGCTACATGCACTTGGCGTTTTTGGTATGCACAAAAGGCCTCCGTTTTATGACAGATGCGGCTTCCCTCGGATTATGCGATTAGTCGGCGCCTCAATTGTAAATCCGTCGCCACGGCATGCCAGAGGTTTGCTCCTTCGTCCCCGCACAATTGGAGACGGGATGACCTTCACCGACAAAGTGTTAACCATCGGAAAGGCGTCTACTACCACAGTGCGGTCATTGCAAGATACTTTCAAGATGGGGCCTCAGTTCTGACAGCCCGGGAAACCCTCCATTTATATTCTATCAGACAGGGTTTCCTGGTGTTTAGAAAAAATGATGCGGCGCTTTTCATGAGATACAACCCGCATCGTTTTGCCCAGCAACTGAGCTATAATCAAGGAGTGCCGTTGGAGGCTTTCTTGCTGGAACCTGCTGCCACTGAAGAAGGGATGCGGAGCGCGCTGCATCACTTCATGCGTCTGAATACGGGCTCTCACTTTTTCATCAGCTAGCCGACTTGCGTCCCACAGATCCTTAATACATATATAGCGTGGTACCAGCATTCGACGGGCGCCGTTATTAAGGAAGAAAGCCGGTTGTTGGTTGACCGCCAGGGTGTGCCTCCCGGTAGCGACCGCAAAGCTCCCCTGAGGCCAAGGATCCCTGTCGTTCCTCCGCTGAGAGATGCTGGAGCTGAGCCACCGCACGTGCTGAGTCCTCCGTGCGTATTGTCTCGTGCTACTGTGGACGTACGCCCAGCGCCCCGTGCTCCAATGGAGACGGTGAATGTAGTTTCGCCTGAGTCTGGCATGGGCTCGGACATCGGGACCCGCCGTTCTAAGGTGCCCGCAAAATGCAAATTGATTTTGGGTGCAAGCAAGGTCCGGGCTCAGAAGAGGAAGAAGAAGTCGGTTCTTTCTCTTAATGCCGTCCTCGGCTTAGAGCCTCAGGCCCCTCTCACCGAAGGCCTAAGCGAGTACGGAAGCAACGAGGGTTTCTTCGTAGATCCAGCAGACACCGATATGGCGGCCGCCATCGCGGCTTCTGAGCGATCGGTGAGGCTCGAAGCGTGGTTGGCTAAACTCTCGCAGTCAGGTAATCACTAGTTGCATTCTTCGTCATTTCATCATACCTTTATCATTGTCTTTGACTAAAGCTTTTCCTTTTTAAACAGGCATTTCTACCGAAGAAGCCATCGCTGCTTCCCTGAAAACCTTCCAGGAGGAAGAGATGAAACACACTCTATCGGGTGTTGGTATGTCTCGGCTCACTGAGTCTTTATTCTCCTTTTTATGGCCAATTTAATCTTTTCTTTGTCTCTTTGCAGGGGCCGTGGGATCTACTGCGCAAGCCGATGCAGGGACTCTCCCCGGGCCAGCTACCGAAGTCCCAGCCTCTTCGGAATTGCCGCAAGAGACCCGGCTCAATAAGACGATGATGGATGCCTTGAAGGCATTGGAGGCAACTCTAAACGCGGACGACGACGCCTTGCTGAAGGAGGCTTCCAAGAGGTCCGTCGTGACGGCCCGGGAGGAGAGGAAGCGCTTGAGGCGAGCAGCGAAGGAGCGTAGCGCTTCTTTGGCTGTGGGGGCGAGCTCAAGCGCCGCTATTCCCGCTGCTTCTCCTTCAGAGGAGCTCCTGGTCGCCTTGTCCACTGCTCATAGGCGGGCGGTGCGTGCAGCTCGGGGATCCAACGATCAATCCACCTCAGGTAATGTATTTTTCGAGGCTTTGTTGTAAGAGTTATAAAACTATCGGTTCTGATACATCTTGTCTTGCAGGGCCAAGTCCAACTGAAGGAGCGGCAGAAACCGTCGAGCCTGAGGGGATGGTGGAGAAGATGGCAGCTGATCCCGAGGCGACGGTAGGCGGTGCAGCTGTAGTCGTCGGGTCCGAGCTAGTGGCTAACGAGACAGTCATGCCTACTATGCCCGAGAAGGTTGCCAATGCCGAGCCCGAGGTAGCGGCAGATGAGACGGCTGCTATAGCCGAGTCTGGGGCAGCAGCGGATGGAGCGGCTGCGATCGATGAACCTGTGGCAGCGGTGGACGAGACGGCTGCGACTGATGAACCCATGGCAGTAGTGGGCGAGACGGCTGCGACCACTGAGCCCGAGATGATAGCGGATGAGACGGGCATGATCTCTGAGCACGAGACGGCCGTTCTTTCTCAAGAGTCGGGCGCCACTCCGATCATTGCTCTCCCCGTTTACGGCTCTTTGTCGTCATCCGGTATCGCGAGCGTGACGACGGCTCCCGTAGAGTCTGGCGATGAGGCAACGGAGGTGAACCCATGCCAATGGAGGAGGGAGACGCCGCCATTTCGGCTGGCGACTCATCAGGTAAATTTCGGGTTACCATCTCTCTTTTTTTTATTCTGCAACCTTTCCTGATAGGGCTTGTCTTTTTTCTAACGCAGGTGCGGCCAGTGTTGATGCCCCATTGCTCGAGGGAGCGCCGTCAGCTACTGTCTTGACGGTGGCCACCTTTCTACCTTCTCTCGCGCTGTCGCAAATGCTGGAAGGTATGGATTCGTGACCCATCAGTCTTATCTTTACTGCATAATTTATGTACCGATGTTGTACTATTGCGTCTTTGCAGGAGTGCTTTTTGATCACCTATACCAGGTGCTGCACCCACACTTCTCCTTCCCGTCGGAGCTTGCGTCCTCTAGTGGCGCTGGTGAGTATAGCTTTCAATTAATACCCTTTCTTTTTCCAATAATGAACTTGTTTCTGATTCTTCCTTGCCCTGATTGCAGTGCTACAGATCGAAGGGGGAGATAAGAGATCAGTTGCGCCACCGATCCTCCCGGCTTTGCCGCCTGCTGCAGCCGGTATAGTAGACTCTCCTGTTCATGAGTCTCCTGTATTTTTAGGTCTGTCATCTGATTGTGATTTGTTTTGCAGCTATCGCTCTGGTTCTGGTTCTTTTCGAGTCCCGCATCATGATGTCGGCAGGCCTGTTCTCCAGGTGTCCATCCTCAAAAGGTGCTGCGATGAGCTTGAGCATGCTGAGCGGATGCGTCGAGGAGCTTGACGCAGAAGCTCCTACATCCGCCGCCGATTTCACTGCGGAGGTTAATCCGATGCTGGCGACGCTTGTAAATTTCCATAATGAAGGCGTCGTCGAGTCTTGGATTAATCACTGCAGGGAGATCGAGGCCTGCCTGCATCAGCTGGAGCTTATGCGTCCTGCTCCTGAGACTCAAGCTTTGAATTCCCAGCGGGCCGCATGGGTTGAGCAGAGTGCGTCTTTCCTCCGCCATTTTGAACATGAAGCGAATTTAAGGCAGAAGGAATGCGAGGAGGCTTCCACTGAGTCTGTCCAATTGCTTGCCCGGGTTGAAGCGAACGCCGCACAACTGAAAGCCGTCTTTGACACTTTACAACAATTAATTTCGGACAGGCTTGTATTGAGACCGAAGCTTAACTCTAGCAAGCGGGTTAGGCAAAGTAGTGAAGCTGCACGGTAGGAAATTGATGAGACGATTTCATCGTGCTTGCAACAAAGGGCTCAAGTTGAAGAGGAACTGGCCGCGGCGGCTGATCATGAGATGGCGCTGAAGGAAGTGCGAGAGCAATTGATGGGCTTACTTAAGATGCTTCCTTCTCAGTAGCTTCTTTTGTATCAATTATACACTTGTAATCTTTGAATAATATGTATCCATTCTTTATTCTTTTATACGATTCGCCGTGTACTTAATTGAATTCATGAATAAAGATACACACATTTTTTTTTGCAATGTCTTGTGTCATCTCTGCGCTTTCTCCCTTCTTTTATTATCAGCATGTTACCTTAGTAAACATGGTTGACAGATGATAGAGCGAGCATCTTGTCTTGGCTTCTTCAAGAGGTAGTGATGGCTTAGGCCGCAGGTTCAGATCTGCTGCCTAAGACTTTTCAACTTTATGAGCCGTGAGGGTCTCACAAAGACTTTTCTCCCTACGGAT
This sequence comes from Agapanthus africanus, assembly GCA_030015575.1. Taxonomy (NCBI): domain Eukaryota; kingdom Viridiplantae; phylum Streptophyta; class Magnoliopsida; order Asparagales; family Amaryllidaceae; genus Agapanthus; species Agapanthus africanus. The sequence continues at coordinate 477,655,567 of CM057346.1, read as the reverse complement.
CGAGAGGATCTCGTAGGTGTATTTTCTCCTTAGGAATCATGAGGATTCCTAAGTGCGTTTTCTCTTATAAGTCGTAAGGATCTTATAAGAGAATTTTCCCTCTTACGAGTCGAGAGGACCCGTAAGCGGTTGTTTCCCTCCTTGTTGAGATTCGACTTTGGAGAGTGTGACCCGTGGATTGTATGCAAGAGTCCATTTTGGATCGACTCGCAGGGTCCCAGTGTTTAGGAAACAGGTTTTTTAATCCCCGCTGCCTAAGGCTTTATCTCACAAGTCGAGACGAATCGAGAAGTTCTCGTAAAGACACTAATTTCCTCACGAGTAGAGACGAATCGAGCAGTTCTCGCAAGAATATCCTAACGTCACAGTTAACCTCTGCTCTTTATGACAGAGGTCCGTTAGGGTCTATGGTACTTAGGGTTTTGTCCGTCATACCGTCGTGTTGGCTGATGTTTTCCTCGATAGGCAATCTTGCTGTTCGAGTAGCCTTGCGACTGTCGTGTCTTTGATCCCTTCGGGGGCTGGACAAGATGTCTTCAAGAAATCCTCCTAGGCAGTTTGACCGTCGGAAGAGCAAGCGTTAGGAATTTTGCCATGCCGCTTTTTACTTGAGGTTAGGCTCATTTTGGAGAGCCCCGATGAGTCATAACCACTCCGCGCTGGTGTGGGATGATCTCCGATAGTCTTCCAGGCTTTATATGACTTGCCGTTAAGACCCTGCAGCTAGGAATTTGGTCTTTGCTTCGTTTGCTGGCATTGCGTCTGCTGTGTCAAGACGAACGTCGAGGTGGTGACCACTCTGCACTGGTGCGAGATGATCTCCGATTGTCTTTCAGGCTTTATATGACTTGCCGTTAAGACCCTAAAGCTAGGAATTTGGCCTTCGCTTCGTTTGCTTTGGTGCGTCCGAATCCTGCTGGGGGAAGAATGCTGGGGTGACATCTCGTCTGCTGTATCGAAACGATCGTTGAGGTGGTGACCACTCCACGCTGGTGCAAGATGATCTCCGATTTTCTTTCAGGCTTAATATGAGTTGCCGTCAAGACCCTGAAGCTAGGAATTTGGCCTTTGCTTCATTTGTTTTGTTGTATCTGAATCCTGTTGGAGGAAGGACGCTGTAGTGACATCTCGTTTGCTGTAACGAGATGAATGCTGAGGTGTAGCTGGGATTTTACCGTCACTCCGCTTTGCTGACCATGGGGTCTTTTGTTGACGTTGCATTTACATCCTGATGGACTACGAAGGAACGCTGTTGTTGATATTGCGTCTGCTGTAACGAGACGAATGCTGAGGTGGAGTTGGGATTTTGCCATCACTCTGTTTTGTTTTGACCGTGAGGTCTTTCGTTGACGTTGCATCTGCATCCTGCTGGATTACGAAGGAACGCCGTTGTTCACATTTGCGTCTGTTGTAACGAGACGAATGCTGAGATGGAGTTGAGATTTTGCCGTCACTCCGCCTTGTTTTGACCGTGAGGTCTTTCGTTGACGTTGCATCTGTATCCTGCTGGATTGCGAAGGAACGCCGTTGCTGATTCTTAGGCTGTAGATATTGCCGTTAAGATTTGGAACTAGGGACTATGCCGTGGCTCCGTTTCGTTATGACTCTGAGGTCAGTTGTTGACGTCATGTCTCCATCCGGTTGGAGTGAGGAGAAACGCCGTTGGTGATCTCTAAGTTGTTGATATCGACGTCGAGACCCTGAAGCTAGGGATCTCTTTTTGCTTCGTCTGTTGACATTACGTCTGCAATATTGCGACAAATGTCGAGGTTGTCTCTGGGTTGTCTATGAACCGTCGAGATTTGGTTTCGCTTTCTGGTGGAGCCTGTTGGGAAGGTATGGTTCCCTCTTTGTTTGTGCCCCTGGATTGTATACAGGGATCGATGTGATCTCCCCTATAGGGCAAAAGTTTCATTCATTTTTAATATTATTATTTTATTTCCGCGATCCTCTATCATTTCAGCTTTTATATCGCGAAGGTCGCGATTGCCCAATCATTTCGGCTATTTTCGCGGTGCCCCATCATTTCGGCTATTTTTCTTTTTACTCGCTGCTTTTTATTGCGAGTTGCCCAATCATTTCGGCTGTTTTTTTTTATTTTACTCGCTGCTTTTTATTGCGAGTTGCCCTATCATTTCGGCTGTTTTTTTTACTCGCTGCTTTTTATTGCGAGTTGCCCAATCATTTCGGCTATTTCATATGCATTTTTAACTCGCTGATTTTTTATTGCGAGTGTGGAACTTGGAATCTGGTGCCAATCTCAGCATCAGCATCGCTACAACTGGAATATTGCCCGGAGCGAATCATCATTTGCCATGAAAGGACTTGCAATTTGATACCGGTTTAGGCATCAGCATTGCTACAACTGGGATATTGTCAGGAGCGAATCATCATTTTTCTCTATCGATGTTGAACAAAGGTGGCTTAGTAAACAGGGTTAGGATCCTGTCGACTAAGGCTTTTGACTTCGTGAACCATAACGGTCTCACAAAGATATTTCTCCCTACAAGTCGTGAGGATCTCGTAAGTGTGTTTTCTCCTTAGGAATCGTGAGGATTCCTAAGTGTATGTTCTCTTATAAGTCGTAAGGATCCTACAAGAGTGCTTTCTCCTTATAAGTCGAGAGGACTTACAAGGGTTGTTCACCATATGGACATATCCCTAGTCATGGGTGGGACTTTGCTGGGGAAATGTTTATTCGCGCCCGTGGATTGTATACAAGGGTCAGTATTGATCCACTTGTAGGGCAGTATTGGAGGTTGTGGGGGTTGCTTAAGAACAGGTTCAGGTCTCTGTAACTTAAGACTTTCAAATTTTATAAGCCGTGAGGGTCCCATAAGAGAGTTCTCCTTACGAGTCGTGAGGATCTCGCAAGTGTAATTTCTCCTTAGGAATCGTGAGGATCCCTAAGTGTGTTGCTCCCTTGTGAGTTGTAAGGATCTCACGCGGGTGGTTTCTCCTTACAAGGTCGAGAGGACCCTGTAAGTGTCTTTTAACTAGGTTGCGCCCATTCGGGTTTTCACAAACACTCGCCGGTAGCCCTGCTGTTTTTTACTCACGGAGCCTTTTAGGGTTTTCATCCGTGCCCATTTTGCTTATGGACATACCGTTTTCTTTTTTTTTTATTCTTTTTTCTAACGAGGTTGCGCCCTTTCAGGTTTTCACAAGACTCGCCGGTAGCCCTGCTGTTTTTACTCACGGAAGCCTTTCGGGTTTTCATCCGTGCCCATTTTGCTTATGGACATACCGTTTTTATTTTTTATTTTATTTTTATTTTTTTTATTCGCTTTTTTTTAACACCACGTCAGCCTGGGGATGCCGCGGGTTGGTAGTAGTTTAACGACGTTTCAGTCATAGGTCAACGTATGATTACGCAGCTAAATTTTGCCGCAAATCTTCACATGTTTTGTGCCGGAGGTAGATTCTTTGAAGAGAGGGCCGAAGGAGACTTCTTCATCAGCGTCGCTTCTAAACGTGATAACTTGCAATCCTTTGGTGTCGGCTATGTGACAGTTGCCAACAGCTCTTTCGCGCTCATCTGTCGTGCTTTTCCATTCCCGACGAGCCTTGCGCTTCACTCGTTGAACGTGTCGTCGATGGGAAACACATCCCTGCCACCAGTTTTTAAAGGCTATGCACTCTTTGGTAGGGTGTGCAATCCTCTGATGGTATAAACAGAAGTTAGGATGTATGTCTGCTTCATCAAGACGTATATTGCCAGGGAAATTTCCTTTGAGAGATGGCAACTTCATTCCTATTGCCAGGGCCCTAGCGAATCGTTTCCTTACTTTAAGCTTGCTTTTGTTGGCGATAGGGATGCTTTGCTCCATTCGGGGCGTCTCGAATTTTTCCTCCAGTCGTTGGCGTTTGGCCTTTTCAAATATAGCCAGTTCACGCTCTCGATTGGCTTTGCTTTCCTGACGGGCTTCGTTTAGGAATGCATCAATCATTTCGTCTGATGGTCCTAGAAGTTCTGGTTCGGGACCTGCCCCCAGTTTCTCTGTGCAAGAAGCCTTTTCATCGTCTGTAAACGAGTGAGAGATCACATGAAAACTTGCTACGTAACCCTCAGATTTATCCGACGAGATTTCTCCATCATCTTCCTCCTGAAAGACGTGGCTGAGAAACTCTTGGAGCGTGATGGGAGTCCGCGCCTTCTGATTATATTCCTCCAGCGCGTCGATTTGATTTTGCAGGCTCGTGCGCTTGTCACCAGGCTTCACGGGCTTTTTGGTCTTCTTCTTCTTTTTCGAAGACTTTGACGGCTGGGTGTGCGAGCTTTGGCTATCACCACTGATCTTTGGAGTTGGGCGCGGCTTTAGCATCCCTTCTACGACCTCGGGTTTCAGTGGATTTTTCCACCTGATTGCCGGGCCTGTGTGAAGATCTTTCAGCATCCTTTTCGTCTTGGCTGAAAGAGCGACCTCCCATGGAGCTTCTTTTATAAAAGAGCACGATGCCCCCGGCGTGCCCACCCTCTTAGGAGCATGAAGTTGTGGCGGGTTCACCTTCCAGTTTTCGGATAATGCGAACTTGCCTTGTAGGTACTGATCCTCGATCCATCCCTTAAAGACGAAGCAATTCTCGATTGAGTGACTTACCGTTTGGTGGTAAGGGCAATAATTGGGATTATTCACCTCGCAGGGTTGCGGTGGTCTCCTTGGATTCGGGAGATTGATAAGCTTATTGCGCATCGCCAGCTCGAACAGCCTCTTCGTTTTATCCCGCGGGAAGGAGTAAGGGCGCTTCATTTTCTCATTATAATACCGCCATCTCTCTTCCAGTTGATCCGCTAGCTTTGGGGCACTGGGCTGCTATTGGGTGTTCGCAACGAAGGTCGTCTTCCCTTTACCCTTGTCGTTTCGGGGTTCCGGCTTTGGAGGAGACGGTCTGTGACCCATTTGATCCATCTGGGCTAACTTATCAATTAAAGCCTGGAACGTGGTCGGCTTGAAGAACATCATGAATTGCGAGATGGTCGCTTGCGGATCAAGAGTGCCCATGAACATGCCTACCGCAGGTGCTTCTTCGATGCGTTGTTCGCATTTCGACCACAGATTCCGCCACCGTATTGAGTATTGGACCCAAGTCTCGCCTGGCTTCACCCTGGCATTAATCAGTGCCGTTATCGGGGTGCGTTCACTAGCACTCGCGAATCTTTATGTAAACAATAGCTACATCTCCGCAAATATTTTAACAGAGTCATTAGGTAGTTTCGAATACCATTCAAAGGCCGTTTCTGCCAAGCTGCCGACGAATTGGCGAAGCAACAGTTTGTCATCGCCTCCAGTGTTGCCGCATAAGGCCCTGAATTGAGCGACATGCTGATGTGGATTCCCTGTCCCTTTATATTCGTGGAATTTAGGGATCGTATATCCCGGCGGGTAACTGATTTGGTCATACCAGCCCGGATAGGGTCGCCATGTTTTGACAACTTGACCGGCTGCCTCAATTGCCTGGTGAGCTCGTATTTCTTGAGCAATATAGTCGTCTAGTGCAGCTTTGGAAATGATTTCCTCCTTGGCTGCTGAAAGAGCCGGCAGAGAATTAGATGTCTCCTCTTTGTCGTCTCCAACAATGATTGGGGAGTCTTCAGCTGGAGAGTCTGGCTGTAACATCATCCCTACCATAACTTGGAAGAGAAGCGCCATTTGTTTTATATTAGCCTCTTGCTCTGCGGCCTCTCTATCCTTCTTTTCGAGGATTCTGCGTAGGAAGTCATCGTCAGTTTCTTGTTCGTGACGCTGTTCTGACGATGCCTCCGGGCTTTCTTTTGGCCCGGTGAGTGCGGCCATTTGTGTCAGCATTTCCTGAAGCTTCTGTTGCTGCTCCTGGGCTTTTGTCACGGATCGGGTGAGCGGTCGGTGACCCATCGAAGCGCCGCTATCCTCTTTCCCGGATGCCATATAAACAGTATAGACCACTATGCCCCCAGACTTGGGGCGTTTGTGTTCAGCGCTTTTACGGTTCGCCATGTTCACAGGGGCTTTTTGCGGCCTCCTTTTCTTTTGAGTGATTGACGTTGAGGGAGCCGTTGCAGTGGGCACCCAGCCAGCTGTTGCTTTTTCTGGCTTGACAGAGTAGTCCTTCTCCTGCTGAACCTTCATCTTTTTCTTTCGGCGGAGATAGTCTTGATCCATTACAGAGTCTTGGACTTGACGCCAGACCTTGTAAATTTCAGAGGACAGCCGTTGAGGGGGCTGCTCCAGCTTCACCTTTGGGGCTTCATCCACAGGTGTAGGAGATCTTTTCAATACGGCAGTTGGCGAGTTTTTGCATACCCTGTTAAGCAATTCAAAGCTGTTCCCAGTTGGAATAGCAGCATTGACTTCCACCGTTGGGGCTGGTGGAGTTATCCTAGAGGAAGAGTTGCCCCAGCCTTCCTTACTCGGCGCCAGTGGCGAAGTTGAGCGTGTCGAGCCGTTGGGATTATCGTAGCTGTAGGAGTGACTTCCTCATGCCTCCTATGTTGGTCAGAAGTTGTCGTTGTCAGCCTATTGAAGACTGACGTCCGTTGAATGGGGATAGCCAACCTATAGAAGGCAGACTTCCGAGCAGGGGAAGCAGCCTTGACGATTTCATGAGCAGGAATGGCTATCCGCTTGTGGATAACACCTTCTGGTATTGTGGGCTTCTTCACGGGCCCATTGGAGTTTTGACCCAGTCTATTGAAAACCGATGCACTGGATTTGGGCGACCCATTAAGAGGGGTCGCTGTAGTTGCAAGCCGATCAAAGACCGACTTCTTCGGAGCTTCTTGCAACGACATTGGGGCATTGAAGCTAATCGATGGGAGCATAGCCCCGAAGAATAGTCCGGTGGTGGCCTGAGTCACCTTTTCCACCGGCATAGCGAAAATGGAGGCCACTCGGGGCCCGTAAGTCACTCTTCCAGATGGGACGGAGCGAGAGTTGCAGTTGCAGTTAGTGCAGTTTGAAACCATTAATCTTCTGTCTTCTGCACGGAGCAAGACACCAAATCTTAGTACCTCGAATCCACAGGCAACCATAACAAACCGCGATTCGTTCGCGAACACGACACACGAAGTGTGGAGTGGAACGAGGAAAAAATCCAATCGGGCGTGCGAGAATCTGTTCCCCTCCGAAAGACGCAGCGGAGACGCGGTGAACGTCTTGCCTGAAATTCGGGGCAGATGCTGTTTGGTGCTATCCGTCCACCTCTTCGAAGATGCCAAGTTGATTTATGGCACCGTGTATCAAAGGTTTAAACGGATGCGGCCGATATAGCAGACTTCGTTAGATTCCCCTTCTCTTGAGGGGTTTTTGATTGTGGGGATACTCTTCCCTACAGGCGCAAGCCCCTGCAGTTAATTACGCTACCGCATCGCGGTAACAACTTTCTCCTTCTCCAGATGGTCAATTCGTGTCGTGGGTGTTTGTTTTGTTTGTGGTTGCCCGCGGATTGTATATGGAGACTAATTTATATTGTCGCCCGTAGGACGTGGATTAGTCCAAATTCGTATTTTCTTAGATTTGGGTTTGGGGTTTTGGTTTAAGGATACGTTAGCCGTATTTGAGGCTAAGATCAATTTAAACGTTTGTTAAGGATACGCTAGTCTAATTTGAGACTAAGATCAACTTAACGGGATCGTTTAGATCCGACAAGAGAGCATTTGGGGGCTCGATTTCCAGTTTAAGGACATGGTGGTCTATTGCTAGTTTAGGGACATGGTGGTCCATCGCCATTTTAGGGACATGGTGGTCCAACATTCCTATTTTGGGGACGAATATTGGTTTAAGGACATCATAGTCCATGAGTTTAAGGATCCCACAGTCCGTATCATTGTATGGTTGTCAGGACCCATCACCTCTCTGACGACGTTGAAGGATTACAACGACAAATATCAGAGGAGTTCAGAGATGTACCCTTGAACCGGGTGTAAATTAATTTGAGAGAGAGTTTGTGCTCAGTTCATTTTAATTTAAGGACTTATGTCCAGAGTTGGGTTAAGTCCAGTTAGAAAAATGTTTAACATTTTGTTCATGATTGTCCTGTTTAGGCCTTTGCTTGGGCTCTGCCCTTTTTTAAAATAATGCACAGCATTGGGCTTTTTAATTAAATGCACAGCATTTAGATTAATAATGCAGAGCATTTGTCTTGGTCTATTAGGCCTTTTAATTGGGCTCTGCCCCTTTTTAATAATGCAGAGCATTTAATGGTCTGACAGTGCGCCACGTGGCCTGTCAGGCGCTCTGCGCCAGTTAAAGAGCGTAAGGCGCCAGCGCATGTGGAGGTGACACGTGTCACGCTCTAGTGAGCGCAAGTCTGTTAGCGCAGTACGCTGCGCCAGTGCTCTGCGCTAGTGCACTGCTAACACGTAGGGCGCTCTGGTGAGTTGCGCCAATTCAAGAGCGCAGCGCTCTGTTTTGGAAGCGCAAGGCGCAAATTGACACGTGGCGCTCTCTGGTGAGTTGCGCCAGTCCAAGGAGCGGAACAGCGCAAATTAAGAGTGCAGGGCACTGTTCAATAGCGCAGAGCGCATCTTGATCAAATTTAGATCAAAAAAAAGAATCTTTCTTAATTCCCAAGAGGTTCTACCTCAAGATTCAAGAACCAATGGTTCTGATTCTCATCAAAAGGCAATGCCTTTATATAGATAAAAAGATCTAAGGCTGAAGTAAATTACTTCTTTTTTCTTTTACGATTGGATCTTTATCTTTTTCTTTTTATTGAAGATCTTGATCTTGTTCTTAGATCATTGATCTTTTTAGAAGAAATTCTTCTTTTTTCAAAGGTTTGCCGTTTTTTCTCCTTGAGTTTTTTCTTAAAGTTTTCGGAGGAGCTCTATATATCTATCTCTGTATATCTGAAACTTGGAGTCTAGGGGCCTTTATATAGGGCCAATTAGTTTGTTAGGTTAGTTACAGAGATGTTTCTCTGATTGATCTGGGGATATTTTTCCACCGTTGGATCTTTGATACTAAGGCCTCTGTTTTACAGAAGATAATCTTCTTGTTTTTAACAAGATTGGAAAAATCTTTCTAGAATTTTAATTCTGATTAAATAATTTATTGTTTAAGTTTTGGCGCTGGCAGACACGTGTCGCGCAGCGTAGAGCGCAGCGCAACTGCGCTGACACGTGTCGCGCAACGCAGAGCGCAAGTTATCTGAAGCGTTGCTTACTTTATTTTTAAAATTAAAATTTAAAACAGAGCCTTGCTCTGATTGGGGTGCGCTGCCTTGGGCGCAGCGCCCCTTGCGCTGGCATGTCTGCTTTTAACACGTGGCGCTTTGCGCGCAGCGCAAGAGATCTGAAGCGTTGCTTCACCTTTTGAATTTGAAATTCAAACAGAGCTTTGCTCTGATTGGAGGAAACAACCATGAGCGTAATGAACTTGATATCGTTGTAGAATCCAGTGATTTTGAAAAGGAGTGTTTTTTGTAACTTTTGCTAGTTTCGCTAAAGAGGTCACTTCCGGTGAAAGGATCTCGGCTCTTTCCTCATCGAATGAGGTGCAGGATATTCATCATGGAATAACACTATGCAAAGCAAGAACTAGAGAAGTATAAAAACAAAACCGAGTGGGTTGTAGCATTTGCTAGTTTCGCTAAAGAGGTCACTCCCGGTGAAGGGATCTTTGCTCTTTCCTCATCGAATGAGGTGCTGGATATTCATCAAGGAATACCACTATGCAAAGTAAGAACTAGAGCTACCTTTTTTTTTAAACAAAATTCGATTCTACAATATCTTTAGGTTTCTTTTCTTTCAATAATCTCAGTAATGAAGTCCTATCATTTAATGTATCCTAAACATCACAGAAAAATGAAACGAAAATAGAACGTACGCTTATGCCATCCGCAATCGCCACGGGGCCCCGTCATGCACCATTAGGTTACTTAACTAACGGCAGAGCGGGGGCTGGACTACCGTGGGTGCAAAACATAAGCAACGTTTATTATATATCATATATATAATATAACATTCGTCTCACGCGGTTATATGATCATATCACAGAACTAAGCAGCAGAAGCAACATATGAAATAATGGATATACTAGGAGGTCCGTGTTTTAAATTCAGCCTGTAATGTAAAACACGGATTCCACAGTCGTGATGAATATCCAAATCTACATCCCTAGACCCCTACGAGAGCGGCAAGTAACCCACCAATTCTAGAGTTAGGAGACCCGGTCTCGACTCCTCGAGATGGCCTCCCATTGGACTCTAGAACCCGGTTACTTGTGCTCCTCGTCTTGGGTTTATCCTAATGTGGAAATGTAAATAATATATATCAGTGGTGACATCAACCTCAACCCGAAAGTGTCCCAATAAAAGAATATTACATATAAATTTTACATGATTGAAAATGATAAACTCTCATCTCATATAAAACCCCTGGCTACTTAATCACGACGATCCAATAAAACATATCACAGCAACACATAATATCACATGTCATTAACGTAAGTAAATATGCGTATCCCGAATTCCGTTGATATATAGCAACGAGATTTGGGATACCCCACATATTACACTTACGGCTGCAGAAAAAAATGAAAATTACAATTATTAGAATCCACAATATCCTTAGACATCATAAACCGGGAATATCTCATATTCCGGATTTCATGCCTAACTTATAAATTTTGCATTTTAGTCTCAAATTGAAATCTCTTTCCAATAAGTCGTCGGATAATTCAAGAAGATTCCCGACTAAGTGATCGCGTACTATACGCAATTGCGACGGATTTTTGATCCGAATAAAAACTCCGTGGCAATCAATCAATCGAGACTAAACGGCTAGATTTACAATATATTAACTAGTTTTCACAAAACTAATTATTCCGGATTCTAACAGTTGTATCACATATCATCAAAGTCTAAACGACATTAAACATTTCGATCGATTTAACAAACAACCACAAAATCCAGAGACCTCAACAACTTAAGAATCATTAAAAACATCCAGAAAGTGCCAAATTTACAATTGGAGCAGCATAGAAAAAGTCAACCCTTGACTCCACAAAAGTGCGACGGAACTGCGGCTCTTTGAAGGGGTTAGGGGTTTGAATTTTCTAGGGTTCCATAAAAAAGCCTGCATGATTTTCTGCATATTTTTAATCTCAAAAATTTCAACATATGAAAAATTCGATAGAAACTACACAAGTTTGCGGTTTCAAAAACCGACCGAACATTTTAACGTCGTAAAGACCTACCCAAATGTTCTAGCTTGTCTCTGATACCATGAAAGTGTAGGCTAGCACCGCGACGGGGTTTAAACGGGCATCATGTAGGGTTCCTAGGCACCCTAATGAGGTCTCACAAGGCATCAACCATGCCAATTTCAAAAGTTACGGTGCCGAGAAACCCTAGTGTACGGATCGTTGGCTAGAATTCTAGGCGAAAATGAAAACTAGTTAACACTTAACTACAAGAATACGGAAATACAAACTTTGTAGATCCGGTTCTCCACCTCCATAGCTCCGCAATGAAGTCTCCTCGCTGTCCTCATGCAATTCCGGGCTCTAGCGTCGGCTTCATCGGAGAAGAAGCGGGCTAGGTCATCGACGACGTGCCGAAGATGATCTACGTCGAGGCATCCCTAGATCAAGCTCCAACTTCACCAAGTCAAGAAAACTTGTGAAGAAAACACACTCTACTACTTGGTAAGAGATAGAGGATGAAGAAATAGGAGTTGGGTTTACTTTAGAATTGGATTTCTCACTCAAATACATCAATCACCATTGATGAAGAAAGCTTTTTCTTCATTGAAGAAGATGAAGAAGATGAAGAAAGAAAAATGATAAGTTAATTAAAAAGAATAGAAAAACAATACTTATCATAATTCTAACTATGGTTATGTGTAGAGAATTGGCCAAGGTTAAAGGAATGGTTAGGGTTAAGGATGAGATAAGAATGGTGGACAAAGTCAAAGCTTCATGAAGCTTCAACTAAACAACAAATAAAGCCACCATTCTTTTCTCTTTTCCATTTATTTTCCAAAATGTATAAACAAATAAATAAATGAATAAATAAGTAATGGAAAAATAAAACCCTAATTATATGTTTAACCATGGTTTAATTCTTTACGCTTAACCAAGTAAACATGTATCATCAAACATGATACAAACAAGTGCACAAAAGTATATCGCATATACAATGCGCACATCCGAGTGAGAAAATCCATCTTAAGTGAACCGATACTAGTTAACGCAAAGTAATATATCAAATATATAATTATGCATTAAATCATTAAATCAACACTTGATTTAACGATCCGGTCATATCGCATATAACCGACTAGTATCCAATGTATCGGCTTATCGAATCAACCCTCGATTCGATAACTAGATTATATCGCATATAACCATTCGACACATTCATCGCGAGAATGAAATACAGTATCACATACACGCATTATTCTCGGTCCCGCACATATCTCATATGCGCTCCTATTTCGTTTCGCTTGAGCCAGGAAACCTCTGTGTAGGACTCTAAAGACTCGTCAATACGCCGGCAGCAGGTGATGATCATATCAAACACCCACAAGCCGCAAGCGGTCTGCTAAACGTAACGGCCACCCGGGTATTGAGCGATCAGAAGATCGACGAGCTAGCCCGCTCACACTCCAGTGAATCCAACCAGTAACACTATCGTACAGTCCGGTCTGATCGTCTGATATGTCGCATATCTTGCCTAGGGGTGGTATACGTCAGACCCCAATAGCTCGATAAGTCGTGTCGATATGAGGTCTATAACACTTCGAGAAACTACTGGTAACACTTACCAGTAAATCTCAGCAACCCTGGCCAGGGATTTCCTGTTATAGCCAATCGAACACAGCGCAACATCAACTCCCTATACCGGGAGAGACGAATCCCCTCCTATCGCTCATTGCCTCCATGTGACTCGGGACTGTACCCAAAAACCACCGTTTTGCACGCTCTCTTGGACGTGGTAAGATAGAAATCAAAGCACAGTGGGAACCACACAAGACTCTATGACGATCTCGGGTCAACAGACTACTCTGTAACAGTGTCACCAAAGAACTGCCATCTGACGTGAGGTATAATACCATCTGGGAGTTCTCGGCGAGTCCGTCCAGTATACCCAGTCTCTACTGAGCACCCGTATATCATCTCCGATGTCAAACACCAATGGATATGGGATCATCCATCGCCCATCTGTATGGGTCGAGAAGGTACACGCTAGTCTACTCTGGTATATCGATGCCCCATCTCGATACACCCACGACTAGGGACTTTGAAGGATGTACTTATGGACTACCATGTCCCCACTAGTATGATCCGCATCACAGTCCAGGTAGTTAAGTACACATCCTAAGGGCTTTACCAATATGTAACAGAGAGACAATCAGTGTACACGTTAAGGTAAAGAGCAACCAGATAGCATACTATCATGTCGAGCAAGAAAGTCCTCCCTATATATGTCCCAGCATCCACTACAATATACATCCAATGTACAGTAATGGCCTCTAGGGCATACATATAACTAACAATCTCCCACTTGTACTAGGGCCATCTGTAGCAGTGGTTGTAGTATCTCATACTCAACCATCCCATAAAAGTCTCTCTCTGGGAATATGCCTTCGTGAGTGGATCCGTCGTGTTGTCCTCTGAGTCTACTCTCCTAACCTCGATCCCTTAGAGATTAACCATCTCCATGATCAAGTGATACTGCCTTAGAATATGTCTGGATCACTGATGGGACCTGTGTTTCTTGGCATAAGCCACAACTCCATTGTCACACAATGGAAGGAACATAGTTCATCTCATGAACCAATATACACCCAAACAGCCTCTTTGGTAGCATCTTAAGTAGCGATGTATCCTGCCTTTATCGTCTAGTATGTCACGGTATCTAGCTTGGAACTCTTCCAACATACCTTCCCTCTACTGAGGGTAAAGACAATGCCTACGACTGACATTCAGTCGTCTTTATCACCCTGGAACACTTCCAGTGATTCTCCCCAAGATCGATTGATACCATCTCACTACAACTAGTGAGTATCCTAACATCCAATTAGATCTATCTCATAGATCCAAAATCCAGGATTTAGTAGGTATCACTTTGATCCTATATGGAGAATCCTAGTGATAAGCGGAGATTGATCGAGCGTAGCATAGGAAACTCCTTCCCTATCAAGAGTATGTCATCCACGTACTCTATGAGGATCATTACCATACTCCCTACTACCTTTTTGTATATACAAGGTTCATCTACCATTTTGATGATGTCAAACTGTTTGACTATTACATCAAAACAGACGTTCCAACTCCGCGATGCCTGCTTTATCATATAAAACATCTTGCACACGTTTCCGCTGCTCCCACTGTCTACGAGGCCCTCTGGCTGTGTACTTATAGACGCACTCTTCTAAAACATCATTTAGAAAAGCAGTCATGACACCCAACCGCCAGATATCGTAGTTATGGTATGTAGCCGTGGCAAGTAGGATCTGGATGGACTTAAGCATAGCTACTGGAAAAGGTTTCATCATTATCCACGCCTGGTCGATGACGAAAACCTTTAACAATTCTAGCTTTGAAAGTCTCAACTTATCCATGTACACCAAGTAATCTTATCAAGATATACTTGCTCCTGATAGGGATTTAAACCTTCAGATATAGCAACTAAAGTCCATACTTTGTTGGTGTATAAGGATTCCATCTCAGATCGATAAACATCCAGTCATTCTTACAGAGTCTCACTCCTGATGGCCAGCTCGAAACTAGTTGGGTCATCATCTCATGATGCAATCCTCGCTCCCACTGTCATAGAGAAACCGAAGTATCTCTCAGGTGGGTGAGGAACCCTACTAGATCTAGAGGCTGAAGTTCGTTGGAATCTACTGAATCCTTTGGTTCTATCAAATCATCAGCTGTAGTTTGTATAGCTGGAACCTTTCCAGTTGTACATTACTGTATTTGCCTCGAGCTTGTCCGGATTATGCTTTTAGACATAGCCCGGAAAACCCCAAATCTTAACCATCTTAAGATATGGGCTCTTCCCTTTCCATATCACATATGAAGCGGTAGGCAACTGATTTGATTGGAACCCTATTCAATAGGTATGCAGCTTCTCAAGGGCATAACTCCCAAAAGGAAATAGGTAACTCAGTAGTACTCATCATAGAGCACACCTTATCATATAGGGTGTGATTGCTCCACCCCGATATACCATCGTGCTATGGTGTATACGGAGGAGTAATGCTGAGAGAGAATCTCATTCTACTTTTAGAATAGTCCAGGAATTCCGTGCTCAAGTATTCTCCTCCCTGATCTCATCAAAGGACATAATACTTATACCCTTATTGGTTCTCTACTTCTAGCTTATATTCTATAAATATCTGAAAAGGTTCAGACTTGTGTTTCAACAGGAACATATGTCTGAATCTTGAGAGATTATCAGAGAATGTAATGAAGTATAAAGAACCGGTCTTGGCATGTGTAGACAGGGGACCTTACATACATCATCATGTATCAATCCCAAGAGTTCAGTAACTCTTTCTCTGTTTCCAATAAATAGAGCTATGGTCATCTAATCTTTGTGACATGACTGGCAAGTTTCACAAGATGTAAATTCAAACAGATTTAAATATGCATCTATGTGTAACTTCAGCTAGTCGGGTCACATTGATATGACCCAGTCTACAATACCTCAAGAAGGAATCGTTCATTTCTGAACTCTTCCTCTTGTGTGTGTTCCGTATACTAAGAACTGTAGTTTGATTTAGAACATCAATGCTTTTAGATAATGTGCCTGATCCGATCAACTTTTGATATAGGAAATGTTCAAAACATTATGCAACAATACAAAATTTTATCATTTCTTTACTGATAAAGAGACTGATATGATTTTGTATATCAGGTTCGGTATCTAATAACATTCGTTCAAAATCAATGTATTGGTAATACAGGGTGACAGTGACCAACAGACTTGGCTGCAAGTCTTGCCCCGTTTTCTGCCTCATGAAACTTATCACCCGTTCTCAGTTCTCTACCTTTCTGTAGCCCTATGTAACAGATTACATATCTGGGATCCTGATTTGGTATCAAATACCCAGGATGCAGAGGATACTGAGAAACAGTTCTTTGTAATGAACACACCCGAAGATGATGCATCAGCATGCACTCTCTTCGTTTGGGCGGCACGGGAAATCTGGTATTCCCCAATTTCCTGCTCTGTCTTATAACAATTATAAGTTGGAGCGGGACCAACGTTCCCCAGCTCAGTATAACAAGCAGGTTCGGTCAATAATCCGTATTATTATCTTGATTAAGGCGTGATATGGTCGCTACCGGGAGAGAGAGAGAAGAAAACACTCAGCGTGCGCTCTTGCAAGAATAGATTGGTTATTATTTTATCTAATCAGGATGGCTCCCACTGCTTTTTATCAAATCTTCCTTCAAACCCTAAAAGGAAAGACTAGCCGGGATTAATTACACACTACAAGTTCGCCAATCTTTCAGCCAGGCCAGTGTCGGTACTTTGAGGGAGGTCCCCCGTGCTTTCGCACGAACCTAATTAATGTAAACCTCGTTTTCCCAGAGGCGTAACCTCGTTAACACCTTTCTAGACACCTACTTGATCGGCTAATTGTAATGTGTAAAACTCTCCCAGGAGTAACTCTTACTCGCAGCGGGTATCGGGATCCAACTATCTCATAGAAGGTATGCAATCTCATTGCAAATTTCAACACATGAAATTCCCGATAATATTTTGCCCCTAACTTCTTATGACCTTGACAAAGGCCAACAAACCATAGGATGCTAGTCAAGTTCAACCCGTCATTTCCTGATTGAATTAAACCCACCCGCACGGCCCTTGACAAAGGCCAACAAGGTCGCACGACTACCCTAACCCAATCTGCATCATATGCATAAGCAGATAAGCACCAGTTAGCTACCGCACACTGCGCCTTGACAAAGGCCATTAAACGCAGCACGAATACTAACTACTACTTATCTGAAATGACGGAGGGCTACGACAGGTTTTTTCTGAAAACCTATTGCGTAATGAACTTGATATCGTTGTAGAATCAAATGATTTTTAAAATGGAGTGTTTTTTAGGCTTTTCTAGTTTTGCTAAAGGAGTCACTCCCGGTGAAGGGATCGTCGGTCCTTTCCTCGTCGAATGAGGTGCGGGATATATCATATATATCACTGTGCAAAGCAGAACTCTTAAAAGCAATCAAAAGACAAACCGAGTGTGTAGCATCTGCCAGTTATTACTAAAGGAGTCACTCCCGGTGAAGAGATCTCGGTCCTTTCCTTATCGAATAAGGTGCAGGATATATCATATATACCGTTGTGCAAAGAAAAAACTGTAGCTACCTGTTTTATTTTGAAATTCAATTCTACAACATCTTAGGTTTCTTTTATTCCATTAATCTCATTAATGAAGTCCCATCATTTAAATACCTAAACATCACAGATAAATACGACGTACACTTATGCCATCCGCATTCGCCTCGATGTCCCCTTGTGCACCGTTAGGTTAGGTAACTAACGACAGAGCGGGGCAGGGCTAGCGCGGGTGTAAAACATAAGTAACATCTATATAATATATCATATATAATATATACTGTATCTATCGCAGAACATCACATGATCACATCACAGATATCGCAGCAGAAGAATCATATGAAATATTGGATATACTAGGACGTCCGTGTTTTCAATACGAGCCAGTATAAAACACGGATTCCACGGTCGTGATGAATAGCCAATCCCACACCCCTAGACCCCTACGAGAGCGGCAAGCAACCCTGCCAATTCTAGAGATAGGAGACCCGGACTCGACTCCTCGAGTTGGTCTCCCACTGGACTCCAGAACCCGGTTACTTATGCTCCCCTCCTTGGGTCTATCCTAGTGCGGAAAAGTAAATAATATACAAAAGGTGACATCTTCCGCAACCTGGAAGTGCCCCAATAAAAGAATATTACATACAAGTTTTTACATGAATGAAAATGAAAAACACTCATCTCACATAAAAACCCCCGGCTATTCAAACACGACGATCCAATATAACATATCCAGCAACACATAACATCACATGTCATCAACGTAAGTAAATATGCGCATCCCAATTGTCGTTGACATATAGCAACGAAACCAGCGATATCACATATTACACTTACGGTCACAGAAAAGAAAGTGTAAAACTACAACAGTTGGAATCCGCAACCACCTCAGACATCGCATGCCTGACCAAATGAATTCCTTAGACATCGCATGCCTAATAATTATAAACCCCGCATTTTAGTCTCAAAATCGAAAACACTTTTCAATATCAAGTCGAGCAATTCAACAAGATTCCCGATATCCTGATCGAATGCTCGTCGCAAACTTCAGTAGACGGCCGCACCCCCGACGCCGTCGACGAAGTGCACCAAGGCGGAACACCGCTACCGCGAGCACCCGAACGGATGCTTTCGGCGACGGGGTTCTCCTACAGTCACTTGGTCGGGGCTATGGAGTGAGGCTGTCTATTAAGTTTACCCGGCGAGTATCCCCGTACGCTACGTGATTGCGACGGACTTTTGATCGCATCAAAATTCCGTGGCAACCGATCAAGTGAGACTAAAGTGCTATGTTTATAACATTCATTCAGTTATCACATAACTATTTGCAAATTCCAATTATTGTATCCCATTCCGGATAAATAGAAAATGTCAAACTTTCCGATCGAACAATCGAACACCCAATTTTTCCCGATACAGATCAACACATGAAATAAGTCTAACAACATTCCGTTCGTGCCTCAGTACCAACGGTCCAGCCGTAGAAGGGTCAAGCCAACGCCTCACATGTGGCACGCCGTACTGCCCCAAACCCTAAGGTTCAAAGGGCAGTTCAAGACGGTCACATAATCGAGTTAAGGTTTGTTGTCTTCTAGAAGGTCCATTGCGTTACTTGTACTACTTAGAACGTCGTTAAACTACGGAAAAATCCAACACTTGAAAATTTCCCGACAGGGGAAAAATTGGGTATTTATATCCGGTCGAACTTTTTAACATATTCTAAAATTTATCCGGAAAGCCACATAGACAAAATCTGATAATCCGATCGAACATTCGAATCCCCAAAACAACCCAGAAAATTCAACTTTTGAATTAATATTAAAATTCCCAGAAAATCCAGCATAATTTAATAAGAGTTACTATGCAAACAGTGGAGGATTACGTCATCAATAGGCCGCGGAACCGCCGCATAAGCCATGCTTATGCCGCGGTTCCGCCGCACATTATACTGTTCATTGGAATATTTTTGCGCCGTAATTCTTATATTTCCCTGCTGAATTTTTTAGCAATTTTTAATTTGGAAAAATCCCAGTTTTTAAAAAAAGGACAGAGAGCTATTTTGGAGTTGGGTTTCGGGTTCGTTCGGATTTCAAATTCCGTCTAGACTTCGCCTAAAGCTCTAGCTAGGCTCTGATACCACTGTAGGGTTCCTAGGCACCCTAATGAGGTCTCACAAGGCATCAACCATGCCAATTTCAAAAGTTACGGTGCCGAGAAACCCTAGTGTACGGATCGTTGGCTAGAATTCTAGGCGAAAATGAAAACTAGTTAACACTTAACTACAAGAATACGGAAATACAACCTTTGTAGATCGGTTCTCCACCTCCATAGCTCCGCAATGAAGTCTCCTCGCTGTCCTCATGCAATTCCGGGCTCTAGCGTCGGCTTCATCGGAGAAGAAGCGGGCTAGGTCATCGACGACGTGCCGAAGATGATCTACGTCGAGGCATCGCTAGATCAAGCTCCAACTTCACCAAGTCAATAAAACTTGTGAAGGAAACACACTCTACTACTTGGCAAGAGGTAGAGGATGAAGAAATAGGAGTTGGGTTTACTTTAGAATTGGATTTCTCACTCAAATACATCAATCACCATTGATGAAGAAAGCTTTTTCTTCATTGAAGAAGATGAAGAAGATGAAGAAAGAAAAATGATAAGTTAATTAAAAAGAATAGAAAAACAATACTTATCATAATTCTAACTATGGTTATGTGTAGAGAATTGACCAAGGTTAAAGGAATGGTTAGGGTTAAGGATGAGATAAGAATGGTGGACAAAGTCAAAGCTTCATGAAGCTTCAACTAAACAACAAATAAAGCCACCATTCTTTTCTCTTTTCCATTTATTTTCCAAAATGTATAAACAAATAAATAAATGAATAAATAAGTAATGGAAAAATAAAACCCTAATTATATGTTTAACCATGGTTTAATTCTTTACGCTTAACCAAGTAAACATGTATCATCAAACATGATACAAACAAGTGCACAAAAGTATATCGCATATACAATGCGCACATCCGAGTGAGAAAATCCATCTTAAGTGAACCGATACTAGTTAACGCAAAGTAATATATCAAATATATAATTATGCATTAAATCATTAAATCAACACTTGATTTAACGATCCGGTCATATCGCATATAACCGACTAGTATCCAATGTATCGGCTTATCGAATCAACCCTCGATTCGATAACTAGGTTATATTGCATATAACCATTTGACACATTCATCGCGAGAATGAAATACGGTATCACATACACGCATTATTCTCGGTCCCGCACATATCTCATATGCGCTCCTATTTCGTTTCGCTTGAGCCAGGAAACCTCTGTGTAGGACTCTAAAGACTCATCAATACGCCGGCAGCAGGTGATGATCATATCAAACACCCACAAGCCGCAAGCGGTCTGCTAAATGTAACGGCCACCCGGGTATTGAGCGATCAGAAGATCGACGAGCAAGCCCGCTCACACTCCAGTGAATCCAACCAGTAACACTATCGTACAGTCCGGTCTGATCGTCTGATATGTCGCATATCTTGCCTAGGGGTGGTATACGTCAGACCCCAATAGCTCGATAAGTCGTGTCGATATGAGGTCTATAACACTTCGAGAAACTACTGGTAACACTTACCAGTAAATCTCAGCAACCCTGGCCAGGGATTTCCTGTTATAGCCAATCGAACACAGCGCAACATCAACTCCCTATACCAGGAGAGATGAATCCCCTCCTATCGCTCATTGCCTCCATGTGACTCGGGACTGTACCCAAAAACCACCGTTTTGCACGCTCACTTGGACGTGGTAAGATGGAAATCAAAGCACAGTGGGAACCACACAAGACTCTATGACGATCTCGGGTCAACAGACTACTCTGTACCAGTGTCACCAGAGAACTGCATCTGACATGAGGTATAATACCATCTGGGAGTTCTCGGCGAGTCCGTCCAGTGTACCCAGTCTCTACTGAGCACCCGTATATCATCTCCGATGTCAAACACCAATGGATATGGGATCATCCATCGCCCATCTGTATGGATCGAGAAGGTACACGCTAGTCTACTCTGGTATATCGATGCCCCATCTCGATACACCCACGACTAGGGACTTTGAAGGATGTACTTATGGACTACCATGTCCCCACTAGTATGATCCGCATCACAGTCCGGGTAGTCAAGTACACATCCTAAGGGCTTTACCAACATGTAACAGAGAGACAATCAGTGTACACGTTAAGGTAAAGAGCAACCAGATAGCATACTATCATGTCGAGCAAGAAAGTCCTCCCTATATATGTCCCAGCATCCACTACAATATACATCCAATGTACAGTAATGGCCTCTAGGGCATACATATAACTAACAATCTCCCACTTGCACTAGGGCCATCTGTAGCAGTGGTTGTAGTATCTCATACTCAACCATCCCATAAAAGTCTCTCTCTGGGAATAGGCCTTCGTGAGTGGATCCGTCGTGTTGTCCTCTGAGTCTACTCTCCTAACCTCGATCCCTTAGAGATTAACCATCTCCATGATCAAGTGATACTGCCTTAGAATATGTCTGGATCACTGATGGGACCTGCGTTTCTTGGCATAAGCCACAACTCCATTGTCACACAATGGAAGGAACATAGTTCATCTCATGAACCAATATACATCCAAACAGCCTCTTTGGTAGCATCTTAAGTAGCGATGTAGCCTGCCTTTATCGTCTAGTATGTCACGGTGTCTAGCTTGGAACTCTTCCAACATACCGTCCCTCTACTGAGGGTAAAGACAATGCCTGCGACTGACATTCAGTCGTCTTTATCACCCTGGAACACTTCCAGTGATTCTCCCCAAGATCGATTGATACCATCTCACTACAACTAGTGAGTATCCTAACATCCAATTAGATCTATCTCATAGATCCAAAATCCAGGATTTAGTAGGTATCACTTTGATCCTATATGGAGAATCCTAGTGATAAGCGGAGATTGATCGAGCGTAGCATAGGAAACTCCTTCCCTATCAAGAGTATGTCATCCACGTACTCTATGAGGATCATTACCATACTCCCTACTACCTTTTTGTATATACAAGGTTCATCTACCATTTTGATGATGTCAAACTGTTTGACTATTACATCAAAACAGACGTTCCAACTCCGTGATGCCTGCTTTATCATATAAAACATCTTGCACACGTTTCCGCTGCTCCCACTGTCTACGAGGCCCTCTGGCTGTATACTTATAGACGCACTCTTCTAAAACATCATTTAGAAAAGCAGTCATGGCACCCAACCGCCAGATATCGTAGTTATGGTATGTAGCCGTGGAAAGTAGGATCTGGATGGACTTAAGCATAGCTACTGGAAAAGGTTTCATCATTATCCACGCCTGGTCGATGACGAAAACCTTTAACAATTCTAGCTTTGAAAGTCTCAACTTTTCCATGTACACCAAGTAATCTTCTCAAGATATACTTGCTCCTGATGGGGATTTAACCCTTCAGATATAGCAACTAAAGTCCATACTTTGTTGGTGTATAAGGATTCCATCTCAGATCGATAAACATCCAGTCATTCTTACAGAGTCTCACTCCTGATGGCCAGCTCGAAACTAGTTGGGTCATCATCTCATGATGCAATCCTCGCTCCCACTGTCATAGAGAAACCGAAGTATCTCTCAGGTGGGTGAGGAACCCTACTAGATCTAGAGGCTGAAGTTCGTTGGAATCTACTGAATCCTTTGGTTCTATCAAATCATCAGCTGTAGTTTGTATAGCTGGAACCTTTCCAGTTGTACATTACTGTATTTGCCTCGAGCTTGTCCGGATTATGCTTTTAGACATAGCCCGGAAAACCCCAAATCTTAACCATCTTAAGATATGGGCTCTTCCCTTTCCATATCACATATGAAGCGGTAGGCAACTGATTTGATTGGAACCCTATTCAATAGGTATGCAGCTTCTCAAGTGCATAACTCCCAAAAGGAAATAGGTAACTCAGTAGTACTCATCATAGAGCACACCTTATCATATAGGGTGTGATTGCTCCACCCCGATACACCATCGTGCTATGGTGTATACGGAGGAGTAATGCTGAGAGAGAATCTCATTCTCCTTTTAGAATAGTCCAGGAATTCCGTGCTCAAGTATTCTCCTCCCTGATCTCATCAAAGGACATAATACTTATACCCTTATTGGTTCTCTACTTCTAGCTTATATTCTATGAATATCTGAAAAGGTTCAGACTTGTGTTTCAACAGGAACATATGTCTGAATCTTGAGAGATTATCAGAGAACGTAATGAAGTATAAAGAACCGGTCTTGGCATGTATAGACAGGGGACCTTACATACATCATCATGTATCAATCCCAAGAGTTCAGTAACTCTTTCTCTGTTTCCAATAAACAGAGCTATGGTCATCTAATCTTTGTGACATGACTGGCAAGTTTAACAAGATGTAAATTCAAACAGATTTAAATATGCATCTATGTGTAACTTCAGCTAGTCGGGTCGCATTGATATGACCCAGTCTACAATACCTCAAGAAGGAATCGTTCATTTCTGAACTCTTCCTCTTGTGTGTGTTCCGTATACTAAGAACTGTAGTTTGATTTAGAACATCAATGCTTTTAGATAACGTGCCTGATCCGATCAACTTTTGATATAGGAAATGTTCAAAACATTATGCAACAATACAAAATTTTATCATTTCTTTACTGATAAAGAGACTGATATGATTTTGTATATCAGGTTCGGTATCTAATAACATTCGTTCAGAATCAATGTATTGGTAATACAGGGTGACAGTGACCAACAGACTTGGCTGCAACTCTTGCCCTGTTTTCTGCCTCATGAAACTTATCACCCGTTCTCAGTTCTCTACCTTTCTGTTGCATCCAAATATCAAGTAAAGAATAAGAATACTTGCATAGATCATGATGATATATATATATATAACAGCGTCCCATACCACTAATATATATACTTAGGAGTAAAACATCCAGAAAATATCATATGAAATCCATATCTCAATGCGAAATCCATGAAATATAATATATGCAACATGCAACAGTAATATGAGCATATAAGGAAAACCGCTATTTAACTGCAACAAGTTATTATATATCATGCGGTCCCAAATTTCCAAATCCAACGCAATATCATATAAAGGTGAACATGTAACTATAACAAGGTATATTGGTGGACATGTAAGTATGTATGCAAGATATACATGTAGCTATATCTCATATGTGTATATACCTGTCACTAATGGTACCCTACCATATAGGTATATGTGTAGCTAGCATGTAGGTATGGAAAGGCATATGTGTAAGCATGTAGGTATACAGGTATGCTATATGTCATATGCGCAAAGGACATGAATAAATGTCTAAATGTCACTAACCCTACAATATCACATAGGTATGTATGTTGTGCGTGTCATGGCAATTATCGACGGTGTGTGTGGCATACAATCAGTACTCGTATGACATGAACCGTCAATAATAGTGCAGTGTCCAATGGGTACAAGTCTAAGCACAACAAGTAATGATATGCAATGAAGCTATGCACAATCTATATATATGAAACTAAACATGCGGCTAACATCATATCATATCTATCCCAGATGCATAATTCCATGCGGACGATTCCCCTGTAGATGTTAAATCTACTCACAATCGATCATGGCTAAGTAAAGCTATCCACTAGCTTTCCCTTCTTCGCAGCGTCCGAAGTCCTCACCTGCGATCCTAAAATCACAAACACACCACATAAGGCTAAATACCCTGCGTCGATACAAAACAACGAAACGCAAGGATAACGTCCACAAGATAAACACACTGTGCACCCACTGCACAAAACGCGCACGATATCGGCACAATCCTAGCTAGGAATGCAAAACTACGCAACCACCAAGTCTAGACCCCAATCGTACCGATCGCGCATTCATAACACAATATAAAACGTGGAATCTAATATAAACATAACATCTCAACGTCAAAAGAAACCCATGCCTAAACTTCACCGAAATCTAGTAAGCAACATTTAATCATTTAGCTCAAAACTACAAGTTTTAACCCAAACTAGTAGTCACAATCATCTCATAATAGTATGATCAAACCATACAAACCATTACTAGAATTTTAATCATACTTAAATAGGATTTAGTAAAAGTTTAGTTTGCACTTAAACTAATTAGACAATCAGGAAAAATAACATTTAATAATCTAGCAACTAGGTTAAGTTTTCACCAAGTCTAATCTTCACACTAATCATAACCACTAACAAAACCCTAACTTGATTAACAAAACCTTTTTTCTAGAAATTCTAAATATGCAAATGAAATCTTAAATTAACATTTAATAAGCTAATTAATGATTTAAAACAACACATAGAGTTTAGAATTAGGATTTATACCTCCACAAAAGATCCATAAATTGGCAACAAATTCCAAATTTAAGCCTTCAAAAAGCTATCTTTCATGAAGATCCACGCAAGTTTTGGGTTGAAGAAAAATGGGTAATGCTTTGTTTATGAGTTTGTGTGATTAATTAAGGATTTTTGATGAATTTTTGGAGCTAAAAAGAGATGAAATGGAGTGAGGAAAAACAAAGGGCAGCAAGGTAGGGTTCGGCCAAAGCAAGGAGAGGGGGGTGTTTTGTGAAAATGTGTGGAAAATTCTAGCTAAAACCAATTAAAGCTCATTAATGCAAATAATATCTCATGCCACCTCATTTCCTTTTTCTTTAAATTTTCATTTTAATTCACAAATATCTAGATATTTTGGATGGATGGATTAATACTTAATCAAGTGATTAAGTTAGCATAGATTCACTTTAGTAGTAATTAACCCAAACCAAAATTATAATTACCACTAATTAAGTGCATATTTAACAACTTAAAATAATATTTTAATTAGGGAAAAATATTAAATGCATCAAAATTACAAATGACTTACAAAAACCCGCAAACTAGCAATTTCCTAACTAAACTAGGTGCAGTGAATTTTATACTGCAAAAAGATCGCTTCTAGGTTTTTACGGAAAACACCGACTATATTACCCTAAAAACGGAAAATAGCTTAAACGATTTCCAAAACGTTACAATCTTTTTCCCTTAAAGAAATTCGGTCCCCGAATTAAAATTCTTACTATGCTAACCTTCAAAGAGATGAGTGCCAAAATTTCACATCTCGCTCGCAGCCTCTCAAGTGATCACCTCACTAGACGGCCACACCAAATAACCTTCACAGATGGCAAGACCCTTGACCGAAGTTTCTCCACCTGCCGATCCACTAGCACTATCGGCTGCCGGTGAACGAAAAGATCGCGTCCAAGCTAAATGGTCCAATGCTTAATCATGTGATAAAGGTCATGAAGGTATTTGCAAGTATCAACACAAGGAATACAGGGTGATACTCAAAAATCTGGGCGGAAGTGCCATATCATAGGCAACGGTACTAACTCACTTCAAGGATCACAAAAGGACCTCCAATTCTGAGACTAGGCTTTCCAAAATTCAATACGCCATTTCATCGGAAAAATTCGTAGGAATACATGATCTCCCACTGCGAACTCAAGTCTGCGACAACGACGGTCGGCATAAGACTTCTGTCTGCACTGGGCTGCTTTCATCCTGACCTGAATCCCCTGGATCTTCTCCGTAGTCTCATGACTAGCTGGGTCCAAAAATCCTACTCTCGCGGAGTTAGAAAAACAGACCGGCGATCGACATAACCTACCACACCAGGCCTAAAAGTTGCCATTTGAAACGCCTCCTGATAACCGTCATCGAAGGAGAACCCTATCAATGGCAAGTGACGATCCCAACTGCCAACAACAATTAGTACGTACGTACAAGCATATCCTCCAGAGTCTGTATAGTCCGCTCTATCTGACCATCGGCCTAAAGATGGAAAAGCGGAGGTAAAGCTCAACCAGTACCTAAGACTTCCAACAGCTTCTGCCAACGACGGCTAGCAAACTGGGTGCCTATGTCGGATACAACGCATGAAGGAACTTCGTGCAAACGCACAAACTTATCGAAGAACAAATGAGCAAACTAAATATAACCGGACAACAATCACCCAAATGGAGTCATACCCTCGACTAGTTCAGGGTAGACCCACAACGAATTTCATGGAGATCTGCTCCTATTCATACGCTGGAACGGTAAAACGGTTGCAACTCTCCAGCCGGCCTCAAATGCTCAACCCTAGCTCGCAGACAAGCCAAGCATCTCAAAATGAAATCCGAAACTTCACTCTTCACCCCTACCCACCAGTAACCAACTCTCAAGTCACGTTATATCTCGGTGGCACTTGGATGAACACTGAAAGCTGACTGATGTGCCTGCTCTAGGACCTCGCGTCTCTACCCATTAGTATCGGGTACACGCCATCAAGTCCCTAACATAGCACACCCTGATCATAAATCAAGAACTCTGAATCTTTACCCTGCCGAACATGCTCAAAATCTCAAACAAATGAGCATCGGCGGGTTGTGCCTCACGAAAACGATTAAGTAAAAGTGGACGGGCGCGGACATGAGCAAGCTGTCCCTAAGAAAAGGCGAACTACACAATACTCATCTGTTGCACAAGAACTGTAAATCTATAGAAGACTGTCTCTGAACTGCTCACAACTGGAACAAGCACCCCGGGCCTACGACTCAAGCATCAGTTACCACAATCGCCTCGCCATGGGTAAATAAAAGATCTTACAATCACAGTCCTTCACAAGCTCTATCCAATGGCACTGTCTCAACAATCAAAACCCGCTGCAGGAAGATTAAGCTCTGGTGATCCGTGAAAATCCGACACGACTCTCCGAACAAGTAGTGTCCCCAAATCTCCAGCGCAAACCACCACGGCCATTTCCAGATCATGAGTGGGATAATCCTGCTCGTACCTCCTCCAACTGTCGGGAAGCATAAGCGATAACTCTATAATACCACATCAGTACACAATCGAGCCCCACTCGCGAAACATCACAATAAACGACAAAGTCGCCCGATCCAGAAAGTAAAGATAGAACCGATGCAGTCGTCTACCAAGTCTTCAACCACTGAAAACTCAGCACGCATGCCTTAGTCTAAAGAAAAGGAACTCCCTCCCTGGTCAGTCCGGTCAACGGTGCAGCGAATACACAAGAATCCTGCACGAAACGGCGGTAAAAACCGGCTAAGCCCAAAAATCTGCGGACCTCTATCCCTGATCAGGTATGGGCCAAAGCTATACGGCCTCAATCTCCTTCGGGTCCATACGAATACCGTCTCCCGTAACCCCATGACCTAGGAAGTCAACACTATCAAGCCTGAAAGAACACTCCGAGAATCTAGCAAACAGCTGGTACTCTCCCAATGTCTGCAAAGCAATTCTCAAGTGCTGCTCACATTCCTCACGACTCTTGGAAGAGACCAGAATGTCATCTATAACACAACAATCCACTGGTCAAGGAACGGCCTGAGAAACCTGGTTCGTCACATCCATGAATGCTGCTAGGGCACTGGTGAGTCCAACGACACCACCAAAACTCACAAAGCCCATAGCGCACATAAAAGCAGTCTTCGGAATGTCATCACTCCGAATCCACAACTAATGATGACCTGATCCCAAAAAAACATAGAAAAATGTCTCGCGCCCTGGAGCTGATCGAACAAATCGTCAATGCGAGGTAAAGGATGCCTAATCCGCACCGTAATTCGGTTCAATTGACGATCAATCAATACACAATCTCAAACTGCCGTCCTTCTTCTTGATGAACAGAGTAGGAGCTCCCCAAAGCGAAACACTCGGACGCACAAGTCCCCCTATCTAGCAACTCTGCAGCAGATCTTTAAGCTCTCTAAGCTCCCCCGGCTTATCTGGAACAACGTCGGAAAATCTCACCCACAAGAAACCGGGTCCAACGAGCCCACTGTGGGTCCGGTATCACGAATGAGAGCCGAGAATCCTCGACATCCTCTCCTCAAAAGCCGACTAGCGAAAAAGGCTGAATTCAAGCTGTGAGAGGCGGCACCACTGTCCTCCTACACAACAAGAACTGACTCGCCGGGAAAACAAAAACCTGACTGTTTTCTCGTGGCAGTCCACCGACGCATAGCACGTAGCTAACCAGTACGTGCCCCGGAGAACATCAAAGTCCAACATCTCTAGAAGGAACAAATCGACGGACTAATTTTTATCTCCTACCCAATTGACATATAACCGAAACACGTGTCGCGCAACCAAAGGATCGCTAACAGGAGTGACACAACAAACGGTTGATCTAACATACACAACTCTCGGCCCAACCACGACACAAAGTGTGTAGAACAAATGAGTGCTTAGATCCCGAATTAAACAAACATGCGCATCAAAAGAACATGAAGAAAAGATTACCAGAAAACTCTGCATTGGACGCCCGCGCATCCCGATGAGTAGAAGCAAACGCTCGTGTCTGCCCTCTACCCACAACTGGTTGAACTCTTCCTCTACCAACCTGTACTCTCAGAACAAAACCCTCCGCGACCACGACCTCTCTGAACATAAGTCTAACGCGGATCAACAACATGCGACTCTCCCTGAGGTGAAGGTGGTAAGGTATCATGTGGTACAGCTGTCCTCCTCTGGCGTACCAGAGTACAATCTCTGACGAGGTAATGGAAACTCCCGCACCGGAAACATCCATACGATGGCTGCTGATCCTCCTGGGGATAAGAGCTAAACGAATGTCCTCGTCTAAAGCCTCTGCTACTCCCACGACGTAAACGAAATTAGTCGCGGCGACTAAGCCTCTGTCTCTAGGCTACACTTGTATGAGCCCTCTTCGGTCTCGGAACCCCCAAAGTCTCGGGAAGACGTTCCTCAGCTAAACGGGCTGCATCCACTGCTGCTGTATACATGACACAATACTGTGTGCTGATAGCAAGGAATAACTGGGTAACAAGGGTGGCAACCTCCTGTCGCTGCGCTTGATTGGCCTCAACCAACGACCTCATCATCTGGCGCAAGTCCTGCATATCTGCCTCAAACCTCGCGATACGATCTATCCAAGGCGGATCAAACTGCTCCTGAACAATGAGCGTACCGTCCCGGTCAGTCCTCGTCCCAAACGAGTCAACTCTGACCTCGGCTCTCGCTGCCTCTCTCTGAGCCCTCATAGTCATCGGCAGAAAAAGGCTATAAATGGAAATAGGATTCTATATGAACACAGAAATCGAATCACAAGGATATGTATCATCAAGGAAGGAATTTCAAGCAATTAGTACTTAGGTCACTTTAGGCGGAGTACTGTGTCGTAAGTATGCCGCGGATATACACACGCTATATCACTCTGCTTAGGCTACATACTCCATCATACCAAGGTCATCCTACACTCCGAAAGGTAAAACCTAGCGCTCTGATACCAACTTTGTCACGACCCAAAATTTGGCACGTGATGGCCCTTAAACTACGTAACGTTTACAGACGTAACGCAATTCAAGTAAGCCGAAAACGCAGCAATCTAAACTATCAAAAGTAGTAAGTGATAAGAACATTGTTAAAACTTTGTAAATTTTCAAGTACAAATTCTTTCAAGTCCAATTTACTTTCTTAAAAAATTTTGGCAGCACCTCCTTTGTAAAAAATAGCCCCAAAAATGGGTACATACAAATATATAAGTAAAGCATCCTCAACGGGAGCAAAATCCACGTCCAAAGGCGGAAATAACCACCACAGCAGATATACGACGCCGCAGCGAAGAAATAAAAGATGATATAAATAAAACTACATAAAAGACATCCTGAGTCACTAAAAATATACAATATCGTCCTCACATCTCATCTCTAAGTCAATACTTGAAAGTGGTATATGGAGAGTATTAGATACAACAAATATAAAATGAGCAACACCAGATAACCACAAAAACCCACCTATAGCAAAACTGTACCCAGCCAGCCATAGCGGTATCCACTGCAAGATGATACGATAGATGAAAACCCTGTCACGACTGCTCTGAGGGACAACATGTACAACCCTGTGGCACAACGGGGGTGAGTTGTCAACTCGTGATGAGTAAATAACATATGCAGTTAATCATAAGTATGCACGTACTGCGCTAATCTATCACATGCATGCTGATAGCAATAAACAGCAATATATATGCAACAGTCATGAAAGGTACTCTATCAGGTACTACTAATACATGAAGCAATGCATATCAAATAAATGCGGAGTATGGGATAAAACATGTCATCCTCAAGGAATCCTCATCGTGGCAGGACCAGTGTCCATCAAGACAATCTAAATCCCAAATTCCTCAAATCGGCCATCGGATCGGCCCTCATATCAGCCTTCAGATCGGCCATCATGTCGTCCATCAGATCGGCCCTCATATCCTGTAAGTCTGATGAAACCTGAGTGTCTAACATCGACACCTGAAAACATCATGAAAACTAGTGTCTAGCACCGACACATAAATACATACGTTCCTCGAATCCTAAGTGTCAAACAACGATACTTGTGATCCACATATCGGTTTATACGTTCCTCGAATCCTAAGTGTCAAAAACCGACAATTGTGATCCACGCATCGGTTTATACGCTCCTCGAATCCTAAGTGTCAAACACCGACACTTGTGATCCACACATCGGTTTATAAAACAAGTCTCAGAGTGAAGTGCATCCAAATATCAAGTAAAGAATAAGAATACTTACATAGATCATGATATACATATATATACATATATAACAGCGTCCCATACCACTAATATATATACTTAGGAGTAAAACATCCAGAAATATCATATGAAATCCATATCTCAATGTGAAATCCATGAAATGTAATATATGCAACATGCAACAGTAATATGAGCATATAAGGAAAACCGCTATTTAACTGCAACAAGTTATTGTATATCATGCGGTTCCAAATTTCCAAATCTAACGCAACATCATATAAAGGTGAACATGTAACCATGACAACGTATATTGGTGGACATGTAAGTATGTATGCAAGATGTACATGTAGCTATATCTCATATGTGTATATATCTGTCACTAATGGTACCCTACGATATAGGTATATGTGTAGCTAGCATGTAGGTATGGAAAGGCATTTGTGTAAGCATGTAGGTATACAGGTATGCAATATGTCTTATGCGCAAAAGACATGAATAAATGTCTAAATGTCACTAACCCTACAATATCACATAAGTATGTATGTTGTGCGTGTCATGGCAATTATCGATGGTGTGTGTGACATACAATCAGTGCTCGTACGACAGAATCGTCAATAATAGTGCAGTGTCCGATGGGTACAAGTCTAAGCACAACAAGTAATGATATGCAATGAAGCTATGCACAATCTATATATATGCAACTAAACATGCGGCTAACATCATATCATATCTAGCCCAGACGCATAACTCCATGCGGGTGATTCCCCTGTAGATATTAAATCTACTCACAATCGATCCTGGCTAAGTAAAGCTAACCACTAACTTTCCCTTCTTCACAGCGTCCGAAGTCCTCGCCTGCGATCCTAAAAACACAAACACACCATATAAGGATAAATACCCTGCGTCAACACAAAACAACGAAACGCAAGGATAACTTCCTCAAGATAAATACACTGTGCACTCACTGCACAAAACGCACACGATATCGGCACAACCCTAGCTAGGAATGCAAAACTACGCAACCATCAAGCCTAGACCCCGATCGTACCGATCGCACATTCACAACACAATATAAAACGTGGAATCTAATATAAACATAACGTCTCAACGTCAAAAGAAACGCACGCCTAAACTTTACCGAAATCTAGTAAGCAACATTTAATCATTTAGCTCAAAACTACAAGTTTTAACCCAAACTAGTAGTCACAATCATCTCATAATAGCATGAGCAAACCATACAAACCATTACTAGAATTTTAATCTTACTTAAATAGGATTTAGTAAAAGTTTAGTTTGCACTTAAACTAATTAGACAATCGGGAAAAATAACATTTAACAATCTAGCAACTAGGTTAAGTTTTCACCAAGTCTAATCTTCACACTAATCATAACCACTGACAAAACCCTAACTTGATTAACAAAACCCTTTTTCTAGAAATTCTAAATATGCAAATGAAAACTTAAATTAACATCTAATAAACTAATTAATGATTTAAAACAACACAGAGAGTTTAGAATTAGGATTTATACCTCCACAAAATATCCACAAATTAGCAACAAATTCCAAATTTAAGCCTCTAAAAAGCTATCTTTCATGAAGATCTATGCAAGTTTTGGATTGAAGAAAGATGGGTAATGCTTTGTTTATGAGTTTGTGTGATTAATTAAGGATTTTTTATAAATTTTTGATAAATTTTTGGAGCTAAAAAGAGATGAAATAGAGTGAGGAAAAACAAAGGGCAGCAAGGTAGGGTTCGGCCAAAGCAAGGAGAGGGGGGATGTTTTGTGAAAATGTGTGGAAAATTCTGGCTAAAACCAATTAAAGCTCATTAATGCAAATAATATCTCATGCCACCTCATTTCCTTTTTCTTTACATTTTCATTTTAATTGACAAATATCTAGATATTTTGGATGGATGGATTAATACTTAATCAAGTGATTAATTTAGCATAGATTCACTTTAGTAGTAATTAACCCAAACCAAAATTGTAATTACCACTAATTAAGTGCATATTTAACAACTTAAAACAATATTTTAATTAGGGAAAAATATTAAAATGCACCAAAATTACAAATGACTTACAAAAACCCGCAAACTAGCAATTTCCTAACTAAACTGGGTGCAGTGAATTTTATACTGCAAAAAGACCGTTTCTAGGTTTTTACGGAAAACACCGACTATATTACCCTAAAAACGGAAAATCGCCTAAACGATTTCCAAAACATTACAGAGACGAAACCCCTCCTATCGCTCATTGCCCCCATGTGACTCGGGACTGTACCCAAAATCCACCTTTTAGCACGACTCCTTTGAGCCGTGGTAGGGAGAAAATCAAAGCACTGTGGGAGACACACAAGACTCTATGACGATCTCGGGTCTACAGAGTAACCTGTAGCAGTGTCACCTGAGAACTTCTATCTGACGATAGGTATAATACCAACTAGTAGTTCTTGGCAAGTCCTGTTCGGTGTACCCATTCTCTAATGAGCACATGTGTACAATATTTGATGTCAAACACCAATGGATATGGGATCAATCATCGCCCCTATACATGGTCAAGAAACGTACACACTAGTCTACTCTGGTGTATCGATGCCCTGTCTCGATATACCCTCGACTAGGAACAATTTAAAGGATGTGCTTGTAGACCGCCCAGGTCCCAGTAGTATGATTCGCATCATAGTCTTGGTAGTCAAGCTTACACCCTAAGGGCTTTATCAACATGTATATGAGAGACAGTATAATAATACCAGTGAACATGTTAAGATAAACATAACCAGATAGCATACTATCATGTCGAGCAAGAAAGTCATATATATATATATAATATATATATATATATATATATATATGTCCAAGCATCCACTATAATATACATCAATATATAATAATGTCTTCTAGGGCATATATATCCCTAACAATTGATGTGGAGGGGGTGGAGCTTGCAGGTCATAATCCGCTAATCCCATAAGGCGGATATTATATAAACCAAAATGTTTCTCGACCGATTGAATAGAGGAGTCAACGGTGGTATTAATACTGGCATCTTCAATGATCTTTGTGATCACTGTACCGTAATAAAGATTTGATTTGGAATTTGGAAAACTCCATATCGAATTGATGATAAATAAGAGAAAGTTTACTTTGATTTGAGTCAACACACAATAAGTAAAGAGTTTGTGTGTTAGTATAATCTTATCTCTACCACCGGATTTAAGATACATGGTGTGACCCAAAAGAAATGCGAAGACACGGGCTTATGGTGTAAGAGTTTGGGTGAGAGGATCAAACATTAATAATAATCATATACATTTCAAATATATATATTCATATGCTCCCCTAAACATATGCACATTATTTCTCCTCCTTTTTGGAAATATCAAAAAAATTTAAGCACGGAGGAAGAAATATGAAATATTAGGAAGCATAAGAATAGTTTTCATAAAAAAATAATAATAATATATGCATGGAACTTAAAGATGCAATGAGATAACATTAATCAAGCAAATGACATAAGTTCAGCATAATCAAACAAACTAAATAAGTTCAAATAAGCAAACTACATGGGTTTAAATACAACCAAATGCATAATCCTTATACGGAAGCCTATGAAACAAAATAACAAAGATAAAGTAACTACTCGTCGTCCTGAGGTGGCTGCTCGTAGTCCATCGGTGGGTGATAGATAAAAGGAGCGGTGGAGGATATGAAGAGTGAGCGTATTGATAGTCGAAGTGATAATCGATACGGGCATTAGTTTCATCGAGTCGAGTGTTGAGATTATCAAAACGAGTGTTGAAATTTAGATTCAAATCATCGAAACATTGGAAAAGATGGTGCTCAAAGTTTTGAAAATAGAATGGAAGCAGTTGTTGTTGTGGTTGCGGTTATGGCTCAGGTTCAATTGGAGGATATGGTGAAGATTGATGTGGAGGAGGTGGAGCTTGCATGTCATAATCCGCTAATCTCATGAGGCGGACATTATAGAAACCAAAATGTTTGTCGGCCGATTGAATAGAGAAGTCAATGGTGGGATCAATACCGGCATCTTCAATGATCTTTGTGATCACTTTGTCATAATAAAGATTTGATTTGGAATTTGGAAAACTCCACATCAAATTGACGATAAACAAGTGAAGGTTTACTTTGATTCGAGCCAACACACAAAAGTTAAAAAGTTTGTGTGTTAGTGTAATCTTATCTCTACCACCAGATTTAGGATACACGGTGTGACCCAAAAGAAATTCCAAGACACAGGATTGTGTAAGAGTTTGGGCGAGAGGATCATTGAATAAATGAGAGTAATCATTACCGTGGAGGAGTCCTCTTTTGTAATATCGGGTGGAAAGTGAAAAAATGTGGATAGATTGTAACGATAAATATCCACACCTTCGTTAGGAACCTGAAGAATCCTAGCGAGGGATGCGGATGAGATAGTGATTGTGCGGCGTGTAACCGAGTATGAAGAACGGTGACATCGTCTTAGTTACTAATTAAGTTAGAATAAAAGAGATGGAAGAAATTTACATGGGTGGAACAATCAAGATGAAGAAAAGGAACCCAATCTTGAAATTGGAGTAAAAGAGTGAATTGGAAATGGACGATTTTGTTGTGACGAACGAAAGAGCCAGTAACGATTCGCTTCTTAACTAAGCGGTCATAAACAGTGGAGGCTTTTAGGTCGATGAAGGAGAACAAGACATATTCTTCTTCGACTTCTTCTTCTTCATCGGCTTGTGCTTGCATCGTGTCCTCGGTCACTTGAGTGTAGGTCTCATCTTCTTCTTCGTCGTAAGAATCGCTCTCGGATTCTTTTATTGGTTGTGGTGGAGGAGCACGGCAACGATGCTTTCTTTTTTACGATTCACCAACTTCAACATTCTTAGTGCGAACTATTTTGAAGAGTTTGGAAAGTGGAGAAATTAAGATTTGAGTAAGAATTTTAGAAGGAAAAAAGAGAAAATATATGATATTATGAGGGTTTGGTAGTGAAGAAATGAATAAACAGGAGTTGAATGGACGTTCTAGATGTAAAGGAACGAATCCAAGAAATGATTTTTCAAGAAAGGGTCAGTTTGGTTCAGAATTTTCGATGCATGGACGCCCATAGCCAAATGGACGTTATAATGGACGTCCATTAAGGCGTTCCTGCACACAGTTTTTAGAAAAACAGTGCATGAGGTATTTAGATGAAAAGATGGATTTAAGGATTTGGTTGGTGTCTAAACTTGGTTGTTAATATGTGTGTGTGTGTGTGTGTGTGTGTGTGTGCGTGTTTTATAAGAATTAATTAATATATAACAAGCAAATTAAAGGAAAAACAAACACATTCATTTCATTAAAGTAAAAGCTCACGGATACAAACCTATACTAATACCAACATAAAAATAAACCACCACCACAACAAAAACAAACAAATATACAATAAAACAAAGAAGTACATAGGGTTAAAACAAAGAAAATTAGAAGCGAGGGAGATACTTCCAAAATTCGGTTATTTTTGTCTCTCTCTCTCTCTCTTTGATAAACTCCCCCTGGATCCTGTCAGACGCCTGAATTTGAGTGTCGTGGGTCTCAACTCGGGTGAAGAACATTATACGGTCATTGGGAGCAGGATGAACGTAAAAAAGATCATTTTCTTCATTCCCAAAGCCATTTGGGTTATGGTAATATCGATTTTCATTACGACCGTTAGAAGGCGGTCCTTGATTTGGCGGATCAATGAGATGGGGTTCTTTGTCGACTGGAGGAGTAGGAAAAGTGTACTCTTTGAATGGTTCTTCCGAGGGATCATTTTCAAACGAGGGCGTTGAAGGGGATTTTGGTAATGTGAAAGGAAGAACTTTCGACGGGTTTTGAGAGAATCAAGCTGGAAAGGTTTGTTCATCTTTAATTTTGACGTCCTGTTGCTTCGAAGATGGAGAACCTTTCTCAATCATAGGGGTGTTCCTAGTGGCCATTGTTCTTTTGGACATGGTTGTATATATTGTGTAGGTTTTGGAGAAGAATAGAGTGAACACAAGTGATTTGAGAATCAAAGTGTGTTCATATTTATTTATAGATGAAATTTTATGGTTCTAAAAACTGATAAACAGTTTTAAAAACGTTTAAGAGTTTGAATTTCAAAAATTCAAATATTTATACATCGAAATTTCACAAAACTGCTATGCAGTTTTATGAACAAACACACCTATGGACGTCTATTATGGACATCCATATGGGACATCTATATCCCTAAAAGTCTTGAAATAAAATTAAAATTTTCTAAGTGTTGGTGTTCTTATTGTATATAATTAAGTTTCTTGTTCTAACATATTGAGTTCACCTCATTCTTTGCAAAACAACTTTTATCTAAAGGTTTGGTGAATATATCAGCCAACTGTGAGTTAGTCGGTATATATTCAAGAACAAAATCACCTTTGTGATAATGATCTCGTAGAAAGTGATATCTAACATCTATGTGTTTGGTTCGACCATATTGGTCAGCATTTTTGATCATTTGGACTGTGTTAGTATTATCACAAAATATCGGTATCTAAGAGACAATTTCCTTATAGTCTTCTAAAGTATAATTGATCCAAAGACTTTGTGCACAACATGAATCGGCGGTAATATATTCTGTTTCAGCAGTAGACAGTGCTACTGATACTTGTTTCTTGTATTCCATGATACAAGGCGGTTTTCTAGAAAATGATATGTACCGCTAGTACTTTTTCTGTCAGTTTGACCCCCAGCATATTCAGCATCCAAATAACTTGTTAAGTAGAACACGTTATTCTTGAGATACCATAATCCTAGATTAATAGTGCCTTGATGATATCTAAACATTCTCTTGATAGCTATTAAGTGTGATTCTTTATGATCTGCTTGGAATCAAGCATAAAGGCACAAGCTATACACAATATCCGGTCTACTAGCAGTCAAATACAATAAACTGCTAATCATATCTTGGTAGAGTCGTATATCTACCTTTTTCCATATTCATCCTTGGTTAGTTTAGTAGTTGTTGCCATCGGGGTCTCGCATGTCTTTGCATCCTATAAACCGAACTTTTTGATAAGTTCCTTAGTGTACTTGGCTTGAGAGATGAATAGTCCTTCTTAACTTTGTTTGATTTGAAGTCCGAAGAAGAAATTTAATTCTCCCATTATACTCATCTCAAACTCATCCCGCATTGACTTTGAGAATTCTTGGCAAAATTGCTCGTTAGCAGAACCAAAAATTATGTCATCATCTGAACGACTATGATATTTTTTCCGTGCATTTTGGTGAATAGGGTTTTGTCAACAATACCTTTTATATAGCCTATTTTTATTAGGAATGTACTCTGTCTCTCATACCAAACTCTAAGTGCTTGTATGAGACCGTACAATACCTTTTCTAAGTTGTATACGTATTCAAGGTGTTTATAATCTTCAAAACCTGGTGGTTGTGCTACGTAAACCTTTTCTTCTATCCCACCATTCAAGAATACACTTTTGACGTCCATTTGAAATCTTTAAAGTTCATGAAACAAGCGAAGGCTAACAATATCTTGATGGCCTCGAGTCTTGCTATGAGTGCGTAAGTTTCATCATAATCAATTACTTCAACTTGATTATAATTTTGAGCAACTAGACGTATTTTGTTCCTTACGATATTCCCTGACCCATCTAACTTATTTTGAAAAACCCATTTAGTACCAATAATTGGTCTATCTTTGGGTTTTGGAATTAGTTTCCAAACTTTATTTCTTTCAAGCTGGTTTAACTCTTCTTGCATTGCATCTATCCAATACCCATAATTCTCAGCTTCTTTAAAGTTCTTCGATTCTATTACCGAAATAATGGTCAAGTTGATGCATAAGTTAAATGTTGATGATCTAGTAACCACTCCTTTGTCAATATCTCATATGATTAAGTCCTTAGGGTGGTCTTTGTTGAATTACCAATTTTCGGAAGAGAAGTATAAACAACTTGCTCTTGTTGTTCCATTTGATTGATTTCAACTTTTTTTTATCTAATGATGAATTATCCAAACCTTTTGTTAAGATTGGATCATCATCTAAGATAGATTCAAAGTTAAGGAGTGGTTTCGTTAAATTGAATGTGCATACTTTCTTGAATAGTTAAAGTTCGTTTATCATGATAGGCTTTGCTAATCATAGAGTAACCAACAAATATACCTTCATCATATTTAGAATCAAACTTTCCTAAGTTTTCTAAGCTAGTTAGTATATAGCACTTACATCCAAAAACTTTGAAGTATTTAACATTGGTTGTTCTTCCATAAAATAATTCATAAGGTATTTTATTTAAGTATTTTCCAATTATTGCTCAATTTATTATGTAGCATGAAGTGTTAATTGCTTCAGCCCATAGATATTTTGGTAAGTTGTTTTCATTGCGCATGGTGCGCGCCATTTCTTATAAGGAACAATTTTCCTTTTCAACAACTCCATTTTGTTGTGGAGTTCTGGCATAAGAAAATTCATGTTTGAACTCTTTCTTATAACAATATTTTTCGAATATTTGGTTTTCAAACTCTCCACCATGATCATTTCATAATTTAGATATTCTTAAATTCGTTTCGTTTTGAATTTGTTTAGAAAAGTTTTTAAAAGTATTAAAAATTTCGTTTTTGGTTTTAAGAAGAAAACCGAAATAAACCTTGAGAAATCATCTATTATTACGTATGCATAATATTTGCCTCCCAAACTTGCATTGCTACTGGGACAAAAAATATTCATAAGAAGCAATTGTAATGGAGTGTTAGTTGAGACATTATTCTTAAGTTTAAATGATATTTTAATTTGTTTTCCTCTTTAGCAGGTATCACACAATCTATCTTTTATAAACTTTATTTTGGGGATGCCTTTGACTAGATTATTCTTTGTGATTTTGGATAAAATATCCATTGAACAATGACCTAATCTTCTATTCTAAATTAACAAATCTATTTCATTGTTTACCATTAGACACTTAATATCAGGAGTTTTAAACTCTTGAGTGTAAATAATACATATGTTGTGATATCTTTTACGGGTTAGAACTACTTTATTATCATATAATATTTTGCAAATATCTTTTTCAAAATTAACATTATAGCCTCTATCACAAAATTGTTTTACACTAAATAAATTATGTTTTAAATTTTCTATGTATAATACGTCTTTAATTATTTTTGAATTAGATGTATTATTAAAGGAAATATCACATTTACTGATAATCTTGCCTTTGTTATTATCTCCAAAAGTGGTATTGCCACTTTCTTCTTTTGATAGCGTCTCAAAGTTTGGAATGTTTCCAGTTATATGCCTCGAGCATCTGCTATCAAGGATCCATCGACTGTTACGTCTTCGGAAGTCCTGCAGCACAGGAAGAAGAAAGTGTGACTTTTGGAACCCATATCATTTTTGGTTTATTTAGGCTTGTTTTAGGAGAAAAGTAATATTTGCACGTTGCGTTGTTTTTAATATTACAATATTGTGAAATATGCCATATTGTGCAACAATAGTCACACATGGAGTGGGCGTATATATTACCATATCTATAATAATATTTATGCCAAAAAGCATTGGTTTTTGGAACTAACTTAGAGTATTTATCGTAACCTATATTTTTTTTCTTACACTATTTTATGGATTGTCCTAACATGATATCTAATTATCTTTACTTTTAGTAAATTTTTAAAGCATTTTATCCTTTAAATCTACTTTTCTTTTAAGATCAAAGATTTCAAAATTTAATGTATTGTTAGTTTCAACTAAGTTTTCTTTAGTTAATGTTATGGATTTTATTTTATCGTTTAAATTTTCATTTTCTAATTTAATTTTCTTTAGTTCTTCTTGAGTTGATATTTCTAAATTATTTTTAGCAGATAATTTTGACTTTAAAATCTTATATTTAGAATTAACTTTATCATAATTTTCCTTAAGATAATAACAAAGACTTATCAAATCTACTTTACTAAGAGATTCTACATCAAATTCATTATCAATTACCTCATCATCTAATGCCATGAAGCACATGTTGGCAATTTCTTCGGTTTCTGAGTCACTGGAATTTGTATCGTCCCAAATGGCTTGAAACAACCGCTTCTCTGATTTCTTCTTTGACTTCCATATAGGGTTGTATAACACCATGACAAGGTTTAGGAAGGCATCACACATGCGATTTTATAAATTTTTGGGATGCTATGAAACCCTAACCAAGATCTTAACTAGAAAATTAGGGTTAACTTTGTATGTAAACAACTTTACATCTAAGTGATAGGGATTACAACCTTTGTAGTCCGTTCCTTCGCTTCATAAGCTCCAAGTTGTGGTCCCTTCGCTGAGATCATCAAGCTCCCGGACTCTAGAGAGGCTCTATGAGGTGAATGATGCATCTTACTTGAAGTCTTCGAAATCCAAGACGATCTATCTTGAGGAAACACAAACTCAAGCTAACTCTTCACTAATTATGAATTAGTGAAGCTAACACACTAATCTATATGGCTAGTATAGAAGAGGATGATGAAGTAGGAATTTTGCTTTCTTTAGTTTTCTTTTTCTCAATTTATTTCATCACCATTGAAAAAGCTAGCAAGCTTTTTAGGAAGAAGAAGATGAAGTGATGAGAATAAATATTGTGTGTGGTTAGAAATGCAGCCCAAGGTCAAGTATATCATCCTTAACCCATGTAGAGACTTAACCATTAGCTATGGTTAAAGGTATACTTGATAAATATCTTAAGCAAGACAAAAAGAGTGGACAAAGTCAAAGAAACTACAAGCTTCTACAAGCTTCATCCATGAACATTATCCACAATATTTGAATTACTTAATGATAAATATAAACCCTAATATTAACCCTAGTATAGCTTAACTCTAATAAACCCTAGTTGCATTTATAACCAAGCATGTTACAATTATACATATCACATATATATAATTAAGTAACAAAAGAATACATTTAACATGTATCACATATATATTAATGTATCCAAAATGAGAAAAAGAATTACTTAAGTGAGCTTATATTAGTTAGTGTAATATAATATATCATATATATAATTATACATTAAATCATCGAATCAATAAGTGATCCGATAATCTGGCTATATCACATATAACCGACTAATATATAAAAATGTATCATTTCATCGAATCAACACTTGATCCGATGACCCCGCTATATCTCATATACCCGGCCGATATCACATATCGCGAGATTAGAATACGGTATCACATATCATATTTTTCTCGGTCCCGCACATATCGCATATGTGCTCCTACTCCATTTTGCCTGAGCCAGGAAACCTCTGTGTAAGACTCTAAAGACTCGTCAATACGCCGGCAGTAGGTGATGATCATATCAAACACCTACAAGCTGCAAGCGGTCAGCTAAACATAACAGCCATCTGGGTATTGAGCGACCAGAAGATCAACAAGCAAGCCTGCACGCGAATCCAGTCAGTAACACTACCATACAGTCCGGTCTCTTCGTATGATATGTCGCATATACAGCCTAGGGGTGGTAAAACGTCAGACCCCAATAATCGATAAGTCGTGTCGATGTAAGCCTCATAACGGGTCGAGAAACTACTGAGAACTCTTACCAGAAAATCTCCATATCATCCCTGGCCAGAGACTTCCAGTTATAGCAAATCGAACACAGCGCAACATCAACTCCCAATACCGGGAGAGACGAAACCCCTCCTATCTCTCATTGCCTCCATGTGATTCGGGATGTACCCAAAAGCCACCATTTTGCACGTTCTCGTGAACGTGGTAAGGTGGAAATCAAAGCACAGTGGGAATCACATAAGACTCTATGACGATCTCGGGTCTACAGACTAACTTGTACCAGTGTCACTGGAGAACTGCTATCTGACGATAGGTATAATACCATCTAGGAGTTCTTGGCGAGTCCGTTCAGTGTACCCAGTCTCCACTGAGCACCTGTACCCCATCTTTGATGTCCAACACCAATGGATATGGGATCATCCATCGCCCATCATATGGGTCAAGATGCGTGTACGCTAGTCTACTCTGGAGTATCGATGCTCTGTCTCGATACACCCTCGACTAAGAACAGTTATAGGATGTACTCGTGGACTACCTTAGCCCCACTAGTATGATCTCATCATAGTCCTAGTAGTCAAGTACAGATCCT
This sequence comes from Agapanthus africanus, assembly GCA_030015575.1. Classification (NCBI taxonomy): domain Eukaryota; kingdom Viridiplantae; phylum Streptophyta; class Magnoliopsida; order Asparagales; family Amaryllidaceae; genus Agapanthus; species Agapanthus africanus. The sequence continues at coordinate 477,611,508 of CM057346.1, read as the reverse complement.
AAGGGCTTTATCAACATGTGAGAGCAAGACAGTAAACTAATACAAGTCAACATGTTAAGACAAAGTGAAACCAGATAGCATACTATCATGTCGAGCAAGAATGTCCTCTCTATATATATCCAAGCATCCATTATAATATACATCATATGTACAACAATGACCTCTAGGGCATATACATAACTAACAATCTCCCACTTGTACTAAGGCCAGCTGTTGTAGTATCTCATACCCAACATCCCGAAGAGTCTCTTAAAATGTATCTGGGGTATGGCCTTCGTGAGTGGATCCGCAGTGTTTTCTTTCGTATCAACTCGCCTGACCTCGATCTCCCGGCGATCAACTATCTCCCGGATCAGGTGATACCGCCTCAGAATATGCCTGGATCTCTGATGGGACCTGGGTTCCTTGGCCAAAGCCATAGCTCCATTGTTATCACAATTCAGAGGTATTAGATGCTCAATGGATGGAACCACACCAAGTTCAGTGATGAACTACTTCATCCAGACAGCCTCTTTGGCAGCATCTGTAGGGTTCCTAGGCACACTGTAGAGGTCTTACAAGGCATCAACCATGCCAATTTTAAAAATTATGGGTGCCGAGAAACCCTAATACGGATCGTTAACTAGAAATTTAGGCGATAAACAGAACTAGTTAACATCTTAACTAAAGGAGAGAGGCTACAACCTTTGTAGATCCGGTTCTCCACTTCCTTAGCTCCACGTACGCGTCCTCTCGCTGTCCATCTCGAATCCCGAACTCTATCGTCGGCTTCATCGGAGAAATGGGCAGAATAGGTCGTTGGCTTCGTGCCGAAGATGATCTACGTCGAGGTTGCACAAGTTCAAGCTCCAACTTCACCAAGTTGTGAAACTTGTGAAGAAAACACCCAAAACAACTTGGCAAGAGGTAGAGGGTGAAGAAATAGAAGGTGGGTTCACTTTAGAATTGGATTTCACTCACTTTTGCTCAAGTTGCCATTGATGGGCTTAAGCTTTTCTTGAAGAAGAAGATGATCAAGAAGAAGAAAGAATATGATAAGTTGTTTTAAAATGAAAAATAAAACAATACTTATCATATCCTAACTAAGGTTAAGTGTAGAGAATATACCATGGTTACTTGGATGAGTTAGGGTTAAGCATGAAGACAAGAATGGTTGCATAAGTCAAAGCTTCATGAAGCTTCAACTAGAAACAAAAGAAGCCACCATTCTTATCTAAATCATTTCCAAATAAATAAACAAATAAATAAATGAAAAAGCAAAACCCTAATCATCTCTTAACCATGGTTTAATCCTTTACACTTAACCACATGATCTAGTATCATCAAACATGATACAAATATGTGCACAAAAGTATATCACATATACTTCTTGCATATCAAGTGAGAAAATCCATTTAAAGTGAACCAATACTAGTTAATACAAAGTAATATATCAAATATATAATTATACATTAAATCATTAAATCAACATTTGATTTAACGATCCGGTCATATCGCATATAACCGACTAGTATCCTATGTATCGGCTCATCGAATCAATCCTTGATTCGATATCTAGGTTATATCGAATATAACCAATCGATACATTCATCGCGAGAATGAAATACGGTATCACATACACGCATTATTCTAGGTCCTGCACATATCTCATATGCGCTCCTATTTCGTTTCGCTTGAGCCAGGAAACCTCTGTGTAGGACTCTAAAGACTCGTCAATACGCCGGCAGCAGATGATGATCATATCAAGCACCCACAAGCCGTAAGCGGTCTGCTAAACGTAACGGCCACCCGGGTATTGAACGATCAGAAGATCGACGAGCTAGCCCGCTCACACTCCTGTGAATCCAACCAGTAACACTTACCGTACAGTCCGTTCTGTTCGTCTGATACGTCGCATATCAAGTCTAGGGGTGGTAAACGTCAGACCCCAATAACCGATAAGTCGTGCCGATGTGAGGCTCATAACGGGTCGAGAAACTACTGGTAACACTTACCAACAAATCTCTGATCAGTCCTGGCCAGGGACTTCCCTGTTACGGCCAATCGAGCACAGCGCAACATCAACTCCCAATACCGGGAGAGACGAAACCCCTCCTATCGCTCATTGCCTCCATGTGACTCGGGACTGTACCCAAAGACCACCGTTTTGCATGCCCTCATGGACGTGGTAAGGTGGAGATCAAAGCACAGTGGGAATCACACAAGACTCTATGACGATCTCGGGACTACAGACTAACCTGTACAAGTGTCACCTGAGAACTGCCATCTGACATGAGGTATAATACCATCTGGGAGTTCTCGACGAGTCCGTCCAGTATACCCAGTCTCCAATGACCACCCGTGTACCATCTCTGATGTCAAACACCAATGGATATGGGATCATCCATCGCCCATCTCATGGGTCGAGAAGCGTTTACGCTAGTCTACTCTGGTATATCGATGCCCCGTCTCGATACACCCACGACTAGGGACCTTGAAGGATGTACTTATGGACTACCATGTCCCCACTAGTATGATCTGCATCATAGTCCAGGTAGTCAAGTATATATCCTAAGGGCTTTACTAACATGTAACCATAAGACAGTTTAAAGAGACAAGTGTACATGTTAAGATAAAGAGCAACCAGATAGCATACAATCATATTGAGCAAGAAAGTCATCTCTATATATGTCCAAGCATCCAACATAATATACATCATCTGTACAATACTGGCCTCTAGGGCATACATACAACTAACAATCTCCGACTTGCACTAGGGCCAGCTGCTGTAGTATCGCATACCGAGCATCCCGAAGAGCCTCTCAAACTGTATCTGGGGAATGGCCTTCGTGAGTGGATCCACCGTGTTGTTCTTCGTGTCAACCCTCCTGACCTCGATCTCCCGGCGATCAACTATCTCCCGGATCAGGTGATACCGCCTCAGAATATGCCTGGATCGCTGATGGGACCTGGGTTCCTTGGCCAAAGCCACCGCTCCATTGTTATCGCAATACAAAGGTATTGGATGCTCAATGGATGGAACCACTCCAAGTTCAGTAATGAACTTCTTGATCCAGACAGCCTCTTTGGCAGCATCGTTGGCAGCGATGTATTCAGCCTCCATCGTCGAGTCTGCCACGGTTTCCTGCTTGGAACTCTTCCAGCTAACCGCCCCTCCGTAAAGGGTAAAGACAAATCCCGACTGCGACTTAGAGTCGTCCTTATCACTCTGGAAGCTCGAATCGGTAAAGGACTCCACTTGGAGTTCTCCGTTACCATACACCAAGAGCATCTCTTTAGTCCTTCGCAAGTACTTGAGAATGCTCTTCACAGCTGTCCAGTGATTCTCTCCAGGATCAGCTTGATACCTGCTCACTACACTTAGTAAGTATGCTACATCGGGTCTGGTACATAGCATCGCATACATGATAGAGCCTACAGCCGAAGCATAGGGTATCCCTTGCATGCAAACTCTCTCCAAATCAGTCTTGGGAGACATCTCTTTGGAGAGAGTGACTCCAGAGATTGTGGGCAAGTTCCCACGCTTGGATTCTTACATACTAAACCTCTTTAGTACGGTGTCAATGTACCTGGATTGGGACAATCCCAATATCCGTTTGGATCTATCTCTATAGATCCTGATCCCCAATATGCAGGAGGCATCACCAAGATCTTTCATTGAGAATCTTTGTGATAAGAAGAGCTTGACCGATTGCAGCATATGAATATCATTTCCTATCAAGAGTATGTCGTCCACGTACAATACGAGGAAGACAATCTTACTCTCTGCCACCTTCTTGTAGATACAAGGTTCGTCTGGATTTTTGACGAAATCAAACTCTTTGATAACGACGTCAAAGAAGATGTTCCAACTCCGCGATGCTTGCTTTAATCCATAAATGGATTTAAGCAGCTTGCACACCTTCCCGCTGCTCCCACTGTCTACGAAGCCCTCTGGCTGAGTCATGTACACGCACTCTTCTAAATCACCATTTAGAAAGGCGGTCTTAACATCCATTTGCCAGATTTCGTAATCATGATATGCAGCGATGGCAAGCATGATCCGGATGGATTTAAGCATAGCCACTGGAGAAAAGGTTTCGTCATAGTCTACACCTGGTCTTTGACGAAAACCTTTTGCTACAAGTCTAGCTTTGAAAGTCTCCACTTTCCCATCTACACCAAGTTTCTTCTTGAAGATCCACTTGCTCCCAATGGGTTTTCCCCCTTCAGGAGCAACGTCCAAAGTCCATACTTTGTTGGTGTACATGGATTCCATCTCGGACCGCATAGCATCCAGCCATTTCACTGAGTCCCTACTCGTGATGGCCTGCTCGAAGCTAGTTGGGTCATCATCCTCCATGATGCAATCCTCGCTCCCACCATCCATGAGAAAACCGTAGTATCTCTCAGGTTGGCGAGGAACCCTACTAGATCGGCGGAGAGGCTGAGGTTCATTGGGAGCTACTGAATCTTCTGGTTCCACTAAATCTTCAGTTACGGTTTGTGTATCTGGAACCTGTTCCAGCTCTACCACTTTGCCACTAATTTCTTTTTCAAGGAATTCCTTTTCTAAATAGGTGGCATGTTGAGCAACAAACACTTTTTGTTCCTCACTGTGGTAGAAAAAATACCCATATGAATTCTTTGGATATCCCACAAACTTGCAGAGAACTGACCGTGCCTCGAGCTTGTCCGGATTTTGCCTTTTGACATAGGCCGGACAACCCCATATCTTAACTCGTTTAAAATATGGTCTCTTCCCACTCCATATCTCATATGGTGTGGTAGGTACAGATTTAGATGGAACTTGATTCAATAGGTATGTTGCTGTTTCCAGCGCATATCCCCAGAAGGAAATAGGTAACTCAGCTGTGCTCATCATAGAGCGCACCATATCTAACAGGGTGCGGTTCCTCCGTTCTGATACACCGTTGTGCTGTGGTGTATATGGAGGAGTCAGCTGAGAGAGAATCCCATTCTCTTTTAGGAAGTCCAGGAATTCATTGCTCAAGTATTCACCTCCTCGATCAGATCGTAGGATTTTAATACTTTTTCCGGTTTGGTTCTCAACTTCTTGTTTATATTCCCTAAATTTCTCAAATGCTTCTGATTTGTGTTTCATCAGGAACACATACCCGAATCTAGAGAGATCGTCAGTGAATGTAATGAAGTATGAAGAACCATCCCTGGCATGTGTAGACATGGGACCGCATACATCACTATGTATAAGTCCCAAGAGTTCGGTAACTCTTTCTCCGTGTCCCGTAAACGGAGTTTTGGTCATCTTGCCTTTGAGACATGACTGGCAAGTGTCATAAGATGAAAATTCGAAAGGTTTCAAATATCCATCCTTATGCAACTTAGCCAGTCGTGTCGCATTGATGTGACCCAGTCTGCAATGCCACAAGAAGGATTCGTTCAGTTCTGAACTCTTCCTCTTGTGTGTGTTTGTTATGCTCAGAACTGTTGATTGATTTAGAACATAAATGCCATTGCACAACGTGCCTGATCGAACCAACTTTTGGTTACGGAAAATGTTCATAACATTGTCCTGTAATACAAAATTATATCCCTCTTTACTCAATAAAGAAACCAATATAATGTTGCATATCAGGTTCGGCATGTAATAGCATTCGTTCAGAACCAATGTATTACCAGTCGGTAATACAAGGTGATATTCCCCGACAGTCTTAGCTGCAACAATTGCACCATTTCCAACTCTAATGTCTTTATCACCTTCTCCAAGTTCTCTACATTTCCTAAGCCCATGTAACTGATTACAAATATGGGATCCTGACCCGGTATCTAATACCCAGGACGTAGGGCAAATGGAGAAACAGTTCTCTGTAACGAACACACCCGAAGAAAATGCATCAACATGTACTTTCTTCATTCGGGTGGCATGGGAATTCTGGTATTCCTCTATATCCTGTTCATTCCTATAACTCTTATAGGAAAGAACGGAACCAACGTTCCCCAGCACAGTATAACATGCGGGTTCGGTCAATACATCCATATTATTATCTTCATTAGGGCATGAAATGGTCGCTACCTGGAGAGAGAGAGAGAAGAAAACACTTTAGCGTATGCTCGTGCAAGATCAGATTGGTTATTATCTTATCTAATCAGGATGGCTCCCACTGCTTTTTATCAAATCTTCCTCCAAACCCTAAAAGGAAAGACTAGCCGGGATTAATTACACACTACAAGTTCGCCAATCTTTCAGCCAGGCCAGTGTCGGTACTTTGAGGGAGGTCCCCCGTGCTTTCGCACGAACCTAATTAATGTAAACCTCGTTTTCCCAGAGGCGTAACCTCGTTGACACCTTTCTAGACACCTACTTGATCGGCTAATTGCAATGTGCAAAACTCTCCCAGGAGTAACTCTTACTCGCAGCGTGTATCGGGATCCAACTATCTCATAGAAGGTATGCAATCTCATTGCAAATTTCAACACTTGAAATTCCCGATAATATTTTGCCCCGAACGATCTATGACCTTGACAAGGTCAACAAATCATAGACCGCAAGTCAAGTTCAACCCGTCATTTCTTGATTGAATCAAACCCACCCGCACGACCCTTGACAAGGTCAACAAGGTCGTACGACTACCCTAACCCAATCTGCATCATATGCATAAGCAGATAAATACTGGTTAGCTACTGCACACTGCGCCTTGACAAGGTCAACAAACGCAGCACGAATACTAAACAGGACTTATCTGAAATGACAGAGGGCTACGACAGGTTTTTCTGAAAACCTATTGCGTAATGAACTTGATATCGTTGTAGAATCAAATGAAGTTTTGAAATGGAGTGATTTTGAGGCTTTTCTAGTTTTGCTAAAGGGGTCACTCCCGGTGAAGGGATCGTCGACCCTTTTCTCGTCGAATGAGGTGCGGGATATATCATATATATCACTGTGCAAAGCAAAAACTATAGAAGCAATCAAAAACAAACCGAGTGTGTAGTATCTGCCAGTTATTGCTAAAGGAGTCACTCCCGGTGAAGGGATCTCGGTCCTTTCCTCATCGAATAAGGTGCAGGGCATATCATATATACCGCTGTGCAAAGCAGAAACTATAGAAGCAATCAAAAACAAACTGAGTGTGTAGCATCTGCCAGTTATTGCTAAAGGAGTCACTCCCGGTGAAGGGATCTCGGTCCTTTCCTCATCGAATAAGGTGCAGGGCATATCATATATACCGCTGTGCAAAGCAAGAACTGTAGCTACCTGTTTTATTTAAGATTTGATTCTACAACATCATTTGGTTTCTTTTCTTTCATTAATCACATTAATGAAGTCCCATCATTTAAATACCTAAACATCACAGATAAATACGACGTACACTTATGCCATCCGCATTCGCCTCGATGTCCCCTCGTGCACCGTTAGGTTAGGTAACTAACGGCAGAGCGGGGCAGGGCTAGTGCGGGTGTAAAACTTAAGTAACGTCTATATAATATATCATATATACTATATACTGTATCCATCACAGAACATCACATGATCACATCACAGATATCGCAGCAGAAGAAACATATGAAATATTGGGTATACTAGGACGTCCGTGTTTTCAATACGAGCCAGTATAAAACACGGATTCCACGGTCGTGATGAATAGCCAATCCCACACCCCTAGACCCCTACGAGAGCGGCAAGCAACTCTGCCAATTCTAGGGTTAGGAGACCCGTACTCGACTCCTCGAGTTGGTCTCCCACTGGACCCCAGAACCCGGTTACTTGTGCTCCCCTCTTGGGTCTATTCTAATGCGGAAAAGTAAATAATATACAAAAGCTGACAACTTCCGCTACCTGGAAGTGCCCCAAATAAAAAGAATATTACATACAAGTTTTTACATGAATGAAAATGAAAAACACTCATCTCACATAAAAACCCCCGGCTATTCAAACACGACGATCCAATATAACATATCCAGCAACACATAACATCACATGTCATCAACGTAAGTAAGTATGCATACCCCAATTGTCGTTGACGTATAGCAACGAAACCGGCGATATGAACATACTACACTTACGGTCACAGAAAAGAAAGTGTAAAACTACAACAGTTGGAATCCGCAACCTCTTTAGACATCACATGCCTAATCAAATGAAATACTTAGACATCACATGCCTAACAGTTATAAACCCCGCATTTTAGTCTCATTATCAAAAACTCTTTTCAATATCAAGTGAAACTAAACCGCTAGATTTATAATATTCATTCAGTTATCTCATAACTGTTTGTGAATTCCAATTATTGTATCACATTCCAGATAAACAGAAAATGTTAAACTTTCCGATCGAACAGTCGAATACCCTAGTTTTCCCGATACAGCTCAACACATGAAACAAGTCTAAAAACATTCAGTTCGTGCCTCAGTAGCAACGGTCCAGCCGTAGAAGGGTCAAGCCAACGCCTCACATGTGGCACGCCGTACTGCCCCAAACCCGAAGGTTCAAAGGACAGTTCAAGACGGTCACATAATCGAGTTAAGGTTTGTTGTCTTCTTGAGGGTCCATCGCATTACTTGCACTACTTAGAACGTCTTTAAACTACGGAAAAATCCAACACTTGGAAATTTCACGACAGGGGAAAAATTGGGTATTTATATCCGGTCGAACTTTTTAACAAATTCAAAAATTATCCGGAAATACACAAAGACGAAATTTGATAATCCGATCGAAACTTCGAAGCTCTAAAACACCCCAGAAAATTCAACTCTTGAATAAATTTTAAAAATTCCCAGAAAATCCAACACCAGAAGATATCAGTTACTGTGCAAATATTATATGATAATTTAATAAAGTTGCCGCGGAACTGCCGCCTAAGCAGGCTTAGGCCGCGGTTCCGCCGCACTGTAGACTGTTCATCAAGTAATTTTTGCACCGTAATTCATAGATTTCCTTGCTGAATTTTTTAGCAATTTTTAATCTGGAAAAATCCCAGATTTTAGAAAAAGTCCAGAGAGCACTTGGGTTTTAGGGTTTCGGGTTCGTTCGGGTTTCAAACGTCGTCTAGACTTCGCCTAAGGCTCTAGCTAGTCTCTGATACCACTGTAGGGTTTCTAGGCACACTGTAGAGGTCTCACAAGGCATCAACCATGCCAATTTTAAAAATTATGGGTGTCGAGAAACCCTAATACGGATCGTTAACTAGAAATTTAGGCGATAAACGGAACTAGTTAACATCTTAACTAAAGGAGAGAGGCTACAACCTTTGTAGATCCGGTTCTCCACTTCCTTAGCTCCACGTACGCGTCCTCTCGCTGTCCATCTCGAATCCTGAACTCTATCGTCGGCTTCATCGGAGAAATGGGTGGAATAGGTCGTCGGCTTCGTGCCGAAGATGATCTGCGTCGAGGTTGCACAAGTTCAAGCTCCAACTTCACCAAGTTGTGAAACTTGTGAAGAAAACACCCAAAACAACTTGGCAAGAGGTAGAGGGTGAAGAAATAGGAGGTGGGTTCACTTTAGAATTGGATTTCACTCACTTTTGCTCAAGTTGCCATTGATGGGCTTAAGCTTTTCTTGAAGAAGAAGATGATTAAGAAGAAGAAAGAATATGATAAGTTGTTTTAAAATGAAAAAGAAAACAATACTTATCATATCCTAACTAAGGTTAAGTGTAGAGAATATACCATGGTTACTTGGATGAGTTAGGGTTAAGCATGAAGACAAGAATGGTTGCATAAGTCAAAGCTTCATGAAGCTTCAACTAGAAACAAAAGAAGCCACCATTCTTATCTAAATCATTTCCAAATAAATAAACAAATAAATAAATGAAAAAGCAAAACCCTAATCATCTCTTAACCATGGTTTAATCCTTTACACTTAACCACATGATCTAGTATCATCAAACATGATACAAATATGTGCACAAAAGTATATCACATATACTTCTTACACATCAAGTGAGAAAATCCATTTAAGGTGAACCAATACTAGTTAATGCAAAGTAATATATAAAATATATAATTATACATTAAATCATTAAATCAACATTTGATTTAACGATCCGGTCATATCGCATATAACCGACTAGTATCCTATGTATCGGCTCATCGAATCAATCCTTGATTCGATATCTAGGTTATATCGAATATAACCAATCGATACATTCATCGCGAGAATGAAATACGGTATCACATACACGCATTATTCTCGGTCCTGCACATATCTCATATGCGCTCCTATTTCGTTTCGCTTGAGCCAGGAAACCTCTGTGTAGGACTCTAAAGACTCGTCAATACGCCGGCAGCAGATGATGATCATATCAAGCACCCACAAGCCGTAAGCGGTCTGCTAAACGTAACGGCCACCCGGGTATTGAACGATCAGAAGATCGACGAGCTAGCCCGCTCACACTCCTGTGAATCCAACCAGTAACACTTACCGTACAGTCCGGTCTGTTCGTCTGATACGTCGCATATCAAGTCTAGGGGTGGTAAACGTCAGACCCCAATAACCGATAAGTCATGCCGATGTGAGGCTCATAACGGGTCGAGAAACTACTGGTAACACTTACCAGCAAATCTCTGATCAGCCCTGGCCAGGGACTTCCCTGTTACGGCCAATCGAGCACAGCGCAACATCAACTCCCAATACCGGAAGAGACGAAACCCCTCCTATCGCTCATTGCCTCCATGTGACTCGGGACTGTACCCAAAGACCACCGTTTTGCACGCCCTCATGGACGTGGTAAGGTAGAGATCAAAGCACAGTGGGAATCACACAAGACTCTATGATGATCTCGGGTCTACAGACTAACCTGCACAAGTGTCACCTAAGAACTGCCATCTGACGTGAGATATAATACCATCTGGGAGTTCTCGGCGAGTCCGTCCAGTGTACCCAGTCTCCACTGAGCACGCGTATACCATCTCTGATGTCAAACACCAATGGATATGGGATCATCCATCGCCCATCTTATGGGTCGAGAAGCGTATACGCTAGTCTACTCTGGTATATCGATGCCCCGTCTCGATACACCCACGACTAGGGACCTTGAAGGATGTACTTATGGACTACCATGTCCCCACTAGTATGATCTGCATCATAGTCCAGGTAGTCAAGTACACATCCTAAAGGCTTTACCAACATGTAACCATAAGACAGTTTAAAGAGACAAGTGTACATGTTAAGATAAAGAGCAACCAGATAGCATACTATCATATCGAGCAAGAAAGTCATCTCTATATATGTCCAAGCATCCAATATAATATACATCATCTGTACAATACTGGCCTCTAGGGCATACATACAACTAACAGCATCGTTGGCAGCGATGTATTCAGCCTCCATCATCGAGTCTGCCATGGTTTCCTGTTTGGAACTCTTCTAACAAACCGCCCCTCCATTTAGGGTAAAGACAAATCCCGAGTGCGACTTAGAGTCGTCCTTATCACTTTGAAAGCTTGAATAGGTAAAGGACTCCACCTGGAGTTCTCCGTTACCATACACCAAGAACATCTCTTTAGTCCTTCTCAAGTACTTGAAAATGTTCTTCACAGCTGTCCAGTGACTCTCTCCAGGATCTGCTTGATACCTACTCACTATACTTAGTGAGTATGCTACATCGTGTCTGGTACATAGCATCGCGTACATGATAGAGCCTACTGCCGAAGCATAGGGTATCCCTTGCATGCATGCTCTCTCCAAATCAGTCTTAGGAGACATCTCTTTGGAGAGAGTGAGTCCAGAGATCGTGGATAAGTTCCCACCCTTGGATTCTTCCATACTAAACCTCTTTAGTACGGTGTCAATGTATCTGGATTGGGACAATCCCAATATCCGTCTAGATCTATCTCTATAGATCTTAATTCCAAAATGAAGGAGGCATCATCTAGATCTTTCATTGAGAATCTATGTGATAAGAAGAGCTTGACCAAGTGCAGCATAGGAACATCATTTCCTAAAAAGAGTATATCATCCACGTACAATACGAGGAAGACAATCTTACTCTCTGCAACCTTCTTGTAAATACAAGGTTCATCTACGTGTTTGATGAAGTCAAACTCTTCGACTACTGCATCAAAACAGATGTTCCAACTCCGCGATACCTGCTTTAACCCGTAGATGGATTTTTGCATACCTTTTCGCTGCTCCCACTGTCTACGAAGCCCTCTGGCTGAGTCATGTACACGCACTCCTCTAAATCTCCATTTAGAAATGCGGTCTTAACATCCATCTGCCAGATTTCGTAGTCATGGTATGCAGCAATGAAAAGTAGGATCCTGATAGACTTAAGCATAGCCACTGGAGAAAATGTTTCGTCATAATCCACACCTGGTCGTTAATGAAAACCCTTTGCAACAAGTCTAGCTTTGAAAGTCTCAACTTTTCCATCTACACCAAGTTTCTTTTTAAAGATCCATTTGCTCCCAATAGGTTTTACCCCTTTAGGAGCAACTTCCAAAGTCCATACTTTGTTGGTGTACATGGATTCCATCTCAGATGGCATTGCATCCAGCCATTTCACAGAGTCACCACTCTTGATAGCCTGCTCGAAGCTAGTCGGGTCATCATCTTCCATGATGCAATCCTCGCTCCCACCATCAATGAGAAAACTGTAGTATCTCTCAGGTGGATGAGGAACCCTACTAGATCGGCAGAGAGGCTGAGGTTCGTTGGGAGCTATCGAATCCTCTGGTTCCACCAAATCGTCAGTTGTCTCTCGTGTTGCTGGAACTTCTTCCAGTTCTACCTCATTGCCATTTAATTGTTTCATAAGAAATCCCTTTTCTAAGAAGGTGGCACGCCGAGAAACAAACACCTTTTGTTCCTCGGAGTGGTAGAAGATATACCCTTGTGAATGCTTGGGATATCCTATAAATTTGCACAGAACTGACCTTGCCTTGAACTTGTCCGGATTTTGTGTTTTCACATATGCCAGACAACCCCATATCTTAACATAATTAAGATATGGTCTCTTTCTTTTCCATATCTCATATGGTGTGGTAGGCACAGATTTGGTGGGAACCATATTCAATAGGTTTGCAGCTGTCTCCGGTGGATATCCCCAAAAGGAAATAGGTAACTCAGCGGTGCTCATCATAGAGCGCACCATATCTAATTGGATGCGATTCCTCCGTTCCGATACACCATTGTGCTGTGGTATATAGGAAGGAGTAAGCTGAAAGAGAATCCTATTCTCTTTTAGATAATCCAGGAACTCATTGCTCAAGTATTCTCCTCCTCGATCAGATCGAAGGATCTTAATACTTTTACCCGTTTGGTTCTCTACTTCGTTCTTATATTCTCTGAATTTCTCAAAAACTTCAGACTTGTGTTTCATTAGGAACACATGTCCGTATCTTGAGAGATCGTCAGTGAATGTAATGAAGTACGAGAAACTATTCCGGGCATATGTAGACATGGGAACACATACATCACTATGTATCAGCCCCAAGAGTTCCGTAACTCTTTCTCCGTGTCCACTAAACGGAGTTTTGGTCATTTTGCCTTTGAGACATGAATGGCAAGTTTCATAAGATGAAAATTCGAATGGGTTCAAATATCCATCATTATGCAACTTAGCCAGTCGTGTCGCATTGATATGACCTAGTTTACAATGCCACAAGAAGGATTCGTTCATTTCTGAATTCTTCCTCTTGTGTGTGTTTATTATCCTTAGAATTGTAGTTTGATTTATAACATATATGCCATTATTTAACGAGCCTGATCCAATCAACTTTTGATTCAGGAATATGTTCATGACATTATCCTGTACTACAAAATTATATCCTTCTTTACTTAATAAAGAAATTGATATAATGTTGCATATCATGTTCGGTATGTAATAGCATTCATTCAGAATCAATGTATTACCACTTGGTAATATAAGGTGATATTCGCCAACTACTTTGGCTGCAACATCTACACCATTCCCTACTCATACGGAATGATCACCCATTCCCAGTTCCCTACCTTTCCGTAGCCCATGTAACATATTACATATGTGGGATCCTGATCCAGTATCTAATACCCAGGACATAAAGTGAACTGAGAAACAGTTCTCGATAACTAACACATCCGAAGAAGATGCATCATCATGCTTATTCTTCGTTTGGGCGGCATGAGAATCCGGATATTTGACTATTCCCTGCTCAGTCTTATAACATTTATAAGAAAAAACGGGACCAACGTTCCCCTGCTCAGTATAATAAGCGGGTTCGATCAATACATCCATATTATTATCTTGATTAAATCCTGACATGGTCTCTACCTGGAGAGAGAGAGAGAGAAGAAAACACTTTAGCGTGCGTTCTTGCAAGATTAGATTGGTTATTATCTTATCTAATCAGGATGGCTCCCACTGTTTTAATCAAATCTTCCTTTAAACCCTAAAAGGTATGACTAGCCGGGATTAATTACACCTTTACAAGTTTGCCAATCTTTCAGTCAGGTCAGTGTTGGTACTTTGAGAGAGGTTCCCCATGCTTTCACACGGACCTAATTAGAATAAACCTCGTTTTCCCAGAGGCATAACCCCGTTAACACCTTTCTAGACACCTACTTGATCGGCTAATTATCATGTGTAATACTCTCCCAGGAGTAACTCTTACTCACAGTGGGTATCGGGATCCATCTATCTCATAGAAGGTATGCAATCTCATTGCAAATTTCAACATTTGAAATTTCCGATAATATCTTTTTACCCCTAGCGTCCTATGACCTTGACTCATGCCAAACAACCCATAGCCTGCTAGTCAAGTTCAACCCGTGCATTTCCTGATTGAATTAAACCCACCCGTACGACCCTTGACGCATGACAAACAACGTCGTACGAATACCCTAATCCAATCACATCTCATGCTATAGATAAGTACTAATCAGCTACCGTACACTATGCCTTGACGCATGCTAAACTATCGTAGTACGAATACTAAATATTACTTATCTGAAATGACGGAGGGTTACAACAGGTTTTTCAGAAAACCTTTCGCGTAATGAACTTGATATCGTTGTAGAAACAAGTGATTTTGAAAAGGAGTGTTTTTTAGGCTTTTACTAGCTCCGCTAAAGAGGTCACTCCCGGTGAAGGGATCTCGGCTCTTTCCTTATCGAATAAGGTGCTGGATATTCTACAAGGAATACCGCTATGCAAAGCAAGAACTATAGAAGCAGTCAAAAACAAAACCGAGTGAGTTGTAGCATCTACTAGTTTTGCTAAAGAGGTCACTCCCAGTGAAGGGATCTCGGCTCTTTCCTTATCGAATAAGGTGCTGAATATTCTACAAGGAATACGGCTATGCAAAGCAAAATCTAGAGCTACCCTTTTTATAAAATTTGATTCTACAATATCTTTTAGGTTTCTTTTCTTTCCATTAATCTCATTAAAGAAATCCCATCATTTAAGCTTCCTGAGCATCACAGAAGAAACGAAAGCTGTAATATTTATATATCATATATAGTATAAGCATTCGTCTCAGGAAGTAATATGATCTTATCACAGAATATTGCAGCAGAAGTCAACATATGAAATATTGGATATACTAGGACGTCCGTGTTTTATTTTGAGCTTATATAAAACACGGATTCCACAGTCGCGATGAATAGCCAAACCCGCATCCTGAGACCCCTACGAGAGCGGCAAGTAACCCTGCCAATTCTAGGGTTAGGAGACCCGGTCTCGACTCCTCGAGATGGCCTCCCACTGGACCCTAGAACCCGGTTACTTGTGCTCTCCGTCTTGGGTCTATCCTAATGCGGAAAAGTAAATAATATACAATGGTGACATCAACCTCAACTCGGAAGTGCCCCAATAAAATAATATTACATACAAATTAATTTTACATGAATGAAAAAGAAAACTCTCATCTCACATAAAACCCCGGCTATTCAAAACACGACGATCCAATATAATATATCACAACAACACATAACAACACATGTCATCAACGTAAGTAAATATGCCTATCACAATTGTCGTCGATCTATAGCGACGAAAACGGCGATATACCACATATTATACTTACGGTCGCAGAAAAGAAAATGTAAAACTAAAATATTTGGAATCCACAATCTCTTTAGACATCGTAAACCTGAAATATCACATATTACAGGTTTCATGCCTAACTAAATGAATTCCACATATTGTATCACAACAAAGATATCTAGGCGAAGTTATGTAATTCGATCGATTCAACGATTTCCCAAAATACCCCAGTGAGCTCAACACTTGAGCAGAAATAAAAAATTCCCAGTAGCATGCCCCAACACCTACGGACCGTCGCTGAAGGGCACGTCCCAAGCCTCCACAGTGGCGCCGCGGAACCGCCGCCAAAACCAAGTTTTGGCCGCGGTTGCGCGGTCACAGCGAGTTAGGGACTCGTTCTTCAGGTGGGTCCATAAAATTCCCTGCATGATTTTCTGAGTATTTTTAATATGAAAATTTTCAAATTTTGAAAAAATTTCCAGAGAAGGGGTCTCGTTTGTATTTTCGGGGTTCGGTCGGACTTTAAACTTTGTCTAGACAACGCCTAAAGCTCTAGCTTGGCTCTGATACCACTGTGGGGTTGTATAACACCACGACAAGGTTTAGGAAGGCATCACACATACCATTTTATAAAATTTTGGGGTGCTATGAAACCCTAACCAAGATCTTAACTAGAGAATTAGGGTTAACTTTACATGTAAACAACGTTATATCTAAGTGATAGGGATTACAACCTTTGTAGTCCGTTCCTTCGCTTCATAACCTCCGAGTTTTGGTCCCTTCGCTCTGATCATCAAGCTTCCGGACTTTAGAGAGGCTCCATGAGATGAATGATGCATCTTACTTGAAGTCTTCGAAATCCAAGATGATCTACTTTGAGGAACACAAACTCAACCTAACTCTTCACTAATTATGAATTAGTGAAGCTAACACACTAATCTAAATGGCTAATATAGAAGAGGATGATGAAGTAGGAATTTTGCTTTCTTTAGTTTTCTTTTTCTCAATTTATTTCATCACCATTGAAAAAGCTAGCAAGCTTTTTAGGAAGAAGAAGATGAAGTGATGAGAATAAATTTTGTGTGTGGTTAGAAATGCAACCCAAGGTCAAGTATATCATCCTTAACCTATGTAGAAACTTAACCATTAGCTATGGTTAAAGGTATGGTTGATAAATATCTTAAGTAAGACAAAAAGAGTGGATAAAGTCAAAGAAACTACAAGCTTCTACAAGCTTCATCCATGAACATTATCCACAATATTTGAATTACTTAATGATAAATATTAACCCTAGTATGATTTAACTCTAATAAACCCTAGTTGCATTTATAACCAAGCAAGTTACAATTATACATATCACATATATATAATTAAGTAACAAAAGAGTACATTTAACATATATCACATATATATTAATGTATCCAAAATGAGAAAAAGAATTACTTAAGTGAGCTTATATTAGTTAATGTAATATAATATATCATATATATAATTATACATTAAATCATCGAATCAATACTTGATCCGATAATCCGGCTATATCACATATAACCGACTAATATATAAAAACGTATCATTTCATCGAATCAAAACTTGATCCGATGACCCGGCTATATCTCATATGCCCGGCCGATATCACATATCGCGAGATTAGAATAAGGTATCACATATCGTATTTTTCTCGGTCCCGCACATATCGCATATGTGCTCTTACTCCATTTTGCCTGAGCCAGGAAACCTCTGTGTAGGACTCTAAAGACTCGTCAATACGCCGGCAGTAGGTGATGATCATATCAAACACCTGCAAGCTGCAAGCGGTCAGCTAAACGTAACAGTCATCCGGGTATTGAGCGACCAGAAGATCAACAAGCTAGCCTGCACATCCTGCGAATCCAGTCAGTAACACTACTATACAGTCCAGTCTCTTCGTCTGATATGTCGCATATACAGTCTAGAGGTGGTAAAACGTCAGACCCCAATAACCGATAAGTCATGTCGATGTGAGGCTCATAACGGGTCGAGAAACTACTGATAACTCTTACCAGAAAATCTCTATATCAGCCATGGCCAGGGACTTCCAGTTATAGCAAATCGAACACATCACAACATCAACTCCCAATACCGGGAGAGACGAAACCCCTCCTATCGCTCATTGCATCCATGTGATTCGGGACTGTACCCAAAAGCCACCGTTTTGCACGTTCTCGTGAACGTGGTAAGGTATAAATCAAAGCACAGTGGGAATCACATAAGACTCTATGACGATCTCGGGTCTACAGACTAACCTGTACCAGTGTCACCGGAGAGCTTCTATCTGACGATAGGTATAATACCATCGAGGAGTTCTCGGCGAGTACGTTCAGTGTACCCAGTCTCCACTGAGCACCCATACACCATCTTTGATGTCCAGCACTAATGGATATGGGATCATCCATCGCCCATCATATGGGTCAAGATGCGTGTATGCTAGTCTACTCTGGAGTATCGATGCCCTATCTCGATACACTCTCGACTAGGAACAGTTATAGGATGTACTCGTGGACTACCTTGGCCCTACTCGTATGATCTCATCATAGTCCTAGTAGTCAAGTACAGATCCTAAGGGCTTTATCAACATGTGAAAGCAAGATAGTAAACTAATACAAGTCAACATGTTAAGACAAAGTGAAACCAGATAGCATATTATCATGTCGAGCAAGATTATCCTCTCTATATATATCCAAGCATCCATTATAATATACATCATATGTACAACAATGGCCTTTAGGGCATATACATAACTAACATTCCATTTATCCTTGTCAAGTGTAGGGCACTTTGATTTCAAATGGTTTTCCTTATTGCATTCAAAACAGCGCAAAGTTTTATTAGTATTAAAATTCTTATTAAATTTATACGTACCTTTCTTCTGAAGGAATTTCCTAGACTTCTAATCCTTCTTGAAGTGTCTAGCAATGTTAGCCATTTTTTCATCTTCGCTTTCCTCATCACTAGTTATTTCCTATGACTTGTATTTACTAGTTGAGGCTTTTAACGCGATATTTTTCCTTTGAGTGTTCTCTTCATATTTTTGCTTTAAATCACCGAGTTGCATTTCGTAGTTCTTTAACTTGCCTATTAGGGAATCAACAGTCAATGTTGTCATGTTATTGGCTTCTTTGATGGCAATGATCTTGGGTTGTCATTAGATCGTTAGGGATCTCAGCAACTTGTAACACTTTTCTTTCTTATCGAATTTCTTCCCTAAGTTAAAGAGTTCTGTAATGAGGTTGTTGAATCCAGAATGTATAGAGTCAATGGTCTCAACTTCTCTTATTTGAAACATCTCATATTTGTACATGAGACGGTTGATCTTACTCTCTTTTACTTGATGGGTTCCTTCATGGGCAGTCTGGAGAGTATTCCATATCTCATTTGTCGTTTGACAGATAGAGATTCTATTGAACTTTTATGAATTCAAAGAACAATGAATTGCATCCATTGCTTTGAAATTAAATGTCATTGATCTCTTGTCGGGTTTAGATAATGGATTTATGGCAGGGGAAACAAAGGACTTTTCAATGATTTCTAGATCGATACATTGAAGGAAAACTCTAATCATGGTTTTCCAGAATCGGTAGTTGGTACCATTAAAAAGAGAAGGATGGTTAGTGGATTGTCCTTCCATATGGTTTGTCATAGGATTAGAAAATCAAGAGGCTAATCTTACCAAACAGAGTAACATTGCTCTGATACCAATTGAAAACAGCTTTAGAGAGGGATGAATAAGCCTTTATGGCAAACTCGGAGTAATTTTACGGAATTAAATATTTTTGCAGCGGAATATTAAAATGAGGGTCTAAAGTACAAAAACTATCAACAAACACAGAAGCCCAAAAAAGTAAATTAACACGGAGAATTATTAACGAGGTTCACCAACTCTGTGGCTAATCCCCGCTTGAGAACTCCTGCTCAGAATTCAACTTCACTTTCAGTGACTCTTTCCGAGTGGAGAAACCCAGATTTTTTTCTAGGCTCAAATCTTAGAACATTTACACTTGTAGGCGATGAACACCTAAACTTTTTTTAGGGCGCAAGTCCGAAACCTTTACAATGTGAAAATCTTAAACCTTTCTTCACTAGGTCATACAAAGTAAGATTTTACAAATTTACAAACCAACTTCAACAATCCTAACGATCTCAAAGAGATAAATCAAATTTTCGATTCAAGAAGATAAGGGATTGTATTTTGGAGATTAAAAAAAAGTTTAAAACCAAATCGAAGAAGTTTTTCAAAAGAGTAGACAAGTTTTAAAACAATCACTTCTTCGAAACTTTTAGAGATTTTTCTTTTCTAAATGAAATAGAAAAATCTAAAGCGCTAGAAAAATCTTTTCTCTCTAAAATGAGTAGTGAAAAACTTGAGAGTTGAGAAAGACAGAGTTTTTACCAAAAAATATAAAATAGAAACGTTAAAGAATAATTCGGTGAAAACTTGTTGAAAATGAGTCTTATATATAGAATGTTGAAAACGGGCAGTTGAGACAGTTATTATAACTACTCCAAAAAGATATAATGATTATTGGCTATTTATAGCCGTTGGAAATTCAAAAATCAAATAAAAAACCAAATTTTGAAAATTTTGAAACTGTTATGGACGACTTAAAAGTCGACCTTAGCACCACCATGAGGTTCTAGAGCCATCAAGCATGCTAAATTCAAATTTTATTAGGTACTAAGTTAGACTAACAAGATCTTTACTAGATTATTAAGGTTTGCCTTTATGATGTAATGAACTAAAGAGAAGAAAAGAGCATACAACCTTTATAGTTCGAGTCCTTCTCTTCAATAGCTCCGAGTTGAAGTCCACGTGACTCTACTAGGCTCCTCTTCAAGTTGAACGAACCTCCTTCGTGATCTTCGCGCCAAAGACGATCCACCCGAAGTCCACAAGCTCAAGCTAACTCTTCACTAATCTCATTAGTGAAGGCAACACTTCACATCAAATTGCTAATCCAATGTGTGATGGTGAAGTAGGGGTTTAATTTGCTCACTAGTTTGTGTTCAAGCTTCATGGTTCACATCACATGTGAGGGTTGAAGCTTGAACTATAGCAATTGAGGAAGAAGAAGAAGCTAGAGAGCAACCATGGGAGCAACTCATGAAAAATGGCTAAGTGTTGAGAATGAGCAAAGAATGAATGGCAACTCTTGACCTCCACTCATTCAAGCATGGAATTTTGCAATATAAAATTGCAACCATGCTTGAATAGTGAGTCAAGATGAATAAACAAAAATAAATCCCATGCCTGCAACCATGCTCTCATTTTCCACCTCATTTATATTTTTCTCAAAAATAGAAAATCAAGCCATGCTTCATTATATATATGTATGTATATATATATATATATGTATGTATGTATATATCATATATATATATATATATATATGTATATATCATATATATTAATATATATATATAATGAAGAATAATTAGTGAGCTGATGATATTAGTTAAGATATAATTATATCACATATAATGTATATCACATTATTAAATCAACACTTGATTTAATAATCCGGTTATATCACATATGACCGACTAATATCATTTATCTCTATATCATATTATCAAATCAACACTTAATTCGACAATCTGGTTATATCACATATAACCAAACCAATAACAGATAACTGCCAGATTACAATACGGTATCACATACACGTATTTAATCAAGCCCACACACATATCACATATGTGTCCTACTTCGTTTCTCTTGAACCAGGAAACTTCTGTGTAGGACTCTAAAGACTCGTCAATACGCCAGTAGTAGGTGATGATCACATCAGTCACTTACAAACCGTCAGCGGTACTAGCTGGACGTAACAGCTACCCGGGTATTGAGCGATATGAAGATCAACAAGCAAGCTCGTCCATACTCTCCATGAATCCTATCAGTAACACTACCGTACAGTCCGGTCTCTTTGTCTGATATGTCACATATCATGTCTATGGGTAGTAAACGTCAGCCCCCAATAACGTGATAAGTCATGCTGATGTATGGCTTATAACGGTTTGAGAAACTACTAATAACTCTTATCAGTAAATCTCAGCAGCAGCCCTGATTAGGGACTTCCACTTATAGCCAATTGAGCATAGCGCAACATCAACCCCTAATACCGGGAGAGACAAAATCTCTCCTATCGCTCATTGCATCCATGTGATTCGGGACTGTACCCAAAATCCGCCTGTTTGAACGACTCCTTTTAGCCGTGGTAGTGAGAAAATCAAAGCACAGTGGGAGCCACACAAGACTCTGTGACGATCTCGGGACTACAGACTAACCTGTACCAGTGTACCAGAGGACTGCTATCTGACAATAGGTATACTACCATATAGGAGTCCTCGGCGAGTCCTTTTCGGTGTACCCATTCTCCAATGAGCACCTGTGTACAATCTTTGATGTCATACACCAATGGTTGTGGGATCAACCATCGCCCTCTAAGGGACAAGAAACGTACACACTAGTCTACACTGAAATATCGATTCCCTGGTCTCGATATTCCCACGACTAGGAACTGATTAAAGGATGTACTTATGGACCACCCTGGCCCCACTAGTATGATCTCATCATAATCCTAGTAGTCAAGTACATATCTTAAGGGCTTTATCAACATGTGAGAGCAAGACAGTATAAATACCAGTCTACATGTTAAGATAAAGGTAACCTGATAGTATATTATCATGTCGAGCAAGAAAATCCTCTATATATATGTCCAAGCATCCACTATATCACCAATAATGGCCTCTAGGGCATACATATTACTAACAATCTCCCACTTGCACTAAGGCCAGTTGTTGTAGTATCTCATACCCAACATCCCAAAAGTCTCTCAAATAGCATCTGGGGGATGGCCTCGGTGAGTGGATCCGCTGTGTTATCCTCTGTGTCAACTCTCCTAACCTCGATCTCCCGAAGATCAACTATCTCCCTGATCAGGTGATATTGTCTAAGAATATGTCTAGATCACTGACGGGACCGGGGTTCCTAGGCCAAATCCATAGCTCCATTGTCATCACAATACACAGGTATTGGATGCCCAATGGTAGGAACCTAGTTCATCTCATGAACTCTATTCATCCAGACTACCTCTTTGGCAGCATCGTTGGTAGCAATGTAATTAGCCTCTATCAACGGGTCTGCTACGGTATATAGCTTGGAACCCTTCCAACATACCGTCCCTCCACTGAGGGTAAAGACAAAATCCGAGACTGACTTTCAGTCGTCCTTATCACTCTGGAAGCTCGAATCGGTAAAGGACTCCATATGGAGTTCACCGTTAACCGTTACCATACACCAAGAATATCTCTTTAGTCCTTCTCAAGCACTTAAGAATGTTCTTCAGCTTTCCAGTGATTATCCCAAAGATCTTTTCGATACTTTTTCACTACACCTAGTGAGTAAGCTACATCTGGTCTGGTACATAATATCGCATACATGATTGACCTTTCTGCCAAAACATAGGGTATCCCTTGTATGCAAGCCCTCTCCAAATCAGTCTGAAGAGACTTCTCTTTGGAGAGAGTGATTCCTGAACAAGCGGGTACATTACCACGCTTAGAATCATCCTCTTTAGCATGGTGTCTATGTATCTGGATTGGGAAAATCCCAAATCCATTTAGATCTATCTTTATAGATCTATATCCCCAGGATGTAGGAGACATCTGTTAGATCTTTCATAGAGAACCTGTGTGATAAGAGGTGCTTGACTGAGTGTAGCATAGGAACACCCTTTCCTATCATGAGTATGTCATCCGCGTACAATACGAGGAAGACAACCATACTCTCTACAACCTTCTTATTTATACGTGGTTCATCTACCTTTTTGATGAAGTCAAACTCTTTGACAGCTTCATTAAAACCGATGTTCCATCTCCGCGATGCCTGCTTTAACCCATAGATGGATTTAAGCAGCTTGCACATGCTTCCACTGCTCGTACTGTCTACAAAGCCCTCTGGCAGTGTCATATACACACTCTCTTCTAAATTACCATTTAGAAAAGCGGTTTTGACGTGTAGTCTGCCAGATATCGTAGTCATGGTATGCAGCAATGGCAAGTAGGATCTTGATGGACTTAAGCTTAGCTTTGAAAGTCTCAACTTTTCCATTTACACCATATTATCTTTCTCAAAGAGCCTCCCGATGGGTTTTACCCCTTCAGGAGCAACATGCAAAGTCAACACTTTGCTGGTGTACATGGATTCCATCTCAGATCGCATAGCATCCAGCCATTTCACATAGTCTCCACTTGTGATGGCTTGCTCGAAACTAGTTGGGTCATTATCTCCATGATGCAATCCTCGCTCCCATCGTCTACGAGAAAACCGTAATATCTCTCAGGTGGATGAGGAACCCAACTAGATCTGCGAAGTGGCTTCGGTTCGTCAGGGACTATTGAATCCTCCGGTTCCACCAAATCTTCAGTTATAGTTTGCTTTGCTGGAACTTCTTCCAGTTCTACTCCATCGCCACTAATTTCTTCCACAAGAAATTCCTTTCTAAAAAGGTGGCATGTCGAGAAACAAAACATCTTTTGTTCCTCGGTGTGGTAGACGATATACCCTCGCGAATGTTTAGGATATCCTTCAAACTTGCACAGAACTGACCTTGCTCATGTTTTTCCGGATTTTGCTTTTCAACATAGACCGGACAACCCCATATCTCAACTCGTTTAAGAGATGGTCTCTTCCCATTCCATATCTCATATGGAGTGGTACGCAACAGATTTGATCGGAACTCTATTCAATAGGTATGCAGCTTCTCAAGTGCATGTCCCTGAAAAGAAATAAGCAACTCAGCAGTACTCATCATAGAGCGCACCATATCTCATAGGGTGTGATTCCTCCACTACGATATACCATTGTGTTGTGGTTTATACGGAGGAGTAAACTGAGAGAGAATTTCATTCTCTTTTAAATAGTCTCGGAATTCCGTGCTTCGGTACTCTTCTCCCCGATCATATCGAAAGATTTGAATAGCTTTACCCATCTGGTTCTCTTCTTCGTACTTAGATTCCTTGAAATTCTTAAAAGATTCAGTTTTGTGTTTCAACAAGAACACATGTCCGTATCTTGAGAGAACATCGGTGAATATAATATAGTACGCGGAACCATCCCTAGCATATGTAGGCATAGGATGTAACATTTCAGAAATATAAATATTATTTTTGGAAATTTAATATTAAAATAATATATTTCGCGAAAACTATTCGATTTGCGAATAGGGGTTTTTCGTAAAATGGTATAAGTATATACCAAAATTTGGAAAATAATCGAAGATTAAAATAATTTATTCATTAAAAAGATATTTATCGGATTTTGGTATTTTTATAATTAAATATATGCAAGTTTAAATTAAATCGATTAGTGCACTACTAATCACAACTAAGCCAAATCCGTATTGTTCAGACCGAGCTCGTTACGGACGAGGGTTGACCATGTTGTTTCGGGTGACATAGGGACGTGTAGGTATAGTGTTGTGTTGAGATCTCTCGTTTGAGGCAAGTGTTCGGTTTTGCACCGGATGATCGGGCCATTGATAGAGGCTGCCAGATTGAGAGGAATGTTGATGTACAGCCTACCTCAGAGATCATGATGTTGTCTACCGTGCAGACAGATGACCCAGCTATTGCTGAGATTGATGGGATGTCATTTCAAGAGTTTATGAGCTGAAACCGCTAGAGCTTTCAGGAAGAGATGTGACAGGAGATAGCTAGTCTATCTCGAGTGGAGCGACTGATATGATTCGTCAGATTTGATGTGCCGATGCAGGCTCAGTTGAGTCGAAGAATTCCATTTGAATGATCTTACTTAGATCTAGATTAAATCGAGCAAGAGAGGAAGTTGTTTGTTGGATGCTCTGATGTGAGATCGGTAAGTTGACATATTTCGGATAGAATGACCTCATCCATATGCGTTGTGAGTTGATCGAGAATAGACAAATAAACTGTATTCCTACGATGATTTGGACAAGTTCCCGAGAACATATTCGGCTAGATATCTTCTATAGAGTGATGAAAATACCGAGTTCGTAATTTTGAGTCCGTGTGAGAGACTCCAGATTGACCGTAGCCGAGAACGATTTGCAATATGCAGACAGTAAGAGATGACGTCGAAATGGACGATAATAAAGACGAGTGGAACAAGAGATTCGTGCGAGATGTTAACGAGCGGTTGTTACGCTCCGTTGATGCCAGAGGATTGATACGTGTGCAGAGGCGTTAGATACAGCCAAATTTCAGAGGAAAGCCATGATGACGACGTAGCTATCTGGTTATGAGAAAAGAATTAAGCAAGGGTGCCAACCTTCGTATAGTTTGGCATAGGTAAGATCTGTTGGATATAGTGCCCTCAAAGTCAATTATTCGATCGAAGGCACGTGATTGCAATGATTGAGGGAGACCTATGCCGGTAGGACAGTCTTACTCGAGATGATAGTATGCTATCTAGTTTGTCTTTATCATCATGTACATGCTTTAGGTGACATTACAGATTACTATTACACGTTGATAGAGCCCTTAGGATTCTTGCTTGATTACCAGCAGTATGATGGCGATCATATACGTGAGAGTTGGGTAGTCTATAAGCACATCCTTAAAGTTTCCCTAGTTGTGGGAGTTTCGAGACTGGGCATCGATACTCAATGAGTAGACTAGTGTATACGATCGAGACCCCGACGAGAGGCGATGGCCGGTCTCACAAGCCATTAGTGTCAGTTGGTTCACCTAAGACGTATACAGGTGCTCATTGGGTTATGAGTACACCGGACAGGACTCGCCGGGAATATGCTAGTTGGTATTATACCTGACGTCAGATAGCAGTTCCCTGGTGACATGTGTACAGGTTATTCTATCGACCTGAGATCGTCATTTCTCTCGTGTGAGTCCCACTGTGCTTTGATTACTACCCTACCACGGCTCAAAGGAGTCATGCAAATAGGTTTTAGTTGGGTACAGTCCCGAGCCACATGGAGGCAGTAAGCGGATCGGCAGGGGATTCGTCTCTCCCGGTATTGGGGGTGAGATCGCGCTATGTCTAGGAGAGCCATTACACGAAGTCCTTGACCAAAGAAAGTGAGATTTACTGATAGGTATTCCAGTAGTATCTCAGGGTGTTATGGGCTACACTCCGACATGACTTATACCACTATTGGGGTTCTGACGTTTACCTGCCCCCTAGGCCCGATATGCGATACTCATAGACGAACGGACCGGACTGTACGGATATTATCACTGACAGGCTCAATAGAGTTTCAGGATGAGTTTGCTCATCGGCCTCCCTTTTGGTTAATACCTGGGCGCCTGTTACGTACAGCTAGTACCACTGACGAACTTGTGGTTAAACCCACTACCAGCGTATTGACGAGTCTTTAGAGTCCCCCACAGAAAGTTTCCCAAGTTCGAGCGAAACGTTGTAGAGGCCGTATGGTTTTATGGCAGGGTTCGATCATATACGTGCACTCGTGCACAGATCATGATCGGACGGATCATACTAGTGGGCTTTGGTTTAAGCCTAATCCTAGTATTAGATTGGTTGGATTTCTTTCGTCTCGTTATATTCGTATTCAGTCGGAATGCAGATGCAGGTATGTATATACAGGTGAGGGGTATCCTTGTGATCTGTCACGTGTTTACTTTAGAAGATGCCATTCTATTTATTTGATTAAACATTTGGATTAATGTTTATTAAGTGGAAATTGTGAGTGCAAATCATAATCAAGAGCATTAAATATGGCACATGCATTTGTGGTGACTCATGGTATTATTTTTTTTGCCATTTTCTTTTCTCTTGATTGTTTATTGTGTGGAATTGATATGTAGAGAGAGAGAGAAGGCAGCCACATATAGTGTAGGGCTTGTTCTTGAGATTATGAGAGCTCTCACATTATCATCCCACACATTAACAAAGCCTTTCTTCTTCTAGCTTCTCCTTGAGCTCACAATTTCCTCTCCAGTGGCTTCTTCTTCAACCTCCACCCATCCCTCTCATGAGTTGAGAATCCATGGGTGTCTAGGGACAATGCTATCACACACATTCTCTACATCACCTTGGACATGTCGGCTAGCAAACTTCATGTCCGAGTTGCTTCGGTTTGAAGCGGGAGCCTATAAAATGATTCCTTGACGTGGTGCCACTTCGACGAGGAGATCGAAGATCGAACAAGATCGGAGATGCCTGTTTCGCCCAATCAGAGCAAAGCTCTGTTCAAATTCAAAATTAAAAAATTCTGAAGCAACGCTTCAAGTCTCGGGCGCAACGCGCCACATGTCAGGCGCTGATACGTCAGCGCAGCGCCCAAGAAGGCGCACCTAATCAGAGCAAAGCTCTATTAAAGGAAGCAACGCTTCGGTTGCGCAGACACTGCGCTGGGCGACACGTGTCAGCGCAGTTGCGCTGCGCTTCGCGCTGCGTGACACGTGTCAGCGCAGATGCGCTAGCGCAGTTGCGCTGCGCGACACGTGTCACGCGCTGGGGCATCTGCGCCAAACAGAATTAAAATTTTAAGAAATCTTTTCTGTTCTTGTTGAAACAAAAAGATTTTCTTCTGCAAAGCAGAAGCCCTTGGATCAAAGATCCAACGGTGGGGAAAATTCCCCAAATCACTCAGACAAAGATCTCCTTAACAAATTTAACTAATTTATGGGCACTATAAAAAGGACCCTAGGCCTCAATTAAAAGGCATCAATATCTTTCTAAAAAAATGAGAGAGAGAAAAACTCTGAGGAACTCCTCAAGAATAAAAAAGGTAAAAACCTTAAGAAAAAAAGAGAAAGTTCTCTTAGGAACAGATCATAGATCTAAAAATAAGATCAATGATCTTTAATAAAAATAAAATAAAAATAGTGCTTTGCACTTTTCATGAACCTTTGGTTCTCTGAGATAAGAAAAACAAGAAAAAACTTATTTTTCTTTGATCTAAATTAGATCAAGAAATCAAATAGTGCTTTGCACTTCTGTTCTTAAATCTAAAAGATTCTTAGTGCTTTGCACTTGCAAACTGCGCTGTTGCGCTCTTGGGAGCGCGCCACGTGTCGGCAGCGCAACAGCACAGTGCACTAGCGCAGCGCACTGCACTGTTGCGTTTGCGCTCACCAAAGCGCGACACGTATCATCAGCCCAACAGCGCAGCGCACTAGCGCAGCGCACTGCACTGTTGCGTTTGCGCTCACCAGAGCATGACACGTGTCTTCACCACAAGCGCTTGCGCTCAGTGAGTGGCGCAAAGCGCCTAACAAATGCAATGCAGGGCCAAGCCCAATTAAAAGACCAAACAGGCCTAATTAAATTGATGCTCTGCATCATTTATAAATGGGCAAAGCCCAAACAAAAATAATAAAATGCTATGCAGATGCCTTGCAGAGCCCAAAATAAATTGATGCTCTGCATCTTTTATGGGCAGAGCCCAAACAAGAAAATAGAAGTAATGCAATGCATTATTTAAGTGTGGGCAAAGCCCTAGCACAGGTCTAATGGACTAAAAATAAATAAAATGTTGAACATTTTCAACTGGACTTAGCCAAATTCTGGCCGTAAGTCCTTAAATTAAATTGAACTGAGCACAAATGTTCTCTCTCTTTCTCAGATCAATTTACCTCCGGTCCAAGGGTACATCTCTGAACTCCTCTGACACCCATCATTGTAATCCTTCAACGAAGTCAGAGAGGTGACGGGTCCCAACGACCACACATGGATACGGACTGCGGGGTCCTTAAACTCGTGGACCGAAACGTCCTTAAACTAATTTTGGACCGAAACGTCCTTAAACTAATATTCGTCCCTAAATGGGAATGATGGACCGAAACGTCCTTAAACTAATGATGGACCGAGACGTCCTTAAACTAATATTGGACCGAGACGTCCTTAAACTAATATTGGACCACCACGTCCCTAAACTGGAACATGGACCACCATGTCCCTAAACTGGAACAAAAGAGCCTCCAAATGCTCCTTTGCCGGATCTAAACGATCCCGTTTAAGTTGGTCTTAGCCCCAAACATGGCTAACGTATCCTTAAACATTCAAACGGACTATAAAACTCCAAATCAACCTTGGTTCAAGGGTACATCTCTGAACTCCTCTGACATCTGCCGTTGTAATCCTTCAACGACGTTAGAGAGGTGACGAGTCCCGATGGCCAGATATTAAATGGATTATCACGTTAAGTTGATCTTAGTCTCAAACAGGACTATCGTATCCTTAACGAACGTTTAAGTTGATCTTAGCCGCAACGCGACTAATGCATCCTTAAACTAAAAACACCAAACCCAAATCTAAGTAACTACGGATTTGGACTAATCCACGTCCTACGGGCGACGGCATTACTCAGTCTCCGTATACAATCCACGGGCAACCACAAACAAAACAAACACACACGACACGAAGTGAAATTCTGGAGAAGGAGAAAGTTGTTACCGCGATGCGGTAGCATAATTAACTGCAGGGGCTTGCGCCTGCAGGGAAGAGCGTCCCCACAATCAAAAAACCCCTCAAGCGAGGGGGAATCTGATGAAATCTGCTACATCGGCCGCATCCGTCTAAACCTCCGATACACGGTGCCATAAATCAACTTGGCATCTTCGGAGAGGTAGACGGATAAAACCATATAGCATCTGCCCCGAATCTCAGGCTAGACGTCCTCAACGTCTCGGCCGCCGTTCGGAGGGGAACAGATTCTGGCACGCCCGGTGGGACCTTTTCCTCTTTCCACTCCACACTTCGTGTGTCGTCTTCGCGAACCAATCGCGGTTTGTTAAAAATGGTTGCCTGTGGATTTCAAGTTTACTAAGATTTGGTCTCTCATTTGGTGCAGAAAAGAAAACAAGCATCGATGGCCTCAACCTGTTCAAAGTGCTCCAACTGCGGTTGCATCTCGCGTCCGGCCTCAACTGGGGGCATAACCTACGGGCCCCAAGCGGCTTCTTTGTCCACTATGCCAGTGGAACAGGTAACTCAAGCCACCACTGGGCTCTTCTTCGGGACCATGCTCCCGCCAATGAGCTTTAGCACTCCTATGCCCGGACAAGAAGCTCCTAAGAAGTCGGTCTTCGATCGACTTTCAATTACTGCGGCCCCTGTCGACGGATCGCCCGCTACCAAACCGACAGCCTCTGTTTTCACCAGGCTAAATCTGAACTCTAAAATGGCTGTCCAAAGGAAGGCAATAACTGCTGCCCCAGAAGTCGTCAAGGCGGCTTCCCCCATCAAAGAGTCAGTCTTTTCAAGACTGACGATTCCTGCTCCTGCATCTGCTCAGGGATCCGTCTTCGGCAGGTTGAATATCACCCCTCAGAAGACAACCTCAGTCTTTAAGAGATTAACACCGGCGGTGCCTCATTCAGACAGGGGGCAAAAAGAAACTATCTCAATCTCTGAGCCAATCCCAACGGCTCGCCGTGCTCGACGTCGCCATTGGCAACGAGTGAGGAAGGCAGGGGGCAACTCTCCCTCAGGGCTAACTCCACCGGCTCCAGTGGTGGAAGTCAACGCTGCTATCCCAACCGGGAACAGCTTTGAACTGCTGAGGAGGGTACGAAAGAACTCTCCAACCGCTACACTGAAGAGATCTTCTCCACCCGCGGAGAGAGTTTCAGAAACGAAGCAAGAACAGCCTCCTCAACGGCTGTCCTCAAAAATATATAAAGTTTGGAGGAGGGTTCAAGACTCCGTGATTGACCCAGGTCACTCTCGTCACCAGAAAAAGGCGAAGGTTAAAAAAGACAAGGACCGTCCCATTAAATAGCAGGGGACAGCAGCTGCAAGGCTGCCCCCTTCACCGGTTCCTTCAACCTCAACGGCCCACAAAAGAAGGAGGCCAGAGAAAACTCCCGTGTCAGCGGCAAAAGTTAAAAATGGTGAACATAAACGCCCCAAGTCAGGGGGCATAACAGTTCATACGGTTTATATGGCATCGGGAAAAGAAGATAGCCGCATATCAACAGGTCATAGACCGCATACGAGGTCAGTGACCAAGGCTCAGGAGCAGCAGCAGAAGCTCCAAGAGATGATGAACGCTATTGCCGCACTTACAGGGCCAAAAGAAACCCCTGAAACATCCTCGGACGAGCGTCAAGAACAAGAAACGGACGCAGAATTCCTTCGTCGTGTACTGGAGAAGAAGGATAAAGAAGCTGCGGAGCAGGCAGCCAACATAAAGAAAATGGCCCTCCTGTTCCAGGACATGGTAGGTATGATGATTCAACAAGATCCACCTGCTGAAGATCCCCCGATCATCCTTGAAGACGATAGGGGAGAGACGTCGAATCCTCCACCAGCTTTGTCCACAGCTAAAGAGGATACAATCTCCAAAGCTGATTTGGATGAGTATATCGCCCAACAAATACGGGTTCATCATGCAACCGAAACAGCCGGCTAGGTCGTGAAAACGGGGAGGCCATATCCGAGTTGGTACGATCAAATCAAGTACCCGCCAGGTTATACGATTCCCAAGTTCCATGTCTACAAGGGGACGGGCAATCCTCATCAGCATGTTGCCCAGTTCAGGGCACTTTGCGGCAACACCGGTGGTGACGACAAGCTGTTGCTTCGCCAGTTTGTTGGAAGCTTATCAGATACGGCGTTTGAATGGTACTCTGAGCTCCCGAACGACTCTATTAAAACCTTCGCGGAGATGGAGCTGTTGTTTACTCAGCGTTTTGCAAGCGCCAGTGAACGTACCCCGATGACAGCACTGATTAACGCCAGGGTAAAACCCGGTGAGACGTGGGTTCAGTACGCTATACGATGGCGGAACTTATGGTCAAAGTGCGAACAGCGCATTGAAGAAGCTCCCGCGGTGGGTATATTTGTGGGAACCCTTGATCCGCAAGCAACCATATCGCAATTTATGATGTTTTTCAAGCCAACTACCTTCCAAGCCTTGATTGACAAGTTAGCGCAAATGGATCAGATGGGCCATAAACCCCCTCTTCCAAAGCTGGACTCCCGAAATGACAAAGGGAAGGGAAAAGCGATCATTGTCGCTAATGCTCAACAACAACCGAGCGACTCGAAGCCGGTTGTTCGTCAAAATAATACGCGACCGTACGTATCACTTGAGGATAGGATGGGACGTCCTTATTCCTTTCCCCACGATAAAACGAGAAGGTTATTCAAGCTGGCGTTGCGCAACAGACTCATAAATTTGCCGGATCCAAAACGTCCGTTGCAACCAACTGACGTCAATGAGCCCAACTACTGTCCTTATCATCAAGTACTAGGCCATCCGATCGAAGATTGCTACGTTTTCAAAAATTGGCTTGAAAACCAGTACCGACAGGGCAAGTTCGCGTTATCTGACAAATGGAAGGTGAATCCCCCGCAGCCCCACACCTCTACGGGGACGAATACGCCGGGGGCAACATGCTCCGTCATTGAAGAAGCTCCTTGGGAGGTTGTATTATCAGCCAAGACAAAGAGGATGCTAAACGATCTTCAGATATGTCCAGCGATCAAGTGGAAGAATCCGTTGGAACCGCAGGTCATTGAAGGGATGTTGAAGCCACGTCCAACTTCAAAGACCGATGGTGGCGGTTCAAGCACTTGCAGCCAGCCATCAAAATCTTCGAAAAAGAAGAAGAAGAAATCTAAGAAGCCCGTGAAGCCTGGCGGCAAACGCACGGACTTACAAAAGCAAATTGACGCGTTGGAAGAATACAACCAAAAGGCGCGGACTCCCATTACATTCCAAGAGTTCCTCAATCATGTCTTTCAAGAAGAAGATGAAGGAGAAAGTTCATCGGATGAATCCGAGGAATATGTGGCGAGCTGTCATATGATTTCCCATTCGATCACGAACGATGAGGAGACTCCTTGCACTGAAAAGCTGGGGGCAGATCCTGAACCAAAATTTCTGGGACCACCAGATGAAGTAATCGACGCATTCCTTAATGAAGCTCGGTTGAAAAGTAAAGCTGATCGGGAGCGCGAGGCGGCTATATTTGAAAGGGCCAAACCTCCCGTTGGAGCTAAACACCTCCGCTACCGACAAAAGCCAATTCAAGATGAGGAAAAAGTTTGCTAAGGCCATATCAATGGGTATGAAGCTACCATCTTCTGAAGGAAACATCACTGGTGAAATGGAAACGCACCCCTCCTATTGCTTGTATCATCGGAAGATTTCGCACCCCACTGAAGAGTGCAAAACTTTCGATAGATGGTGGCAAGGGTATATTGCTCATCGACAACACTTTAAGCAAGAGAAACGCAAAATTCATCGGGAGCAAAGAAATACGACCGAAGGGCTTAAAAGAACTGCTGGCGATTGTTGCATGATTAACACCGGTAAACCACAAGTGCCCACATTTGGGAGTGATTCTGATGAAGAGCTAGAACTTGCCCCCCTCTTTAAAGAGTCCGATTCGAGAAAAGAAGAAGAACCGAAGGTTTGCGAAAATATCCGGCTGCATAATCGCACGCTACCCGAAAAGAATCTCGGACCCTCGAACAGGAAAGATAAAGGGAAAGAAAAGGTCTCTGAAGATATCATCTTAGATGACCAAGTGGCGGAAGAGTTAAACGCCAAGAACCCGCCGAAGAGATATAAGGTAGACTACAACGTTTTGGCGCATCTGAGGAAGCTGCCCTCACAGCTCAGCATTCTTGACGCCCTTTTGGTATCAAAAGAGGCGAGAGATTCGTTGATTAAGGCGCTCCAAGACCCGGAACAATTCCAAGCATGCCTGGCCGAGGAAAAGATGAAGGATGAATTAGAGGAAGTGCACACGGCTAATGTTACTTTTGGCGATGAAGACCTTCTACTTGGGACGTGCGAACACAATCGCCCTCTCTATGTCTCGGGATACTGCCATGATATAAGGATAGGCAAAATCCTGATCGATAACGGGTCGTCTGTTAACCTACTCAACGTGCGGGTGTTGAAGGAAATCTGCATGAGCGTCCAGCACCTTGCTCGGGACAAGATCACCATCTCCGGGTTCGACTCCCAATCGTCAAAGACTCTTGGATCTGTGATACTGACGCTATGCTTCGGGCTACTTGTCACGGACATTAAGTTCCACATCATAGACGCCAAGACATGCTACAACGCTTTGCTCGGCCGACTATGGTTACACGAGCACAACATCATCCCTTCTACACAACATCAGTGTATGAAGTATTTTAAGGATGGTTTCGAGTATACCGTGACGGGAGAACTGAACCCGTTCTCTGTGAACGAGGTCCGCAAATACGAAGATGCCAAATACTTCTTGACGGATTTCGAAGACACGGAGAAGTGTCACAAGCCGGAGAATAAAACTAACGCCACCATCCCTGTCTTCGGCAGTGATACCGAGGAGGAAGAGGAGATCGTTTATTCGGGTCCGCCCCAACATAACAAGCCAGGACCGTCCACTCCTACATTGGTCTTTGGTAGAGATTCGGAGGATGAGGTCCATGTCGTATTCTCTGCTCGACCTTCAATACAAGCTTCCGCTGATGAAGAGCAAAGTCTGCAAGTCGCCATGGTGCCGCCTAAACATCATAAAGAACTGGACACACTTAATATCTACAGTGTAGAAGAGCTGCGGACATTCTATATCCCTCCCAGGCGAGAAAACGAGAAAGCAATTCTGTTTTACCGCTCTGAAGAAACCAATGTGAAAAAAGAAATCTGGCATGGCGCAGATCCTGCGCTCGACAGGCTTCAGCCTATCCGTCTTCCCAGATATTATACAGAGGGTTTGAAGAAGCTGCTGAAACGCCAGGGGATATCCTTCAAACAGACCGTTAGAGAGGCCAAATTCTATGACAGGGTCTGGAACATTCCCGGGACCCAACGCAAACTGCCTAACGGGAGAATGGAAACAAGAGGGCTTGGATAAATCCGGTCAAAGAAACGAGAGTTACTACCCGGCTGCTACGTCGTATATGACTTTGATGAAGAAGCGGATGCTCAATGGGAGGACGCTAACCCTAAGCCAGTGAAAGTTCCAGATGCAAAAGAGCCCAGTCCGTCGTTCAAGGAACAAATGGACAGACTTATAAAGAAAGCTGGTCAAAAAGTCCGAGATGATCACAACTGTGAGACGGCCATCTACGAGAAAGCCAAGATGCAACGCCTTCTCTAACAGGCCGTAAAGGATGAAAATGCCGCTCCTTGTCAACCCGTTATAAAGAAGGCTCGGCTCAAAAGCAGAAATAAGTCGAAAGGCCAAAAAGGCGCTCAACAACAACAAAGCAGGGCTAAGAAGCCACGCAAACGGGAGTCGAGCGTTATTGATCTGTCCCTTATGAAGAAAATGGGGCGAGCATACTCGTTTCCTTGGGACAAGACGAAGAAAATACTTGATCTCGCCCTGAAACATCAAATGCTTACATTGCCGGAGTCTAAACACCTTGAACAAGCAGGCGAAGCCTCACACCCGGACTATTGCTCTTACCATCGAGTAGTAGGTCATCCTCTTGAAGATTGCTTCACCTTCAAGAATTGGGTCAAAGATCAATATCAGCTTAATAAATTCGCTCTGTCCAACAACTGGAGGGTAGCACCACCACAAAAGCACGAGCCTAAGGCCACGAAAGAAAAACCAGTTCCACATTGGGATTGGAAGCGAATTCGTACCTGTCACATGATAACAATACTACAAGAAGAATCCGAGAACATGGACAGCCTTCCCTGGTGCCTCGAAAACAGCAATGATGAGGTGATCTCAGAATTTCCCCCAGCTCCGAAAGAACTGGAGGATGGAATACATACCACTGCAGATAACCTCAAGAAAATTGAGTTGGGGACGATAAACGATCCGCGATCGACATTCGTCAGCGAGCTGCTGTCTGAAGAGAGGGTGGCTGCGTTAAAAGACGTCCTTGTGCAGCATAAAGATTGCTTCGCATGGAACTATTCCGAGATGCCGGGACTAGATCCAGAAGTTGCTGTACATAGACTGGCGATATCCTCGGGTGTCAAGCCAGTCAAACAAGCGCCGAGAAGAATGCGGCTCGAGCTCGAGATGAGCATCAACGCTGAAGTCAAAAAGCTGATAGACTCCGGCTTTATCCAGGAGGTTCAATGCCCTGAATGGATTGCTAATATCGTCCCAGTGATGAAGAAAAATGGGACGGTGCGCATATGCGTGGACTTTCGGGATCTCAACAAAGCGTGCCCGAAAGATGATTTCCCAGTACCAGTCACCGAACTGATGATAGACAATACGTCCACGCATGAGATTTTCTCATTCATGGATGTGTCATCAGGATATAATCAAATAAAAATGCATCCTGAAGACCAGAAACATACGGCTTTCCGGACTCCTTTGGGAATATTCTGTTACAAGGTGATGCCCTTTGGTTTAAAGAACGCCAGTGCCACCTACCAAAGGGCCATGACGAAGATCTTCGATGACCTTATACACGAAATCATCGAATGGTATATCGACGACCTCGTTGTTAAAAGCAAATCATATAAGGAACATCTCGAGCATCTGAAGACCGTATTTCAACGTCTTCGGCAATACAACTTGAAGATGAATCCGCTCAAGTGTGCATTCGGAGTTTCCTCAGGAAAATTCCTGGGATTCATTGTTCGACACCGGGGTATCGAAATAGATCCGTCCAAGATCAAGGCAATCATGGAAATGCCTCCGCCGAGAACTCTCAAACAGCTGCGGTCTCTCCAAGGGAAGCTCGTGTACATACGGCGATTTATAGCCAACCTCTCAGGAAAGTGCCGTTCTTACAGCCACCTGATGAAGAAGGGAACCCCGTTCATCTGGGACCAAAAATGCCAAAGCGTACTAGACGAGATCAAGCAATACCTGCAGAACCCGCCGGTGTTGGCTGCTCCGGTCAAGGGAAAACCCCTCATTCTTTATACAGCCGCCCTCGAAGGTTCCTTAGGCGCATTATGGGCACAAGAGAACGATCAAGGGAAAGAAAGAGCACTCTACTACTTAAGTCGAGTTCTGCTGGGGGCAGAAAACAACTATTCCCCCATTGAAAAACACTGCTTAGCATTGATCTTCGCAATAACAAAGCTCAGACATTACGCATTAGCACATGAAGTCCATCTCATTTCAAAGGTGGACCCTCTTAAATATCTAATGTCAAAGGCCATATTGACGGGACGACTCGCTAAATGGGCCCTGCTCTTAATGGAGTTCTCGATAACGTATCGACCTCTCAAGGCAGTGAAAGGCCAGGCCATCGCCGACTTCCTTGCTGAGCACCCGATACCTGCCGACTCTCCCCTGAATTGCGATTTGCCAGACAAACACGCGTTTGACGCAGTCGACAGTGGTGATACCCGTTGGGAGCTTTATTTCGATGGAGCATCTTCCATGAAAAAGCACAAACAAAGTACGCCAATGATCAAATCGGGAGTAGGCCTTATCTTCGTGACCCCACAAGGAGGAATAATGCGCTTCGCTTTCTCCTTAACAGAACCGAGAACGAATAATGAAGCTGAATATGAAGCTTTGATAGCAGGTCTCGAGATCGCCATTGACATGGGAATTGAAAGCCTCCTCATATATGGGGACTCCTAGCTAGTCGTCAGTCAAGTGAACGGCGATTACCAAACATGCAAACCGGAGTTGGTGAGGTACGGCGAAAAGGTGCAACAATCGTTGACCCAAATTCCCTCTTATATACTTTGGAGAACATACCGCGCGTGGAAAACAGCAAAGCAGACGCATTGGCCAAACTTGCTAAAGAACTGGCTGACGAGAATCTCGATGACGTTAGAATCATGGTATAAAGCCGTCAAGTGCTTGCCCCAGCAGAAATATCTCTGGAATCATCCGAAAAGAAGGGAGCGACTGAGCAAACGACCCTGCAAGTAAAAGACCGGGAAAAGGCTGAGGATTGGAGAGAGGTCTTTATAGACTACTTCAAATCCTACCAAATGCCCGAAGATGCGTCCGCACGACACCAGCTCATGAAACGAGCTCTGTCTTTTGCCTTCGTCAATGATACTCTATACAAGAGGTCATTTGATTCTCTGTGGCTGAGGTGCTTAGGACCGGACGAAGCGGAAAGAGTCGTTCAAGAGGTTCATGACGGAATCTGCGGTTCTCACCAAGCAGGCCCAAAGATGAAGTTAAAGATCAAACGGATGGGTTACTACTGGCCCACGATGATTCAGGACTGCCTCGAATATGCGAAACAATGTCACTCATGACAAATTCATGGGGACTTCATCCATCAGCATCCTAATCCACTACATCCAACAGTGGTTAGCTGGCCGTTCGAAATGTGGGGAACTGACATAGTCGGCCCCATCGAACCAGCATCGTCTAGGGGACATCGTTTCATCCTGGCAACGACTGACTACTTCTCCAAATGGGCAGAAGCAGTACCGTTGAGAGAAGTGAAGACGGAGAATATCCTCCATTTCTTCAAAACGCACGTCATATATCGGTTTGGAACTCCGAGGCGGATCATCTCCGATAACGGGCCAGCCTACCGAAGTCATAAAATCAGCCGCTTCGCACAGCAGCATAACATAGATTGGAGACATTTCTCAGTCTATAATCCACGAGCTAACGGTCTCGCCGAGGCCTTCAACAAGACCTTGACGAAAATTATAAAGAAAACAGTGTCCCGAAATAAGAAAGACTGGCATGAGAGACTGCAAGAAGCTCTTTGGGCGTATCGAACCACGTTCAAGACAGCCACAAACACAACGCCATACGCGTTGGTGTTCGATACGGAAGCAGTACTTCCCCTCGAGATAGAATTACCCTCTCTGCGAGTGGCAGTTCACTACGAGCTAACGGATGAAGAAAATGCTCACCTACGGTTTGAAGAGCTGGATGCTCTTGATGAAACCCGGCTCCTAGCACAACAAAAGCTGGAAGCTTATAAAGCAACGATGACGCGCTCATATGAAAAATTGACCCGACCAAGGACATTCCGCCAAGGCGAACTCGTGCTAGTGGTCAAAAGGCCTATGATCCCTAATCGCGCCAAGCGGGGAAAATTCGAGCCAAACTATGAAGGTCCGTACATCATAGATAAGGTCTACCAGGGTGGGGCCTACCTACTTATGGATATGCATGGTGAAAGGCCTTTCAGGCCAATAAATGGTCGCTTCCTAAAAAAATACTATGCTTAATGAGTCACGGCCTAGGTCAATGATAGATGGCGACGACTATGTCCTCTCACTATCTTCCTAAGCTCGAACATTATAAGCATGTAGCCGGTCTTCTCAATGTCGGACCGAAACGTCCTTAAACTAATAGCGGACCGAAACGTCCTTAAACTAATACCGCAGCATCCGTAGGCTGATAAAATAAAAAAAAATATATAAAAAATATATATATATAAATAAATAAAAACGGTATGTCCATAAGCAAAAAAGGGCACGGATGAAAACCCGAAAGGGGGCCGTGAGTAAAACCAGCAGGGCTACCGGCGAGTGTTCGTGAAAACCTGAAAGGGCGCGATCTCGTAAAAATATATATATATAAAAAAAATATAATAAAAAAAATATAATAAAAAAAAATGGTATGTCCATAAGCAAAATGGGCACGGATGAAAACCCGAGAGGGCTCCGTGAGTAAAAACAGCAGGACTACCGGCGAGTGTTTGTGAAAATCCGCCAGGGCGCAACCTCGTTAAAAGAAACTTATAAGGTCCTCTCGACCTTATAAGGAGAAACCACCTGCGTGAGATCCTTACGACTCACAAGGGAACAACACATTTAGGAATCCCCACGAGTCCTAAGGAGAAAATACACTTGCGAGATCCTCACGACTCGTAAGGAGAACTCTCTTATGGGACCCTCACGGCTCGTAAGATTTGAAAGTCTTAAGTTACAGAGGCCTAAACCTGTGCTTAAGCAACCCCCACAACTTTCGACATTGCCCTACAAGTAGTCCAATATTGACACTTGTATACAATCCACGGGCGCGAATAAACAGTTCCCTAACTAAGTCCCATCCGAAACTAGGGATATGTCTGCACGGTGAACAACCCTTGTAAATCCTCTCGACTTACAAGGAGAAAACCCTCCTGTAGGATCCTTACGACTTACAGAGAAACAAAACACTTAGGAACTCTCACGATTCCTAAGGAGAAAATACATCTACAAGATCCTCACGACTTGTAGGGAGAAATACCTTTGTGAGACCTTTACGGCTCATGAAGTCAAAAGCCTTAGTCGACAGGACCTTAACCCTGGTCGCTAAGCCTCTTTTGTTTGACCACGATAGAGGCAAATGATGATTCGCTCCTGGCAATATCCCAGTTGTAGCGGTGCTGATGCCAAATCGGTGTCCAATTTCAGGTTTACGGTGAAAAGCCAGTAGGCCGCACATGCATATGAAATAGCCGAAATGATGGGACAACTTGCAATAAAAAAAGAGCGGCAAGTAAAAATGTATGCATGCAAAATAGCCGAAATGATTGGGCAACTCGTAATAAAAAAAACAGCGAGTAAAAATAAATTAAATGGCCGAAATGATTGGGCACCGCGAAAAATAGCCGAAATGATTGGGCAATCGCGACCTTCGCGATATAAAAGCTGAAATGATAGAGCATCGCGGAGATAAAACAAAAAAAAACGATGATAAAACTTTGGCCCTACAGTTAAGATCACATCGATCCCTGTATACAATCCAAGGGCGTAAACAAAGAGGGAACCCTACTTTCCCAACAGACTCCGTCAGACGACGAAGCCAAACCTCGACGGTTCATTTTAACCGAAGAAGCCAGTGTATTCAACAAACTCCTCGACTCACGGATTCAAACACTCCTTGACGAGAGCCTCCTGATCCGCGTCGACTCGCAGAGCCACCGGTGCCTCCGTGGGAATCCTCGACTCGTTTCAAACCCCAAGGAAACAAATAATCCTTGGCGCTTGGGAAACAAATAATCCCTAGCAAACTCCTC
Organism: Agapanthus africanus; assembly: GCA_030015575.1. NCBI lineage: Eukaryota > Viridiplantae > Streptophyta > Magnoliopsida > Asparagales > Amaryllidaceae > Agapanthus > Agapanthus africanus. The sequence continues at coordinate 477,569,712 of CM057346.1, read as the reverse complement.
GACTCACGGATACAAACACTCCTTGACGAGAGCCTTCTGATTCGCGTCGACCTGCAGAGCCACCAGTGCCTCCGTGGGAATCCTCGACTCGTTTCAAACCCTAAGGAAACAAATAATCCTTGGCGCTTGGGAAACAAATAATCCCTAGCACACTCCTCGACTCACGGATACAAACACTCCTTGACGAGAGCCTCCTGATCCGCGTCGACTCGCAGAGCCACCAGTGCCTCCGTGGGAATCCTCGACTCGTTTCAAACCCCAAGGAAATAAATAATCCTTGGTGCTTGGGAAACAAATAATCCCTAGAAAATTCCTCGACTCACGGATACAAACACTCCTTGACGAGAGCCTCCTGATCCGCGTCGACTCGCAGAGCCACCAGTGCCTCCGTGGGAAATCCCTGACTCGTTTCAAACCCCAAGGAAACAAATAATCCTTGGTGCTTGGGAAACAAATAATCCCTGGCAAACTCCTCGACTCACGGATACAAACACTCCTTGATAAGAGCCTCCGGATTCACGTCGGCTCGCAGAGAAACTGTGTCTTCGCGGGAAATTCCCGATTCGTCTCAACATGCAAATGAAGCCTCAGGCAGCAGGGACTAAAAAACTTGCTTCCTGAACAATGGGACCCTGCAAGTCAATCCAAAATGGTCACTTGCATACTATTCACGGGTCTCACTCTCCAAAGTCGAATTTCGACGAGGAGGAAAACAACCGCTTGTGGGTCCTCTCGACTCGTAAGAGGGAAAAATTCTCTTATAGGATCCTTACGACTTATAAGAGAAAACAACACTTAGGAATCCTCACGATTCCTAAGGAGAAAGCCCACCTGCGAGATCCTCTCGATCCGTAGGGAGAAGAATCTCTATGAGACCCTCACGGCTCATGGAGTTGAAAAGTCTTAGGCAGCAGATCCGAAACTGCGGCCTAAGCCATCGCTATTTCTTAAGGAAATCGGGATACTCGTTCTAATCATCCGTTAACCATGTTTGCTAAAGTGATATGCTGATAGTAAAAGAAAGAGAAGACGGAGAAAATGACACATGACAAAAAAAGGTGTATCTTTTATTCATAAACTTGATCGGGTACAGGATACATTATGTCAAAGAAAAAAAATATATATATACACATTCTTTTATCTACAAGTACAAACGATACAAAGATGGATAGCTACTGAGGAGGAAGTGTCTTTAGTAGATCCACAAGCTGCTCTCGCACTTCCTTCAGCGCCTCCTCCTGAGCGGCTGCCGCGGTCACCTCCGCTTCCACCCGGGCTCGCTGCTGCAAGAAAGATGAAAGTTGCTCCTCCGCCGCTTTCTGGGCTGCTTCCTGGCTAGGTGCATCTCGCTCGACAACATCAAGGTTTTGCCTCAATGATAACCCTTCAGAAAGACATTGCAGGAGGCCCTCAAAGACAACCTTCAGCCGTGCGGTGTTGGCCTCCACCCGAGCATGCAGTTGGGCAGACTTGTTTGAAGTCTCACCACGCTCCTTATGCCTTGAAATGACTTCTTGTTCGAGGTAGCGGAAGTAAGGAGCGCTCTGCTCAATCCACGCTGTTCTTTGATTACTGGCAGCCAAGGCCTCGGGAGCGGGACGCAGCGACTCCAACTGATATAGGCGACCCTCGATCTCCTTACAATGGTTAACCCAGGATGCGACGATGCCCTCATCATGAAAGTTCACGAGTATTTCTAGCATCGGGTTAACCATCATAGCGAAGTCTGCGGCAGATGTAGAAGTTTCAACGTCGAGTTCCTCGACGTAGTCACTCAACATGCGCAGACTATTCGCGGCGCCTTTTGAAGACAGACTCCTCAGATAAGGACCCGCCAGCATTATGATGCGAGATTCAAAGGGCGCCGAGATCGGAACGACAGCTGAAAAGAAACAAGATGTGATCAGATAACAGTTCTGAAAATAAAGAAGGAAGACTTTATCAATGTGATAGTTCCTATACCAGTTGAGACAGGTGGCAAGGTCGGAAGGGCTGGTGGCGCAGCTGATCTCCTATCCCCTCCTTCAATCTGTAGCACTGCAGTTGAGATGAGAAAAAGAGGTTAGAGGTAATTCCATCAATAAAAAAAAGATGAAGGATGTCAACGGAAATCATACTCACCAACGCCACCAGAGGAAGAAGCAAGCTCGGATGGGAAAGAAAAGTGTGGGAGCAACATCTGATATACATGATCAAAAAGCACTCCTGGAAACACAACAGTGTGACTTTAGTACACAAATTATACGTCTAGAAGATAAGATTAATAAATCGTAAACACATACCTTCCAACATTTTCGAGGGTATAAGAGAGGGTTGAGAGGTGACCACCGCCAAAGCAGTCGTTGAAGGCGCTCCCTCGAGCAGTGGGGCATCGGCGCTGGCTGCACCTGTGTTACAAGAAAGGTGAACTTGTCAGAAAGGATTGTAAAATAAGAAAGACAGTAACCTAAGGTTTACCTGAGGAGCTCCCGGCTGAAACAGAAGCGACTCCCTCCTCTATCGACATAAGGCCACCGCCTGTAGCCTCATCACCCGACTCGATGGGGACCGTCGTCGTGCTACCGCGACCAGGAGACGGCAGGAGATCGTAAGCAGGGAGGGCAATGATTGGAGTGTTGCAGGATTCTTGGAAGGAAGCGACTGACTCTTCCCTGAGAGTCGTATCCATCTCACCCGCAACTACTTCGAGCTCCGCCGTCTCCATCGACTCATCCATTGTCACCACGAGGTCGCCGGCCTCAAGCGCCTCGTCCACCACCACCCTCGGTTTAGTTATAATGATCATATCATCTGCCACCGCTTCAGGTTCGGCATCAATGACCTTCTCGGCTGTTGGCCCCTCGACCTCCACCTCAGGCTCCGAAGCCACAACGACGTTGCCCACCGTCGGCTCGAGTTCGGCAGGTACCGCCTCCTCTGTTTCTTTGGGATCAACGGTTTCCGCCTCCCCCTCGATCGGACTCGGCCTTGCAAGATAAGGGATATAAGGACCAATGACATTAAAAACCCTTATAACAAAAACTCTGAGAGAAATATTACCTGAAGCGAATTTACCGTTTGCGCTCCGAACTGCGCGCGCCACCTCTCTGCGGGCAGTGGATAAGGCAACAGGGGCCTCTTCAGATGGAGTATCAGCACGAGGGGCGGTGCTGGGGCCCGCTCCCGTAGCCAAGGCAGCCCGGCGCGCTTTCGCCTCACGCCTTTGCCGCTTCCTTTCCTCCCGGGCTGTCGCGATGGATCTTAGTGACGCCTCCTTCAAGGCGTCGTCATCCTCGTTCAGGGATGCCTCCAGAGCCTTTAAGGCATCCTTCATCGGCTCTTCAAGACGAACCTCCTGCGGTGGCCCAGAGGAAGCGGGAACATCGGCAGCTGGTAAAACATCTACGTCGCTTGGTGGGAACGGCATTGAGGTTTCTGCAATAAAAAGAGAAAGGTTAGATCGACCATAACACGAGGGAGATGGAGACTTGATGGATTAAAACTTACTAAGGCCCATAGGACGCTCTAAGACGTTCCTCCTCCTGGAAATTCTTCAAAGAAGCGGCGATGGCTTCTTTATCAGTGATGCCTGTCGAAAGGAAAGAAAGAAAAGCGTTAATCAAAGGCAATGAAGAGGATATGTTGCAATAAAGAAAAGGTGACTAATAGTTACCTGATTGCGCAAGCTTGGCCAGCCACGCGTCACGCTATGCCAACCACGCCGAAGTTTCGAGGGCGGCTTCCAAGTCTGTATCGTCCGGCGGCGGCATCACTAGTCCTTTGTTCGTCCCGTATTCGATCAGGCCCTCGGCATAGGGAGCATGGGGTTCCTGACCGAACACGACGTCCGCAGAGAAGAGCGACTTCTTTTTGTTTTGCCCTCCGACCCTAGGCTCACGAGGGATCGACTTCCGTTTAGCAGCCACTTTGGGACGACGGGTCCCGATGTATGCACCCACGCCAGACTCCGGCGAGGGTACAACCACTGTCTCCGCCAGAGCATGGGGCGCTGCAGGTGCATCTGCGACATCAGGGAGCGACGAGTCACGTGGAGGGATTCGCGCACGCGATGGTCCGGTTCTGACCTCTTTTAAAGGGGCAACTACTGGGGTCCTTGGGACCAAAGGAGCGTTGCGATCGGTACCTGGAGGCACACCCTTACGATCGACCAACAGTCGCCTTTCCTCCTTTATAACTGCTCTTGTTGCATGATTGTACCAGTCTTTGTACACATTGAGGAGTCTCGGAGTATAAGCCGGTGCATTGATAAAAAAATGAGAGCTCGTATTCAGGCGCATGAAATGGTGCAGTGCGTTCTCCATCCCTTCTTCAGTGGCAGTGGGTTCCAACAAGAAGGCTTCCAAGGGGACCCCTTGATCGTAGCCCAGTTGTTGAGCAAAACGATGCGGGTTATACCTCATAAAAATTGCCACACCATTCTGCCTAAAGACTAAAAAACCCGGTCTAATGGAATATAAGTGAAGGGTCTCCCGAGCCGTCAAAACTGAGGCTCCATCTTTAAAGACATCTTGTAATGGCCGCGTCACAGTGGTAGACACCTTTCCAATGGTCAATACCTTATCGACAAAGGACATACCGGCTCCAACGGTGTGAGGGCGAAGGAGTAAGCCCCTGGCGTTCCGCGGTGATGGGGTTACAATTGATGCGTCGATCAGTGGTATAATGCGGGGAAAACCGAACTTGTCAAAGAACGAGGGCCTTTTATGCATGCCGAAGACACCCGCTGTGTGTAGCTCGAGCCACGATGCAAAGTAATGCATCGGGAAGACCACATGCAGTACCCCGGGCTCATTAGCATCCGCTGCTCGACTGAGGCCATGGTATAAGTGCGCCAAGCCAGCAATCCCAACAGCTACCTTTACCCCGATGACCATCCGGTGGGCTGGGTAAAAGACAGAGGGTCGCATCCGATGAGAGTGCATTGGGATCGCAAACCAGCTCAGCCACAATCCAAGAAATCCCAAGAAAAAGGCCTCCTCATCCATTCCAGGGGCCGCAATTTCTGCAAAAGACATAGTAGGGAAGTCCGGAAGAAAAAAAACCCTTTTGATCTATATCCTTCTCCGGTAGGTTGTCCACACCTAGACCGAAGGGGTCATCCAGGGTGGTGAACTTAGCAGCTTCCGATGAGATGACGCTTGGACGAAGGAAACGAGCAATGAAGTCCTCAAAGTTAACTCCCCGACCCCCATGTTCGACGAAGAGGGACTCATATATGTTCAACACTTTAATCAAGCTTAGGAATTGATGTTGAACGGCATTCTCTGGTGTGACCCCCTTACCATCGGCCTAGCACCAAAGACGTACACATCTGTCGGGAGCAGCTCCTCATAATGTTCCCCCATCACTGGTAAGCCGGATACCTCCGCAAACTCCTCCAAGGAGATTGACACTTCCCGATCCATGGCAAGGAAAGTGTGGGTAGGAATATTCCATTGCTCCAAGAAAACTTTGAACCACCAGGTGGGGAGCGTGGGATACTAGAAAAGAGAGACGTAGACCGCGGTGTACAGTCCTAATCTTATCAACTGCGACTTCTTCGTCGACAGGATGTACCGGGCCCACGGCAGATAGCCAATCGGGTGGCGGGGGATCAGACCAAGGTTATAAGATTGCCCCCAAGGTCGTGCATCACCCTGAAAGATACGGCGCCCTAGGATGTCCAAAACCATAGGACGTTGAACCGGTATCGCATCTATAGCGGGATGTAGAAAACCCTTCGATGTCCAATCCACCAACTCCATGGCATACTGCACCGAGGGTGGGGTAGCATAGTGAATCGCCGTGATGGGTTCCGACGGCACCGCACATGTGAAGCTCCGGCGGCCCATGATGATCTGATTATACCACGACCCCCAAAGGTGGAGACTCTTGTGTTCCGGTTCGTACTCCTTAATCATGGTCAGGGCTTCACGGTCCAAGGGCGCCTCGGGAAATCCATCCTCCGAGCGGACGAACGGGAATGAAGTGTCTAGAGACATGATCGCTGCAAAAGAACAATTTAGCCGTTAGTGTTGTAGTTCCAACATTTGGCATCTAAAAAAAAGCATTAATTAAATTAAATTAAAATTAATTAATCACACCACACAGCAGTGCAGTGAGTAGGAGACCAAAGGGGTACCCACAAAATCTGGATGACAATACGTCAGACAAGCTCATCATTGGATGAGATTGCCAGTTGGTCCCCAGGAAAACATTCCCATTTATAAAAAAGGGGGTGGGAAGAATCCCTATAGACAAGGAGAAAATCTCCTCTCTCAGAGAAAAGCTCTGTCACAGAGTGACACTTGTCAAATTTGGGTCCCAGGGAAATAAGATTCCTTAAAAAGAGCACAGCTCTATGGTAATAATGGAAAGGTCCATCAGAAAATGTCTACACCTAAAAGAATTAAAAATTTTGAAATCTTGGAAAATCCAAGAAAAACTTGTGAAAATTTTTCATTTTATCAGATCTAAAAGATCCACAGATGATCTATGAGCAAAGCTCTGTTCATGGGTTAAAACCTATGAACAAGATCCCTGTAGATCTGCAAGTTTTTGAGAGCGAAGCTCTGTTTATAAAATCCCAATGGGGATCTCTTTAGATCAAAAGATCTGTAAGAGCAAAGCTCTATTAGTTAATTAAAATATTTAATTTAAGATTAATTTTACCTAAAATTTTCTAACTTGGAAAATGAGAGCAAAGCTCTAAAGTTCTGGAAACGAGAGCAAAGCTCTGGAGTTCTAAGCAAGAGCAAAGCTCTGGAAATCAAAATCTAGAAAATGGTGAGATTTTTCTAAGAGCCAGAGGTCCTATTTATAAGGCGCTTGCGCCCCTTGAACTCACCCCTTGATCCAACGATCAGGAGTTTGCCACCGCTGCACTCACGTGTGCGCCACGTGAGCGCAACGGTGGGGTGGCATTTGTTTCGCCCAATCAGAGCAAAGCTCTGTTGAAATTCAAAATTCAAAAATTCTGAAGCAACGCTTCAAGTCTCGGGCGCAACGCGCCACATGTCAGGCGCTGATACGTCAGCGCAGCACCCAAGAAGGCGCAAAGCTCTATTAAAGGAAGCAACGCTTCGGTTGCGCAGACACTGCGCTGGGCGACACGTGTCAGCGCAGATGCGCTAGCGCAGTTGCGCTGCGCAGTGCGCTGCGCGACACGTGTCAGCGCAGATGCGCTAGCGCAGTTGCGCTGCGCTGTGCGCTGCGCGACACGTGTCACGCGCTGGGGCATCTGCGCCAAACAGAATTAAAATTTTAAGAAATCTTTTCCGTTCTTGTTAAAACAAAAATATTTTCTTCTGCAAAACAGAAGCCCTTGGATCAAAGATCCAACGGTGGGGAAAATTCCCCAAATCACTCAGAGAAAGATCTCCTTAACAAATTTAACTAATTTATGGGCACTATAAAAAGGACCCTAGGCTTCAATTAAAAGGCATCAATATCTTTCTAAAAAAAAAGAAAGAAAAAACTCTGAGGAACTCCTCAAGAATAAAAAAGGTAAAAACCTTTAGAAAAAAAGAGAAAGTTCTCTTAGGAACAGATCATAGATCTAAAAATAAGATCAATGATCTTTAATAAAAATAAAATAAAAATAGTGCTTTGCACTTTTCATGAACCTTTGGTTCTCTGAGATAAGAAAAACAAGAAAAAACTTATTTTTCTTTGATCTAAATTAGATCAAGAAATCAAATAGTGCTTTGCACTTCTGTTCTTGAATCTAAAAGATTCTTAGTGCTTTGCACTTGCAAACTGCGCTGTTGCGCTCTTGGGAGCGCGCCACGTGTTGGCAGCGCAACAACGCAGTGCACTAGCGCAGCGCACTGCACTGTTGCGCTTGCGCTCACCAGAGCGCAATACGTGTCATCAGCGCAACAGCGCAGCGCACTAGCGCAGCGCACTGCACTGTTGCGTTTGCGCTCACCAGAGCATGACACGTGTCTTCACCACAAGCGCTTGCGCTCAGTGAGTGGCGCAAAGCGCCTAACAAATGCAATGCAGGGCCAAGCCCAATTAAAAGACCAAACAGGCCTAATTAAATCGATGCTCTGCATCATTTATAAATGGGCAAAGCCCAAACAAAAATAATAAAATGCTATGCAGATGCCTTGCAGAGCCCAAAATAAATTGATGCTCTGCATCTTTTATGGGCAGAGCCCAAACAAGAAAATAGAAGTAATGCAATGCATTATTTAAGTGTGGACAAAGCCCTAGCACAGGTCTAATGGACTAAAAATAAATAAAATGTTGAACATTTTCAACTGGACTTAGCCCAATTCTGGCCGTAAGTCCTTAAATTAAATTGAACTGAGCACAAATGCTCTCTCTCTTTCTCAGATCAATTTACCTCCGGTCCAAGGGTACATCTCTGAACTCCTCTAACACCCATCGTTGTAATCCTTCAACGACGTCAGAGAGGTGACGGGTCCCAACGACCACCCATGGATACGGACTGCGGGGTCCTTAAACTCGTGGACCGAAACGTCCTTAAACTAATTTTGGACCGAAACGTCCTTAAACTAATATTCGTCCCTAAATGGGAATGATGGACCGGAACGTCCTTAAACTAATGATGGACCGAGACGTCCTTAAACTAATATTGGACCGAGACGTCCTTAAACTAATATTGGACCACCACGTCCCTAAACTGGAACATGGACCACCATGTCCCTAAACTGGTAATGGACCACCATGTCCCTAAACTGGAAATGGACCCCTGTGTCCCTAAACTGGAACAATAGAGCCTCCAAATGCTCTTTTGCCGGATCTAAACGATCCCGTTTAAGTTGGTCTTAGCCCCAAACATGGCTAACGTATCCTTAAACATTCAAACGGACTATAAAACTCCAAATCAACCTTGGTTCAAGGGTACATCTCTGAACTCCTCTGACATCTGCCGTTGTAATCCTTCAACGACGTTAGAGAGGTGACGAGTCCCGATGGCCAGATATTAAATGGATTATCACGTTAAGTTGATCTTAGTCTCAAACAGGACTATCGTATCCTTAACGAACGTTTAAGTTGATCTTAGCCGCAACGCGACTAATGCATCCTTAAACTAAAAACACCAAACCCAAATCTAAGTAACTACGGATTTGGACTAATCCACGTCCTACGGGCGACGGCATTACTCAGTCTCCGTATACAATCCACGGGCAACCACAAACAAAACAAACACACACGATACGAAGTGAAATTCTGGAGAAGGAGAAAGTTGTTACCGCGATGCGGTAGCGTAATTAACTGCAGGGGCTTGCGCCTGCAGGGAAGAGCGTCCCCACAATCAAAAAACCCCTCAAGCGAGGGGGAATCTGATGAAGTCTGCTACATCGGCCGCATCCATCTAAACCTCCGATACACGGTGCCATAAATCAACTTGGCATCTTCGGAGAGGTAGACGGATAAAACCATATAGCATCTGCCCCGAATCTCAGGCTAGACGTCCTCAACGTCTCGGCCGCCGTTCGGAGGGGAACAATGCCGTGAGGAGCTAAGGATGGTGGCTAAAGACAGAAGGACACGGATCGATCGGTATAGCCATTCTATCTTCTTTATAGTATGCTAGTTAAGGGTTAATGGTACGATCCGGGTGAAAGCCTACGTTAGCGCCAGTTTATAAAAGTGTTTGTTCCGCGTTTGGCCTCGGATAGACGGCCGGGACGCAACCGTAGACTTACAAGATCGGATGAAGCCACGGGCAGGTTCTTTTCAGGACACCGCAGCGATAGAGACTTGCACCCAGGATCAGTTATATCGTACGTATTCAGAGGGCCAGATGCCGCCGTCAGTAATGTGCCATTGAGAGTGGTCATGTTGATTGGCCAAACGGTGATTAGAGGAGTTCCAGAGCGGGACTGTTCCATTAGTATGCCTGACCAGGCCGACAAGCAGAAGGATCGTGAGATTTGTAATCCACGGAGAAAATGAAGACCCTGAAACCAAGGACGCTATATTGTGAGCAGGAGGCAAGTAGATGATCTTGCTCTGCCAGCTTTGGGCGCATCAGCAGATTTTTCGACATTGTAGGAGGTGTACCTCAATGTCAGTTAATTGAGATTTGCATTTTGTGATCCGAGTATCACACTTTTATCACTTGGACTTGAGTTTCGATGATTGGATTTAATGATATTGTTTTCGTGCAGCATGGCTGCACCTACTGGAGATTTATATTTTGTGCACGGTTATTGCACTTGATTATGTTTTATACACCGCTACATTGGGTTATGATTTGTGCATATCTATTGCACTTGGAATCGATTAGTGCCTTCGTAGCACGTATTTATGGTTTCTTGGATTCGATGTTGTCGATTTGATTTCGTGCATGTTATATGCACTTGCCTTTACTTATGCACTCGGTATAGCTTATATGTGCTTGCAGTGCATTGGGATGGATTTTATGCACGCAGTTGCACACGTTTATGATTCGATACACCTTGGTATACTCGGTGCTGTTTTTGTAAGTATTTGAGATATTGATGAGTTTTCATGCATTGGTTGCACCGAATTTGTATTTCGTGCATTGTTTGCACCAGGTTTTGTATTTCGTGCATTGGTTGCACCGGATTTGTATTTCGTGCATTGGTTGCACCAGTTTTCTATTCGTGCACTGGTTGCACCGGATTTGTATTTCGTACATTTTTTTCACCAGATTTATGTTTTCATGAGCATCTGCACTTGGCGTTCGTTATCATGCACGCTACCGCACTAGATATTTTGTGCGGACCTGATGCACCTGATTTGGATTTTTGCTCATGTTGGGCGCATGATATGAGATTTTGTGTACACCGGGTGCACTCGATTGAGATTTTTATTCGTGCATGTTAGTTACACTCGATAAAGAATTTTATTCGTACATGTTGGATGCACTTGATTGGGATTTTCATTCGTGCATGTTAGTTGCACTGGGTTGAGATTTTCGTGCACTAAAAATGCACTTGATATTGTTGTCTTGCACATCCGTTGCACTGGACAGATATTTTCGTTGCACACCCGTTGCACTTAGTTTTGCTTTTGTGCATATTGTGGCACTTGTATGGATTTGATTTTCGTATACACCAGACGCACGTGATATTGGATACACCTTCTGAGGCTGATTTTATTTATGAGTATCGCGTTTTGATGATGGGTACTGTGTTTTATAGTAGCTGAGCAGGACTGATTTAAGGACAGTACCTCAGTACTTTGCATGCATGAAAAGTTTACCAAGAGGTTTTCAAAAAAGGAGCTATAGTCTCGCTATTTTCTACGTGTCTGTGAGTGACACGAAATTTTACAAGGAAAACCTTCTGGGATATTTCTAAAAGGCAGGACGTATAATTTGAGCAAACCATATATAAGTATATATTTACTACTTTATAAATGATCGTCCGCCACTTATGCCATGAGCTACGCATAGCACGGCGATTTGGGAAAGATTTGGCATGAGTTATTCAGCTTTCAAAATGATTTTATAAAGATGCGTGCTATATACGTATTATGATTTGACTATAGTGCATTTGGATTCTAATAGTGGAATTCGATTCCTTTATAACTCCGATTATTGCGTGACGCTTAAAGGAGTTCGATTTTGAGTTTCGTACTCGTTTTCAGGCGCACACGATGCGCTGTAGTATTTCTGTATCTTCCGTGTTTTCGGAGCCCCGTTGATTTGAGCTGATTATTAAAATGTTTTAGTATTTATGGATTTAAATTTAAATTCTGGGACCGAATTTATTTAAGGGGGAAAATTGTAACATTTCAGAAATATAAATATTATTTTTGGAAATTTAATATTAAAATAATATATTTCGCGAAAACTATTCGATTTGCGAATAAGGGTTTTTCGTAAAATGGTATAAGTATATACCAATATTTGAAAAATAATCGGAGATTAAAATGATTTATTCATTAAAAAGATATTTATCGGATTTTGGCATGTTTATAATTAAATATATGCAAGTTTAAATTAAATCGATTTGTGCACTACTAATCACGACGAAGCCAAATCCGTATTGTTACATTTTTCTATAGCTAGTGCACCATGTCGTGTGCATGTTATTCATTAGGTTTGTGACTTGTGAGTTTAGTGAGTTGTGAGAAAAGAAAAGAAAAGCTAAAAGAAATGAGATGTTATGAGTAAAAAACAAAAAGAGAAAGAAAACAACGAAGATATTTGTGAGGAAGTGAGGGTAAGGAAGAATGAGCTTAAGAGAGAAAGAGAGACCTTTGACTACTTCTCCATTCTTATTCCTTAATCATTTCTTTTCTTCTTCATCTCCTTCTTTTTAATTCTTCATCTCCTTCATCCCTCACTACCTCCATGTATCATCTCTAAATCCTTTCCAAAACCCCATGCCACCTTCACAATAAACATGCACAAGCCTATCCTAAACCTTTTGAACCATTCAAGTTTGGATTTTGAAGACTTTAGGCAACTCAAGAATTTTCCTAAGTTGCCAAATGAGGCAATCCCTTCACTTTTAGATTAGTATTTGTGTTTATATATCCTAGTTTAGTTTAGAATTTGATTTAATTAGGTTTTGTGATCTTGGAAATTTCCAAGTTGATGTTAAGTGGTGAGTTGAGGTGTAGTGAGTGTTTTCAAAACTATAGAGATGATTTCCTGACCTGGAAATGAGTTTAGAACCCGATACACAAATTTAGAATTTGTCCCATGTCGGTTTTGTGAAACCTAGAGGACTACAGGGTATCTGGAGCAACTTGGGTTATTTTTAAGAAAATCAAACAAGTCCATTGACCTAGATAAACCACTAGGAGACCACCACCAAAGTACGAACCCAAAACTCCTCAATTTGGCCGGCGAAACCGAACTTTATGGGCATCTCGCCGGGTCCCCTTCTTCTTTTGGTGTTATGGTTTTGCCTCTAGCTCATTCTCCCTATAACCTATCCCCTGTGTTGTTTGTTGAGTCCTAATTGACTTAAGCCAAAATCTGGGAGCTACTTGAGAGTGTTTTGGATATATTTTTAAGATATTTGAATTCTTGGTTTTGGTATTTTTAGATTTGAATTGGTCTTTGGACGTTTGTACGTCAACGACGAGGGTTGTTTGGTTGTTTTTGCATGCGTAGGCTAGGTTCTAACCTATAAGCAATTCGTGTGCCGTATCAGTTTTCGGATATTGGTTTTAATAGTATTGCGATTGTGTATTGGTTTTAGGTACCTTCGCGTGGACTTCCGAGACGACGAAGCACATCGACTTCGGCTAAGCGAGGATTTTAGCAGGTGAGTTGATTTATATCTATGGGGGAAGTCGGGTGGATGGCGTATAGCACCCCCGCAACCATTGATATAGAAGATCATTTTATATACTATAATTTTGATAAAGGATATGCTACGAACTTACGGACATGATTATAGGATTTTAGTAAAAGATGATATGATAAAAGTTGACACTAATGGATATATTGGCTTGAGAATATGATATAGGTATATAAGATAATATGATGTGGGATATTGAGATGGTAGATATAGATGACTCGGGTTGATATATGAGAATATGATATAGGTATATAAGATAACATGATGTGGGATATTGAGATGATAGATATAGATGACTCGGATTGATATATGAGAATATGAATCATGATAACTATGAATTGAAAGTGGACAAGTATGAGTTGATAATGATAGGATATGAGATCGAGATCGATATGAATTGAGATTAACAAGATATGACGTATATGCAAGATGACATGATATAAGATTCATATAGATGTGTTATGTGATTGATAAGATATGCCATACGAGACTTTAGATCCGTACCTTTGTTGGTGAATAGGACGATAGATTCTCTATTCTGTTTGTGACACCGTACGATGGATTACCGTACGTGATGCGTTTACCGAATGTTTGATTCGCGCTCATGAATTGAGAACGACAATCGAGGATATTGCGACACTTGATATTATGAGGCGGGATTGTTGACATAAAGAGGCTACCTTATTATAGTTCATGTTTATGTTGGATTATTCCTCATGTGATACCAATCATGTTTCCAGTATTTAATGTTATATGATATCATTTGCTAGCACACCTGCACAATTACAGTTGATGCACATGTTACACTTACACATATTTGTCGGCTCACCCACATTCTTCATCAGTAATTGCCATGTCACTTACACAGTAGAATTGCCATGCCACTTACACAGTAGAACTGTCATATTATGATATTAATCTTAAACGTAAAAGTGCATTCATTGTTCAGTACTATGACTTGACATGTTTGCATGATGTACTCGATATGCTCATATTACTACTCTATGTTGCATACATCGTACTTTATGGTTATATTCTTGAGATGTTGTTTTCATGAGATCTTTGGATTTGAGAACCGTGGTTATATTTCAAAGGAAATTGCGTATTGTTTTAAAAACACGGTTTCTCTTGATAAGATATCTCGATACGTCCACCATGAGTTTTCTCAGTTCTGAGCTTGTTTTCGAGACCCGATTCGAGAAGTTGGCGGATGCCGTTTGCGGGTACATGGTGGACCCGGTATGGTATCCCGGGGCAAGAAATGATTTTTGTGGTGTAGACGATGAGCCTGGTGTAGGGTTACTTATCAAGGCAGCAAGGTTTTGGAAAGCATCGTCCATGCCGTTTTCAAATTTTTACCGAACTAAAGAACCCTAACCCTAGAATCCTAACTAGAGATTTAAACAAACTAACAATGTTAACATTTTAACATCTAAGTGAATGCGGAATACAACCTTTGTAGATCGGTCCTTCAATTCTAAAGCTCCGTGTAGTAGTCCCTTCGCTGCGAGTAGTGATCTCCCGAACTCTAGTATGGGTTCCCTTGGACAAATGAACAAGCTTGCATGAAGTCTTCGAGGCCGAAGATGATCTACGTCGAGGAGACTCAAGCTCATGCTAGCTCTTCACTAATATGTGAATTAGTGAAGCAAACATCCTAAACTAAATGTCTAATAGTAGAAGATGATGAAGTAGGAATTAGGCTCTCTTTAGATTTCTTTTTCTCACAATATTTCATCAGTTAGAAAAAACTAGCAAGCTTTTTCTCAAATGAGGAAGAAGATGATGAATGAAACTTATGAGGTTAGAAATGCAACCATGGTGAGTATATGACATACACTAACCCTTCTAGAGACTAAACCATGGTGTAGGGTAATGGTTAGGTTAATAAATATCTTAAGCAAGACAAAAGAGTGGACTAAGTCAATGAAACCTACAAACTTCTACATGCTTTGAGCCATGACAAAATCTCCACTAATTTTGAATTTGCTTAATGAAAAATAAAACCATAACACAAACCCTAGCATGGTATAAGTCTCATACATACATGTTGCATGTGTAATCTAGTATGACACACTAATATATCTCACACACACACACACACACACACACATATATGTGTGTGTGC
Organism: Agapanthus africanus; assembly: GCA_030015575.1. Classification (NCBI taxonomy): domain Eukaryota; kingdom Viridiplantae; phylum Streptophyta; class Magnoliopsida; order Asparagales; family Amaryllidaceae; genus Agapanthus; species Agapanthus africanus. The sequence continues at coordinate 477,554,340 of CM057346.1, read as the reverse complement.
GCGCGCGCGCGGGTGCAAAAAGAAAACAATACATTTAACATATATCACATATATATCAATGTATCATAAGTGAAAAAAATGAATACTTAAGTGAGATAATATTAATTAATGTAATTTAATATATCAAATATATAATTCTACATTAAATTATTAAATCAACACTTGATTTAATAATCCGGCTATATCACATAAAACCGACTAATATCAAAAGTAACAACTTATCGAATCAACATTTTATCCGATAACTTGGCTATATCACATATAACCGACGATGTCATAAATCGCGAGAATAGAATGCGGTATCACATACACGCATTAAACTCGGTCCTGCGCATATCACATATGCGCTCCTACTCCATTTCGCATGAACCAGGAAACCACTGTGTAGGACTCTAAAGACTCGTCAATACGCCGGCAGTAGGTGATGATCATATCAAACACCCACAAACTGCAAGCGGTCTGCTAAACGTAATGGCCACCCGGGTATTGAGCGACCAGAAGATCAACAAGCAAGCCTGCTCATACTCCTGCGAATCTAATCAGTAACACTACCGTACAGTCCGGTCTCTTCGTCTGATATGTCGCATATCACAGCCTGGGGGTGGTATAACGTCAGACCCCAATAGCCTGATAAATCATGCTGATGCAAGGTCCATAACGGTTCGAGAAACTACTGATAACACTTACCAGTAGATCTCAGCAATCCTGGCCAAGGATTTCCTGTTATGGCCAATCGAGCATAGCGCAACATCAACTCCCAATACCGGGAGAGACGAGTCCCCTCCTATCGCTCATTGCCACCATATGACTCGGGACTGTACCCAAAAACCACCTTTTTGCACGATCTCTTGACCGTGGTATGGTGGAAATCAAAGCAAAGGAGGAATCATACAAGACTCTATGACGATGTCGGGTCGACAGACTAACCTGTACCAGTGTCACCAGAGAACTGCTACCTGAAGATAGGTATAATACCATCTAGGAGTTCGGCAAGTCCGTTCAGTGTACCCAGTCTCCACTGAGCACCCGTATACCTTCTCTGATGTCAAACACCAATGGATATGGGATCATCCATCGCCCATCATATGGGTCGAGAAGCGTATATGCTAGTATACTCTGGAGTATCGATGCCCTATCTCGATACTCCCACGACTAGGAGAAATTGAAGGATGTACTTACCGACTACCTCTTCCCCACTAGTATGATCTGCATCATAGTCCTGGTAGTCAAGTACTCATCCTAAGGGCTTTATCAACATGTAATAGAGAGACAATCAGTGTACATGTTAAGATAAATTGCAACCAGATAGCATACTATCATGTCGAGCAAGAAAGTCCTCCCTATATATGTCCAAGCATCCACTACAATATACATCATATATATAGTAATGGCCTCTAGGGCATACATATAACTAACAATCTCCCACTTGCACTAAGGCCATTTGTTGCAGTATCTCATACTCAACGTCTTATAGAAGTCTCTCTTGGGAAAGGCCTATATGAGTGGATCCGCTGTGTTATCTTTCGTGTCAACTCTCCTGACCTCGATCCCTTAGAGATCAACCATCTCCCTGATCAGGTGATACTATCCTCAGAATATGTCTGGAATGCTGATGGGACCGGTGTTCCTAGACCAAAGCCACAACTCCATTGTTGTCAAAATAACAGTTATTGGACGCTCAATGGTAGGAACCATGTTCATCTCATGAACAAGAAATTCCCAGACAGCCACTTTAGCAGCATCGTTGGTAGCAATGTATTCAGCCTTTATCGTCTAGTATGTCACGGCATCTAGCTTGGAACTCTTCCAACATACCGTCCCTCTACTGAGGGTAAAGACAATGCATATGACTGACTTTCAGTCGACCTTATCACACTGGAAGCTCGAACCAAGAACTTTCTTTTAGTGCTTCTCAAGTACTTAAGAATCTCCTCCACAGCTGTCCAGTGATTCTCCCAAGATCCGATTGATTCCTGATCACTATACTTAGTGAGTCATCTAAATCTGGTCTGGTACATAACATCGCATACATGATAGAGCCTACTGCCGAAGCATAGGGTATCCCTTGCACGCGAGCTCTCTCCAAATCAGTCTTGGAAGACATCTTTTTGGAGAGAGTGTGTCACGCCCCGCTTCCCAAAATATGGAATACGAGGAGTTGACAAGGACAGCCATGCTCCTACGGTCAAGGAAATGTCCTGCCGTAGTCACACTTCGGCTTCTAGTTTTTCATGGTAAACAGTAATTGATGCACAGGTAATGAGAAATGCAGTAACTGGAACAAATAGTAATATAAACTGACCTGATGGGAAACAAACGAATGTAACTCTGAATAGCAAGTCAAGAAGTCTGCGATGCACGTCTAGTTCTGGTCCAGGCTAAATCTTCTCCTCACACTGAGCATGCATACTCAGGTCGTCAGAGCGACACAATAGCAATATAATATATATATATATATATATATATATATATATATAATCAAGTGACAATTCTAACAGTGGTAATAGATATGTATAACAGTAAATCAATGACAACATGAATATGAATGCGCAGTAATCAATGCAGCGGAACAGTAAAAGCAATAGAACGATATGCCGCGTATGTCAACACAGTAAGTAAGATATCTCAATGCCAGTATCCCTATCGGTCTCTAAGTCTCACTGTACAAGTCACTAAGCCTATCGTCAGTCCAAGTGTGAGAGTCAACCACTCGCGAGTATCCTCCACCTAAGGGTAGAACCCAAGGGCAAGGGACCACGGGCCCAACATATATATCACGGTGAATATCACATACCCTGTAAATCTCCATATAGCTCTCTAAATATATAAGCCGGCATGGGACTCCCAAGATTCTGTTGAACTCATACTTAAACTACCCCACACCCCGTGGTCAACATCAAACGCTAACCATAACCTTAAATACTAATCGATCCGTGACAAGTCTGCACGAGAACTGGAGGCAGGACCTCCATCAAGCACGTCCCGACTAATACCTAAGATAAATGGCAGTGTCTGGTGTCTTATCTGCGACACCTGTGCAAGCGCTTCCATAAGTGTCCCATACCACTTATAGTCACACGTACACGCATCCCACATACGTCGACAATGCAATAGAATAATAGGGTCATTGATTGTGTACAAGTACGTATCACTTTCACTTATTCATGGATACACGAACACTGACGTACTTGACACAATCATCACTAAAATCTAACACTGGGTAAATGCACGATATCACTAGGTTATCACTGCAATGATATGGATATGATATGATGCGTGAACGGTATATAAGCATGATTAGGATGTTATGAAACAGTATTCTACCACTTGCACGATTTACCATAAGTCATATGCTTACAGTTTAATGAAACAATGAATAGGGATTAAATAGTATGTTCAGTTATCTATCCATCGAATTTAGTTTCATGCCAATCGGGTTCCAGGATCACTAATTATAGCCATTTCATTTTAAGCGTTCACGGCTGGAAATCCGGTTTCAGAATCAGAAATCCGTTTCGCAACGCATTTTAATCCCAGTTGGGATCAGATTTTAGCGACGTTACAGTTGGATGAAATCTAGGGTTTTCAGTAAGGTTTTCAACACAATAGACGGATCTTCAATCGCATCTACACGTCAGGAGTTATACACTGTTTAACATTAATATGTCATTTCTGATTCTGTTGGGACTGTTATGCGTCCCGATCTTTTAAATCACATAATAAATAACAAACGATAACGAAACAGAATGGAACTGTAAGTGCACGGCGGCGCCCCGGTCGTCAATCCGACGCCGGAATGCGGAAGCGGTGATAAACTTTAATTTTTTTGCGGACTTTGCAAACCGGCACCACCGCGCACTAAACTCCGGATCGTAACCATTAACAAGTCTAAGCTACAAACAAGAAAGGGAAGAGATGTACCGACTGATCCGAGTCCTCCGGTCTTCATCTCCACTCCGATCTCCTCGCGGGATCTCCGTCCGTCTCCTCCTCGTCGAAAAGGGCACCACGAAGCCGGGTACTTTTACGGGCTCCCACCTCAATACCGAGGCAACTCGGGCATGAAGCCGGCAAGTCGACATGCCCAAGATATGCTGTAGGATGTGTAGAGTCTATGTCTCATTGGGGTATTGGAGTTGCCTTTGATGGAGGAATCAAGAAGAACTTTGGAGAGGTGAGAAGATTTTGTGTACAAGGCAAAAATGAGATCATGAAATTTCCTCATACCAAAATGAACCATTCTCCCACTCTCTCACCAAAATGTGGCCGGCCCCTCAATCTTGAAAGAATGGTGGAGTGATCAAAAGTCATGAAGGGAGGTAAGTATATGATAAAGCAAGAGGTAACCACAAACAAACATGAACCATGCTTATTACTTACATCCACCCATACCCTTTCCAATCACAAATAAATGCAAGAATGGTGCAACAAAAGAAAATATGCTCTCATAATAAATCCTTTTGCAAGAAACCCCTTCCACAAAAATTATTTGCACAATTGCAAATAACCCCCTCCATCGGAAAAGTCCGGCCGGGAAAGAACAAAGGAAAACCGGACGGAACGGAATGCAAACTGGCAACTCCAGAAAACTGGTCCCGTAATAAATTACAGGAAAACCCCGATACTGTGCATACACACCCGCATCTGTATTCCGTCCGGATACAAATGCAAAGAGACAAATTCTACACTGTACTAAACTAGGACCGGCTTAAACCAAAGCCGGCTAGTAATATCCGTTCGATCCTGATCCGTGCGATACCGCACGTATCTAATCGAACCCTTCCATGTACCTATACGGCTACTAGTACAAACCGTTCGATCCTGATCCGTGCAATACCGCACGTATCTGATCGGACCCTGCCATATCTCCATACGGCCTCTACAGCGTTTCGCCCGAAAGCTTGAGTAACTGAAAGTGTGGTGGACTCTAAAGACTCGTCAATACTATGGTTGTGGATTTAACCACTAGCACGTCAGAGGTATAAGCCAATACGTAACGGGCCACCAGCTATTGACTAAAAGGGACGTCGATGAGCGAACTCATCCTGACACCCTACTGAGCCTGTCAGTGACAATATCCGTACAGTCCGGTCCGTTCGTCTATGAGCATCGCATGTCGGGCCTAGGGGGTGGGTAAAAGTCAGACCCCCAAAAGCGGTACAAGTCGTGTCGGAGTGTAGCCCAGAACACCCTGAGATACTACTGGAATACCTACCAGTAAATCTCCTGCCTTGGCCAAGGACTTCGTGTAATGGCTCTCCTAGACACAGCGCGACCTCACCCCCAATACCGGGAGAGACGAACCCCCGAAGATCCGCTCACTGCCTCCATGTGGCTCGGGAATGTACCCAACTAAAACCTGTTTGCACGACTCCTTTGAGCCATGGTAGGGTAGTAATCAAAGCACAGTGGAAACTCATACGAGACAAATGACGATCCCCAGGTCGATGAACTATCCTGTACACATGTCACCTGGGAACTGCTATCTGACGTCAGGTATAAGACCAACTAGCATGTTCCCGGCGAGTCCTGTCCGGTGTACTCATAACCCAATGAGCACCTGTATACATCTTAGGTGAACCAGCTGACACCAGTGGCTTGTGAGACCGGCCACCGCCCCTCGTCGGGGTCTCGACTGTATACACTAGTCTACTCTGGAGTATCGATGCCCTGTCTCGAAACTCCCACGACTAGGGACCTTTTAAGGATGTGCTTATAGACTACCAGCTCCCACGTATATGATCGCCCTCATACTGCCGGTAGTCAAGCAAGAATCCTAGGGGCTCTATCAACGTGCAATAGTGACATGTCATGTCACCTAAAGCAGTACACGATGATAAAGGTAAACCAGATAGCAAACTATCATCTCGAGTAAGACTGTCGTACCGGGATAGGTCCTCCCTCAATCATTGCAATCACGTGCCTGTGATCCAATAATTGACTCTGAGGGCACTATCTCCAACAATCTCCCACTTGCACTCAAGGCTAATTATTACGATGTCGCATACTCACAGCCCGTGTGATACCGAACACCCAACTCCTCTACTAGTCAGTCTCACAAAGCATGTTTGCGAAACTCTTGCGTTCGAGGAATAGCCTCGGCGAGTGGATCCGCTCTGATGTTTCTTTCTATATCTCTCTCTATCTCAAGTTCGCGGAGAAAGCCATCTCCCGAAATGAGCAATACATGTCTTAGAGTGTCTGGATGTCTGATGGGACCTAGCTCATAAATGAACTCCAAATCCAAACTTCTTTAGACTGTATCGTCAACTGAACTTAATCAGTATCCTGCGCGATGCCTCCCTCAGTATTGCCTTGGACCACCTGTCCAAAATACTGCCCCTCGTCAGAGGGAAAACTATAACTCTGACAACCTCCTTGTCGTCCAGGTCACCTTGGAAGCCTGGAATGATAACTGTTTCCCGAATGGGGCTTTCGTTATCATATCCCTAGAACAGCCACTTATGTTCTAAAACTGCTTCCGACTGTTCCTCCAGGATTGGATCAATATCAACTTATTGCATCTAGTGCAAGAACAACATCTGGTGTGGTACTTGACATCTCATGATTGACTCAATTGCCTAAGCAAGTGATCTGCCAATCATGCACATCCCTCTCCCCTTTAGTCTGTAAGACACCTTTGGAGAGGGTGACTCCATTACCTGCAGGTACACTACCATGCCAGGAGTCGTCCATTCCAAATACTCTTAGAATGCTGTCTAAGTACCCTGATTGGGAAACCACCCAAATCTAGATCTAAAACCATAGATCTAGTAACCAGTATGTCTGATATAATGTCCAAGTCCCTTGTGGAGAAAACACTGTGTGACGACCAAAGTATAACCGATCGTAGTATAGGAATATCACTTCCTACTATGTGTATGTCATCCAAAACCTGGATATCACACCCTACTACCTTCTCAACAGATCCATCCCCTATTCTGATGACGTCAAACCCATGACTGTCACATCAGAAATAGATGATCTATCTCCGCTATATCTGCTTTAGTCTATAAATTGACATAAGCCTGATGTCCACCATTGCTTCCGCTGCTCCCACTGACTACGACAACCCTCTGGCAGAGTCATATAGACGTGCACTTCTAAAGAAAGTTTAGAACGACGCTATACTCATCCTCCTGCCGGGTCTCGCAGCCTGGAACAACAACAATGGCAAGTGTGGGTAAACAAGAACTTCCCTGTCACCGTCCTTGAGGCTACCGGAGTACCTCTCGGGTGCCTGAAGTTACCCACCTTATCTGCGGAGTGGCCAATGGAATGTCAAATCAGATTGAATCTTTAGGTTCCTTATCAAATCTTCAGTAATCGTTTGCGGTTCTGGAATCGCTTCCAGTTCTACCATACTCCCACTACTGTTTTCTGAAAAATAACCATTTCTTTTAAAATGTGGCGAGTTAAGAACAATATCACTATTGATCTTGCAGATGGTAGAAAATCAACCCTCGTCATAGCCTGGGTCAACCCACAAACAGCCATTACAGAAACGTGCCTTGAGGTATCCAGAGTCTGGTTTTAATCATAAGCCGGACAACTCCCCGTACCTTAACATCGTTAAGATATGAACTGTACTATATCCAATATAGAACCAGAGGCACTGATTTAATTGAACCAGATTCAAATCATGCAGTTATCTCTAGTGCATGTCAACTAAATGGAAGGAGGCCGATCAGCGTTACTCAACTTAGGAATGCTTCCAATTATGAGTAACCTGAAAGAGAAGCAATTTCTCTTTATCATTACTATCAACTGAATACCATACACAAGTATCTACATCTTCGATCACCTTGAAGAATCCCGATACTTGCTACACTTGGTTCTCTACTCTATTCAAATACCTATAACTCCTCAAAACTTAGACCCTGTGTTTCTTCGAAACATATGTCTAAGAACTAGAGAAGTTAAAAGTAAACAGAATATAGTATGAGGACCAACCCCTCTGTCTTAATGGACACTGGACAACATACAATACTCTGTATAAGTCCGCTGAGTCTAACAACTCTTTCACAGTGCGTCGTAGGTTGAAAACTGTACTTATGGTTAAGAAGAATTACACCGCTGTTTAATGCTCCTTACCTAACCATCCACTGATATAGGTAAATGTCATCGACATAATATCAAAAGGTATATCTCACTCTATGAAAATAGACGTACAGATATATCAATTTGAAATTGGTGCACAACAGCGGATATTCAAAACCAAATATTTGCCGACCGGCAAACAGCCCAGGTGATTTCCTCAAATATCACCGATTACAACGAATCCCGATATAATGAGGATGATCACCCAATTCCCAATAACTTACTCCTACTCATCATCTGTAAAACCATACAGATGTGAGAATCATACCTAGTAAATACATACCTTGGAGCAAGTATCTTATCGGGAAAACAGTTTTCTTTTAACAGTACACAGTGAACTGAAATATTGAAATGTTTCGATGGGGTATCCTGGTATTCCTAGTAACGCCTCTACCATTATCCAGATTCACAACTATAACCGTATAATTCTTTGCCACCTCTCCAAATCCCTTTATATGTCTTTAGTCATTACCTTCTGCACACCCCTTAGGCCAAATGGTTTTCTTCCTTCCCTACCGTTCGGCACCAGCCTATGGTTTAGAAGAAGACTATCCAATAAGCATAATGGGTGTACTGTCCTAATCCTAGGAGCACTCGCAATGCGAGAGAAGGTGAAGATAAAAGACAACCGAATAAACCTTATTCCTATTTCTCCTGAACCAGAATCCATCCCCGAACTGGAACAAGTTCCTTTCGAGTTCGTATATAACCATACGATGGAGTATCCAATAAACTGTGGATCTTCGTAGTGATACGGAGTGTCCTGGAGAAATACAAAGGTGATTTAGGATTGGCGAAGAAATACTTGGTTTGGTCGTGAATATCAGTCGCAATTTACTTTGCCCTCTTACTAATCCCTTGCTTTGTCTTAATCTTAATACCTTCTGCACACCGTTTAGGCTAATTGGTTTTCTTCATTCCCTACCGGTCGGCACCAGCCTAAGGTTTGGAAGAAGACTACCCAATTTGTGTAAGAGGTGTACTATCTCCTAAACTAAGGAGTACTCGTAACTTGAGAGAAGGTAAAAGGGAAAAGACAACTGAATAATCCTATCCGTTTTCTCCAAAACCGGAAACCATCCTCGAATTCCTTCGAGTTCGTATCTAACCATACGATGGTTTTGTCCAATGGAAGTGGACGTTCGCAGTAATACGGGGTGTCCTGGAGAAAAGGGTAAAAGTAGGAGTGGCAATGAGGTCTGCGACTCTGACAATCCAAAAGCCGGTGTTAAGAAGGTTCGGTCAACTTGGTCTCTGAGTCATAGTCTTAGGGTCGGGTCAATGGTCGCTGCCAGAGAGAGAGAGAAAAGAAACACTCAGCGTGCACTCTAACCAAGATCAGAATGATTACCAATTTATCTAATCTGGAAACCTCCCACTGTACCTCAAATTCTCCTCCAAACCTGAAAGAAGAATTAGTCGGGGTCACCCGAGGAGTAAACCAACTCATCAGTGGGAATCGGGATCCAACTCTCATCGCATGATAACGTGACGGAATCCGCTCACGGTATCACACTCCAGAAGGTATGCGCATATCTGGCAAGTTTCAGTTCTTTTGAAACTCCCGATGTGATTTCTACCCCATGCTCTTATGACCTTGGCGTGAGGTCAAAATATCATAAGTCACATGTCAAGTTCTACCCATCATTGTCCAGGTTAATTTGAACCCACCCGTACATACCCTTAACGTAGGCCAAAATAGTAGTACGACTGTCCCAAACCAACGCATCTATCTATGCAACAGATAAATACCCGGCAACTACCAAACACTATGCCTTGGCGTGAGGTCAAAATACATAGCTTGAATACTACCGAATATTTAACTGAAATGATGGAGGGCTACGAATGGTTTCTGGCGAAAACCTTTAACGTAATGAACTTGATATCGTTGAAGGAACGGATAGCTTTTTAGAAAATATAGTGACGAAAACCTTTACTAAAGAGGTCACTCCCGGTGAAGGGATCTCGGCTCTTTCCCCGTAGAATGGGGTGCAGGATATTCATAACCGAATATCACTGTGCAAAGCAAAAGTAATCGGCTATAGTGAAGTTAATGCCCTGACGCAAACTTCTGTCCAAGGGGTCACTCCCGGTGAAGGGATCTCGGCCCTTGCCTCGTCGACTGAGGAGCAGGATATTCCAAATGAATACCACGATGCAAAACAAAAGTGAACGTCCTTGCAATAACAGCTTTTTGAAAAGTGTTCCAACAACATCAGAATAGGTTTGTTTAACTTGCATTGATCCGAATCAATGCAATCCCATCAATTGATCACACCACAAAGAACGAAAATATACTGACGTACGTATATGCCATCCGCATTCGCCACTGGGTCCCGTCATCACCCGTTAGGTTAGCTAACTAACGGCAGAGCGGGGACTGGACTAGCGCGGATGAAAAACATATACAACATCTACTAATATATATACCAATATATAGTATTTCGCTCAAGGCGTGAAAAAAAATGCAACATCACAGAAATGTACAGCATCACAGAACAATACAGATATCTAGGATCCCCGGGTTTCACAGAGCCACTACTGAAACCCGACGTTCCCCTGGTCGTGTGAATAGCCTGTGCAATGAAATCCTAGACCCCTACGGGCGCGGCAAGTCACCCGCCAAAACCTGAAGCGAGGCAGCCCCCTTCAACGCCGTGAATGGACCACCCAGCACTTTACGGAATCCGGTAACTTGGGCACCCCTCCTGGGTCAACCTGTACCCCCTACGAGTGCAGCGAATAGCCCGCCAATTCCAGACTGAAGCCCCCTCCATCTCAATGCCCTGAGATGCGGGCCCGTTGCCCTCTAGAACCCGGCTATCCGTGCACCCCTCCGCGGGGTAATCCTAGTACAGAAAGCAAAATATACATACAACGGGTACATCGACCGCAACCAGGTCGTGCCCCAAAAGAATAATACAAACAGGCAGTGACGGCAGTCCACATGTCGGACGCTCGCCCCGCAATAAAAAATGTACATAATAGAACAACACTGTACTAGCATTGCATCCAGGCTATCCCCCACGACCGATCCGCAACATCACAGCAAAATACATAGAACATCAACGTGAAAATCACGTTCGCAAATCCGTCTAACCGGGCTATAGCAGATAGACGAGATTTACCGATCGAGTGACATTCACGGTCGCAGATATAATGTAAATACTGTGAAAAATGTGTTTAAAATTTTCCGATTGACCAAAAATTAACAAGTGGGCCCCAAACCAATACTGCAGCACTCACAGAAATAATTGGCCCAATTTTAATATTCCAAAACCCCTAAAATTAACCCAGAAAGAAATTGGAAAAATATGATAACATGATGAAGCTACAGTGCGGCGGAACCGCGGCCAAGTGGGGGTTTGAGCCGCGGTTCCGCGCTCTTGCAGATGAATCACTATACCGTATTTTTGCAGAATTCTTATATCTTTTGGTAGATCACTTTTCTGTCACCTGAAAAATTTTTAGAGACCAAAAAATTTCAACAGAAACTGATGTGAACTAAAATTGTAGATTTTGGAATTTTGGTCGATCGGAAATGCAAAACACATCAAACGAAGCTAGACGAAGTTAATGGCGAGGCTCTGATACCACTGTAAGTGCACGGCGGCGCCCCGGTCGTCAATCCGACGCCGGAATACGGAAGCGGTGATAAACTTTAATTTTTTTGCGGACTTTGCAAACCGGCACCACCGCGCACTAAACTCCGGATCGTAACCATTAACAAGTCTAAGCTACAAACAAGAAAGGGAAGAGATGTACCGACTGATCCGAGTCCTCCAGTCTTCATCTCCACTCCGATCTCCTCGCGGGATCTCCGTCCGTCTCCTCCTCGTCGAAAAGGGCACCACGAAGCCGGGTACTTTTACGGGCTCCCACCTCAATACCGAGGCAACTCGGGCATGAAGCCGGCAAGTCGACATGCCCAAGATATGCTGTAGGATGTATAGAGTCTATGTCTCATTGGGGTATTGGAGTTGCCTTTGATGGAGGAATCAAGAAGAACTTTGGAGAGGTGAGAAGATTTTGTGTACAAGGCAAAAATGAGATCATGAAATTTCCTCATACCAAAATGAACCATTCTCCCACTTTCTCACCAAAATGTGGCCGGCCCCTCAATCTTGAAAGAATGGTGGAGTGATCAAAAGTCATGAAGGGAGGTAAGTATATGATAAAGCAAGAGGTAACCACAAACAAACATGAACCATGCTTATTACTTACATCCACCCATACCCTTTCCAATCACAAATAAATGCAAGAATGGTGCAACAAAAGAAAAGATGCTCTCATAATAAATCGTTTTGCAAGAAACCCCTTCCACAAAAATTATTTGCACAATTGCAAATAACCCCCTCCATCGGAAAAGTCCGGCCGGGAAAGAACAAAGGAAAACCGGCCGGAACGGAATGCAAACTGGCAACTCCAGAAAACTGGTCCCGTAATAAATTACAGGAAAACCCCGATACTGTGCATACACACCCGCATCTGTATTCCGTCCGGATGCAAATGCAAAGAGACAAAATCTACACTGTACTAAACTAGGACCGGCTTAAACCAAAGCCGGCTAGTAATATCCGTTCGATCCTGATCCGTGCGATACCGCACGTATCTGATCGAACCCTGCCATGTACCTATACGGCTACTAGTACAAACCGTCCGATCCTGATCCGTGCAATACCGCACGTATCTGATCGGACCCTGCCATATCTCCATACGGCCTCTACAGCGTTTCGCCCGAAAGCTTGAGTAACTGAAAGTGTGGTGGACTCTAAAGACTCGTCAATACTATGGTTGTGGATTTAACCACTAGCACGTCAGAGGTATAAGCCAATACGTAATGGGCCACCAGCTATTGACTAAAAGGGACGTCGATGAGCGAACTCATCCTGACACCCTACTGAGCCTGTCAGTGACAATATCCGTACAGTCCGGTCCGTTCGTCTATGAGCATCGCATGTCGGGCCTAGGGGGTGGGTAAAAGTCAGACCCCCAAAAGCGGTACAAGTCGTGTCGGAGTGTAGCCCAGAACACCCTGAGATACTACTGGAATACCTACCAGTAAATCTCCTGCCTTGGCCAAGGACTTCGTGTAATGGCTCTCCTAGACACAGCGCGACCTCACCCCCAATACCGGGAGAGACGAACCCCCGAAGATCCGCTCACTGCCTCCATGTGGCTCGGGACTGTACCCAACTAAAACCTGTTTGCACGACTCCTTTGAGCCGTGGTAGGGTAGTAATCAAAGCACAGTGGGAACTCACACGAGACAAATGACGATCCCCAGGTCGATGAACTATCCTGTACACATGTCACCTGAGAACTGCTATCTGACGTCAGGTATAAGACCAACTAGCATGTTCCCGGCGAGTCCTGTCCGGTGTACTCATAACCCAATGAGCACCTGTATACATCTTAGGTGAACTAGCTGACACCAGTGGCTTGTGAGACCGGCCACCGCCCCTCGTCGGGGTCTCGACTGTATACACTAGTCTACTCTATAGTATCGATGCCCTGTCTCGAAATTCCCACGACTAGGGACCTTTTAAGGATGTGCTTATAGACTACCAGCTCCCACGTATATGATCGCCCTCATACTGCCGGTAGTCAAGCAAGAATCCTAGGGGCTCTATCAACGTGCAATAGTGACATGTCATGTCACTTAAAGCAGTACACGATGATAAAGGTAAACCAGATAGCAAACTATCATCTCGAGTAAGACTGTCGTACCGGGATAGGTCCTCCCTCAATCATTGCAATCCCGTGCCTGTGATCCAATAATTGACTCTGAGGGCACTATCTCCAACAGGAACCGCTTGCGTTGTCTAGCTAACAGGTTCACCTACAATAAACAGTGGAGTTCCGCAACTTACGAGTTAAGGAAATCCTGTGGTACCCATTACGGAACAGCAAGCAACAATTGGAGTCGCTCTGGACTGCAGTCCAGAGTCGCACTCCGATCCAAATATTAACACAGTTTGAGTACAGGAATATCTGGAAACTAGTATAGGGTTATAGTTCGTCAAGTTGGCTTCGATTTGAGCCCTCGAACGCACCATTCTATTGTGTATATAGTTGATGGTGAATTTAACGGTTTTCAGATACAATAAAATTCCAGTTTTACGGTTAAACTTGGGGTAGTTGTTTTAGTCGTTAACGGTCATATTATTCAACGAAATTCATGCACTAGGTTCACAGCCATACGGGCCCAACGATACCATTTAGTTCCGTCAAATTAGAAAAGTATTCTCATTGGGAACACACGTCGAACAGGTAAATAGTGTACGTTTTCAGAAATAGTAACATAGCAATTTATATGATTTGGATTTGTAACAGAAATAGAATAGCATGAAGCAAGTAGAGAACTTGTCTGGAGACGTTTTAGCGATGCACGGCAGTATCAATAGCACGATCGCGTCACAGGCGCAGCATAAGTTCGGCTTTTGGAATCAGACGATCGTAATCAATCCTGTTACTCTCCGTGCCTTTCCTTTCTCTTCAGTGCTCTAAGCCGTCCATGACTTGATATGCAGGAGATAGAGATGCATAGAGAGAGGGAGAGCAGAGAGAGAGCAGAGAGAGAGACAGAGCTGAGAGAGAGACAGAGTTAGAAACAGAGAGAGAGATTGAGAGATTTGAGTGAGTGAGAGAGAGAAAACAGAGAGATAGAGAGTGAGGGATCAAAGAGAGAGAGATCATAGAGAGAGAGAGAAAGAGAATGAGAACAGAGAGGGAGAGGGAAGTGAGAGAGAACACAGAGAGAGGGTGAGAAAACAGAGAGAGAGAAGGAAAGTAGAGGGAGAGAGAAAAGAAGCAGAGGGTTTGCGAGAGGGAAGGAGAGAGAGACGAGAGGGATGAGGGCGACGACGATGATGATGATGGATGTCGACGACGAGACGAGGAGCTCACCGGTCGTCGGCGCAGGAGAGGTCGAGCTCGGGTGCAGGGGTTCGAGCTTGGCTGTGGGTTTAGGGGTATTGGGTGATGGTGGCAGGGAAGAGTGAGGGAAGGTGGTGAGGAGATGAGGGCGGTGATGAGGGTTTGACGAGGTGGTCGGCGGTGTGGGGTGACGGCGACGGAGGAGGCGTGGGTGTGGCTCGAGAAAGAGAGAACGGGAGTGGAAAGAAAAGAGAGAGGGAGAATGAGGAAGAGGGTGTGATGGAAGAGAGGTGCGAAGCGTTGGGGAGCGGGTCGCGGGGAGACGTGTGCTGCAACATGGGCGTGGGCGGAGGAAGTGGCGTGAGTTACGGATCGCGAGCGCCAGGGGTGGGAAAAAGAAGGGAGCCTTTGGAGGAGAAGAAGAATAGGGCGTGGGCCGGGTCGGGTAAGGCGGGGATTGGGCTGGGCTGAAGGGCTTTAGCAAATTCCTTATTTATTTATTTCTCTGGGCTTTAGGAAAAGCAGGGCCGGGTATTTAAATTAAAATGAATTTCAATTATTTTTGTGGCTGAGGAGCTTGCTGGGCTAGGGAAGAGGGCTGAGTCATGAAAATAAAAGGGAATTTTAAAGGAAAAAGAGTGAGGGCCGGCCTTGAGGAAGGATTGGGCTAAAAAAAATGAATTTATATAAAAGAATGTGAATTGGGGTTCTATTAAAAGAAAATGGTGTTGGCTAAGGGAATTTGTTGGAAAAAATATATAATAGGGTTTGGGTTTTGGGATTTTATTGATAAAAGGAAAATGGGAGTTTAGAAGAATTAAAATTATAAATAAAAATAAATACAAATTAGGAATAACCAAAATACCGATTATAGGTATAAAAGGGGCTGGGCATTATATCATACCACCCTTACAAAAATTTCGTCCTCGAAATTTAAAATAAACGATAAGTAATACAACCATAGGCGAAAGCTATTATTTTGCAAACTAACACATAAGGATTTACTAGAAATATGTGGACGAAGAAATTTGAAGGTATAAAATACGTAAGAATAACATACAAAAATATAGATCTAAATAGGTATAAAACAGGAACAACTATAAGGGTAACTACATATATACGGAAATATAAATAACAACAATACGAACAATATTATTCGAGGCGTACTCGATAAGATCGAAACTCAAATATGTACACGTATAAGTATCTCAAAAGTAATACGGCAGGAAAATAGGTATAAGGCACAATCATTTATAATAATAAACGTGGGCACAATACCCGAAGTAAAGTAGCGACAATAAGGTAGTGAAAGATTCGACGGTAGGTAAAAATATTTTAGGACGATGTATCAATCAAATATTTTTAAAATAACTTAGAAAACTCGTATCGTGAAAATAAGAAACATGGAACAAAAATATGCGCGGTGTAAGGTTGCGCTACTGAAAATGAGAATACTAATAGTGTACTTAAAATACATAAAACAGGGTAATCAATAACACACACTCTTTGTTAAATTCAAAATAATGAAAAACTAAATTTTGAATAATAATGTCCCTAAATATATTTGGCTAATAGAGAAATCACCAATATGAATAGGGCTAGCTATGGTAGTGATTACAAGGAGGTGTGGCACAATCAGAAGGTTGGAGTGTGGCGGCTTTAGACTGAAGGTCAAAGAGATTGGGATCGGGTCAACACAGGAAGTAAGGGTGAGCCACAAAGGACTACAAGGAAAAAAGTATGGGGAGGATAACGTTCGGTACATCATATGAATCAAGAATTTGAAGGGTTAGCTGACTCGGAAATTTCATAAGGAACGTTCTCCTCCCAGAGGAAACTCAAACGGGACACAGACGATGGGTGAAGGGTGGACTTACTAAAAGATCGGATGCGGTACTAGTTAAATCTGAGTGAGGGTTAAGACAATATAAGGAGTAGGGCTGGACAGATCTCGGTAGGGAAAGTAATTGTATAGAAGAAATAATCAAGCAACAAGGGAACTAAGAAGATCGAAGGATTTGCGAACTCCATAATTTATTCCATTCTAGAAAATTTTAAACAAAGCATCATCAAAAACGAAATGTGGCCCTAAACTATATACAGATTTTATTTGGCCAAGGAAGACAGCATCTAAAAGAAATCTCGTCAGTCGCAGTTGTGGAGATTCAGCAGGTTGCGGTAGGCTCGCGCACTCAGGTAGAGGCGTCCATTTCCATAGCGCCTCGCAGGTATCGCTATTGGGAGTTCTTCCATCACAGGGTCTTGTTCTCCTGGTACTTGTTCCTCGGCTGGAGCTTCTTCATCGAGGTCTGATTCCTTATGATTTTCTTCTTCTGTATTTTCTTCCACGGGGTTTTCCTCCGCTGGATTTTCCTCCATCGGGTCTTCCTCGGGATCTTCCTCTATCGGGTTCTCTTCAGGGTCTCCTACCTCTTCGTCGGAATCGCCTATCAGGTCAAACTCTGGGGCAGCTGCTCCTACGACCCTGGACCGTGGTCTCCGAAATTGACTTGGGGACCGTTGATCTCATCGTCAGAACTCATCAGCGCGTGGTCTAAGGAAACGCAAGACTGTGCATCCTCATCTAGATATGGTGCTGCTCCAGGGTGGGCCATGGCCTGAAAGAAAAGAGTCATGATTAGACAACGGAACACATCAAGAAAATAGTTAAGTGTACGAAGTATAGAAAGATATGCGGTGGCAGGAATTTTAAAAGAATCAAGATTAAAATGTTGTGCTAATGAATAGTATGAACAAGGGGAATGACAAGAGAATGATGCATATATTATGATTCAAATTTTATTTCATTCAACTAAAAGTTCGACGGATACAAAGGTTCAAAAGGAAGGAAATGTTTATAAGGGGATGACAACAAAATACTGAAAGTGGAAAACATAAAAATTCTTCTTTGATTGCTAGACCGCTGCATCATCGTTACGCGAGTTGAATCCTGTTTTGGGTCTGTTTTATTCTCAAAGTTCGGACTTCGCAATAATCATCACTTGTCAGAAGTGTGGAGAGTGGACGAGCCTCCTCCTTGTAGTTCCTTCTTTTCTGGGCAACCGTTGATGAGATATTTGTTGGACCCGCATATCAGACATTTCCCTTGGGCGCGGCGACATTCCCTCTGAAGATGTCCTGGCCTCTTACAGTACCCACAACATGGGGTCTTCTGCTGCTTCTGTCGCGGGGAAACAAATTGGCGCTTCATCTTCCTCTCTTTTCCTCGTCTAACGGGGATCCCTTTATAATTTGAGACTCCCGTTAGTGCCTGATTCACCTGCCTTCTCAGTCCTTCAGCTAACAAGTCGTTTGTTCGTTCCTGGGCTTCCTTCAAACCTTGCAGTATACTCAGAATCTCAACGGTCTGATTCTGGGGAGCGGATATAGATGATGAGTCGTTGGAAGACATGATCCTAAGACCACAATTTTAAGAATGATATAAGTCACAAGCTATACGAATCAAAATATAATATGGATAGAACAAAGATTCAAGAACATCAGAGGTGATGAATTTGTTAGAAGTGGAGAATCAACTGTATGAATCTGAGTCACTTAAACAGAGTATGGTAGTGTAACTGTGAGGTAGTTCACAATTACAACCACGTAACTTTGCCAAGTCACCGAAACCTTAGCGAATGGATAACTGAACACACGATGTGAATATGGATCAAGAGTGACAAGTTTACAGCCTAGACCAAGGAATGTCTTAGATTGCCAAGCTATACACAGAAAACTGCAATCCCAATCGAAGCAAAACCTGGCTCTGATACCAACTAAACCATGTCACGTCCCGCTTCCCAAAATACGGAATACGAGGAGTTGACAAGGCCAGCCATGCTCCTACGGTCAAGGAAATGTCCTGCCGTAGTCACACTTTGGCTTTTAGTTTTTCATGGTAAACAGTAATTGATGCACAGGTAATGAGAAATGCAGTAACTGGAACAAATAGTAATATAAACTGACCTGATGGGAAACAAACGAATGTAACTCTGAATAGCAAGTCAAGAAGTCTGCGATGCACGTCTAGTTCTGGTCCAGGCTAAATCTTCTCCTCACACTGAGCATGCATACTCAGGTCGTCAGAGCGGCACAATAGCAATATAATATATATATATATATATATATATATATATATATATATATAATCAAGTGACAATTCTAACAGTGGTAATAGATATGTATAACAGTAAATCAATGACAACATGAATATGAATGCGCAGTAATCAATGCAGCGGAACAGTAAAAGCAATAGAACGATATGCCACGTATGTCAACACAGTAAGTAAGATATCTCAATGCCAGTATCCCTATCAGTCTCTAAGTCTCACTGTACAAGTCACTAAGCCTATCGTCAGTCCAAGTGTGAGAGTCAACCACTCGCGAGTGTCCTCCACCCAAGGGTAGAACCCAAGGGCAAGGGACCACGGGCCCAACATGTATATCACGGTGAATATCACATACCCTGTAAATCTCCATATAGCTCCCTAAATATATAAGCCGGCATGGGACTCCCGAGATTCTGTTGAACTCACACTTAAACTACCCCACACCCCGTGGTCTACATCAAACGCTAACCATAACCCTAAATACTAATCGATCCGTGACAAATCTGCGCAAGAACTGGAGGCAGGACCTCCATCAAGCACGTCCCGACTAATACCTAAGATAAATGGCAGTGTCTGGTGCCTTATCTGCGATACCCGTGCAAGCGCTTCCATAAGTGTCCCATACCACTTATAGTCACACGTACACACATCCCACAGACGTCGACAATGCAATAGAATAATAGCGTCACTGATTGTGTACAAGTACGTATCACTTTCACTTATTCATGGATACACGAACACTGACGTACTTGCCACAATCATCACTAAAATCTAACACTGGGTAAATGCACGATATCACTAAGTTATCACTGCAATTATATGAGTATGATATGATGCGTGAACGGTATATAAGCATGATTAGGATGTTATGAAACAGTATTCTACCACTTGCACGATTTATCATAAGTCATATGCTTACAGTTTAATGAAACAATGAATGGGGATTAAATAGTATGTTCAGTTATCTATCCATCGAATTTAGTTTCATGCCAATCGGGTTCCAGGATCACTAATTATAGCCATTTCATTTTAAGCGTTCACGGCTAGAAATCCGGTTTCAGAATCAGAAATCCGTTTCGCAACGCATTTTAATCCCAATTGGGATCAGATTTTAGCGACGTTACAGTTGGATGAAATCTAGGGTTTTCAGTAATGTTTTCAACGCAATAAACAGATCTTCAATCGCGTCTGTACGTCAGGGGTTATACACTGTTGAACATTAATATGTCAGTTCTGATTCTGTTGGGACTGTTATGCGTCCCGATCTTTTAAATCACATAATAAATAACAAACGATAACGAAACAGAATGGAACAGCTTGCGTTGTCTAGATAACAGGTTCGCCTACAATAAACAGCAGAGTTCCGCAACTTAGAGTTAAGGAAATCCTGTGGTACCCATTACGGAACAGCAAGCAACAATTAGAGTCGCTCTGGACTGCAGTCCAGAGTCACACTCCGATCCAAATATTAACACAGTTTGAGTACAGGAATATCTGGAAACTAGTATAGGATTATAGTTCGTCGAGTTGGCTTCGATTTGATCCCTCGAACGCACCATTCTATTGTGTATATAGTTGATGGTGAATTTAACGGTTTTCAGATACAATAAAATTCCAGTTTTACGGTTAAACTTGGGGTAGTTGTTTTAGTCGTTAACGGTCATATTATTCAACGAAATTCATGCACTAGGTTCACAGCCATATGGACCCAACGATACCATTTAGTTCCGTCAAATTAGGAAAGTATTCTCATTGGGAACACACGTCGAACAGGTAAATAGTGTACGTTTTCAGGAATAGTAACATAGCAATTTATATGATTTGGATTTGTAACAGAAATAGAATAGCATGAAGCAAGTAGAGAACTTGTCTGGAGACGTTTTGGCGATGCACGGCAGTATCAATAGCACGATCGCGTCACAGGCGCAACACAAGTTCGGCTTTTGGAATCAGACGATCGTAATCAATCCTGTTACTCTCCGTGCCTTTCCTTTCTCTTTAATGCTCTAAGCCGTCCATGACTTGATATGCGGGAGATAGAGATGCATAGAGAGAGGGAGAGCAGAGAGAGAGCAGAGAGAGAGAGAGAGCTGAGAGAGAGACAGAGTTGAGAGAGAGACAGAGTTAGAGACAGAGAGAGAGATTGAGAGATTTGAGTGAGTGAGAGAGAGAAAACAGAGAGATAGAGAGTGAGGGATCAAAGAGAGAGAGATCACAGAGAGAGAAAGAGAATGAGAACAGAGAGGGAGAGGGAAGTGAGAGAGAACACAGAGAGAGGGTGAGAAAACAGAGAGAGAGAAGGAAAGCAGAGGGAGAGAGAAAAGAAGCAGAGGGTTTGCGAGAGGGAAGGAGAGAGACGAGAGGGATGAGGGCGACAATGATGATGATGATGGATGTCTGTTAGTTATATGTATGCCCTAGAGGCCATTACTGTACATTGGATGCATATTGTAGTGGATGCTGGGACATATATAGGAAGGACTTTCTTGCTCGACATGATAGTACGCTATCTGGTTGCTCTTTATCTTAACGTGTATACTTTTCGTCTCTCTGTTACATATTGATAAAGCCCTTAGGATGTGCACTCAACTTCCAGGACTATGATGCAGATCATACTAGCGGGGCCTGGATAGTCCATGAGTACATCCTTGAAATGTTCCTAGTCGAGAGAATATCGAGACGGGGCATCGATATTCCAGAGTAGACTAGCGTATATCTTCTCGACCCATGCGATGGGCGGTGGATGATCCCATATCCATTGGTGTTTGACATCGGAGATGGTATACGGGTGCTCAGTGGAGACTGGGTACACTGAACGGACTCGCCGAGAACTCCCAGATGGTATTATACCTCACGTCAGATGGCAGTTCTCTAGTGACACTGGTACAGCTTAGTCTGTTGACCCGAGATCGTCATAGAGTCTTGTGTGTCTCCCACTGTGCTTTGATTTCCACCCTACCATGGCTCTACTGAGTCGTGCAAACAGGTGGTTTTTGGGTACGGTCCCGATTCACATGGAGGCAATGAGCGATAGGAGGGGATTCGTCTCTCCCGGTATTGGGGGTTGATGTTGCGCAATGCACGACTGGCCATAACAGGAAATCCCTGGCCAGGGTTGCAGTGATATACTGGTAAGAGTTATCAGTAGTTTCACGAATGTTATGGACCTCAAGTCGGCATGACTTATCGAGCTATTGGGGTCTGACGTTTACCACCCCTAGGCGAGATATGCGACATATCAGACGAACAGACCGGACTGTACGGTAAGTGTTACTGGTTGGATTCGCAGGAGTGTGAGCGGGCTTGCTCGTCGATCTTCTGATCGCTCAATACCCGGGTGGCCGCTACGTTTAGCAGACCGCTTGCGGCTTGTGGGTGCTTGATATGATCATCATCCGCTACCGGCGTATTGACGAGTCTTTAGAGTCCTACACAGAGGTTTCCTGGCTCAAGCGAAATGAAATAGGAGTGCATATGAGATATGTGCGGGACCGAGAATAATGCGTGTATGTGATACCGTATTTCATTCTCGCGATGAATGTGTGTCGAATGGTTGTATGCGATATAACCTAGTTATCGAATCAAGGATTGATTCGGTAAGCCGACACATTGGATACTAGCCGGTTATATGCGATATGACCGGATCATTGAATCAAGTGTTGATTTAATGATTTAATGTATAATTATATATTTGATATATTACTTTGCATTAACTAGTATTGGTTCACTTTAGATGGATTTTCTCACTTGAATTGTGCAAGTTATATATGTGATATATTTTTGTGCACATGATTGTATCATGTTTGATGATACATGCACACTTAGTTAAGTGTATGATTAAACCATGGTTGTGTAATGGTTAGGGTTTTGTATTTATTAACTATTTCTTTATTTATTCATTCTTCATTTAGAATGAAAATAAAATGGTTGATTGTTTTGTTGCTTTCTTTGAAGCTTCAAGAAGCTTTGACCATTTTGTCTTCATCTACAAAACCTAACCATTCACTAACCCTAGTTGATTCTCTACACTTAACCAAGGGTAAGATTATGATAAGTATTGATATTTTTATCTATTTTATTTTTAACTTATCATATCTTCTTCTTCTTCTTCATCTTCTTCAACATGAAGAAAGCTAGTGGCCATTAATGGCAACTAGTGAAATTGAGTGAGAAATCCAAATGTAAAGTCTACCCACTTCCTATTTCTTCATCCTCTACCTCTTGCCAAGTTGTATAGGGTGTTTACTTCACAAGTTTTCAAAGCATGGTGAAGTTGGAGCTTGTTCTTGTGATGCTTCGACGTAGATCATCTTCGGCATCGAACCGACGATCAAGCCCGCCCATTCTTCGATGATGCCAATGCTAGAGTCGTGAGTTTGATTTGGACAGCGGAGGGAGATCATCGTGGAGCTCACGAAGTGGTAGACCGGATCTACAAAGGTTGTAGTCACTTTCCCCTAGCATTTAATTCGATTACATGCTTGCTTCGCCTATTTATCTAGTTAACGATCCGTATTAGGGTTTATAGGCACTTGTAAAATTTGATTTGTGCATCTTTGATCACTTGTGAGACTCCATTAGAGTGCCTAGGAACCCTACAGTGGTATCAGAGCCTAGCTAGAGCCTTAGGCGAAGTCCCGACGGAATCAGAAGTCCGAACGACCCGAAAACCCAACCCTATATATGCTCACTGTACAATTTTTAATTTCGGGTATTTTTCCACATTAAAAATATACAGAAAAATCAGCAGGAAGATCTAAGATATACTGTAAAATTCATGGTCTTGATTCCACAAAAGGGGCGCGGATCCGCGGCCTTAAAGAAGGCTCATGCGGCGGATCCGCGGCCCTTTTGTCGTTTTGTGCATCCTATTTTGCACAGTAACTCTTAGTTTTCTGTGCTGGTTTTCCTGGGGATTTTTAATAATTTTTCCAGAGTTGCATTTTCTTGGTTGTATTGGGAACTCGGTGTATCGGTCGGATTGTCTAATTTTGTCGGTGTGTTTTTCCGGATAAATCTTAGAATATGTTAAAAAGTTCGACCGGATATAAATACCCATTTTTTCCCCTGCCGGGAAATTTCCAATTGTTGGATTTTTCCGTAGTTTAACGACGTTCTAAGTAGTGCAAGTAACGCGATGGACCCTCTAGAAGACAACAAACCTTAACTCGATTATGTGACCGTCTTGAACTGCCCTTTGAACCTTCGGGTTTGGGGCAGTACGGCGTGCCACATGTGAGGCGTTGGCTTGACCCTTCTACGGCTGGACCGTTGGTACTGAGGCACGAACAGAATGTTCTTAGACTTATTTCATGTGTTGACCTGTTTCGGGAAAACTTGGGTGTTCAAATATTCAATCGAAAAGTTTAACATTTTCTGTTTATCCGGAATGAGATACAATAATTGGAATTCACAAGTAGTTATGAGATAACTAAATGAATGTTATAAACATAGCAGTTTAGTCTCACTTGATCGGTTGCCACGGAATTTTGATGTGATCAAAAGTCCATCGCAATCACGTAGCGTACGCGGATACTCGCCGGGTAAACTTAATAGACAGCCTCACTCCATAGCCCCGACCAAGTGACTGTAGGAGAACCCCGTCGCCGAAAGCATCCGTTCGGGTGCTCGCGACAGCGGTGTTCCGCCTTGGTGCACTTCGTCGACAGTATCGGGGGTGCGACCGCCTACTAAAGTTTGCGACGAGCATTCGATCAGAATGTCGGGAATCTTGTTGAATTGCCCGACTTGATATTGAAAAGAGTTTTCGATAATGAGACTAAAATGCGGGGTTTATAATTGTTAGGCATGCGATGTCTAAAGAATTCATTTGGTCAGGCATGCGATGTCTGAGGTGGTTGCGGATTCCAACTGTTGTAGTTTTACACTTTCTTTTCTGTGACCGTAAGTGTAATATGTGATATCGCCGGTTTCGTTGCTATATGTCAACGACAATTGGGATGCGCATATTTACTTACGTTGATGACATGTGATGTTATGTGTTGCTGGATATGTTATATTGGATCATCGTGTTTGAATAGCCGGGGGTTTTTATGTGAGATGAGTGTTTTTTCATTTTCATTCATGTAAAAACTTGTATGTAATATTCTTTTATTGGGGCACTTCCAGGTTGCGGAAGATGTCACCGTTGATGTATATTATTTACTTTTCTGCACTAGGATAGACCCAAGGAGGGGAGCACAAGTAACCGGGTTCTGGGGTCCAGTGGGAGACCAACTCGAGGAGTCGAGTCCGGGTCTCCTAACCCTAGAATTGGTAGGGTTCCTTGCCGCTCTCGTAGGGGTCTAGGGGTGTGGGATTGGCTATTCATCACGACCGTGGAATCCGTGTTTTATACTGGCTCGTATTGAAAACACGGACGTCCTAGTATATCCAATATTTCATATGTTTCTTCTGCTGTGATTTATCTGTGATCATGTGATGTTCTGTGAAAGATATTATATATAGTATATATGATATATTATATAGACGTTGCTTATGTTTTACACCCGCGCTAGCCCTGCCCCGCTCTGCCGTTAGTTACCTAACCTAACGGTGCAGACGGGACATCGAGGCGAATGCGGATGGCATAAGCGTACGTTATATTTATCTGTGATGGTTAGGTGGACTTAAATGATAGGATATTCATTAATGAGATTAATGAAAGAAAATAAACCTAATTGATGTTGTGGAATCGAATTTCAAAATAAAACAGGTAGCTACAGTTCTTGCTTTGCATCGCGGTGTTCATTATAGAACATCCTGCACCTTATTCGATGAGGAAAGGACCGAGATCCCTTCACCGGGAGTGACTCCTTTAGCAATAACTGGCAGATGCTACACACTCGGTTTGTCCTTTGATTGCTTCTATAGTTTCTGCTTTGCACAGTGATATATATGATATATCCCGCACCTCATTCGACGAGGAAAGGGCCGACGATCCTTTCACCGGGAGTGACCCCTTTAGCAAAACTAGAAAAGCCTCAAAAACATTCCATTTAAAAACCATTTGATTCCGCAACGAGATCAAGTTCAAAGCGTTAAAGGTTTTCACAAAAACCAGCCGCAACCCTCCGTCATTTTAGGAAGTAGAGTACTTAGTATTCATGCTGTGTTTGTTGACCATAGTCAAGGCACAGTGTACGGTAGCTAAGTGATGTCTTCCTACACCGCATATGATGCGATCAGTTAGGACAGTCGCGTGACTTTGTTGACCTTAGTTAAGGGTCATGTGGGTGGGTCTAATTAATCACGAAATGACGGGTAGAACTTGACTAGTACTTATGATTTGTTGACCATAGTTAAGGTCATAAGTGCTAGGGGTAAAAACCATTATCGGGAGTTTCAAGTGTTGAAATTTGCAATGAGATTGCATACCTTCTATGTGATAGTTGGATCCCGATACCCACTGCGAGTAATTGTTACTCCTGGGAGAGTTTTGCACTTTACAATTTGCCGATCAAGTAGGTGTCTAGAAAGGTGTCAACGGGGTTACGCCTCTGGGAAAACGAGGTTTACTGTAATTAGGTCCGTGCGAAAGCACGGGGAACCTCCTTCAAAGTACCGACACTGGCCTGGCTGAAAGATTGGCGAACTTGTAGAGTGTAATTAATCCCGGCAAGTCTTTCCTTTTAGGGTTTGAAGGAAGATTTGATAAAAACAGTGGGAGCCATCCTGATTAGATAAAATATATAACCAATCTGATCTTGCAAGAGCGCATGCTGAGTGTTTTCTTCTCTCTCTCTCTCCAGGTAGCGACCATATCACGCCTTAATCAAGATAATAATATGGATGTATTGACCGAACCCGCTTGTTATACTGAGCTGGGGAACGTTGGTCCTGCTCCAACTTATAATTGTTATAAGACAGAGCAGGAAATAGGGGAATGCCAGGATTCCCATACCGCCCAAACGAAGAAAGTGCATGAGATGCATCTCCTTCGGGTGTGTTCATTACAAAGAACTGTTTCTCAGTATTCTCTGAATCCTGGGTATATGATACCGGATCAGGATCCCAGATATGTAATCTGTTACATAGGGCTACAAAAGGGTAGAAAAACTGAGAACGGGTGATAAGTTTCATGAGGCAGAAAACGGGGCAAGTGTTGCAGCCAAGTCTGTTGGTCACTATCACCCTGTATTACGAATACATTGATTCTGAACAAATGCTGTTAGATACCGAACCTGATATACAAAATCATATCAGTCTCTTTATTAGTAAAGAAAGGATATAATTTTGTATTGATGGATAATGTTTTGAACATTTCCTATATCAAAAGTTGATCGATTCAGGCACGTTATCTAAAAGTATTGAAGTTCTAAATCAAACTCCAGTTCCTAGTATACTGAACACACACAAGAGGAAGAGTTCAGAAATGAACAAATTCTTCTTGAGGTATTGTAGACTAGGTCACATCAATGCGACCCGACTAGCTGAAGTTACATTTTAGATGCATATTTAAATCAGTTTGAATTTACATCTTATGAAACTTGCCAGTCATGTCACAAAGATTAGATGACCTTAGCCCTGTTTATTGGAAACAGAGAAAGAGTTAATAAACTCTTGGGACTGATACATGATGATGTATGTAAGGTCTCCTGTCTACACATGCCAGGACTGGTTCTTTATACTTCATTATATTCTCTGATAATCTCTCAAGATTCAGTCATATGTTCCTGTTGAAACATAAGTCCGAACCTTTTGAGGTATTCACAGAATATAAGTTAGAAGTAGAGAACCAAAATACGGGTATAAGTATTATGTCCTATGATGAGATCAGGGAGGAGAATACTTGTGCATAGAATTCCTGGACTATTCTAAAGGAGAATGAGATTCTCTCTCAGCATTACTCCTCCGTATACACCATAGCACGATGGTATATCGGGGTGGGGCAATCACATCCTATATGATAAGGTGTGCTCTATGATGAGTACTACTGAGTTACCTGTTTCCTTTTGGGTATTATGCGCTTGAGAAGCTGCATACCTATTGAATAGGGTTCGAATCAAATCATTGCCTACCACTTCATATGTGATATGGAAAGGGAAGAGCCCATATCTTAAGTTAGTTAAGATTTGGGGTTGTCCGGCCTATGTCAAAAGCAAAATCCGGACAAGATCGAGGCAGGATCAGTTCTGTAGAACTGGAAAGGTTCCAGCTATACAAAACTGCAGTTGATGACTTGACAGAACCATAAGATTCTATAGTTCCCGACGAACCTCAGCCTCTCCGCCGATCTAGTAGGGTTCCTTATGCGCCTGAGAGATACCTCGGTTTCTCGATGACAGTGGGAGCAAGGATTGCATCATGAGATGATGACCCAACTAGTTTCGAGCAGGCCATCGAGAGTAGGGACTCTATAAGAATGGCTGGATGCTTAGCGATCTAAGATGGAATCCATGTACACCAGCAAAGTATGGACTTTGGTTGCTATATCTGAAGGGTTAAATCCCCATCAGGAGCAAGTATATCTTGAGAAGATTACTTGGTATATATGGAAAAGTTGAGACTTTCAAAGCTAGACTTGTTAAAGGTTTTCGTCATCGACCAGGCATGGATAATGATGAAACCTTTTTCCAGTAGCTATGCTTAAGTCTATCCAGATCCTACTTACCACGGCTACATACCATGACTACGATATCTGGCGGTTGGGTGCCATGACTGTTTTTCTAAATACTGATTTAGAAGAGAACGTCTATAAGAACACAGCCAGAGGTCTTCGTAAACAGTGGGAGCAGCGGAAACGTGTGCAAGTTGCTTTACATAATGAAGCAGGCATCGCGGAGTTGGAACGTCTGTTTTGATGTGATAGTAAAAGTGTTTGACTTCATCAAAATGGTAGACGAACCTTGTATATACAAAAAGATAATAGAGAGTAAGGTGGTCATCTTCGTATTGTACGTAGACAACATACTCTTGATAGGAAAAGAGTTTCCTAAACTACGATCGGTCAATCTCCTATTATCACAAGAATTCTCCAAATAGGATAAAGATGATACCTCCTAAATCCTGAGATTTGGACCTATGAGATAGATCTAAAGGGATATTAGGGTTCTCACTAGGTATAGTGAGATTGTAACAATCGATCCTGGGGAGAATCACTGGAAGTGTTCCAGGATGATAAAGACGACTGAATGTCAGTCACAGGCACTGTCTTTACCCTCAGTAAAGGAACGGTATGTTGGAAGAGTTCCAAGCTAGATACCGTGGCAAACTAGACGATAAAGGCTGGTAACATCGCTATTGAAAATACTACCAAAGAGGAAGTTTGGGTGTATAATGGTTCATAAGATGAACTAGGTTCCTGCCATTGTATGACAATGGAAGTGTGGCTTTGGCCCTGGAACCCTGGTCCCATCAGTGACCCAGACATAATCTAAGGCAGCATCACCTGATCATGGAGATAGTTGATCTCCAGGGTGATCGAGGTTAGGAGAGTAGACTCGGAGGACAATACGGCGGATCCACTCATGAAGGCCCTTTTCCCAAAGAGAGACTTTTAGGGGATGGTTGAGTATGTGATACTGCAACCACTGCTACAGATGGCCCTAGTGCAAGTGGGAGATTGTTAGTTATATGTGTGCCCTAGAGGCCATTACTGTACATTGGATGCATATTGTAGTGGATGCTGGGACATATATAGGAAGGACTTTCTTGCTCGACATGATAGTACGCTATCTGGTTGCCCTTTATCTTAACGTGTATACTTTTCGTCTCTCTGTTACATGTTGATAAAGCCTTTAGGATGTGTACTCGACTTCCAGGACTATGATGCGGATCATACTAGCGGGGCCTGGATAGTCCATGAGTACATCCTTGAAATGTTCCTAGTCGAGGGAATATTGAGACGGGGCATCGATATTCCAGAGTAGACTAGCGTATATCTTCTCGACCCATGCGATGGGCGGTGGATGATCCCATATCCATTGGTGTTTGACATCGGAGATGGTATACGGGTGCTCAGTGGAGACTGGGTACACTGAACGGACTCGCCGAGAACTCCCAGATGGTATTATACCTCACGTCAGATGGCAGTTCTCTAGTGACACTGGTACAGCTTAGTCTGTTGACCCGAGATCGTCATAGAGTCTTGTGTGTCTCCCACTGTGCTTTGATTTCCACCCTACCACGGCTCTACTGAGTCGTGCAAACAGGTGGTTTTTGGGTACAGTCCCGATTCACATGGAGGCAATGAGCGATAGGAGGGGATTCGTCTCTCCCGGTATTGGGGGTTGATGTTGCGCAATGCACGACTGGCCATAACAGGAAATCCCTGGCCAGGGTTGCAGTGATATACTGGTAAGAGTTATCAGTAGTTTCACGAATGTTATGGACCTCAAGTCGGCATGACTTATCGAGCTATTGGGGTCTGACGTTTACCACCCCTAGACGAGATATGCGACATATCAGACGAACAGACCGGACTGTACGGTAAGTGTTACTGGTTGGATTCGCAGGAGTGTGAGCGGGCTTGCTCGTCGATCTTCTGATCGCTCAATACCCGGGTGGCCGTTACGTTTAGCAGACCGCTTGCGGCTTGTGGGTGCTTGATATGATCATCATCCGCTACCGGCGTATTGACGAGTCTTTAGAGTCCTACACAGAGGTTTCCTGGCTCAAGCGAAACGAAATAGGAGCGCATATGAGATATGTGCGGGACCGAGAATAATGCGTGTATGTGATACCGTATTTCATTCTCGCGATGAATGTGTGTCGAATGGTTGTATGCGATATAACCTAGTTATCGAATCAAGGATTGATTCGGTAAGCCGACACATTGGATACTAGCCGGTTATATGCGATATGACCGGATCATTGAATCAAGTGTTGATTTAATGATTTAATGTATAATTATATATTTGATATATTACTTTGCATTAACTAGTATTGGTTCACTTTAGATGGATTTTCTCACTTGAATTGTGCAAGTTATATATGTGATATATTTTTGTGCACATGATTGTATCATGTTTGATGATACATGCATACTTAGTTAAGTGTATGATTAAACCACGGTTGTGTAATGGTTAGGGTTTTGTATTTATTAACTATTTCTTTATTTATTCATTCTTCATTTAGAATGAAAATAAAATGGTTGATTGTTTTGTTGCTTTCTTTGAAGCTTCAAGAAGCTTTGACCATTTTGTCTTCATCTACAAAACCTAACCATTCACTAACCCTAGTTGATTCTCTACACTTAACCAAGGGTAAGATTATGATAAGTATTGATATTTTTATCTATTTTATTTTTAACTTATCATATCTTCTTCTTCTTCTTCATCTTCTTTAATATGAAGAAAGCTAGTGGCCATTAATGGCAACTAGTGAAATTGAGTGAGAAATCCAAATATAAAGTCTACCCACTTCCTATTTCTTCATCCTCTACCTCTTGCCAAGTTGTATAGGGTGTTTACTTCACAAGTTTTCAAAGCTTGGTGAAGTTGGAGCTTGTTCTTGTAATGCTTCGACGTAGATCATCTTCGGCATCGAACCGACGATCAAGCCCACCTATTCTTCGATGATGCCAATGCTAGAGTCGTGAGTTCGATTTGGACAGCGGAGGGAGATCATCGTGGAGCTCACGAAGTGGTGGACCGGATCTACAAAGGTTGTAGTCACTTTCCCCTAGCATTTAATTCGATTACATGCTTGCTTCGCCTATTTATCTAGTTAACGATCCGTATTAGGGTTTATAGGCACTTGTAAAATTTGATTTGTGCATATTTGATCACTTGTGAGACTCCATTAGAGTGCCTAGGAACCCTACAATGTCGACGACGAGACGAGGAGCTCACCGGTCGTCGGCACAGGGGAGGTCGAGCTCGGGTGCAGGGGTTCGAGCTTGGCTGTGGGTTTAGGGGTATTGGGTGATGGTGGCAGGGAAGAGTGAGGGGAGGTGGTGAGGAGATGAGGGCGGTGATGAGGGTTCGACGAGGTGGTCGGCGGTGTGGGGTGACGGCGACGGAGGAGGCGTCGGTGTGGCTCGAGAAAGAGAGAACGGGAGTGGAAAGAAAAGAGAAAGGGAGAATGAGGAAGAGGATGTGATGGAAGAGAGGTGCGAAGCGTTGGGGAGCGGGTCGTGGGGAGACGTGCGCTGCGACGTGGGCATGGGCGGAGGAAGCGGCGTGAGTTACGGATTGCGAGCGCCAGGGGCGGGAAAAAGAAGGGAGCCGTTGGAGGAGAAGAAGAATAGGGCGTGAGCCGGGTCGGGTAAGGCGGGGATTGGGCTGGGCTGAAGGGCTTTAGCAAATTCCTTATTTATTTATTTATTTCTCTGGGCTTTAGGAAAAGCAGGGCTGGGTATTTAAATTAAAATGAATTTCAATTATTTGTGTGGCTGAGGAGCTTGCTGGGCTAGGGAAGAGGGCTGAGTCATGAAAATAAAAGGGAATTTTAAAGGAAAAAGAGTGAGGGCCGGCCTTGAGGAAGGATTGGGCTAAAAGAAAAATGAATTTATATAAAAGAATGGGAATTGGGGTTCTATTAAAAGAAATTGGTGTTGGCTAAGGGAATTTGTTGGAAAAAATATATAATAGGGTTTGGGTTTTGGGATTTTATTGATAAAAGGAAAATGGGAGTTTAGAAGAATTAAAATTATAAATACAAATTAGGAATAACCAAAATACCGATTATAGGTATAAAAGGGGCTGGGCATTACAGAGTGATTTCTGAGTAAGTAGGCAAACCACCACACTTAGAATCCTCCATACTAAACCCTTTTAGTATAGTGTTAATGTACCTGGATTTAGGACACTCCCAATATCCACTTAGATCTATCATCATAGATCATAATCCACAAGATGTAGTAGGTATCATGCAGATCTTCCATGGAGAATCTTCGTGATAAGAGGACCTTGACCGAGTGTAGCATAAGAAACCATTTCCTATCAAGAGTATGTCATCTGCGTACAATACTTGGAAGACAACCTTACTCTCTACTACCTTCTTGTATATACAAGGTTCATCTACCTTTTTAATGAAGTCAAACTCTTTGACCGCCACATCAAAACAGATGTTCCAACTCCGCGATGCTTGCATTGATCCTGATGGACTTAAGTATAGCTTTGAAAGTCTCAACTTTTCCATCTACACCAAGAATCTTCTCAAGATCCATTTGCTCCTAATGGGTTTTACCCCTTCATGTGTAACATGCAAAGTCATACTTTGTTGGTGTACATGGATTCCATCTATGATCGCATAGCATCCAACCATTTCACAGAGTCCTACTCGTGATGGCCTTCCTGAACCTAGTTGACCCATCATCTACCATGATGCAATCCTCGCTCCCACTGTCACCGAGAAGATCGTAGTATCTCTTAAGTGGATAAGGAACCCTACCGGATTCGCGGAGAGGCTGAGCTTCGTTGGAGACTATTGAATCTTTTGGTTTCACCAAATCATCAGCTGTTAGTTTGTCTAGCTGGAACTTCTTCCAGTTCTACCCCTTAACCACAAATTTCTTCACAAGAAATTCTTTTTCTAAACAGGCAGCATGCTGAGAAACAAAACACCTTTTGCTCCTCAGTGTGGTAGAAGATATTCCCTTGCAAATGTTAAGGATATCCAACAAACTTATACAGAACTGACCTTGCCTCGAGCTTGTCTGGATTCTGCCTTTCAATATAGGTCGGACAACCCCATATCTTAACTTGTTTAAGACATGGTCTCTTCCCATACCATATCTCATATGGAGTGGTAGGCACTGATTTGGATGGAACCCCATTCAATAGGTATGCAACTTCTCAAGTGCATAACACCAAAAGGAAACAGGTAACTCAGCAGTACTCATCATAGAGCATGCCATATCTCACAGGGTGTGATACTTCCGCCCCGATACACCGTTGTGTTGTGGTGTACTTGAAGGAGTAAGCTGAGAGAGAATCACATTATCCTTTAAATAATCCAGGAACTTCATGCCCAAGTATTCACTTCCTCGATCACATCGAAGGACTTAATACTTCTACCCGTTTGGTTCTCAACTTCAAGTTTATATTACTTGAATTTCTCAAAAGTTTCAAACTTGTGTATCAACAAGAACATATGTCCGAATACGGAGAGAAGATTAGTGAATATAATGAAGTACGAAGAACCAACCTTGGCATTTGTAGACTTAGGACCGTATACATCATCATGTATGCGTCCCAGAGTTCAGTAACTCTATCTCTGTTTCTAATAAATGGAGTTTTGATCATATTACCTTTGAGACAAGACTGGCAAGTATCATAAGATGAAAATTCGAACAGATTCTCATATTCATCCTTATGTAACTTAGCTGGTCGTGTCGCATTGATATAACCTAGTCTACAATGCCATAAGAAGGATTCGTTCATTTCTGAACTATTCCTCTTACGTGTGTATTCTACATAATTTGAACTGTGGTTTGATTTAGAACGTTTATGCCATTTCATAACGTGCCTGATCCAATCAACTCTTGATTAAGGAAAATGTTCACAACATTATCCTCTAATAAAAAATTATATCCTTCTTTAACTTAATAAAGAAACTGATGTAATGTCGTATATCAGGTTCGGTATCTAATGACATTTGTCCAGAATCAATGTATTAATACAAGGTGATATCTGCCAACTAACTTGGATGCAACAATTGCACCATTCTCTAACACTTAGAGATATATCACATTTTCTCAGTTCTCTACCTGTCCCTGCTCATGTAACATATTACATGTGCGGGATCCTGATCCGGTATCACATACCCAGGATGTAGAGGATACTGAGACACAGTTCTCGGTAATGAACACACCCGAAGAAGATGCATCAACATGCACTTTCTTCGATTGGGTGGCATGAGAATCTGGATATTCCCCTATTTATTGCTCGGACTTATAACAATTATAAGATAGAGCGGAACCAACGTTCCCCAGCTCAGTATAATAAGCAGGTTCGGTCAATGCATCCATATTATTATCTTGATTAAGGCATGACATGGTCGCTACCAGGGGAGAGAGAGAAGAAAACACTTTGCGTGCGCTCTTGCAAGATCAAATTGGTTATTATTTTATCTAATCAAGATTGCTCCAACTGTTTTTATCAAATCTTCCTTCAAACCCTAAAAGGTAAGACGGGTCGGGATTAATTACACCCTACAGGTTCGCCAATATTTCGGCCAGGCCCGTGTCGGTACTTTGAGGGAGGTTCCCCATGTTTTCGCACGGACCTAATTAAAATAAACCTCATTTTCCCAAGGGTGTAACCCCGTTAACACCTTTTTAGACACCTACTTGATCGGCTAATTGTAATGTGCAAAACTCTCCCAGGAGTAACTCTTACTCACAGTGGATATCGGGATCCAACTATCTCATAGAAGGTATGCAATCTTATTGCAAATTTCAACACTTGAAATTCCCGATAATATTTTGCCCCTAGCAACTTATGACCTTGGCTAAAGTCAACAAATCATAAGCGCTAGCCAAGTTCAACCCGTCATTTCTTGATTGAATTAAACTCACCCGTACGACCGTTGGCTAAGGTCAACAAAGCCGTATGACTACCCTAACTCAATCGCATTATATGCTTGCAGATAAGCACTAATTAGCTACCGCACACTACGTCTTGGTTAAGGTCAACAAACGCAGCACGAATACTAAGAATTACTTATCTGAAATGATGGAGGGCTACGACATGTTTTTAAGAAAACCTTTTGTGTAATGAACTTGATATCGTTGTAGAATCTAGTGATTTTGAAAAGGAGTTTTTTTGAGGTTTTTACTAGTTTTGCTAAAGAAGTCACTCACGGTGAAAAGATCTCGGCTCTTTCCTTATCGAATAAGATGCAGGATATTTCACAAATACCATTATGCAAAGCAAAAACTATAAAAGCAATCAAAAGACAAACCGAGTGGGTTGTAGCATCTGCCAGTTTCGCTAAAGAGGTCACTCCCGGTGAAGGGATCTCGGCTCTTTCCTTATCGAATAAGGTGCTGGATATTCTACAACGAATACTGCTATGCAAAGCAAGAACTAGAGCTACCAGTTTTCGAGACAAGTTTCTACAACGTCTTTAGGTTTCTTTTATTTCATTAATCTCATAAATGAAGTCCCATCAATTATGCTTCCTAAGCATCATAGAAGAAACGAAAGCAGTAATAGTTATTATATATCATATATATAATATAGGCATTCGTCTCAGAACATATCAAGTGATCATATCACAGAATATTAGCAGCAGAAGAACACATATGAAATATTGGATATACTAGGAATTTCGTGTTTTAAATTATGCCAGAATAAAACAAGGATTCCACGGTCGTGATGAATAGACAAACCCATATCCTTAAACCCCTATGAGACCAACAAGCAACCCTCCCAATTCTAGAGTCAGGAGACCCGGTCTCGACTCCTCGAGATGGTCTCCCACTGGACTCAAGAACCCGGTTACTTGTGCTCTCCTCCTAGGGTCTATCCTAATGCGGAAAAGTAAATAATATACACCAATGGAGACATCATTCTCAATCCGGAAGTGCCCCAATAAAAGAATATTACATACAAGCTTTTACATGAATGAAAATGAAAAACTCTCATCTCACATAGAAAAAAACCCTGACTATTCAAAACATGACGATCCAATATAACATATCACAGCAACACATAACATCACGTGTCATCAACATAAGTAAATATGCGTATCCCAATTGTCGTTGACATATAGCACCGAAACCGGCGATACACTACATATTATACTTACGGTCGCATAAAAGAAAGTTAAGAACTACAACAATTGGAATCCGCAACCACCTTAGACATCATAAACCTAATGTATCACATACTTCGGATTTCATGCCCAACAAATGAATTCCTTAGACATCACATGCCTAACAATTATAAACCCCACATTTTAGTCTCGATATTGAAAACACTTTCCAATAACCTTTCGGGTAATTCAACAAGATTCCTGATAACTTGATCGAATACTCGTCGGAAACTTTAGTAGACGGCCGCACCCCCGATGCCGTCGACAAAGTGCAGTAAGGCGGAACACCGCGGCCGCGAGTACCCGAACGGATGCTTTTGGCGACGGGGTTCTCCTACAGTCACTTGGTCGGGGCTATGGGGCGTGGCTATCTAGTAAGGTTACCCAGCGAGTATCCGCGTACACTACGTAATTGCGACGGACTTTTTATCCACATCAAAATTCCGTGGCAACCGATCAAATGAGACTAAACTGCTAGATTTATAAAATTCAAACTAGTCATCACATAACTAATTTTGTGGATTCCAAATATTGTATCCCAATCATAGATAGCTAAACGAAGTTAAACTTTTCGATCGAATAAGCAAGCACCAAAAATTTCCCAACAAGCTCAACACTTGAACGGAGTTCAAAAAGTACCTAGAAACTGCCACAGCTCCTATGAACCATCCATAGAAGGGCCGACCCATGCCTCACTCATGTCGCCACGGAACTGCAGCAAACCCTAGGGTATGTCTGCGGTTCCGCGATCCAAAAATTTGAGTTTGGGTATCGTGGTCCATAGAATCGCTTGCAAGATTTTCTGAAGATTTTAAACTCAGAAAAAATCCAACTGTTGAAAATTTCCAGCCAGAGAAAATATGGGTTATTGATATCCGTTCAAACTTTTTAACATCGTCTAAATAAACCGAATATATGTTAGAATTACGATTACGAAACACTCCGAATTGCCTTTACGGAAAGTTAACATCACATGCAAATTTAGCAAAAACTAGCAACACCTGAAACACCAAAACCCAGAGACTGAAACACCGTGAAAATTTGAAGCCAGAACAATGCGAAGGGGCCAGCCTCCTCGGTTTTTGGGCTCATGTGCTCGGCCAAAAACTGGCCAAATGACTTCAAGTTTTCACAATGTTCATGTTATATCTCATACAACATTCTGCAGTTGCTAAAAAATTTTTTAGAGCACATTTGAAATTCGACAGAAACTGGATTCTAAGGTTTCAAGTTTCGGAGTAGTTTCGGTTTCGTAATCTAACAAACATCGTTTAAATCTCTAGCTTGGCTCTGATACCACTATAGGGTTACTTAGCAAGGCAGCAAGGTTTCAGGAGGCATCGTCCATGTCGTTTTCAAATTTTTGCCGAACTAAAGAACCCTAACCCTAGAATCTTAACTAGAGATTTAAACAAACTAACAATGTTAACATCTTAACATCTAAGTGAATGCGGAATACAACCTTTGTAGACCGGTCCTTCACTTCTAAAGCTCCGTGTAGTAGTCTCTTCGCTGCGAGTAATGATCTCCCAAACTCTAGTATGGGCTCCCTTGGAGAAATGAACAAACTTGCACGAAGTCTTCGAGGCCGAAAATGATCTACGTCGAGAAGGCTCAAGCTCATGCTACCCTTTTACTAATATGTGAATTAGTGAAGCAAACATCCTAAACTAAATGGCTAATAGTAGAGGATGATGAAGTAGGAATTGGGCTCTCTTTAGATTTCTTTTTCTCACAATATTTCATCATTTAGAAAAAACTAGCAAGCTTTTTCTCAAATGAGGAAGAAGATGATAAATGAAACTCATGAGGTTAGAAATGCAACCGTGGTGAGTATATGACATACAATAACCCTTGTAGAGACTGATTGATCATTTCATGTCGTGTTTTGAAAAGTGTAAAAGATCACAACCAAAGAAATTTATACCGCAATCAATTAACGGTGTTGATGTAGCGCGTTAATGAATACGGATCGTCCACTGAGATGTGTGTTTGATCGATCTTGTCTTAGATGAGTCGAAATGAAAAGATAAAAGTAAATGCAAGAAAATTGATTCAAGATTTGTGAGTTTTAATTTCAAGAAACATAAAGAAAATAGATCTAGAATCAAAAATCAAGAAATGTCCCAATCACCTTAGTTATCAAGATTATGAAGAATAGCTTGTAGGAATCGATCGAATTGGTAGCAATGATGAATCTAATAATGACTAATCTTATCTATGGATAATTTGTAGCTAGATCGATGGCGATGAGTGAAGATTAGAGATCTATTGAAGAAACTAGGGTTTCTCCTTCTCTATCCCTTGTCTTTTCATTAATCATCATTCGAATCTAGCCTCTAGCAAAGAGATTCATCAATCATTTGATCCCTAATTTGCAACGAAATAATCAAGAATGTGATCTCGATCCAAATTAGGTCATTGATGATTCTTTTCCCTAAAACTCACAAATCTCATAAGACTTAAGATTAGTATTAGGATTTTATCATCACTAGATCTACCAAATCTCTCGATTCCGTCACAAGCGGAGATTTACTCAAGCATCATGAAAATAAAAGATTCAAGATCTAGAAATTTCATAGTGCAAGAATATAAAGAAAGAGAGAATTAACTAATTATCACCTTTATTAAATCGACGACTAATTACACATTCCCTCAATTCGAGGTTACAAGAGTTGCTCTCGATCGCTCCTTTGAAGAGGTAACTAGATCCGTCGAAGTTCGCTCCGCTCGATCTCCTTGAGACTTGGATCATCGTGGATCTCGCGCTCTTGATGAAGATTGGCTTCGCGAATAAAGGATCGTTGATGACTCGCTTGGTCTTCTTCTCAAAATGATCTTGATTTTGCTTTTGAAATGGATTTGGGCTAGGGTTTTGGTATCAAGTTGTGTCACTCAACTTGAATTTGAATTTTGGCTCCAACTATCTAAATAACTATTGAACAACTTAACCGCCCCAAAATTGTAGATCTAGATCCCTTTTTATAATTTTAAAATGAATCTTCCCTCCAAAACTTGGTAGTTATGCAGAGCCTTCCAGAAGATACCACGTGGAAATGGAGCGTCTTAAGTAAGCTAAGCCGTTACAAGGAAGGCTCTGGAAAAGTCTCGAGCGCTGATGAGTAAACTCGGCCGCGGAACTGCGGCGACTCGGCCTGGATCGGCCGCGGAT
The DNA here is from genome assembly GCA_030015575.1 of Agapanthus africanus. Classification (NCBI taxonomy): domain Eukaryota; kingdom Viridiplantae; phylum Streptophyta; class Magnoliopsida; order Asparagales; family Amaryllidaceae; genus Agapanthus; species Agapanthus africanus. The sequence goes on along the minus strand of CM057346.1, from coordinate 477,514,374 downwards.
CCACGGCCATCTGAGGAGGTTTCTGAAATATTTTTCCAGGGTAATTCTTGTGTTGGCTTTAGGATGTTCTTTTAATGTATGGAATCTTATAATTCTTTCTTAGTTGCTGCCAGATTTCAAGTCTTTGACTTGCTGCACTTTATCGGCACTTTTGTGATTCCGGTTCGTTTAACTGAAGAATTTCCTGCACACAATCTTGATGAAAGTGTTGAGATATACAAAATCATGCATGTAGTAATAAACACACAATTTCCCTCATAATGCCGGTTATAATGTATAACACATGTTATTTGATATTCTGCAGATGAATTGCTAATATGTGCTATATTTATACCAAACACCTTTAGATGATTAGAAAGAGTAGGGAAATTGATGTGTTAAGAATGCAATATTTTCGACTGATCAAATTCCCCCAAACTTAATTTTGGTCGTCTCGAGCAAACATCTTTTATGCAAAAGAAGGAGAAAATATAAGAAAAAGAAAAACTAGCTAGCACACTTTCGTAGGCAACACGATTGCACTGAGCACGTGCAACAAGCCTTTAAACCTTTAGGTGTCCCTAGTAGGAGGAGTGTTGTCTCTTGAGGGTTTTCAGCGGATTACACCCACAAAATCCAATAATAAAAGAAAGACTGTGAAAGTTACATAGAAAGATAATAATTGTAAAATAAAGACTTTGAAAATTAGAGTTTCCAACTATAATAGCTTTTCAGTTGTCATGAGCCCTATTTTAATAGTCATGAAAAGATGTTAGAAATCGCATCATCCCTCAATAAAACATCGCCTTTATTCTTCATTCCTATCTTTCTTCCAAACACCGATCATATACCCCTACATGTGTGTAAAAGACATCCCTACACTCGGAGAATTCAATTCAAGCTATCATACTCTTGTCCATCAACCTCAGTACTCTTTAGTTAATGAATATTTAGATAGGATTTGCTCACACATTTTTCATGCGATCGTTAATACTTCTTGAGGTACTAACCGACCGATTACTCACGTGCTTGCTGATTAGGCGTAAATGGTATTTTCCTCATCTTGCAACACCTAAGGTTTAGCACTGACTCCCAAACCAGTTGGTCTAAGGCACTAGGTGATGAAGCACCCTCGCTATATTTTTTTATTGCTGCCTTGGTGTTTACAAAACCAGTGTTCATTTTTCTTCACCATTTTATCTTTTATGCTTTATTTATTATTTTCTTCATACTTTGGCTTCTAGACAAGAGCATTTCAAGGTATCCTCTCCTATCCCAAGTTTCAAGACGTGTGTGAGTGCGTATAGTAGGGTATCAACATTCAAATGTTTGGCTTCCAGAATAGGAACTATTTTTTAGACTTATTTTTATCCTCAGATTATTGACTTCCTTCATCTTACTAACCCTTGGAACAACGGCTCATAACTATTTATTACTAGTCCGTTTAAGAAAACTTCTAACTTTCTAGGTTTTCTTAAATTTTTCCAGTCTTTCGGATGTAATTTTTCACTTTCTAATCTTTTATTATCTTATTTATGTACAAATTTTATTATTATTATATGTTTTATACTTATACAAAGTATGATGCAAAGTGATGCGTAAATAAGCACAAACTTCCCCCAAACTTGTTTTTAACAGTGTCCTCACTGTTGTCTTCTGGTAGATCACAAAAACCTGTAAGCTTGGAAGGAATAATTTATTAATGGGGACATGAAATATGATCGTGAAAATCCTCCCCCAAAATTATTCTTTGGCTCACTATTTTGAGTAAAAATTTTATTTTCAAGAGCTAGATTATAACCCCCCCCCCAAACTTGAGTTAATCAATATTAAGCTTTGAAAATCACAAGAGGGGGTCAAAATTACTGGTCAATGCCAAGCTTTGCAAAGACCAAAAGTCAACGCCAACCATTCGAAGATTTTATTAATATAGTGCACCAGTTGGTGGAAGAATATGTTATATGGAACCAGGAAAAAGTGGGGAAAAGATAAGTGGTGTAAAAGAAAGGGTTTGCATCTCAATTTGGAGAGACGACACAGTGATTGTGATGATGGATTACTCGCATTCTCGTGATTGTCAAGAAAAAGGGGCGGAGGTTCAATTTCTTTTTGGAGTTGATTCATCTCAACACCCGTGTTTGCTAAAAATGCGAGTTCATCAGCGAAGCTTTCATCGATATCCCGAAGAATAATGTCATTGGAAAGAACATGATGATACTCAGACTCCATGAAAGGTTTAGAATAAGCGCTAGATGTTGACCCGGACAACTCAAAAGAAGGGTCCGTATGTATATAATACATCACTGGGTCAAAAAACAACGTGCTAAGGAAGTCTGGATCTGTATCATGAAGCTGTTCAAATTCGCTGCTGTCGACATCCATTAAATCGACAGAACATACATGAGCATAGGGTTCAGAGGCTTGACTTCCCAACTTGTAAATGTTAAGTTCAATTGACCTATTCCCGAAGGATAGGGTCATAGAACCGTTTCGACAATTGATTACAGCGTTGGAAGTGGCCAAAAAGGGTCGACCGAGAATCACCGGAATTTGATTCCGTGGGTTCGCTACAGGCTGTGTATCGAGAACAATAAAGTCCACAGGGAATACAAATTTCCTGACTTTTATTAACACATCCTCAAGCTCCCCCCTAAGTTTGGTGATTGATATGTCGGCCATCTAGAGAGCTGTGTGTGTAGGCTTTAACTGTCCGATCCCTAACTGCTCATAAACCGAGTAAGGAAGCAGGTTAACACTTGCGCCAAGATCAAGTAGAGCACGGTTAATGTGTTTACCCCCAATAGAAAATCTGTTGGTAGCAAGGTTTCATGTCGTGTTTTGAAAAGTGTGTTTGATTATACATTAACCCTTGTAGAAATGCAACCATGGTGAGTATATGACATACAATAACCCTTGTAGAGACAGAACATACATTTCATGTCGTGTTTTGAAAAGTGTAAAAGATCACAACCAAAAAATTTTATACCGTAATCAATTAACGGTGACGATGTAGCGCGTTAATGAATACGGATCGTCCACTGAGATGTGTGTTTGATCAATCTTGTGTTAGATGATTCGAAATGAAAAGATAAAAGTAAATGCAAGAAAATTGATTCAAGATTTGTGAGTTTTAATTTAAAGAAACATAAAGAAAATAGATCTAGAATCAAGAATCAAGAAATGTCCCAATCACTTTAGTTATCAAGATTATGAAGAATAGCTTGTAGGAATCGATCGAATTGGTAGCAATGATGAATCTAATAATGACCAATCTTATCTATGGATAATTTGTATCTAGATCGATGGCGATGAATGAAGATTAGGGATCTATTGAAAAAACTAGGGTTTCTCCTTCTCTATCCATTGTCTTTTCATTGATCATCATTCGGATCTAGCCTCTAGCAAAGAGATTCATCAATCATTTGATCCCTAATTTGCAACGAAATAATCAAGAATGTGATCTCGATCCAAATTAGGCCATTGATGATTTTTTTCCCTAAAGTTCACAAATCTCATAAGACTTAAGATTAGTATTAGGATTTTATCATCACTAGATCTACCAAATCTCTCGATTCCGTCACAAGAGGAGATTTACTCAAGCATCATGAAAATAAAAGATTCAAGATCAAGAAATTTCATAGTGCAAGAATATAAAGAAAGCAAGAATTAACTAATTATCACCTTTATTAAATCGACGACTAATTACACATTCCTTCAATTCGAGGTTACAAGAGTTGCTCTCGATCATTCCTTTGAAGAGGTAACTAGATCCGTCGAAGTTCGCTCCGCTCGATCTCCTTGAGACTTGGATCGTCGTGGATCTCACGCTCTTGATGAAGATTGGCTTCGCGAATAAAGGATCGTTGATAGCTCGCTTGATTTTCTTCTCAAAATGATCTTGATTTTGCTTTTGAAATGGATTTGGGCTTGGGTTTTGATATCAAGTTGTGTCACTCAACTTGAATTTGAATTTTGGCTCCAACTATCTAACTAACTATTGAACAACTTAACCGCCCCAAAATTGTAGATCTAGATCCCTTTTTATAATTTTAAAACGAATCTTCCCTCCAAAGCTTGGTAATTATGCAGAGCCTTCCAGAAGATGCTATGTGGAAATGGAGCATCTTGAAGAAGCTAGGCCATTACAAGGAAGGCTCTGGAAAAGTCTCGAGCGCTGATGCGTCAACTCGGCTGCGGAACCGCGGCGACTCGGCCTGGATCGGCCGCAGATCCACGGCCATCTAAGGAGGTTTCTGCATTATTTTTCCAGGGTAATTCTTGTGTTGGCTTTAGGATGTTCTTTTAATGTATGGAATCTTATAATTCTTTCTTGGTTACTGCCAGATTTTAATTCTTTGACTTGCTGCACTTTATCGGCACTTTTGCGATTCCGGTTCGTTTACCTGAAGAATTTCCTGCACACAATCTTGATGAAAGTGTTGAGATATACAAAATCATGCATGTAGTAATAAACACACAATTTCCCTCATAATGCCGGTTATAATGTATAACACATGTTATTTGATATTTTGCAGACGAATTGCTAATATGTGCTATATTTATACCAAACACCTTTAGATGATTAGAAAAAGTAGGGAAATTGATGTGTTAAGAATGCAATATTTTCGACTGATCAAAGACTAAACCATGGTGTAGAGTAATGGTTAGATTAATAAATATCTTAAGCAAGACAAAAGAGTGGACTAAGTCAATGAAATCTACAAGCTTCTACAAGCTTTGAGCCATGACAAAATCTCTACTGATTTTGAATTTGCTTAATGATAAATAAAACCATAATATAAACCCTAGCATGGTATAAGTCTCATAAATACATGTTGCATGTGTAACCTAGCATGACACACTAATATATATCACACACATATATATGTGTGTGCAAAAAGAAAACAATACATTTAACATATATCACATATATATCAATGTATCATAAGTGAGAAAAATGAATACTTAAGTGAGCTAATATTAGTTAATGTAATTTAATATATCAAATTTATAATTCTATATTAAATTATTAAATCAACAATTGATTTAATAATCCGGCTATATTACATATAACCGACTAATATTAAAAGTAACAACTTATCGAATCAACACTTGATCCGATAACTTTGCTATATAACATATAACTGACTATGTCATAAATCACGAGAATAGAATGCAGTATCACATACACGCATTAATCTCGGTCCCGCACATATCACATATGTGCTCCTACTCTATTTCGCATGAACCAGGAAACCTCTATGTAGGACTCTAAAGACTCGTCGATACGCCGGCAGTAGGCGATGATCATATCAAACACCCACAAGACTCAAGCGGTCTGCTAAACTTAACCGCCATCCGGGTATTAAGCGAACAGAAGATCAACAAGCAAGCCTGCTCATACTCCTGCTAATCCAATCAGTAACACTACCGTACAGTCCTGTCTCTTCGTCAGATATGTCGCATATCACAGCCTGGAGGTGGTATAACGTCAGACCCCAATATCCTGATAAGTCATGCCGATGCAAGGTCCATAACGGTTCGAGAAACTACTGATAACACTTACCAGTAGATCTCAACAACCCTGGCCAGGGATTTCCTGCTATGCCCAATCGAGCATAGCGCAACATCAACTCACAATACCGGGAGAGACGAATCCCCTCCTATCGCTCATTGCCTCCATGTGACTCGGGAATGTACCCAAAAACCACCTTTTTGCATGATCTCTTTACCGTGGTATGGTGGAAATCAAAGCACCGTGGGAATCACACAAGACTCTATGACGATCTCGGGTTGACAGACTAATATGTACCAGTGTCACCAGAGAACTGCTACCTGACGATAGGTATAATACCATCTAGGAGTTCTCGGCGAGTCCGTCCAGTGTACCCATTCTCCACTAAGCACCCGTATACCTTCTCTGATGTCAAACGCCAATGGATATGGGATCATCCATCGCCCATCATATGGGTCGAGAAGCGTATATGCTAGTCTACTCTGGAGTATCGATGCCCTGTCTCGATACACCCACGACTAGGAACAATTGAAGGATGTACTTACCGACTACCTCTGCCCTACTAGTATGATCTGCATCATAGTCCTGATAGTCAAGTACTCATCCTAAGGGCTTTATCAACATGTAATAGAGAGACAATCAGTGTACATATTAAAATAAAGTGCAACCAGATTGCATACTATCATGTCGAGCAAGAAAGTCCTCCCTATATATGTCCAAGCATCCACTACAATATACATCACATGTACAGTAATGACCTCTAAGGCATACATATAACTAACACCTAGCAGAGGGAACACTACCTACCGGTGATTATATAGAACTCAGTGGGTATCCGGAGGATATCGTTTTGGAGTTATGATATGAGATGGATATGAGGACCGATCTGAGGATGCGATGCCTGAGATGAGATAGATATGAGGGCCGATCTGAGTATGCGGCGCCTGAGATATGAGAATTTACGTGTCGATGCTGGACACGGGTTTTCATGATGTTTCGGGTGTCGATGTTGGACACTCAAGTTCCATGATTTTGATATGTCGTTGATTGGACACACGTGGTTGATATGCTCACCGACACTCGAACGTTATGAAAACATAATCCTGTGTATGTATATATATATATATATATATATACATGATTATGTTTTCATAACGTTCGAGTGTCAGTGTGGGACACTCAGGTTCCATGATATTGTTCGTGTCGTTGACGAACACGTGGATGATATCCACATGCATATAGGCATATGATGTCGGATGTTTATTTATATATGTCATTGCATTGACTCGATTGTTGACATATATGCATATGTGGTCACCCTAAATATCATAGTATTATCTTCAGGATATAGTGACCAAGGAAATCGTTGTTTTATTCGATTCTACTTGCTGATATTTTCTACTCACGAGTTGGCAACTCACCTCCATTGTGCCACAGTTCTTGCAGGTTTGACCGCTTGGGATCGATTACTGTATCGCTGGCACACAGCTTCATCCAGGATGTTTTGCTTTGGGAGGTGGGACACACATTGGATCGTGCCCACTCTCGTACTTTATATTCCGTTGTATCTAGATAAACTCCATCAGATCAAATCAAATCAGGACTAGACATTGTATATTGGTAGACCTAGTCAAATTTGGGTATTGTGCGAAACTTAGAGAGATGGGTTTATGATCGCTTTTCTTGAGTTTTGAAGTCTTGCTTATTTATTGTTCTTTTGGGGTTGATTCTTCGCCGTTGGGCGTCGTATATATGTTATTGCATGGTTTTGATTCCACCAGTTAGTGAAGAGCTAGCTCCCTCTTGGGGATGCCTATATATTGTTGTGTTTATGTTTTGGATCAAAATATACAAGGGAGGTGCTGCCCAAATTTTTAAAGATGAAATATGTTTTCAACTGGAGTATAACCCACTTACATTTTCAAATTTCATTATCTATGCATTTAAAGAAAAACATGGTTCATTATACCTTTATTTCAAACTGCACCCCCAATATTTTCCGCAAAAAGGTTTAGATTTTTCTGGGCTTCAGCTTACTTGATTTACATTACGCCTTTAGACGTTGCGTAATTTAAGTGCTGGTCACATGCTAAATTACGGGTCATGACATAGGACCACATACATCACCATGTATCTGTCCAAGATTTCAGTAGCTCTTTCTCCGTTTCCAGTAAACGGAGATTTGGTCACCTAGTCTTTGAGACATGACTGGAAAGTTTCATAAGATATAAATTTGAACGGATTCAAATATGCATCCTTATGGAACTTTAGCTAGTCTTGTTTCTTCGATATGACCCAGTCTACAATGCCACAAGAAGACTTCGTTCATTTCTGAAGTGTTCCTCTTGTATGTGTTCTGTACGTTAGAACTGTGTTTTGATTCAGAACGTTTATACTGTTATACAACGTACCTTACCCAATCAACACTTGATTTAGGAAAATATTCACAATATTTATTGGTACGAAATAACAGTCGCTAAGAATCAATGTATTACCAGTTGGTAACACCAGATGATATCTGCCAACTGCTTTGGCTGCAACAATTGCACAATTCTCTACTACTAGAGACATATCACTCTTTCCCAGTTCTCCACCTGTCTATAACCCATGTAACAAATTACATGTGTGGGATCCTAATCCAGTATCCAATACCTAGGATGTAGAGCTAACTGAGAAACAGTTCTTGGTTACGAACACACCCGAAGACAATGCATCAACATGCTTATTTTTCATTTGGGTGGCGTGGGAACCGTATATTCCCCTATTCCTTGCTCAGACTTATGACAATCATAAAGTAGAGCGGAACCTAGCCCAGTATAATAAGTAGGTTCGGTCAATATATCCATATTATCATCTTGATTAAGGCATTTCATTGGTTGCTACCAGGAGAGAGAGATGTTAAAGTTTATTAGCACTCTCACTAGGGTTTAAAGGTGCATCAAGTATACAAATTTAAAAATTAAGTGTGCTAATGAACTCAAACTTAGAATCAAACTAGAGAATTAGGGTTTTAGAGCAAGTAATCAAACATTACACTAAGTGAATATGTAATACAAGCCTTGTAGACCGGTCCTTCTCTTCAAAAGCTCCGTGTAGAAGTCCCTTCGCTCCAAGTAGTGGCGTCCCGGACTCTCCGTAGGCTCCACTAGTCGAAATGAACGAGCTTACTCAATGATTTTTGAGGCCGAAGATGATCTACTTCGAGGAGACTCTAACTCAAGCTATCTCTTCACTAATCAATGAATTAGAGAAGCAAACAACCTATACTAAATAGCTAATAAGGTATAGATTGATGAAGTAGGAATTTAGCTCACTTTAGAATATTTTTCGTCTCATTCTTTTTCCACCTCAAGAAAATCAAGTGAAGAAAATTGAGATGAAGAAGATGAACCTCATATGAACCACGGGTGAGAAAATATCTAATATAAACTCTTGTAGAGACTTAACTAAGGCTAAGATAATGGTTAGGTTAATAAATATCTTGACTAAAACAAAAATGAGTTGAGTTTAGTCAAGGTTTCCACAAGCTTCTCCAAGCATCACAACCATGCTAATTTCCACCTCATTTTTGGTTTTCTCTAAATAAATAAATACCCACATTATCTTAACTAAGGTGCGAGTCTCATACACCCAAGTTCTATGTATCATCAAGCATGATACAAATTTCAAAATACATTTAAATATATATATATATATATATATATATATATATATATATATATATATATATATATATACATATGTGTTAAATGTAAATGTAAAAAAGAAATATCTAAGTGAGCAGTTATATTAGTTAATATATATTAATATATCAAATATATATATATTAAATTATTCTATCAACACTTGATTTAATAATCCGGCTATATCACATATACCCGACTAATATCAAATCATTGAATCAACACTTAATTCAATAGTCCGGTTATATCACATATAACCTTTATCACGAGACTAGAATACGGTATCACATACACGTATTTATCTCGGTCCCGCACATATCACATATGTGCCCTACTTTGTTTCTCTTGAGCCAGGAAACCTCTGTGTAGGACTCTAAAGACTCGTCAATACGCTGGCAGTAGGTGGTGATCATATCAGTCACCCACAAGCCGCAAGCGATCTGCCAAATGTAACGGCCACCCAGGTATTGAGCGATCGGGAGATCAACAAGCAAGCCTGCTCATATTCCTGCGAATCCAATCAGTAACACTACCGTACAGCTCGGTCTGTTCGTCTGATATGTCGCATATCGAGTCTATGGGTGGTAAATGTCAGACCCCGGTAACTTGATAAGTCATGCCGATGTGAGGCTCATAACGGGTCGAGAAACTACTGATAACACTTACCAGTAAATCTCATCATCAGCCCTGGCCAGGTACTTCCTGTTATAGCCAATTGTGCACAGCACAACATCAACCCCCAATACCGGGAGAGACGAAACCCCTCCTATCGCTCATTGCCTCCATGTGATTTGGGACTGTACCCAAAAGCCACCAGTTTGCACGTTCTCTGTAACGTGATATGATGGAAATTAAAGCACAGTGGGAATCACACAAGATTCTATAACGATATTGGATCTACAGACTAATCTGTACCAGTGTCATCAGAGAACTACTATCTGACGTCAGGTATAATACCATCTAGGAGTTCTCGGCTAGTCCTGTTCAGTGTACCCATTCTCTAATGAGCACATGTGCACATTCTCTGATGTCAAACACTAATGGTTGTGGGATCAACCATCGGCCTATACAGGGTCAAGAATCGTACGCACTAGTCTACTCTGGAATATCGATGCCATGTCTCGATACTCCCTCGACTAGGAACAATTAAAGGATGTACTTGTGGACTGCCCTGGCCCCACTAGTATGATCTACATCATAGTCTTGGTAGTCAAGTCCACATCCTAAGGGTTTTATCAACATGTAATAGAGAGACAATATAAGAGTATATGTTAAGATAAAGAGTAACCAGATAGCATACTATCATGTCGAGCAAGAAAGTCCTCCCTATATATGTCCAAGCATCCACTATAATATATATCATATGTACAATAATGGCCTCTAGGGAATACATATAACTAACAATCTCCCACTTGCACTAAGACCAGTTGTTGTAGTATCTCATACCCAACATCCCATAAAAATCTCTCTAGGGAAAAGACGCTGTGAGTGGATCCGCTGTGTTATCCTTTACGTCCACTCTCCTTATCTCGATCCCTTGGATATCAACCATCTCCCTGATCAAGTGATACTGCCTCAGAATATGTCTGGATCGTTAATGGGACCGGCGTTCCTAGGCCAAAGCCACAACTCCATTGTTGTCACAATAACAGGTATTGGACGCTCGATGGTGTAGGGTTACTTAGCACCGCAGCAAGGTTTCGGGAGGCATCGTCCATGCCATTTTCAAAATTTTTCCGTTCTAAAGAACCCTAATCCTAGAATCTTAACTAGAGATTTAAACAAAACAACATGCAAACAACTTTGCATACAAAGTGAATGAGGAATACAACCTTTGTAGACCGGTCCTTCACTTCTAAAGCTCTGTGTAGTAGTCCCTTCGCTCCAAGTAGTGAACACCCGAACTCTAGTAAGGGTTCACATAAAGAAATGAACAAGCTTGCTCGAAGTCTTCGAGGCCGAAGATGATTTACATCGAGGAGACTCAAGCTCATGCTACCTCTTCACTAATGGTAGATTGGTGAAGCAAACACCCTAAACTAAATGGCTAATATAGTAGAGGATGATGAAGTAGGAAATGGGCTCACATTAGATTTAAGTTTCTCACAATATTTCATCACCATTTTAAAAGCTAGAAAGCATTTCATGAGGAAGAAGAAGATGAAGTGAAGATGAACAAATGAAACTCATGAGGTGAGAATAGCAACCATAGGTGGTTTAATGTCATACCTTAACTCATGTAGAGACTTAACTATGGCTAGGGTTAATGGTTAGGTTAATAAATATCTACAAGTGAAACAAAATTGGTGGACTTGGTCAATAGTTCCACAAGCTTTTACAAGCTTGTAGCCATGACAAAAATCCATCCAATTTTAAATTACTTAGATAAATATAAACCCCTCATTATATCTAGCATGGTGTGAGTCTCATACACCCATGTAGCATGTGGCATCAAGCATGACACAATAAAATGTACATTAATATATACACATATATACTATATGCACACAAGTGAGAAAAAGAAATGTTTAGTGAGCTAATATTAGTTAATGTAATTTAATATATGAAATATATAATTCTATATTAAATTATTAAATCAACACTTGATTTAATAATCCGGCTATATCACATATAACCGACAAATATCAAAAGTAACAACTTATCGAATCAACACTTGATCCGATAACTTGGCTATATCACATACGACGGACGATGTCATAAATCGCGAGAATAGAATGTGGCATCACATACATGCATTAATCTTGGTCCCGCACATATCACATTTGTGCTCATACTTCGTTTCGCATGAACCAGGAAACCTTTGTGTAGGACTCTAAAGACTCTTCAATACGACGACAGTAGGTGATGATCATATCAAATATCCACAAGCCGCAAGCGGTCTGCTAAACGTAACGGCCACCCGTGTATTGAGCGATGTTCATCTCATAAAACTGCATTTTATTACCTCTCATTCGTTATCTATTTTGCTATGTATCGGTACTATTAATCAGTGTTTGCTCAGTTATTACAGTTTATAGGTATTCGTGATACAACACAGAAAACATACTCAAAATCACAGATATCACGTTTGGGAGCCGACACTGCAAACAGAACAGGAAACCGACCGATGTCCTAGGAGCTCTTTTGGAAATAATACAAGTGTACACATTTTTTGTGAAAAATTGGTCCAACACACATGGGGCTGCCCTAGACCATGTAGGCTGCCTTGACATCCTGAAGAAAGCAAGTGGGCACCCAACTTGTGCAAAGTGGGTGTGAATGCATTTATTGCATAAACTGTGGATGTGATGTACAGACCAAGTTTCCCTCCAATTCTTTGCATACAAACCTGGTTAAATCAAACCAAGCAAACTGTGCCAGTGGGATTAGAGAAAGCACAAAAGTTTACACTACAAACTCGAGCCTCTCTGCTCGGTTTTTGGCCGGCGAGTCCCCTTGTAATTCAGGCAAGCCCGGTTCCCGATGCCCCAGTAGGCCCTATATTTTCACAGTGCCTCCCTTGATGCCACATCAGATTATTTTTATTGTTTGCTTAATTTTCTTTTGGGCCTATAAATAGCAGATCAGTGGCAAGGGAGAGAGCTAGCATGTATATACTACTTCTCATTTATAGTTTTAGTTAGTTTTTGGTTCAGGATTGAGGGGAGTGATCTTCAGTTGGTTTCTTCTTCTTCTTCCCTCTTGAAGCTCTCTTTGGAGAGCTTCATTAAGGAGGTTGAACAAGTCACCAAATCTTGTATCTTGTTCTCAAGTGTTTATATAATTGTTGCTTTCTTTTATTTACTTGCTTTCTTTAATCATGCTTAGCTAACTTTCTTATTTGGTTGTGGTTTGTGTGAGGAAGTGAGATGAAAGGCTTTGCCTCCTCAACCTCTTGTTTATGATTCATGTGCTTAACTTTTTGATTCTAACTTAAATATTGCCAATGTATTGATATGATATGGTATTTTGACCTATGGTTACTTGTAACCTCCTCACATACCATATTCATTCCCTTTCCGCATTTTCAATGTTTAAGTTAAAATCCATTTAGTGTTAAGTTTGCTAAGTTTGGATGTCATATCTTGTGATCAATTGCTTGACAATCTCTTAATTTCATATACGATATACCATCACAACCCCTTAGCAAACTCAACACTAATATCATTTGATCTCACTAACCTCTTTGTGTTTTTGTTGTTGCGGTATGCTTGCTAACCCTCGTATTTAGTGATGATACCCCAAGCGCGGACATACAAACGTTAAGTGATCAAACGGACATCTCATGACCAAGGGAGTGTAGAGGTAAACGTCGCGATTCGAGCTTCCGAACCAACCCACAACCATTCTTCCTTAAACTCCTTTTCTTTCTTTTTATTGTTTCCGTATTCTTATAATTTTTGTGACAAAACCAATTCATTATTTTGTTAACCTTAAACAACAACATTTAATACCAATTCCCTGCGGATCGACCCGTGCTTGTCTGCTCGCTAAAACACGCCGTGCACTTGCGGTTATAAATAGTAAAACGAGAACGATCTCGTGCGCGCATTCCATTTCTAAAATCCATATCCTTATTCCAAAACAATACGTGTTTGCGCGTGCGGGTAGATTCCCAACAAGTTTTTGGCGCCATTGCCGGGGATTTATAGTTATTAGGTGTAGTTATTTCTGGTTTTACTAACAAAACTAACTTTTAACACAAATTCTTTTAAAACTAACACTAATTGAATTTTTTGACTTTTGTTCACTGTTCTGGAAACCTGCAATCATACTGAAATTCAACTTAAAAATCTAGTAAGACCAGTAGAACTCTAATATAGCCTAGAGATTCCACCAAAAATCCCTGCACCTAACCCTTTGCAAAATCCGACGACAGTAGAGGAATTTCCGGCGTACCCGGCCTGTTTGTGAGGGTTTTGATTTTTTCTTTTTTGGTGATCTCCAGTTCTATGTTTTGGTTCTTTTGGTCTTATTTGATTTTTGTAATTTTGAGTATGCAGGAATTGGGGCACGCGTATCGCTTTTGACACTAAATATCGTATTTTTCCGACATTTAGGTTTTTCGCGGAATTATGACCAGCGATCGTGCGGAGCGAGGTTCAAATGCAATTTCAAGACGTTAGGGAAGATTAGTGCCAAAGATCCGGGTAGTTTGACCCGCACAAGCGAACATTCAACGATTCGGATCACTTTCATAGTGGTTTTCTTAAACCAAATCAAATCGGTACGTATTTCGTAACACCTTCGCTCGAATCCGATGCAATCCAATTTTCTATCTTTTGCAGGATTCTTCGCACAATTTTGCCGCCAATAAGAGCGGCGGGGCACTTTCTAATGTGAGGGGAAACTAGGTTTTCAACTACCTAAAGGGAGAAGAGTCGTCTCTGACGGGAGCTGAAGCGACGGTTTTGTCGCGCATAATACAAATTGAAAAAGAATTGCTTTAAATTGATTGATTTCTTAAATTCTTTTTTTTTTATTGCGCATTGCATTTTAAATACGAAATTAATGGCACAAAGACCAAAACAAGATACGGTAAAGGATTTCATCACCTTTTCTCCGTAGCCCACAAATCACAAAACTGCATTTTCGCATACCCCCAGTAATTTAAAATCAATTAGAACTTTGACTCTAAGGACTTCGCGCTCATTAGGAGAAGTTAATTGTATTTAGAACTTTGCTTAACGGTATATTGTTCACAGGATGTCTAGGCAAGTGTTAACGGCGTAACCGCCAAAAGAGAAAGGGTTATTTAATTAAGAACCTTCGCGAAAGCGTTAGAAAACCTCCCCTTATCTCTTGCACTTACCTGGATTTGTGATCAGTGTATCTTGACTTTATTTCTTGATATAGTTTTACTTCATCAATCAGGTTCTTGAGCAGGTCTAGTTGACTTAGCGTAACATAGACTACTCGAGGTGTGATATTCTTTGTTTTTGTGATATTTGTGAATTCTTGTTATTATGGGTGATATATAATACACTTCCATTTTTCACAATTCTTATTCATTTATTTATACCCAGTCCCAATTCATTTGTTCAAATTGCCAAGATTCTTCTCACATTCATAAAAATTGTCTTTTTCTAGGGGGTGACCGTCCGTCCCAAATTGTTGCGACGGTCACCCACCTAACACTCTTGAACCCAGTCACACTTCAACCATAGATCAAATGATTGAAGATTTAGAGAAAGAGGTCGACAGAATGGCTGCTCTAGCATCTCCACCATTACAATCCCTCCAACCCGAAATAACTGAACCATCATTAGGGAGTGACGGTGAGATAAATGCTAGGTTGACCACTTTTGAAAAGGGTATTGAAGTAATGACTGCGGTCGAGAACCAATCAGCTGCGACACTAGCCCTGTTTTTACAGCAACCTGAGCAATTATTTGTTGCTCAAGCTCAATCTTTAGCTAGAATCGAGGAACAAACGAAACATTTAGCTGAGAGGATTCAGGGGAGTGAACACAGTCAATTGGAGCCCCATAGTGTCAGCATCTGTCAGCTAGGGAATCACCCGAGTGAAATAAATGATCAGATCAATTTGGATGATTTTTTAGATGATGATACCGCTGTATTGACTAGGTGTTCCCAGGACGCACAAGCAAACTCTCTAAGTCAGTCAACCATTAGCCTTCAGGTATCCACTGAGCCTCTTGTCACTTGTGATTTTGAGATTGATTTGACTGAAATAGTACTTGAAGCAGATATTCTTGAACCGACTGATTTTTGCCTTCCAACTTTAGAGGAGGAACCTTGAGAATTTGACGGGTATGGTTGGGATAGATTAGAACAGATTAACGATCAGGAATCCACAATTTTTGTTTCACCTGGTGATATTGTTTCGGAAGAAACATTAGGGTGGGAACCTACCTTTTTGGATGATATGAATCTACCCAACTATGAATGTGAAAAGGAAAAAATCATTATGGAAAAGAGTGTGAATAATGAGAGTAGGATTGTGAAAAATAATAGGGAAGAAGACAGCACTGAACACTATTCTTTCTTGTCGAGTTTTGACGAAATTTTTGATGATGAACTTGATATTCTTGGTGAGTTCGAGTTGGGATCAATTTGGGATCATCCTTTGGACCTTTCTTTTTCTGATTTTTTTGCGGATGAACTCCGGTTTTTAAACGAACCTGACTTTGAAACTTCACTTGTAATTCTGGAAAATTCATTTCATTCGAACAATAATTCTTTTCCATCGTCAAAACTTCGTCTTCACCTTCAGCGTCTTCTAACCCATTCCTTCACGCACTCATGCCCTTTACTAATATCTAACCATTCTTTGTATATTTTCTTTTTAATATACTTATTCTTTTGCCAGCCATGGCACTATATTGACAAAATTTTCTTATGGACGGTATTAACTTCTGCATTAACAATGTCGTATAGATTGTGAATATTATGATTTTTTTGTTTTCTTTGTTTTTTCCTAGGTTTTCAATAAAATCTCACCCATTGAGGGGTGAGTGCTGTGTTTCCTTTTAGCGGGACGAGACAATTTTCAATTTTTGTTTGAGAAGAAGTATAATTAGGATGGGATTTCATTGTAGAGGGTGTTTTTTGCAAAATTCCTTTTTATATATAGAGCCCACTGCCCAACCCCGTGACCTCACTTCTCATTCTCGCAAACAGATCTAGTTTTCTTCTTCCCTCTTCCACCCCCTCACCAAACCCTAGCCTCCCCCCTCGGATTCCGGCCGGCAAGACGACCACCTGGTCCGGCGACCTCGGCCTGCACTCCTCCAATCACCGATCTGCTTCTCTCTGGCTGTAAGGAACTCCTTTTCCCTCTCTTCTACACTGTTTAAATTTCTACAAATTCAACAGACCGAAACAAATGGCCCCATTTGAGTTGGAGAGAAATTTTGTCGCAATTTTTTCACATGATGTCTTCGGGCACTATTTTTGCGACGCGATCCGACAGCTTGGTTGGGAATTCTTGCTGTACGAGGCAAAGAGGTTGTGCTCCTGTGAGTGCCTGGTTGATGAATTTTATGATGCTATTCGTGAGGGAGAAATACTACAGGATAGGGTTGGGTTGCGTTTTCTGGGACTTAGGGTATTTTCAGCGGAAACCATTTCCCACGTCACGAATATCCCGATGTGATCTGGCTCTCAGAAACCCCTAGAATTGGCGCAGTATAGGACACTTCTGGGAAATCATTGCGAGCTACGAGATGCTAGGTTGAATGCCCAGCAGATCTACAGGAACGCCTATACGGCATGCCGATGGATGTATTGAAATGTCAAGGGGATTGCACGCGTATCATCATTTCCAGTGATTATAGGGCATGTGGTGCAGTGTTTGATGACTAAGGACTACCAATTCTACATGGTGAGCATGCTATTTGCAACAATCAAGGAAAGTGCTGCGGCGCACAAATCTCTGCTTCCCGTCCTCATCACTCAAATTTGCCGCAATTATATGGCGGAGGACGACTTCGCTGCCTATCTCTCGATGTATCCTATTATACCGGTGGAAATAGAGAAGATGTCACCAGGGTACACGGATCCCAGGAGTGAGTAGCAGATTTAGACCCCGACTGACCCCAGCGAGCATGCGGCCCCGCAGACTTCATCCGAGATATACTTAGGAGATGACGTTCCGACGGATCCCTACAAACTTCACAGAATGGAAGTCCGCGGCATCAAGACGTTGATCCGGCAGAACAAGGAAATTAAAGATCAGAACAAGGAAATTAAGGATCAACTCAACCGGATATTAGCCAACCAGGATGACGCATGCAGCGGCAGCAAAGGAAAAGGAAAAGCAAAGCGATGATGAGGACATCGTCTAGTTCAAGTTTGGGGGTGGAGCTGAAGCTTGGTGGTGGTGGTATTTTGTATCTGCATATAGTTTGCATATGCATATTTCTTACATTTCAGCATTTACAATTTGTATTTTTCTTTTCTTTTGCATGTAGCTGCATTTCATATCTGCTTTTGTACTGCACTGTATAGAAAAATTGAAAAATTTATAAAAATTGAAAAATTCTTGAAAAATTATAAAAACTTTAGCATGTTGGTTATCTGGGGAATTTTGATTCAAATGCTGATGGTTCGGTTGATAATGTAGAAATAACTAAATCCTTGCTGTGAGATTGACGACCTAAAAGATAACCCTCCTGTTTGTTTAACTATTGCCGATATTCATCTTTTATAACACTTTTTCACGTGTCGTATATTTTTTAGAAAGTGATGAAAGTCTGACATGTCTATAACTTTTTAAATTGATACACAACTTTAGGATCAAACAGATTTGGCCGAGTTAAGCACAATATCAAGATTAGTTCATACAGTGAAGTGGAGATGAAGAATTTTATAGAGATTTTAACAGAAGCTAAAAGTCTGAAAAATAACCCATCTGAAACCTTGTTGGAGTAATTACACACCTTATCACGTGTAACGTCTTCCGATTTAAAAGAAAAAACTGGTTATATCTCCGTTTTCACTAAGTGCAAAAAAATTCAAATTAAAATGAGTCTTTTGTTTTGTGGCCTTGGTAATTTGGGTAATTAAGTCCTTGGGGTGTCTCCACACCTAATGCCCTAAAACCATCTGGTTTGGAAGTCATTGACCCAAAACTCGCTAAGTTTCCAATCGCCAGATAAAACAAGCTAAGCAAGTGTTCTCTCCAAGTTAAAAGTCCTAACGGTTCTTTGTGGGAGAATAATCTTGACGGTGAAGAATTTTCTATTTAAAACAGTTTTTTCGCGGAGATATGAAGCTTTGTATTTATTAAGATGTTTTGCACGATAGTGAAAGGTGTGTATGAACAAAAACAGGTGAAAGGTAGGAGTGAAAAATAAGACTTAGGTTCTCTGTTAAAATTGATATATATTTCTGACTTGAAACCTAACTGGAGAATATAACTTGAGAAAATCTTAACTCCTTTCAAACTCGTGTGATCCTTTAGAAGTTTATTCTGGTCCATAATTTTTGACATGATGACCCTAGTCAAGCTCTTAAAAACCTGTCGACACTACCGCACAATCACGAAAAGACGCATATTAGCTTGTTAAAGAAATTGCGAGGAGTGACAAATAGGGTTTAATGTTTCTAACTTGGGTGATAGAACTTCTTGCTTTGATTCTTAACTTTTGGATTTGAATCAACAGTTCCTCTGCGTTACTAACTTAACTGGATTTTGTGGGTGTAATCCGCTGAAAACCCTCAGGAGAATACACTCATCCTACTAGGGACACCTAGAGGTTTAACGGCTTGTTGCACATGCTCAGTGTAATCGCGTTCCCTGCGAAAGTGAGGTTAGGATTTTCTTTTTTTTTTTTGCTCGGTACGACCAAAAGATAAATTTGGGGGTATTTGTTCATCTTATAAAACTGCATTTTATTACCTCTCATTCGTTATCTATTTTTCTATGTATCGGTACAATTAATCAGTGTTTGCTCAGTTATTACAGTTTACAGGTATTCATGATACAACACAGAAAACATACTCAAAATCACAGATATCACGTTTGGGAGCCGACACTGCAAACAGAACAGGAAACCGATCGATGTCCCAGGAGCTCTTTTGGAAATAATACAAGTGTACACATTTTTTGTGAAAAATTGGTCCAACACACATGGGGCTGCCCTAGACCATGAAGGCTGCCTTGACATCATGAAGAAAGCAAGTGGGCACACAACTTGTGCAAAGTGGGTGTGAATGCATTTATTGCATAAAGTGTGGATGTGATGTAAAGACCAAGTTTCCCTCCAATTCTCTGCATACAAACCTGGTTAAATCAAACCAAGCAAACTGTGCCAGTGTGATTAGAGAGAGCACACAAGTCTAAACTACAAGCCCGAGCCTCTCTGCTCGGTTTTTGGCCGACGAGTCCCCTTGTAATTCCGGCGAGCTCGGTTCCCGAGGCCCCAGTGGGCCCCATATTTTCACAGTACCTCCCTTGATGCCACATCAGATTATTTTTATTGTTTGCTTAATTTTCTTTTAGGCCTATAAATAGCAGATCGGTGGTAAGGGAGAGAGCTAGCATGTATATACCACTTCTCATTATAGTTTTAGTTAGTTTTTGGTTCAGGATTGAGGGGAGTGATCTTCAGTTGGTTTCTTCTTCTTCTTCCCTCTTGAAGCTCTCTTTGGAGAGCTTCATTAAGGAGGTTGAACAAGTCACCAAATCGTGTATCTTGTTCTCAAGTGTTTATATAATTGTTGCTTTCTTTTATTTACTTGCTTTCTTTAATCATGCTTAGCTAACTTTCTTATTTGGTTGTGGTTTGTGTGAGGAAGTGAGATGAAAGGCTTTGCCTCCTCAACCTCTTGTTTATGATTCATGTGCTTAACTTTTTGATTCTAACTTAAATATTGCTAATGTATTGATATGATATGGTATTTTGACCTATGGTTACTTGTAACCTCCTCACATGCCATATTCATTCCCTTTCCGCATTTTCAATGTTTAAGTTAAAACCCATTTAGTGTTAAGTTTGCTAAATTTGGATGTCGTATCTTATGATCAATTGCTTGACAATCTCTTAATTTCATATATGATATACCATCACAACCCCTTAGCAAACTCAACACTAATATCATTTGATCTCACTAACCTCTTTGTGTTTTTCTTATTGCGGTATGCTTGCTAACCCTCGTATTTAGTGATGATACCCCAAGTGCGGACATATAAACGTAAGTGATCAAACGGACATCTCATGACCAAGGGAGTGTAGAGGTAAACGTCATGATTCGAGCTTCCGAACCAACCCACAACCATTCTTCCTTAAACTCCTTTTCTTGCTTTTTATTGTTTCCGTATTCTTATAATATTTGTGACAAAACCAATTCATTATTTTGTTAACCTTAAACAACAACACTTAATACCAATTCCCTGCGGATCGACCCGTGCTTTCCTGCTCGCTACAACGCGCAGTGCACTTGCGGTTATAAATAGTAAAACAAGAACGATCTCGTGCGCGCATTCCGTTTCTTAAAACCATATCCTTATTCCAAAACAATACGCGTTTGCGCGCGCCGGTGGATTCCCAACAAGCGATCAGAAGACCAACAAGCAAGCCTGCTCATACTCCTGCGAATCCAATCAGTAACACTACCGTACAGTCCGGTCTCTTCGTCTGATATGTCGCATATCATAGCCTGAGGGTGGTATAACGTCATACCCCAATAGCCTGATAAGTCATTCCGATGCAAGGTCCATAACGATTCGAGAAACTACAGATAACACTTACCAGTAGATCTCAGCAACCCTGGCCAAGGATTTCCTGTTATGGCCAATCGATCATAGCGTAACATCAACTCCCAATACCGGGAGAGACGAATCCCCTCCTATCGCTCATTGCCTCCATGTGACTCGGGACTGTACCCAAAAACCACCTTTTTACACGATCTCTTGACCATGGTATGGTGGAAATCAAAACACAGTGGGAATCACACAAGATTCTATGACAATCTCAGGTCGACAGACTAACCTGTACCAGTGTCACCAGAGAACTGCTATCTGACGATAGGTATAATACCATCTAGGAGTTCTCGGCGAGTCCGTCCAGTGTACCCAGTCTCCACTGATCACCCGTATACCTTCTCTGATTTCAAACACCAATGGATGTGGGATCATCCATCGCCCATCATATGGGTCAAGAAAAGCATGCGCTAGTCTACTCTGGAGTATCGATGCCCTGTCTCGATACTCCCACGACAAGGAACATTTGAAGGATGTACACCGACTACCCTGTCCCCACTAGTATGATCTGCATCATAATCCTGGTAGTCAAGTACTCATCCTAAGGGCTTTATCAACATGTAATAGAGAGACTATAAGTATACATGTTAAGATAAAGTGCAACCAGATAGCATACTATCATGTGGAGCAAAAAAGTCCTCTCTATATATGTCCAAGCATCCACTACAATATACATCGCTTGTACAGTAACGACCTCTAGGGCATACATATAACTAACAATCTACCACTTACACTAAGGCCATTTTTTGCAGTATCTCATACTCAACGTCCTATAGAAGTCTCTCTATGGAAAGGCCTTTGTGAGTGGATCCACCGTGTTATCCTTCGCGTTTAACTCTCCTAACCTCGATCCCTTGGAGATCAACCATCTCCTTGATCAGGTGATTCTGTCCTCAGAATATGTCTGGAACGCTGATGGGACCTGCGTTCCTAGGCCAAAGCCACAACTCCATTGTTGTCACAATAACAGTTATTGGACGCTCAATGGTAGGAACCTTGTTCATCTCATGAACAAGAAATGTCCAGATAGCCACTTTGGTAGTATCGTTGGTAGCGATGTATCTAGCCTTTATCGTCTAGTATGTCACGGTATCTAGCTTGGAACTCTTCCAACATATCGTCCATCCACTGAGGGTAAAGACAATGCCTGTGACTGACTTTCAGTCGTCCTTATCACTCTGGAAGCTTGAACCAAGAACATTCTTTTAGTGCTTCTCAAGTACTTAAGAATGTCCTCCATAGCTGTTCAGTGATTCTCCCAAGATCCGATTGATTCCTGATCACTACACCTAGTGAGTCATCTATATCTGGTCTGGTACATAACATCGCATACATGATAGAGCCTACTGCCGAAGTATAGGGTATCCCTTGCACGCGAGCTCTCTCCAAATCAGTCTTAGAAGACATCTTTTTGGAGAGAGTGGTTCCTGAGTAAGTGGACGAACCACCACTCTTAGAATCTTCCATATTAAACCCCTTTAGTACGGTGTTAATGTACCTGGATTTGGGACACTCCCAACATCCACTTAAATCTATCAACATAGATCATAATCCACAAGATGTAGTATGTATCATCCAGATCTTCAATGGAGAATCCTCGTGATAAGAGGAGCTTGACCGAGTGTAGCATAGGAAACCATTTCCTATCAAGAGTATGTCATCTACGTACAATACGTAGAGGACAACATTATTCTCTACAACCTTCTTGTATATACAAGGTTCGTCTACTTTTTTGATGAAGTCAAACTCTTTGACTGCCATATCAAAACAGATGTTCCAACTCCGCGATGCGCGCATTGATCCAGATGGACTTAAGCATAGCTTTGAAAGTCTCAACTTTTCCATTTACACCAAGAATCTTCTCAAGATCCATTTGCTCCCAATGGGTTTTACCCCTTCAGGTGCAACATGCAAAGTCATACTTTATTGGTGCACATGGATTCCATCTTTGATTGCATAGCATCCATCCATTTCATAGAGTCCCCACTCGTGATGGCTTGCCTGAACCTAGTTGGGCCATCATCTACCATGATGCAATCCTCATTCCCACTGTCACCGAGAAGAATGTAGTATCTCTCAAGTGGATGAGGAACCCTACCAGATTCGGGGAGAGGCTGAAATTCGTTGGAGACTATTGAATCCTTTGGTTTCACCAAATCATCAGCTGTTAGTTTGTCTAGCTGGAACTACGTCCAGTTCTACCTCATGACCACTAATTTCTTCACAAGAAATTCCTTTTCTAAAATGGTGGCATGCTGAGAAACAAAACACCTTTTGCTCCTCAGTTAGGTAGAAGATATTCCCTCGCAAATGTTCGGGATATCCTAACAAACTTATACAGTGCTGACCTTACCTCGAGCTTGTCCGGATTTTGCTTTTCAACATAGACCGGACAACCCCATATCTTAACTCGTTTAAGACATGGTCTCTTCCCATTGTATATCTCATATGTAGTGGTAGGCAGTGATTTGGACGGAACCCCATTCAATAGGTATGCAACTTCTCAAGAGCATAACACCAAAAGGAAAAAGGTAACTCAGCAATACTCATCATAGAGCGCACCATATCTCATAGGGTGCGATACCTCCACCCCGATACATCTTGGTGCTGTGGTGTATACGAAGGAGTAAGCCGAGAGAGAATCAAATTCTGCTCTTTAGAAAATCCAAGAACTCCATGCGCAAGTATTCTCCTCATCAATCACATCGAAGAACTTTAATACTTCTACCCTTCTGGTTCTCAACTTCAAGCTTATATTCCTCGAATTTCTCAAGTTTCAGACTTGTGTTTCAATAGGAACATATGTTCGAATCTTGAGAGATGATCAGTGAATATAATGAAATACAAAGAATCAACCTTGGTATTTGTAGACATAGGACCGTATACATCATCATGTATCCATCCCAAGAGTTCAGTAACTCTTTCTCTGTTTCCAGTAAATGGAGTATTGGTCATTTAACTTTTGAGACAAGACTGGAAAGTAGCATAAGATGAAAATTCGAACAGATTCTCATATTCATCCTTATGTAACTTAGCGGGTCGTGTCGTATTGATATGACCTAGTTTACAATACTACAAGAAGGATTTGTTCATTTCTGAACTACTCCTCTTGTGTGTGTTCTAGATACCTTGAACTGTGATTTGATTTAGAATGTATATGCTATTTCATAACGTGCCTGATCCAATCAACTCTTGATAGAGCCTACTGTCGAAGCATAGGGTATCCCTTGCACGCGAGCTCTCTCCAAATCAGTCTTGGAAGACATCTTTTTGGAGAGAGTGATTCCTGAGTAAGTGGGCGAACCACCACGCTTAGAATCTTCCATACTAAACCCTTTTAATATGGTGTTAATGTACCTGGATTTGGGACACTCCCAACATACACTTAGATCTATCACCATAAATCATAATCCACAAGATGTAGTAGGTATCATCCAGAGATTCTTTGGAGAATCCTCGTGATAAGAGGAGATTAACCATGTGTAGCATAGGAAACCATTTCCTATCAAGAGTATGTCATCTGCGTACAATACGTAGAGGACAACTATACTCTCTACAACCTTCTTGTATATACAAGGTTCATCTACCTTTTGATGAAGTCAAACTCTTTGACCGCCACATCAAAACTGATGTTCCAACTCCACGATGTGTGTTTTAATCCTTATGGACTTAAGCATAGGTACTGGAGAAAAGATTTCATCATAAACCACACCTGGTTATTGACGATAGCCTTTTACTAAAAGTCTGGCTTTGAAAGTCTCAACTTTTCCATCTACACCAAGAATCTTCTCAAGATCCATTTGCTCCCAATGGGTTTTACCCCTTCAGGTGCAACGTTCAAAATCATACTTTGTTGGTGTACATGGACTCCATCTTTGATCGCATAACATCCAGCCATTTCACAGAGTCCCCACTCGTGATGGCCTGCCTGAACCTGGTTGGGTCATCATCTACCATGATGCAATCCTCGCGCCCACCGTCACCGAGGAAACAGTAGTATCTCTCAGGTGGATGAGAAACCCTACCAGATTCGCGGAGAGGCTGAGGCTCGTTGGAGACTATTGAATCCTTTAGTTTCACCAAATAATCAGCTGATAGTTTTTCCAGCTGGAACTCTTCCAGTTCTACCTCATGCCCACTAATTTCTTCAAAAGAAATTCATTTTCTAAAAAGGTGGCATGCTGAGAAACAAAACACATTTTGCTCCTCACTGTGGTAGAAGATACACCCTCTCAAATGTTTGGGATATCCAACAAACTTACAGAACTGACCTTGCCACGAGCTTGTCCGGATTCTGCCTTTCAACATAGGCCGGACAACCCCATATCTTAACTTGTTTAAGAGATGGTCTCTTCCCATTCCATATCTCATATGTAGTAGTAGGCACTGATTTGGATGGAACCCTATTCAATAGGTATGCAGCTTCTCAAGTGCATAACACCAAAAAGGAAATAGGTAACTCGGCAGTACTCATCATAGAGCGCACCATATCTAATAGGGTGCGATTCCTCCGCTCCAATACACCGTTGTACTGTGGTGTATACGGAGGAGTAAGCTGAGAAAGAATCACATTCTCTTTTAAATACTCCAGGAACTCCGTGCTCAACTATTCTCCTCCCCGATCAGATCGAAGGATTTTAATACTTTTACCCGTTTGGTTCTCTACTTCGCACTTATATTCCTTGAATTTTTCAAAAGCTTCCGACTTACGTTTCAACAGGTACACATGTCCGAATCTTGAGAGATCGTCATTGAATGTAATAAAGTACGAGAAATCGTTCCTGGCATGTGTAGACATAGGACCGCATACATCACTATGTATCAGTCCCAAGAGTTCAGTAGCTCTTTCTCCGTGTCCAGTAAACAGAGTTTTGGTCATTTTACCTATAAGACATGACTGGAAAGTTTCATAAGATGAAAGTTCAAACGGATTTAAATATCCATCTTTATGTAACTTAGCTAGTCGTGTCGCATTGATATGACCTAGTCTATAATGCCACAAGAAGGATTCGTTCAGTTCTGAACTTTTCCTCTTGTGTGTGTTCTGTACATTAAGAACTGCATTCTGATTCAAATATCAGAATGTCACAAGAACTTTCATCTTATGACCTAGTCTATAATGTCATAAGAACGTAAAAACCGTTACATAACGCACAAACCGTTACATAACGCACCAAACCCAATCAACACTTGATTTAGGAAAATGTTCATAACATTTTTCTCTTCTACAAAGTTATATCCTTCTTTATCCAATAAAGAAATTGATATCAAATTGCACATCATAGATGGTACGTAGTAGCAGTCATTCAAGATCAGTATATTACCGTTTGGTAGCACAAGGTGATATTCGCCAACTGCTTTGGCTGCAACAGTTGCACCATTCCCTACTTTTAGAGAATGTTCACCCTTTCCCGGTTCTCTACCTCTTCTAAGCCCCTCTAATAGATTACATATATGAGATCCTGATCCGGTATCTAATACCCAGAACGTAGAGTGTACTGAGAAACAGTTCTCGGTAACGAACACACCCGAAGAAGACGTATCATTATGCTCATTCCTCGTTTGGGTGGCATGGGAATCCTGGTATTCCCCTATTTCCTGCTCAGTCTTATAACAATTATAAGGAAGAGCGGAACCAACGTCCTCCAGCAAAGTATAATAAGCAGGTTCGGCCAATACATCCATATTATTATCTTGATTAAGGTATGTCATGGTCTTTACCTGGAGAGAGAGAGAAGAAAAACACTTAGCGTATGCTCTTGCAAGATTAGATTGGTTATTATTTTATCTAATCAGGATGGCTCCCACTGCTTTTTATCAAATCTTCCTTCAAACCCTAAAAGGTAAGACTAGACGGGATTAATTACACCCTACAAGTTTGCTAACCAGTCAGCCAGGCCGGTGTCGGTACTTTGAGGGAGGTTTCCCGTGCTTTCGCACGGACCTAATTAAAATAAACCTCGTTTTCCCAGAGGCATAACCCCATTGACACCTTTCTAGACACCTAATGGGTTAGCTAATTGTATAGTGCAAAACTCTTCTAGGAGTAACTCTTACTCGCAACCGGTATCTGGATCCAACTATCTCATAGAAGGTATGCAATCTCATTTAAAATTTTAACACTTGAAATTCCCGATAATATTTTTCCCCTAGCGTCCTATGACCTTGATGCAGGCCAACAAACCATAGGACACTAGTCAAGTTAAATCCAAAATTTCTTGATTGAATTAAACCCATCCGCACGACACTTGATGCAGGCCAACAAAGTCGTACGACTACCCTAATCCAATAGCATCACATGCTAGCAGATAAGTACTAATCAGCTATCGCACACTACGTCTTGACACAGGCAAACAAACACAGCACGGATACTAAGTAGTACCTATCTGAAATGACGGAGGGTTACGGCAGGTTTTAAGAAAACCTTTTGTGTAATGAACTTGATATTGTTGCCGAATCTAGTGATTTTGAAAAGGAGTGTTTTTTAGGCTTTTACTAGTTTCGCTAAAGAAGTCACTCCCGGTGAAGGGATCTCGGCTCTTTCCTTATCGAATAAGGTGCTGGATATTCTACAAGGAATACCACTATGCAAAGCAAGAACTAAAAAAGCAATCAAAAACGAAACCGAGTGGGTTGTAGTTTCTGCTAGCTTCTGCTAAAGAGGTCACTCCCAGTAAAGGAATCTCGGCTCTTTCCTTATTGAATAAGGTGCTGGATATTCTACAAGGAATACCATTATGCAAAGCAAGAACTAGAGCTACCCTTTTTGAAAATTTGATTCCACAACATCTTTAGGTTTCTTTGCTTTTCATTAATCTCATTAATGAAGTCCTATCATTTATGCTTCCTAATCATCACAGATAAAGAAACGAAAATACAACATACGCTTATGCCATCCGCATTTGCCACTTTGTCCCGTTATGCACCGTTAGGTTACTTAACTAACAGCATAGCGGGGCGGGACTAGCGCGGATGCAAAACATAAGCAACGTCTATTATATATCATATATATAATAATAAAGCATTCGTCTTAGGCAGTAATATGATCTCATCACATAACATAGCAGCAGAAGTCAACATATGAAATATTGGATATACTAGGATTTCCGTATTTTAAATCAAGCCAGTAAAAAACACGGATTCCACGGTCGTGATGAATAGCCAAACCCACATCCCTAGACCCCTACGAGAGCGGCAAGCAACCCTACCAATTCTAGAGTTAGGAGACCCGGTCTCGACTCCTCGAGATGGTCTCCCACTGGACCCTAGAACCCGGTTACTTGTGTTCCCCACCTTAAGTCTATCCTAATGCGGAAAAGTAAACAATATACATCAATGGTGGCATCATCCTCGACCCGGAAGTGCCCCAATAAAAGAATATTACATACAATGAATTTTACATGAATGAAAAGAAAATCTCACATATCACATAAAACCCCCGGCCATTCTTATCACGACGATCCAATATATCATATCACGGCTACACATAACATCACATGTCATCAACGTAAGTAAATATGTGTATCCTAATTGTTGTTGACGTATAGCAACGAAACCGGCAATACACCACATATTACACTTACGGTCGCAGAATAGAAATGTGAACTACAATAATTAGAATCCGCAATCAACCTTAGACATCATAAACCCGATATATCACATACTTCGGATTTCATGCCTAACACTATAAATTCCTTAAACATCATAAACCCGGAATATCACATATTCCAATTTTATGCCTAACTTTATAAACCCCGCATTTTAGTCTCGACTTGAAAACACTTTTCAATAATTAGTCGAGCAATTCACCAAGATTCCCGACAACTTAATCAAATGCGCGTCGGAAACTTTAGTAGACGGTCGCACCCCCGATGCCATCGACGAAGTGCACTTAGGCGGAACACCGTGGCCGCGAGCACCCGAGCGGATGCTTTTGGTAACGGGGTTCTCCTATAGTCACTTGGTCGGGGCTATGGGGCGTGGCTATCTAGTAATGTTACCCGGTGAGTATCCGCGTACACTACACGATTGCGACGAAGTTTTGATCCAAATCAAAACTTCATGGCAACCGATGATTCGAGACTAAATTTCTAGATTTATAAGATATAATCCAGTTTTCACAAAACTTATTATTGTGGATTCCAAATATTGGATCACAAATCACATATAGCTAGGCGACGTTAAACATTTCGATCGAATCAACGAATTATCAAAATTCCCAGAAAGCTCAACACTTGAGCACAGTTAAAAAATACCCAGAATATGCCACAATACCTATGGACCAACCATTGAAGTGCCAACCCAAGCCTCATACTTGGCGCCGCGGAACCGCCGCAAATACCACTATTTGGCCGCGGTTCCGCGGTCAAGTGATCGAGTTAGGGTTTCGTTCTTCAAGAGGGTCCATATAATTACCTGCATGATTTTTTGAATATTTTTAATCTCAAAAATTCCAACGTTTGGAAAATATTCCAGAGAGCATGGGAAATTAGGGTTTTTGGTGTTCGTTCGGACTTCTAACTTTGCCTAGATGATGCATAATGCTCTAACTTGTCTCTGATACCATGTTGGAGTTTATTAGCACTCTCACTAGGGTTTAAAGGTGCATCAAGTATTCAATTTTAAAAATTAAGTGTGCTAATGAAGTCAAACTTAGAATCGGACTACAGAATTAGCGTTTTAGAGCAAGTAATCAAACATTACACTATGTGAATATAGAATAAAACCTTTGTAGACCAGTCCTTCACTTCAAAAGCTCCGTGTAGAAGTTCCTTCGCTCCAAGTAGTGGCATCCCGGACTCTCCGTAGGCTCCACTAGTCGAAATGAACGAGCTTGCTCAATGATCTTCAAGGCCGAAGATGATCTAGTTCGAGGAGACTCTAACTTAAGCTACTTATTCACTAATCAATGAATTAGTGAAGCAAACAACCTATACTAAATGGCTAATAAGGTATAGATTGATGAAGTAGGAATTTAGCTCACTTTAGAATATTTTTCGTCTCGTTCCTTTTCCACCTCAAGAAAATCAAGTGAAGAAAATTGAGATGAAGAAGATGAACCTCATATGAACCATGGGTGAGAAAATATCTAATATAAACTCTTGTAGAGACTTAACTAAGGCTAAGATAATGGTTAGGTTAATAAATATCTTGAGTAAAACAAAAATGAATGGAGTTTAGTTAAGGTTTCCACAAGCTTCTCCAAGCTTCACGAACATGCTAATTTCCACCTCATTTTTGGTTTTCTCTAAATAAATAAATACCCACATTATTTTAACTAAGGTGTGAGACTCATACACCCAAATTCTATGTATCATCAAGAATGATACAAATTTCAAAATACATTTATATATATATATATACACATAAATGTAGAAAAGAAATATTTAAGTGAGCAATTATATTAGTTAATATATATTAATATATCAAATATATATATATATATATTAAATTATTAAATCAACAATTGATTTAATAATCCGGTTATATCATATATACCCGACTAATATCAAATCATTGAATCAACACTTGATTCAAAAATCCGGTTATATCACATATAACCTTTATCGCGAGATTAGAATACGGTATCACATACACATATTTATCTCGGTCTCGCACATATCACATATGTGCCCTACTTCGTTTAGCTTGAACCAGGAAACCTCTGTGTAGGACTCTAAAGACTCGTCAATACGCCGGCAGTAGGTGGTGATCATATCAGTCACCCACAAGCAGCAAGCGGTCTGCCAAACGTAACGGCCACCCGAGTATTGAGCGATCGGAAGATCAACAAGCAAGCCTGCTCATACTCCTGCGAATCCAATCAGTAACACTACCGTACAGTCCGGTCTCTTTGTCTGATATGTCGCATATCAAGTCTAAGGGTGGTAAACGTCAGACCCCAGTAACTTGATAAGTCATGACGATATGAGGCTCATAACGGGTCAAGAAACTATTGATAACACTTACCGGTAAATCCATCATTAGCCCTGGCCAGGGACTTCCTGTTATAGCCAATCGTGCACAGCGCAACATCAACCCCTAATACCGGGAGAGACGAAACCCCTCCTATCGCTCATTGCCTCCATATGATTCAAGACTGTACCCAAAAGCCACCGGTTTCAACGTTCTCTTGAACGTGGTATGATGAAAATCAAAGAACAGTAGGAATCACACAAGACTCTATGACGATCTTGGGTCTACAGACTAATCTGTACCAGTGTCATCAGAGAACTGCTATCTGACATCAGGTATAATACCATCTAGGAGTTCTCGGCGAGTCTTGTTCGGTGTACCCATGCTCTAATGGGCACCTGTGCACATTCTCTGATGCTAAACACCAATGGTTATGGGATCAACCATCGCCCTATACAGGGTCAAGAATCGTACACACTAGTCTACTCTGGAATATCGATGCCCCGTCTCGATACTCTCTCGACTGGGAACAATTAAAGGATGTACTTGTGGACTACCCTGACCCCACTAGCATGATCTATATCATAGTCCTGGTAGTCAAGTCCACATCCTAAGGGATTTATCAACATGTAACAGAGAGACAGTACAAGTGTACATGTTAAGATAAAGAGTAACCAGATAGCATACTATCATGCCGAGCAAGAAAGTTCTCCCTATATATGTCCAAGCATCCACTATAATATGCATCATATGTTTAATAATGGCATCTAGGGTATACATATAACTAACAAGAGAAGGGTAATCACTTTGCGTGCGCTCTTTGCAAGATTAGATTGGTTATTATCTTATCTAATCAGGATGGCTCCCACTGTTTTTATCAAATCTTCCTTCAAACCATAAAAGATAAGATTAGTCGGGATTAATTATACCCTACAGGTTCGCCAAGCGTTCGGCCAGGCAGGTATCAGTACTCCGAGGGAGGTTCCCCGTGCTTTCGCACGGACCTAATTAGAATAAATCTCGTTTTCCTAGAGGTATAACCGCATTGACACCTTTATAGAAACTTACTTGATCGGCTAATTGTAAAGTGCAAAATTCTCCCAGGAGAAACTCTTACTCGCAGTGGGTATCGTGATCCAACTATCACATAGAAGGTATACAATCTCATTGCAAATTTCAACACTTGAAATTTCCGATAATAGTTTTTACCCCTAGCTTCCTATGACCTTGACGGAGGTCAACAAACCATAGGCCGTTAGTCAAGTTCAACCCGTTCATTTCTTGATTGAATTAAACTCACCCGCACGACCTTTGACGGAGGTCAACAAGGCCGTACGAATTTCCTAATCCAATCGCATGACATGCGGCAGATAAGCACTAATCAGCTACCACACACTACGTCTTGATGGAGGTCAACAAACGCAGCACGAATACTAAATAGTACCTATCCGAAATGACGAAGGGCTACACAGGTTTTTAAGAAAACCATGAGCGTAATGAACTTGATATCGTTGTAGAATCTAGTGATTTTGAAAATGAGTGTTTTTGAGGCTTTTGCTAGTTTCGCTAAAGAGGTCACTCTCGGTGAAGGGATCTCGGCTCTTTCCTCATCGAATGAAGTGTTGGATATTCATGAATACCACTATGCAAAGCAAGAACTAGAGAAGCAGTCAAAAGACAAAACCGAGTGGATTGTAACATTTTTTAGTTTCGCTAAAGAGGTCACTCCCGGTGAAGGGATCTCGGCTCTTTCCTCATCGAATGAGGTGCTGGATATTCATCAAGGAATACCACTGTGCAAAGCAAAAACTAGAGATACCCTTTTTGAAAATTTGATTCTACAATATCTTTTGGTTTCTTTCTTTTCATTAATCTCATTAATGAAGTCCCATCATTTAATATTTCCTAAACATTACAGAAAAATGAAACGAAAATAGAATATACGCTTATGTCATCCGCATTCGCCACGGGGCCCGTCATTCACCGTTAGGTTACTTAACTACTGGCAGAGCGGGGGCTAGACTAGCGCGGGTGCAAAACATAAGCAATGTTTATTATATATCATATATATAATATTACATTGGTCTCACGCAGTTATATGATCAACATCACAGAATCAAGCAGCAGAAGTAACATATGAAATATTCGATATACTAGGATGTCCCTGTTTTAAATTTAGCCAATAATGTAAAACACGGATTCCACAGTCGTGATGAATAGCCAAGCCCACATCCCTAGACCCCTACGAGAGCGGCAAGTAACCCTGCCAATTCTAGAGTTAGGAGATCCGGTCTCAACTTCTTGAGATGGTCTCCCACTAGACTCTAGAACCCGGTTACTTATGCCCCCCGCCTTAGGTCTATCCTAATGCGGAAAAGTAAATAATATACAACAGTGGTGACATCGTCATCAACCCGGAAGTACCCCAATAAAAGAATATTATATACAGATTTTACATGAATAAAAATAAAAAATCTCATCTCAAATAGAACCCCCGACTATTCATTCACGACGATCTAATAAATCATATCAACGGCAACACATGATATCACATATCATCAACGTAAGAAAATATACGTATCCCTAAAACTTTTTGACTTATAGCAACGAGGTTGGGATACACCACATATTACACTTACGGTCGCAGAAAAGAAAACAGAAAACTACAATAATTAGAATCCGCAACATCCTTAGACGTCATAAACCCGGAATATCTCATATTCCGGATTTCATACCTAACTTATAAAACATGCATTTTAGTCTCAAATTGAAAACTCTTTTCAATTGGTTGTCGGATAATTCAACAAGATTCCCGACTTAGTGATCGCGTACAATACGCAATTGCGATGGAGTTTTGATCGCGTAAAATAGTTTTCAATTGAAAACTATTTTTAACGGTAGTTTTTGCGCGACAAAAACGATGGATTTCTAACGTCGCTACAAGTTACCCTAATGTTCTAGCTTAGCTATGATACCATGAAAGTCGACCTTAGCACCACCATGAGGTTATAAAGGCATCAAGCATGCCAAATTAAAATTTTATTAGGGGCTAAGTTAAACTAACAAGATCTTTACTAGATTATTAAGGTTTGCCTTTGTGATGTGGTGAACTAAAGAGAAGTAAAGAGCATAGAACCTTTGTAGTTCGAGTCCTTCTCTTCAATAGCTCCAGGTTGAAGTCCACGTGACTCTACTAAGCTCCTCTTCGAGTTGAACGAAGCTCCTTCGTGATCTTCGCGCCAAAGACGATCCACCCGAAGTCCACAAGCTCAAGCTAACCCTTCACTAATCTCATTAGTGAAGGCCAACACTCCACATCAAATTGCTAATCCAATGTGTGATGGTGAAGTAAGAGTTTAATTTTCTCACTAGTTTATGTTCAAGCTTCATAGTTCATATCACATGTGAGGGTTGAACCTTGAACTATAACAATTGAGGAAGAAGAAGAAGCTAGAGAGCAACCATGCAACTCATGAAAAATGGCTAAGTGTTGAGAATGAGCAAAGAATGAATGGAAACTCTTGACCCCCACTCATTCAAGCATGGAATTTTGCAATATAAAATTGCAACCATGCTTGAATAGTGAGTCAAGATGAATAAACAAAAATAAATCCCATGATTGCAACCATGCTCTCATTTTCCACCTCATTTCTATTTTTCTCAAAAATAGAAATATCAAGCCATGTTTCATTATTATTATTATTATTATTATTATTATTATTATTATTATTATTATTATTATTATTATTATTATTATTATATATATATATATCATATATATTAATATATATAATGAAGAATAATTAGTGAGCTAATGATATTAGTTAAGATATAATTATATCACATATAATGTATATCACATAATTAAATCAACACTTGATTTAATAATCTGGTTATATCATATATGACCGACTAATATCATTTATCTGTATATCACATTATCAAATCAACACTTGATTCGATAATCTGGTTATATCACATATAACCGAACCGATAACAGATAACTGCCAGATTACAATATGGTATCACATACACGTATTTAATCAGGCCCTCACACATATCACATATGTGTCCTACTTCGTTTCGCTTAAACCAGGAAACTTCTGTGTGGGACTCTAAAGACTCGTCAATATACCAGCAGTAGGCGATGATCACATCAGTCACCTACAACCCGTCAGCGATACTAGCTGGACGTAACGGCTATCCGGGTATTGAGTGATATGAAGATCAACAAGCAAGCTCGTCTATACTCTCCATGAAGCCTATCGGTAACACTACCGTACAGTCCGGTCTCTTCGTCTGATATGTCGCATATCATGTCTAGGTGTGGTAAACGTCAGCCCCCGGTAACGTGATAAGTCATGCCGATGTATGGCCTATAACGGTTTGAGAAACTATTGATAACTCTTATCAGTAAATCTCAACGCAGCCCTGGCCAGGGACTTCCAGTTATAGCTAATCGAGCATAGCGCAACATCAACCCCTAATACCGGGAGAGACGAAACCCCTCCTATCGCTCATTGCCTCCATGTGACTCGGGACTGTACCCAAAATCCACATGTTTGCACGACTCCTTTAAGCCGTGGTAGGGAGGAAAATCAAAGCACAGTGGGAGCCACACAAGACTCTATGAGGATCTCAGGTTTACAGACTAACCTGTACCAGTGTCACCAGAGGACAGCTATCTGCCGATAGGTATACTACCACATAGGAGTCCTCGGCGAGTCCTGTTCGGTGTACCCATTCTCCAATGAGCACCTGTGTACAATCTTTGATGTCACACACAAATAGTTGTGGGATCAACCATCGCCCTCTAAGGGACAAGAAACATACACACTAGTCTACACTGAAATATCGATGCCCTGGTCTCGATATTCCCACGGCTAGGAACTGATTAAAGGATGTACTTGTGGACCACCCTGGCACCACTAGTATGATCTCATCATAATCCTGGTAGTCAAGTATATATCCTAAGGGCTTTATCAACATGTGAGAGCAATACAGTATAAATACCAGTCTACATGTTACGATAAAGGTAACTTGATAGCATACTATCATGTCGAGCAAGAAAGTACTCTATATATATGTCCAACATCCACTATATCACAAATAATGGCCTCTAGAGCATACATATTACTAACACGTCTATAATGGACGTCAATAGGGACGTCCATATAGGACATCCATGTCTAATATTTTAGACACAGAACTTTAGTTTTGAAAATAAAATTTGAAACGGATTTTTGATTTTTGAGAATCTAATTGAAATAAGATAGGAAAATTGATTCTAACCGTTTGAGATCGACTCAACTCTAAGCTCAGAGAAAGTAGAAAAGTCTTGAATATCTCCGATATGCGACTTGTCCGTTATATCCGTTGAATTTGCATTGAAATCTTCTGAGTCTTGCCGATTTTTGCCAATGTTACTTTTGAGTTGTCGGTTACATGGTTGATTGTCCTTATACTTGAATAACTCCAGTTGTGTAACACTTTGACTCGTCTGACATTATTAGTAACATATACTATATTTGAAATACGGTTTTATAAAATAATCAAAATAGAAAAAAATTCATAGGTTAACAATCATTACAGTTCATCTTTAATCTTATCCTCTGCAAGGAAAACTTGGAACTGATCGGGCTCTTGTAATACCTTGATCACGAAATCTCGTGCCTCTTTGGATAGGAGAAGAGCATCCAATATGTTCAGTTGAGAAGGTATTTTTCTCAGATGAACCAGGATGTTATAATCCATCTTGTTTTTCTCAGACGGGTCTTCTGTGGTGAGCTCTTTTACCACTCCGTCATCGAGGGCAATTTCCTCAGGGATCTTCCCTTTCCCTTTGTCTTTTTTGTTCGAACCTTTGTTTGTAGGTCTAAGGTTCTTCTCACGCAGCGTGCGGTTATGCACCTGAATATTCTCGCAGTTCTTCTCCTCCTCTTTCTTTCGGAGGCGGAGTCTTTGAAGAGAGAATTGAGGGGTGTTTCATCCTCAGAATCACTTCCGAATGTAAGAACTGGAGGTTTTCCTCCATCAGAACTGGTACCAACTATATGAAAGTTGCCAATCATTTCTTCATGTGCGTTCGTCCCACTATTTTGCTGTCGACGAGCGCGAACTTCGCGCTTCATCCGCTTGAAGTGTTTTTGATGTGCAACGTATCCTTGCCACCATTTCTTGAAGGCACTGCATTCCTCGATGGGGTGGTGACCCTCCGATGATATAGGCAGTAGTTTGCATATGATTCTTCTCCATCGAGGCATATGACCCCGGGAGTGTTCTTTATGAGAAGTGGCAGCTTCATCCCCATTGACAGGGCTTTGGCGAACCGCTTCTCTATTTTGATCCTGCTCTTATTTGTTGCAAGTGTGTTTTGGTTTGGTTTGGGCACTTTACAACTCATGCTCACCGCAGCTTCTTTACTCAGACGCTGATGCTTAGCCTTTTCATATATGGCTGTCTCACATTCTCGGTCAACTTTAATTTTTTGAAAGGCTTCGTTTAACAGCCTCTCAATCGGGTCTTTTTCTGGCAGTTCCGGGGATTTTAGCACCGATTCGGCCCCCAGTTTCTCTGCATTATTTTCTGATGCCGAAAGAGCCTCTTCATCATATAACGATAGGAGACCATGTGGCAACTTGCTACACAGTCTTTATTGTCTTCTGATGAGTCATTTCCCTCATCATTGTCACTATCTTCGCCCTCAAGAATATACTTGAGGAATTATTCGAGCGTGACAGGTGTCCGCACCTTCTGGTTATACTTCTCCAGCGCATCTATATATTTTTGTAGATCTGTGTGCTTTTTGTCATACTTGGTAGGCTGCACAGGCTTTTTGGTCTTCTTCTTTTTCTTCGAAGGCTTGACTTGAGGGCTTTTCCCTTTGTCAGCAATTTTTGTCATGGGACGAGATTTTACCATCCCTTCGATTATTTCGGGTTCAAGTGGACTTTTCCACCTGACACGGGACAAGCCTGTAGATCTTTCAGCATTCTTTTAGTTTTTGTTGAAAGAACGACTTCCCATAGAGTTTCTTTCATAAGTGAGCATGATGCCTCCTGCGCGTCCACCTTTTTGGGAGTGTGCTTCTGGGCCTGCTTCACCCTCCATTTATCAGACAACGCGAATATCCCCTGTTGATATTGGTCTTCAACCCAATTTTTGAAGACGTAGCAATTCTCAATTAGGTGGCTCACCATTCTGTGATAGGAACAGTAATTAGAGTTGTTGACATCGCCAGGTTGGGCTGGACGCCACGGGTCTGGTAATGTGATAAAGTTATTTCGCATCGCCAACTCAAACAGTCTCCTCATCTTGTCGCGGCAAAATGAGTAAGCACGTCCTAGTCTTTCTTCCAAGGACGGGAGCGGTCGCGCGTTGTTTTGGGCGAACAACTGGTTTTGGGCCATTCGGTTGTTATTGCGTATTGGAAATGAAGGCTGCTTTCCCTTTACCCTTAGTATTTTATGGGTCTTTATTTTGTTCACGAAACATGACACACGAAGTGTGGAGTGGAAAGAGGAAAATGTCCTACCGGGAATTCCAAAATCTGTTTTCCGCCGAAAGACCGGACCGAGATATTGGGACGTCTAGCCTGAATTTGGGGGCAGATACTATTTGGAACATATCCACCCACCTCTCTGAAGATACCAAGTTGATTTATGGCACCGTATATCGGAGGTTTGGATAGATGCGACCGATGTAGCAGATTTCATCAGATTCTCCCTCATTTATGAGAGTTTTTTTTATTGTGGGGAAGCTTTTCCCTGCAGGCATAACCCTCTGCAGTTAATTACGTTATCATATTGCGATAACCACGTTCTCCTACTCCGATAGTTCACTTCGTGTTATGTATTATTTTGTCTATTTAGGTTGCTCGTGTGTAACACCCTAGTTCATTTATACCATATTTGATTTGGGTATTTTCAAATTTTACGACTGTTTCTTGTTTATTGTTTACTTTGGGTGCAAATAGTGCTTTTGGTATCTGTGGATAGTATCCGACCCGGCCCGCATGCTCAAAACCCATCTTGGTTCTAGATACGTTATATCCTTACTAGTACAGAGAATCCGTGCACACATATATGTTCTATTACATATATCTTACATCTAGTATATGCATATATTTTAAATAATACAAAGTATAACCAGATAATATTTTTAATACCCAGCATGGCATGCATCATACCCCATACCCTATGGCTGCATCCTAACATCGTGTTCTTGTCCCGTTTAATGAAACGGGCTCGTTTAGATCACTGCGTGTTTTATGTGTATCCGTTCTTGGGGTATGCATTTTCCTTAACCGGACATCGCATTATGGTTTTGGTTGATACATATATTATCCGTATTTTCAAACTAGCTTTTTAGACAGGATCCGGGTATTTTTCAGAGTATATTTGATATTAGCTATAAAACCTATAATATATATTATAATATTTACTATAAACCTAAACTAAACTTCAGTATACATATATATCGAATAGATATAAAATTATATATTTTCCTAACTAATATATCCTCACATCCCACCGCCTATATCTCTCTCCCCCTTTATATATATAATATATATTATTGTATTACCTATTATATTAACAAAACCAACAGCCTTCTCTCTCTCTCTTCCTCACCTCTCTTCTCTTCACCTCCGCGACGAAACCCATGCCCAAAAACCCTAGCCAAGCCCTAAACCTCATTGCCACCGCCTTCGCCCTAGTCCCCTCTTCGGCACCACCACCTCCTCATCACCCTCAACCACTTATCCCCCTCTCCAATACCCGACGACCCAAATCCTCGAGCAACCTAAGAACACGACCAACACTGCAAACCCTAGCCACCTCGCCTTCGCCGACGACGACCTCCCCTCACCATCTCATCACCCTCATATTCTTCATCACCTCCCTCTTCTACATCCAACGCCGCCGCCACGACCTCGACCTCGACTTCAACCGTGAACCCAACACCATCGACAACCGAAGAAACCCATCGCCTTCACCGCCGACCTCGCGCCGTCCCCATAACCCTTACATCACCAACCTCACCACGACCTCTACATCCTCTCCCCTACCTCATCTCCCTCTCCATTCCCAAGCTCCCCCACACTCCCCGACAACCACGACAGAACCCAGAAAACACATCGCCACTTCGCCATTTACGTCAACCCATCGTCGTCGTTGCTCTGACCTCTGCCCTCTGAGTCCAAAGCCAACACCACAACCCAAAACTCCTTCGCCTTTCCTCTCTTCTTTCTTTCTTCTTTCTTTTCTTTCTTGCTTTCTCGGTTCTTGACGTCGCCGGAGTCACGCACGTCGCCGACGATCCGGGAGACCCAGTCATCGTCACCATCAAGCGTGGTCACGTCTTCGAGTATCCAAGTCCAGTTCTGTACGCACGTGGTTCACATCGCGACGTTTACCCGACGTCGAACGTGACGTACGTATCCCGATGTGAGATCCGATCAGGAAAGTTTATCTTGCAACATGCTATGTTAATATATTTATATCCATATGAATAAAAATAATACATGTGTGGTATTATGCATCCAATGTTATAGTTTTACAGTTTTTCGATATACGTACGTACCTTACTGATAATAACACCTCTAATTACATGCCGGAGCATCCTGATATCATTTCACTATTACATTATCATAACGTATTATCTAGATTGCATCATAAGTAGTCGACGTATAAAAGGTTATTACAGATAGACACATATACATCCTCATAACCGTCGTGCTTACCGTATTTAGATTTTCATCACAGTTTTACATTGGGTATCTATTTGATACAAATGAATCACATGACATATTCACGACACACTACTTGACTTGCTACTTGACTTGTTACTAATGCCGACAATCCTAATTGTTTTCCTGAAGGACGTGACTTGTTGTCTGCATAGACAAAACATGTACCTGCTTGATCCTGTGTTAGCATTAGATTTACATCTTCAATACCTGACTTAAACACAAAATCTTGGGGGTAAGGGAAAATCAATAATAAAACCTGACTTGTAACTCAATAGTCCGATACTTATACTGATCAGTATTTACGGGTTAGGCCAGCCCTGGAATGATACTGCTGACATCATTCATCTGTACATGTTACCTGTTTACTGCCTAGCAGCACGTCTCGAATTCAGCCCGAGAATCTTGACCGTGGTCGCGGGCATGCACGGGATACTATTGAGTTACATCGACGATTCAATTAAATTGATTTCAAAGACTTTTTAGAGTAGATAACCTAGTAACACAGTTTAGATTACTCATCGCACTTCACATACACATACATACTTCACTGTTCATATCCGTGTTATTCTTTATATTCATGTTTACCTATATCGTTATATCCGGGTTATTACTATTATTTTGATGTTATGATGCACTGATGTCTGGGTTTTGCATAGTCCAGTTCCTCTATCATTATCGCAGGCTGAACATGAGTACTTTAGCCGTTAAGCCGAGCAGCGAGGGATTGAGTTTAGTGATGTTTAGTTTAGCTTATTTTTTCCACACTCTTATTTCTTGATGTGAGCCCATATTGGGACGTATTTTCAGATATTGTTATTGAATATTATTATCATTTCCGCTTATACATTTCTTGACTCTTTTATTTTGGCAAATGGACATGTACTAAATAGACTTTATATTTTGTTGTTCTTAATGTAGGGTTACTAGGCACTCTCAAGAGGTCTCACAAGGCATCAACCATGCCAATTTCAAATTTTACGGTGCCGAGAAACCCTAGACTAGATCGTTAACTAGAATTTTAGGCGACAAAGTGAAACTAGTTAACTACTTAACTATAAGAAAGATGCTATAACCTTTGTAGATCCGGTTCTCCACTTTCTTAGCTCCACGTATACGTCCTCTCGCTGTCCGTCTCGAATCCCGGACTCAAGCATCGGCTTCATCGGAGAAATGGGCGGGCAAGGTCGTCGGCTTCGTGCCGAAGATGATCTACGTCGAGGTTACACAAGATCAAGCTCCAACTTCACCAAGTTGTGAAACTTGTGAAGTAAACACCCTATACTACTTGGCAAGAGGTAGAGGATGAAGAAATAGGAGGTGGGTTCACTTTAGAATTGGATTTCTCACACTTTTGCTCAAGTTGCCATTGTTGGTAGCAAGCTTTTCTTCATGAAGATGAAGAAGAAGATGAAGCTAGAATATGATAAGTCTCTTTAAAATGAAAAAGAAAATGAATACTTATCATAATGTAAACCATGGTTAGGTGTAGAGAATTGACTAAGGTTAGATGAATGGTTAGGGTTAAGCATGAAGACAAAATGATCACTTTGGTCAAAGCTTCATGAAGCTTCAACAAGCTTCAAGAATGAAAGCAACCCTTTTGTTTTCTTTTGCCATTTCTTTTTAATCCAAATTAAAAAGAAAGATAAAAGAATGAATAAATAAAAACCCTAACCATTTATTTAACCAAGGTTTAATTCTTTACACTTAACCAAATGAGCAAGTATCATCAAACATGATACAAACATGTGCATAAAAGTATATCACATATACAACTTGCACATCAAATGAGAAAATCCATTTAAAGTGAACCA
Organism: Agapanthus africanus; assembly: GCA_030015575.1. Classification (NCBI taxonomy): domain Eukaryota; kingdom Viridiplantae; phylum Streptophyta; class Magnoliopsida; order Asparagales; family Amaryllidaceae; genus Agapanthus; species Agapanthus africanus. The sequence goes on along the minus strand of CM057346.1, from coordinate 477,471,488 downwards.
ATACTAGTTAATGCAAAGTAATATATCAAATATATAATTATACATTAAATCATTAAATCAACACTTGATTTAACGATCCGGGCATATCGCATATAACCGACTAGTATCCTATGTATCGGCTTATCGAATCAATCCTTGATTCGATATCTAGGTTATATCGAATATAACCAATCGATACATTCATTGCGAGAATGGAATACGGTATCACATACACGCATTATTCTCGGTCCTGCACATATCTCATATGCGCTCCTATTTTGTTTCGCTTGAGCCAGGAAACCTCTGTGTAGGACTCTAAAGACTCGTCAATACGCCGGTAGCAGATGATGATCATATCAAGCACCCACAAGCCGCAAGCGGTCTGCCAAACGTAACGGCCATCCGGGTATTGAGCGATCAGAAGATCGACGAGCTAGCCCGCTCACACTCCTGTGAATCCAACCAGTAACAGTTACCGTACAGTCCGGTCTGTTCGTCTGATATGTCGCATATCAAGTCTAGGGGTGGTATACGTCAGACCCCAATAACTGATAAGTCATGCCGATGTGAGGCTCATAACGGGTCGAGAAACTACTGGTAACACTTATCAGCAAATCTTTGATCAGCCCTGGCCAGGGACTTCCCTGTTACGGCCAATCGAGCACAGCGCAACATCAACCCCCAATACCGGGAGAGACGAAACCCCTCCTATCGCTCATTGCCTCCATGTGACTCGGGACTGTACCCAAAGACCACCGTTTTGCACGCCCTCATGGACGTGGTAAGGTGGAGATCAAAGCACAGTGGGAATCACACAAGACTCTATGACGATCTCGGGTCTACAGACTAACCTGCACAAGTGTTACCTGAAAACTGCCATCTGACGTGAGGTATAATACCATCTGGGAGTTCTCGGCGAGTCCGTCCAGTCTACCCAGTCTCCACTGAGCACCCGTACACCGTCTCTGATGTCAAACACCAATGGATATGGGATCATCCATCGCCCATCTCATGGGTCGAGAAGCGTATACGCTAGTCTACACTGGTATATCGATGCCCCGTCTCGATACACCCACGACTAGGGACCTTGAAGGAGGTACCTATGGACTACCATGTCCCCACTAGTATGATCTGCATCATAGTCCAGGTAGTCAAGTACACATCCTAAGGGCTTTACCAACATGTAACTATAAGACAGTTTAAAGAGACAAGTGTACATGATAAGAAAAAGAGCAACCAGATAGCATACTATCATATCGAGCAAGGAAGTCATCTCTATATATGTCCAAGCATCCAATATAATATACATCATCTGTACAATACTGGCCTCTAGGGCATACATACAACTAACAATCTCCCACTTGCACTAGGGCCAGCTGCTGTAGTATCGCATACCGAGCATCCCGAAGAGTCTCTCAAACTGTATCTGGGGAATGGCCTTCGTGAGTGGATCCGCTGTGTTTTTCTTCATGTCAACCCTCCTGACCTCGATCTCCCGGCAATCAACTATCTCCCGGATCAGGTGATACCGCCTCAGAATATGCCTGGATCGCTGATGGGACCTAGGTTCCTTGGCCAAAGCCACCGCTCCATTGTTATTGCAATACAAAGGTATTGGATGCTCAATGGATGGAACCACTCCAAGTTCAATAATGAACTTCTTGATCCAGACAGCCTCTTTAGCAGCATCGTTGGCAGCGATGTATTCAGCCTCCATCGTCGAGTCTGCCACGGTTTCCTGCTTGGAACTCTTCCAGCTAACCGCCCCTCCGTAAAGGGTAAAGACAAATCCCGACTGCGACTTAGAGTCGTCCTTATCACTCTGGAAGCTCGAATCGGTAAAGGACTCCACTTGGAGTTGTCCATTACCATACACCAAGAGCATCTCTTTAGTCCTTCGTAAGTACTTGAGAATGCTCTTCACAGCTGTCCAGTGACTCTCTCCAGGATCAGCTTGATACCTGCTCACTATACTTAGTGAGTATGCTACATCGGGTCTGGTACATAGCATCGCATACATGATAGAGCCTACAGCCGAAGCATAGGGTATCCCTTGCATGCGAGCTCTCTCCAAATCAGTCTTGGGAGACATCTCTTTGGAGAGAGTGACTCCAGAGATCGTGGGCAAGTTCCCACGCTTGGATTCTTCCATACTAAACCTCTTTAGTATGGTGTCAATGTACCTGGATTGGGACAATCCCAATATCCGTTTGGATCTATCTCTATAGATCCTAATTCCCAATATGCAGGAGGCATCACCAAGATCATTCATTGAGAATCTTTGTGATAAGAAGAGCTTGACCGATTGCAGCATAGGAATATCATTTCCTATCAAGAGTATGTCGTCCACGTACAATACGAGGAAGACAACCTTACTCTCTGCCACCTTCTTGTAGACACAAGGTTCATCTGGATTTTTGACGAAATCAAACTCTTTGATAACGACGTCAAAGCAAATGTTCCAACTCCACGATGCTTGCTTTAATCCATAAATGGATTTAAGCAGCTTGCACACCTTCCCGCTGCACCCACTGTTAACGAAGCCCTCTGGCTGAGTCATGTACACGCACTCTTCTAAATCACCATTTAGAAAGGCGGTCTTAACATCCATTTGCCAGATTTCATAATCATGATATGCAGCGATGGCAAGCATGATCTGGATGGATTTAAGCATAGCCACTGGAGAAAAGGTTTCGTCATAGTCCACACCTGTTCTTTGACGAAAACCCTTTGCAACAAGTCTAGCTTTGAAAGTCTCCACTTTCCCATCTACACCAAGTTTCTTCTTGAAGATCCACTTGCTCCCGATGGGTTTTACCCCTTCAGGAGCAACTTCCAAAGTCCATACTTTGTTGGTGTACATGGATTCCATCTCGGACCGCATAGCATCCAGCCATTTCACTGGGTCCCCACTCGTGATGGCCTGCTCGAAGCTAGTTGGGTCATCATCCTCCATGATGCAATCCTCGCTCCCACCATCCATGAGAAAACCGTAGTATCTCACAGGTTGGCAAGGAACCCTACTAGATCGGCGGAGAGGCTGGGGTTCATCAGGAACTACTGAATCCTCTGGTTCAACCAAGTCTTCTGTCGTAGTCTGTATTGCTGGAACCTCTTCCAGTTCTACCTCCTTGCCACTAATCTCTTTATCAAGAAATTCCTTTTCTAAAAAGGTGGCATGTCGAGAAACAAACACCTTTTGTTCCTCGGTGTGGTAGAAGATATACCCTCGCGAATGTTTGGGATATCCAATAAACTTACACAGAATGGACCTTGCCGCGAGTTTGTCCGGATTTTGCGTTTTTACATATGCCGGACAATCCCATATCTTAACATAATTAAGACATGGTCTCTTTCCTTTCCATATCTCATATGGAGTGGTTGGCACGGTTTTGGTGGGAACCATATTCAATAGGTCTGCAGCTGTTTCCAGTGCATATCCCCAGAAAGAAATAGGTAACTCAGCCGTGCTCATCATAGAGCGCACCATATCTAATAGGGTGCGGTTCCTCCGTTCTGATACACTGTTGTGCTGTGGTGTATATAGAGGTGTCAGCTGAGAGAGAATCCCATTCTCTTTTAGGAAGTCCAGGAATTCTTTGCTTAAGTATTCACCTCCTCGATCAGATCGAAAGATTTTAATACTTTTTCCGGTTTGGTTCTCGACTTCTTGTTTATATTCTCGAAATTTCTCAAAAGCTTCTGATTTGTGTTTCATCAGGAACACATATCCGAATCTAGAGAGATCTTCAGTGAATGTAATGAAGTACGAAGAACCATCCCTGGCATGTGTAGACATAGGACCGCATACAGCACTATGTATCAGTCCTAAGAGTTCGGTAACTCTTTCTCCGTGTCCCGTAAACGGAGTTTTGGTCATCTTGCCTTTGAGACATGACTGGCAAGTGTCATAAGATGAAAATTCGAATGGTTTCAAATATCCACCTTATGCAACTTAGCTAGTCGTGTCGCATTGATGTGACCCAGTCTACAATGCCACAAGAAGGATTCGTTCAGTTCAGAACTCTTCCTCTTGTGTGTGTTTGTTATGCTCAGAACTGTTGATTGATTTAGAACATAAATGCCATTGCACAACGTGCCTGATCCAACCAACTTTTGGTTACGGAAAATGTTCATAACATTGTCCTGTAATACAAAATTATATCCCTCTTTACTCAATAAAGAAACCGATATAATGTTGCATATCAGGTTCGGCTGTAATAACATTCGTTCAGAACCAATGTATTACCAGTTGGTAATACAAGGTGATATTCCCCGACAGTCTTAGCTGCAACTATTGCACCATTTCCAACTCTTATGTCTTTATCACCTTCTCCAAGTTCTCTACCTTTTCTAAGCCCATGTAACTGATTACATATGTAGGATCCTGACCCGGTATCTAATACCCAGGACGTAGGGCAAATGGAGAAACAGTTCTCTGTAACGAACACACCCGAAGAAAATGCATCATCATGTACTTTCTTCAATTGGGTGGCATGGGAATCCTGGTATTCCCCTATATCCTGTTCATTCCTATAACTCTTACAAGAAAGAACGGAACCAACGTTCCCCAGCACAGTATAACATGCGGGTTCGATCAATACATCCATATTATTATCTTTATTAGGGCATGAAATGGTCGCTACCTGGAGAGAGAGAGAAGAAAACACTTTAGCGTATGCTCGTGCAAGATCAGATTGGTTATTATCTTATCTAATCAGGATGGCTCCCACTGGTTTTTATCAAATCTTCCTTCAAACCCTAAAAGGAAAGACTAGCCGGGATTAATTACACACTACAAGTTCGCCAATCTTTCAGCCAGGCCAGTGTCGGTACTTTGAGGGAGGTCCTCCGTGCTTTCGCACGAACCTAATTAATGTAAACCTCGTTTTCCCAGAGGCGTAACCCCGTTGACACCTTTTTAGACACCTACTTGATCAGCTAATTGCAATGTGTAAAACTCTTCCAGGAGTAACTCTTACTCACAGTGGGTATCGGGATCCAACTATCTCATAGAAGGTATGCAATCTCATTGCAAATTTCAACACTTGAAATTCCCGATAATGTTTTGCCCCTAGCGTCCTATGACCATGACGCAGGCCAACAAACCATAGTGCGCTAGTCAAGTTCAACCCGTCATTTCCTGATTGAATTAAACCCACCCGTACGACCCTTGACGCAGGCCAACAAAGTCGCACGACTACCCTAATCCAATCTGCATCATATGCATAAGCAGATAAATACTAGTTAGCTACCGCACACTACGCCTTGACGCAGGCCAACAAACGTAGCACGAATACTAACTACTACTTATCTGAAATGACGGAGGGCTACAACAGGTTTTTTCTGAAAACCTATTGCGTAATGAACTTGATATCGTTGTAGAATCAAATGAAGTTTTGAAATGGGGTGATTTTGAGGCTTTTCCAGTTTTGCTAAAGGGTCACTCCCGGTGAAGGGATCGTCGGCCCTTTCCTCGTCGAATGAGGTGCGGGATATATCATATATATCACTGTGCAAAGCAGAAACTATAGAAGCAATCAAAAGTCAAACCGAATGTGTAGCATCTGCCAGTTATTGCTAAAGGAGTCACTCCCGGTGAAGGGATCTCGGTCCTTTCCTCATCGAATAAGGTGCAGGGTATATCATATATACCGCTATGCAAAGCAAGAACTGTAGCTACCTGTTTTGTTTAAAATTTGATTCTACAACATCTTAGGTTTCTTTACTTTCATTAATCACATTAATGAATTCCCATCATTTAAGTCACCTAAACATCACAGATAAATACGACGTACACTTATGCCATCCGCATTCGCCTGGATGTCCCCTCATGCACCGTTAGGTTAGGTAACTAACGGCAGAGCCGGGCAGGGCTAGCACGGGTGTAAAACATAAGTAACGTCTATATAATATATCATATATACTATATACTGTATCTATCACAGAACATCACATGATCACATCACAGATATCGCGGCAGAAGAAACATATGAAACATTGGATATACTAGGACGTCCGTGTTTTCAATACGAGCCAGTATAAAACACGGATTCCATAGTCGTGATGAATAGCCAATCCCACACCCCTAGACCCCTACGAGAGCGGCAAGCAACCCTACCAATTCTAGGGTTAGGAGACCCGGACTCGACTCCTCGAGATGGTCTCCCACTGGACCCTAGAACCCGGTTACTTGTGCTCCCCTCCTTGGGTCTATCCTAATGCGGAAAAGTAAATAATATACAAAGAGTGACAGATCCCGCAACCTGGAAGTGCCCCAATAAAAGAATATTACATACAAGTTTTGACATGAATGAAAATGAAAAACACTCATCTCACATAAAAACCCCCTGTTATTCAAACACGACAATCCAATATAACATATCCAGCAACACATAACATCACATGTCATCAACGTAAGTAAATATGCGCATCCCAATTGTCGTTGACATATAGCAACGAAACCGGCGATATCACATATTACACTTACGGTCACAGAAAAGAAAGTGTAAAACTACAACAATTGAAATCCGCAACCTCATTAGACATCGCATGCCTAATCAAATGAAATACTTAGACATCACATGCCTAAGAATTATAAACCCCGCATTTTAGTCCCATTATCGAAAACTCTTTTCAATATCAAGTGAGACTAAACCGCTAGATTTATAACATTCATTCAGTTATCTCATAACTGTTTGTGAATTCCAATTATTGTATCCCATTCCGGATAAATAAAAAATATTAAACTTTCCGATCGAACATTCGAACACCCAAGTTTTCCGAAACCGTTCAACACATGAAATAGGTTCAAAAACATTCACTTCATGCCTCAGTACCAACGGTCCAGCCGTAGAAGGGTCAAGCCAACGCCTCACATGTGGCACGCCGTACTGCCCCAAACCCGAAGGTTCAAAGGACAGTTCAAGACGGTCACATAATCGAGTTAAGGTTTGTTGTCTTCTAGAGGGACCATCGCGTTACTTGCACTACTCAGAACGTCCTTAAACAGCGGAAAAGTCCAACAATTGGAAATTTCCCGGCAGGGGAAAGATTGGGTATTTACATCCGGTCGAACTTTTTAACATATTCTAAAATATCCGGAAAAACACATAGACGAAATCTGATAATCCGATCGAAACATCGAAGCTCTAAAACACCTCAGAAAATTTAACTCTTGAATAAATATTAAAAATACCCATAAAACTCAGCTGCTGAAATGATGAATTACTGTGCAAATATTAGAGGAAAATCCCATTAGTTGGCCGCGGAACCGCCGCAGAAGCAAAGCTTCTGCCGCGGTTCCGCCGCACCTTTGACTGTTCATGAGGTAAATTTTGCACCGTAGTTCATAGAATTCCCTGCTTAATTTTTTAAGCATTTTTAATCTGGAAAAATCCCAATTTTTAGAAAAAGTCCAGAGAGCATGATGTGTTAGGGTTTCGATGTGTATTCGGGTTTCAGACATCGTCTAGACTTCGCCTAAGGCTCTAGCTGGACTCTGATACCACTGTAGGGTTCCTAGACATTCTCAAGAGGTCTCACAAGGCATCAACCATGCCAATTTCAAATTTTACGGTGCCGAGAAACCCTAGACTAGATCGTTAACTAGAATTTTAGGCGACAAAGTGAAACTAGTTAACTACTTAACTATAAGAAAGATGCTACAACCTTTGTAGATCTGGTTCTCCACTTCCTTAGCTCCACGTATACGTCCTCTCGCTGTCCGTCTCGAATCCCGGACTCAAGCATCGGCTTCATCAGAGAAATGGGCGGGCAAGGTCGTCGGCTTCGTGCCGAAGATGATCTACGTCGAGGTTACACAAGATCAAGCTCCAACTTCACCAAGTTGTGAAACTTGTGAAGTAAACACTCTATACTACTTGGCAAGAGATAGAGGATGAAGAAATAGGAGGTGGGTTCACTTTAGAATTGGATTTCTCACACTTTTGCTCAAGTTGCCATTGTTGGTAGCAAGCTTTTCTTCATGAAGATGAAGAAGAAGATGAAGCTAGAATATGATAAGTCTCTTTAAAATGAAAAAGAAAATGAATACTTATCATAATGTAAACCATGGTTAGGTGTAGAGAATTGACTAAGGTTAGATGAATGGTTAGGGTTAAGCAGGAAGACAAAATGGTCACTTTGGTCAAAGCTTCATGAAGCTTCAACAAGCTTCAAGAATGAAAGCAACCCTTTTGTTTTCTTTTGCCATTTCTTTTTAATCCAAATTAAAAAGAAAGATAAAAGAATGAATAAATAAAAACCCTAACCATTTATTTAACCAAGGTTTAATTCTTTACACTTAACCAAATGAGCAAGTATCATCAAACATGATACAAACATGTGCATAAAAGTATATCACATATACAACTTGCACATCAAGTGAGAAAATCCATTTAAAGTGAACCAATACTAGTTAATGCAAAGTAATATATCAAATATATAATTATACATTAAATCATTAAATCAACACTTGATTTAACGATCCGATCATATCGCATATAACCGACTAGTATCCTATGTATCGGCTTATCGAATCAATCCTTGATTCGATATCTAGGTTATATTGAATATAACCAATCGATACATTCATCGCGAGAATGGAATACGGTATCACATACACGCATTATTCTCGGTCCTGCACATATCTCATATGCGCTCCTATTTCGTTTCGCTTGAGCCAGGAAACCTCTGTGTAGGACTCTAAAGACTCGTCAATACACCGGTAGCAGATGATGATCATATCAAGCACCCACAAGCCGCAAGCGGTCTGCCAAACGTAACGGCCATCCGGGTATTGAGCGATCAGAAGATCGACGAGCTAGCCCGCTCACACTCCTGTGAATCCAACCAGTAACACTTACCGTACAGTCCGGTCTGTTCGTCTGATATGTCGCATATCAAGTCTAGGGGTGGTATACGTCAGACCCCAATAACCGATAAGTCGTGCCGATGTGAGGCTCATAACGGGTCGAGAAACTACTGGTAACACTTATCAGCAAATCTCTGATCAGCCCTGGCCAGGGACTTCCCTGTTACGGCCAATCGAGCACAGCGCAAAATCAACCCCCAATACCGGGAGAGACGAAACCCATATATCGCTCATTGCCTCCATGTGACTCGGGACTGTACCCAAAGACCACCGTTTTGCACGTCCTCATGGACGTGGTAAGGTGGAGATCAAAGCACAGTGGGAATCACACAAGACTCTATGACGATCTCGGGTCTACAGACTAACCTGCACAAGTGTCACTTGAGAAATGCCATCTGACGTGAGGTATAATACCATCTGGGAGTTCTCGGCGAGTCCGTCCAGTGTACCCAGTCTCCACTGAGCACCCGTACACCATCTCTGATGTCAAACACCAATGGATATGGGATCATCCATCGCCCATCTCATGGGTCGAGAAGCGTATACGCTAGTCTATACTGGTATATCGATGCCCCGTCTCGATACACCCACGACTAGGGACCTTGAAGGATGTACTTATGGACTACCATGTCCCCACTAGTATGATCTGCATCATAGTCCAGGTAGTCAAGTACACATCCTAAGGGCTTTACCAACATGTAACTATAAGACAGTTTAAAGAGACAAGTGTACATGTTAAGATAAAGAGCAACCAGATAGCATACTATCATATCGAGCAAGGAAGTCATCTCTATATATGTCCAAGCATCCAATATAATATACATCATCTGTACAATACTGGCCTCTAGGGCATACATACAACTAACACTTGATATCCTATAGACAGCCGTAATGTGACTGTGGAGGGATGTTTCCTAGCCACAGGTAGTATGGTTGGTTCTGTCACGTGCCGTGGTTAGCGCACTCTGTGAAGCGGGGCATGACACCGTGGATTGTATACAGAGACTAGTTTATGTCGTCACTCGTAGGGCGCGGATTAGTCCAAATCCGTATATTTATGAATTTGGGTTTTGAACTTAGGTTATATATTCCTTTAGTTCAAAAATATTTTATTTTATTTAAGTACCGTTAATCTACTTTGAGATTAAGATCAACTTAAATATATGAGCATTTTGGCTCAATTTATTTTAACTAAAAATACGTTAGTCCTATTTAAGACTAAGATCAATTTAGCAACATTTATGGATCATTAAATTTTAGTTGAGATCCAACAACAGAGCATTTAGGCTCAGCTGCAAGAAACTTCAGAAAGGTTTTTAACCAATTTAGGCTTAATCTGCTCAATCTTACTTCTTTATTTAAAAGTCTTAAGCACTTATTTGTGGTTCTGGCACTCACATGTGTATCATGTGAAGCACTCAGTCATGGGCGTTGTCCAATTAGTGCTAAGCACTTTAGTCATTTTAACTGATTATATAGTGCAAAGCATTTTTGTATGGCGCTCACGTGAGGAGCACATGAGATGCCGTCTCATTTATTTATTGGGCACTTACGTGTGTTTCACGTGAGGCGCTGGGACATGGGCGCTGCCCAATCATTGCTAAGAACTTAGTCATTTTGACTAAGTTTATAGTGCTTCTGCATTTTTAGTCAGCGCTCACATGTATTTCACGTGAGGCGCTGGCCTTCTATTTTGGGTGCCCATATGGCAAGCACGTGAGGCGCTGAGTCCTTTATTTTGGGCGCTCACGTAGGAAGCACGTGAGGCGCTGGGTTTCATTTAAGGGAATCTTTTGGATGCTCACGTGGGAAGCACGTGAGGCGCCAAGTCTTTTTCTTTGTTGATGTTTTCTGAAGAAGTTTTAACTTCTGTTAATGACATTTTGACCATTAATGATCTCTGTTTTGGAGATCTGAGACCGGTTTCATTAGAGAACTAAGTTCTTCTGTTTTTTGTAAGAACAAAGTTCTTTATGTATGGTTAAACCCTATTTATGAAGGAATTAAATTCCTAGACAATATATCTTTATTTCTTTTTATCTGGTTCTTTTTTCTAGACTTTGAGTTTGGAGAACAGAATCTTCCCGATGAGAATTAAATTCTCAACTTGTGGAAAGATTTGCTTTTCAAATCTCAGATCAAGATAAGAACTAAGTTCTTTTTATGGAAGGTTAAACTCTTGTTTTCTTTATGTTAGGCAATAGAGATAAATTCTATCTCTATTTTCTTTACCTTGGGTTTTTTGAAGAGCAAAGATCTTTCTTCTTCTGAAGAGAATTGAATTCTCGGTTTTGTTGGGGCAAGAAACCTGTGGTGTTGATCTCCTCTTCTTCTTTTTTTGTTGAAGTCTCCTATCTTTTATATAGGAGAGTTTAATTTGTTGACTAGTTTGAGAAAATTTCTCATTTGGAAGATACTAATTGATTTAATTGACCTCAAAAAAATTTCGGGGGATTTTATCCACCGTTGGATCTTTGATCCAGTGGATTTCTGTTTTACAGAATATGTTTTCTTGTTTTTAACAAGATTAAGGAAATATTTTCCCATATACGGAATTTAATTCTGTCAAACAGTGATTTTTAATCACCATTGGATTTTAATCCAAGGGTGCTCTGTTTAACAGAGTACAATCTTTCTTTGTTTAGAAAAATTGGGGAAATATATTTCCAAAATAGAATTTAATTCTATCATTGGATCTTTGATCCAACTGAGAATATCTTTCTCACTTAGAAAGACTGGAGAGATATTTTCTCCTAATAGAATTTAATTCTATCATTTGATGATTTATCATCACCATTGGATTTTTGATCCAACTACTCTGTTTAACAGAGAATATCCCATGTTTTAGGGAAATAATTTCCATGTAGAATTTAATTCTACCTGCTCTTAATTTGGACGCTGGCGCTCACATGTTATGCACGTGGACGCCACTTAAAAATTTAATTCTTATATATAACAAGCGCTCCTATGATTTACACATTGTTGCCCACGTAAACTTCGTGTGCGGCACCACTATAGGATTTAATCCTATAAAAAGTCGGTGTTGACGCTCAAGTAGGGAGCACATGAGACACTGCCTTATTGAATTGAACAGAACTTAGCTCTTATTATTGTGTTTAATTGATAGAGGAACAGGGTGGAACTGAGTAAATGTGGAAAGAGTGTAACGATAAATATCCACACCTTCGTTAGGAACCTGAAGAATTCTAGTGAGGGATGCGGGTGAGATGGTGATTGTGCAGCATTATAACCGAGTACGAAGAACGGTGACATCGTCTTGGTTATTAATTAAATTAGAATAAAAGAGATATACGAAATTGTCATGGGTGACATAATCAAGATGAAGAAAAGGAACCCAACCTTGAAATTGGAGTAAGAGATTGAGTTGGAAATGGACGATTTCGTTGATACGAACGGAAGAGCCGGTAACGACTCGCTTCTTGACTAAGCGTTCGTAGAGAGCAGAGGCTTTTGGGTTGATAAAGGAGAACAAGACATCTTTTTCTTTGACTTCTTCTTCTTCATCGGCTTGTGCTTGCATCGTGTCCTTAGTCTCTTGAGCGTAATTCTCATCTTCTTCTGCATAATTCTCATCTTCTTCTTCATCATAAGAATCGCTCTCAGATTCTTCTATGGGTTGTGGTGGAGGAGCACGTCGACAGCACTTGCTTATTGAAGATTCACTAACTTCAATATTCTTAGTGCGAACCATTTTGAAGAGTTGGGAAAGTAGAGAAATTAGGTTTTGAGGAGGAAGAAAGAGAAAAGATATGATGTTATGAGGGTTTGGTGGTGAAAAGATGAATAAATAGGAGTTGAATGGACATCCTAGTTGTAAAGGGACGAATCTAAGGGATGTGATTTTTCAAGAAAGGGTCGGATTGGTTCATATTTTCGACGCATGGTCCATAGCCAAATGGACGTTATGATGAACGTCCATTGAAGCATCCCTGCACAAAGTTTTTAGAAAAACAGTGCAAGGGGTATTTGGGTGAAAAGTGTTAGATATGTATGCCTTAGAGGCATGTGTTGTATAGGATGCTATGCATGTATATCTACAGAAACAATCTTTGCTCAAAATGATAGTATGCTATCTGGTTTATCTTCATCTTAACGTGTGATGTGTTGTATTTCATATCTTATATACATGTTGATGAAGCCTTTAGTATTATGCTTGACTACCAGGATTATGATGTAAATCATACTAGTGGGGCCTAGGCAGTCTAAAAGGATATCTTTTAATTGTTCCTAGTCGAGGGTATATCGAGACAGGGTATCGATATTACCAGAGTAGACTAGTGTGTACGTTTCTTGACCCTGGGGGCGATAGTTGATCCCACAACCATTGGTGTTTGACATCAAAGATTGTATACAGGTGCTCATTGGAGAATGGGTACATCGAACAGGACTCGCAGAGAACTCCTAGATGGTATATATACCTATTGTCAGATAGCAGTTCTCTGGTGACACTTGTACAGGTTAGTTTATAGACCCGAGATCGTCATAATGTTTTGTGTGATTCCCACTATACTTTGATTTCCTCCCTACCACGGCTCTACTGAGGCGTGCAAATAGGTGGATTTTGGGTACAGTCCCGAATCACATGGAGGCAGTGAGCGATAGGACGGGTTTCGTCTCTCCCGGTATAGGGAGTTGATGTCGCGCTATACTTGATCGGCCATAACAGCAAATCCCTGGCCAAGGTTGTCGAGATTTACTGGTAAAAGTTATCAGTAGTTTCTCGAACCGTTATGAGCCATAAATCATCATGACTTATAAATTTACAGGGGTCTGACATTTATTACACCTAGACTTCATATGCGACGTATCAGACGAAGAGACCGGACTGTACGGTAAGTGTTGCTTACAGGCTCGTTAGGGTTGGGATGAATTCGCTTGTAGGCCACCTTTTCGTCATGTACCTGGGTAGCCATTACGCACAGCTAGTACCGCTGACGTGCTTTTGGTTAAACCTACTCCAGCGTACTGTCGAGCCTTTAAAGTCCCACACAGAGGTTTCCCTGGTTCAGGCAAAATATGTAGAGGCCGTAAGTTGTTACGGCAGGGTTTCGATCATATTCGTGTACTGGCTATAGGAATGATGATCGGAAGGATAATAATGGTAAGCTTTGGTTTAAGCCGAATACCGGTATTATATTATTGGATTATTTGTATTCGTATTTTTTCGGAATGCGAATACGGGTATATTTATACGGTATACGGTGAAGGGTATTCTTGTAATTGTACAAGAATACATTCTAGAAGGAGACGCCTCATAAATGGGTTTTTATTTTGTGAAAATAAAAAAAAACAATAAGGTGGAATTTGGAATTGTCAAAGCATGGATGAAAGAATGGCTTATTTCATTTTATATTCATTTTGGTTTACTATTGAAGCATGGTGCATTATTTTTGGAAAAAAATAATGCATGCTTCAATTATTTGTTTTGAGCCATATCATTTGTTCATCCTTAATACTTTCTCATTTCTAGCATTCATCTTCTCTCTCCAAATTATCTCCTTCTTCAAACTCTAAGTTTTACCCTTCACATGAGTTGTGAATCAAAACCTTAGGGATCACTTTAATTCTCTACTTAATCTCTACATCATCTAAGTAATCATTTCTAGCATACTTGATTTCTTAGTTAACTCTTACGAAGAGTTTGAAGCTTGTTCTATAGCTCTCGGGTGGATCATCTACAACTTAGAGGTGACCGGAGACCGAGTTCCTTTCAAGCATCCAAGGAGCCTAGGAGTCGCATCCAAACAAAGACCCGAAGGACCGATTCTCAAGGTATAACCCCCTATCACAGTAGACAAGATCTCTAGATAGGGTTTCTAGTTATGGTTTAGCACAAGATTTAGGGTTTAAAGTGGGTGTTGCATGCAAGAAAATTTTCGTTTGTCACTTCCGCCTCCTCACAAGTGTTGTGAGGGTGTGCAACATCCTCTAACAAAAAGATAGATTTTAAGGATTTGGTTGGTGTCTAAACCTAGTTGTTAATACACACACGCACACACACACACACACACACACACACACACACACACACAAGTAAATTAAAGGAAAAAAAACATATTCATTTCGTTAAAGTAAAAGTACACGGAAACAAACCTATACTAATACCAACATAAAAAATAAACTACAAAAACAACAAAAACAAACATACAACAAAACAAACAAGTACATAGGGTTAAAATAAAGAAAATTAGAAGCGATGGAGATACTTCCAAAATTCAGTTGTTTTGGTCTCTCTTTCTTTGATAAACTCTCCCTTGATCCTGTCGAACGCCTGAACTTTAGTGTCGTGGGTCTCAACTCGGGCGATGAATATTATACGTTCATCGGGACTAGGATGAACGTAAAAAGGATAGTTTTCTCCATTCCTAAATCAATTTGGGTTATGGTAATATCGATTTGCATTAGGACCATTAAGAGGTGGTCCTTGATTTGGCGGATTAACGGGAGGGGGCTCTTCGTCGACAAAAGGAGTAGAAAAAGTTACTCCTCAAATGATCTTTCAAGGGATCCTCTTCAAACGAGGGCATTGAAGGGGGTTTCAGTAATGTGAAAGGAAGAACTCTTGACAGATTTGGAGAGGATCGATTTGAAGAAGTTTGTTCATCTTCAATTTTGACATCCCGTCGCTTCGAAGATGGAGAACCTTTCTCAGTCAGAGGGGTGTTCTTAGTGGCCATTGTTCTCTTGGACATGGTTATGTATGTTGTGTGGGTTTTGGAAAAGAATAGAGTGAACACAAGTGATTTGAAAATAAAAGTGTGTTCATATCTGTTTATGGATGAAATTTTATGGTTCTAAAAACTGATAAACAATTTTAAAAACGTTTAAGAGTTTGAATTTCAAAATTTCAATTGTTTAAATATTGAAATTTCACAAAACTGCTATCCAGTTTTATGAACAAACACACCAATGGACGTCTATTATGGATGTCCATATGGGATGTTTATATCCTAAGAGTCTTAAAATAAAATTAAGATTTTTCTAAATGTTAGTGTTCTTATTGTATACGATTACGTTTCTAGATCTAACATATTGAGTTCATCTCTTATCTTTGCAAAACGAGTTCTATCTAAAGGTTTGGTGAATATATCAGCCAACTATGAGTTAGTCGATCTATATTCAAGAACAATATCACCTTTGTGATAGTGATCTCGTAGGAAGTAATATCTAACATCTATGTGTTTGGTTCGACTATGTTGGCCAGCGTTTTTAATCAATTGGACAGTGCTAGTATTGTCACAAAGTATTGATATCCTAGAAACTATTTTCTTATAGTCTTATAAGGTATATTTGATCCAAAGACATTGTGCACAACATGCACCGGGGGCACTGTACTCTGCTTCAGCAATAGACTGTGCTACTGATACTTATTTTTTGGAATTCCATGATACAAGGCAGTTTCCTAGAAAATGATATGTACTGCTAGTACCTTTTCTGTCAGTTTGACTTCCAACATAGTCAGCATCCGAATAATTTGTTAAGTGGAACATGTTATTCTTGGGATACAATAATCCTAGATTAATAATGCCTTTGATATATCTAAAGATTCTCTTGACAGCTATTAAGTGTGATTCTCTAGGTTCTGCTTGGAATCGAGCACACAAACACATGTTATACACAATATCCAGTCTACTAGCAGTCAAATACAATAAACTTCCAATCATACCTCGGTAGAGTCGTATATCTACCTTTTTTCCAGATTCATCCTTGGTTAGTTTAGTAGTTGTTGCCATCAGGGTCTCGCATGTCTCTGCTTCCTCTAAACCGAACTTTTTGATATGTTCTTTAGTGTACTTGGCTTGAGAGATAAATAGTCCTTCTTGACTTTGTTTGATTTGAAATCCGAGAAAGAAGTTTAATTCTCCCATCATACTCGTCTCAAATTCATCCTGCATTAATTTTGAGAATTCTTGGCAAAGTTGTTAGTTGGTCGAACCAAAAATTATGTCATCAATATAAATTTGAACGACTATAATATCTTTTCCAAGCATTTTGGTGAATAGGGTTTTATCAAGAATACCTTCTATATAGCCTGTATTTATTAGGAATGTACTCTGTCTCTCATACCAAGCTCTAGGTGCTTGTTTGAGACCGTACAATACATTTTCTAATTTGTATACGTATTCAGGGTGTTTATGATCTTCAAAACCTGGTGGTTGTGCTATGTAAACCTGTTCTACTATCCTACCATTCAAGAATGCACTTTTGACGTCCATTTGAAATATTTTAAAGTTCTTGAAACAAGCGAAGGCTAACAATATCTTGATAGCCTTGAGAAACTAGATGTGCTTTGTTCCTTACGATATTCCCCGACTCATCTAACTTGTTTTTGAAAACCCATTTAATACCAATAATTGGTTTATCTTTGGGTTTTGGAAATAGTTTCCAAACATTATTTCTTTCAAATTGGTTTAACTCTTCTTATATTGCTTCTATCCAATGCTCATCATTCTCAGCTTCTTTAAAGTTCTTCGGTTCTATTATCAAAATAAAGGCCGAGTTGATACATAAATTAAAATTTAATGATCTAGTAACCACTCCTTTGCTTATGTATCCTATGATTAAGTCTTCGGGGTGGTTTTTTGTTGAATTACCAATCTTTTGGAAGAGAAGTATCAACAACTTGCTCTTGTTGTTCTATTTGATTGATTTCAACTTTTTTATCTAATGATGAGCTATCCAAACCTTTTGTTAAGATTAGATCATCATCTAAGATAGATTCAGGGTTTAAAGAGTTGGTTTCGTCAAATTGAACGTGCATGCTTTCTTGAATAGTTAAAATTCGTTTATTATAAACACGATAGGTTTCGCTGGTTATAGAGTTGAAAGTTCCTAATGCCCTCGCCGCTAACCCACGGCCAATGCGGAATTCAAAAACAAAAATTTTTGTGGCACTAGAAACTAAAACCCAAGAATCGAACCAAACACCTAATTTAAAACCATAACAAGATAGAAATCACAACCTTTGTAGCGTTTTCATTTGCTCCAATTGGGTTGGCCTCTAGAATGCTCTCAAGAGCTCCGGGTCATGTTTGCAAGCCGGCCCTCTTTCACCGAAGATGATCCATCCGAGAGAACCGATCCAAACTCTGGATTCACCTGGTGAAGCAACCGATGCTCCAAACTCGCTGGAAATGGAGAGTGGGGATGTAGGAATTTTCCACTATCTTTTTCTCTCAAATCTAAGCTCAAGAGAGCATCTAAAGAAGAAGGAGAAGGAGGTGAGGAAAGATAGCCATGAGCAAGTGAAGAAAGCATGAGTGAAGAATGAATCAAGTGTAGAGTGAAGAATGAATCAAGTGTAGAATGAAGAATGGCTTCATCATTTTTTAGCAACAATACAAATAAAAAACTCAAATCAATATGTAATAAAGTAAAGAAGCCCATTCCTCAATACATGTCTTCAACCATACTCAATACCATCTCACCTTATGAATATTCACAAATGAGGTGTCCATCTTCTAAAACAAATTTCGTATAAATACGGAATAAAACCCGGTATACGTATCAAAATACATATATGCGTATCTGTATAAAAATACGAATAGAGAGAAAAGGAATAGTGAACAATAATATTAGAATACATTTATTAAATATATATATATATATAAATTATTAAATCAAAACTTAATTTAATAATCCGGCTTAATCCTAAGCCGCTAGTATTATCAACCGTTCGATTAAAATCCGTGTAGCATGTACACATATTTAATCGGATACCTGTATGTACCAACATACGTCATCTACATCATATCGCCTGAACTGAGAAAACTCTCTGTGTGGGACTCTAAAGACTCGTCAATACGCTGACAGTGGGTTTAACCACAAACACGTCAGCGACACTAGCTGTACGTACCAGCTACCAAGGTATTGAGCGAAAGGAAGGCCGACGAGAAAACTCATCCATACCCCTACTGAGCCTGTCTGTGACAATCTCCATACAGTCCGATCTGTTCATCTAAGAGTATCGCATATCAGGTCTAGGGGTGGATAAAATCAGACCCATAATAAAGCGATATTTCGTGTCGGTGTGAAGTCCATCACCCACTGAGAAACTACTGATCCAAATCAGTAATTCTTGTCCACCTTGGCCAAGGATTTCTGGTGATGGACACCCATGCACAATGCAACATCTACCCCCAAAACCGAGAGAGACGAATCCCCGACGATCCGCTCACTGCCTCCATTTGGCTCGGGACTGTGCCCAACAAAAATCTGTCTGCATGACTCTTTTGAGCCGTGGTAGGATAGTAATCAAAGTACAGTGGGAACTCACACGAGACAAATAACAATCTCAGGTCGACAGACTAACCTGTAGTCATGTCACTTGAGAACTGCTATCTGACAATAGGTATAATACCATCTCGCATGTGAAAGTCGACCTTAGCACCACCAAGGGGTTCTAGAGGCATCAAGCATGCCAAATTTTAATTTTTATTAGGTGCTAAGTTAGACTAACAAGATCACTACTAGATTATTAGGGTTTAGATTAGTGATGTGAACAACTAGAGAGAAAAGAAAAGAAGTTATACCCTAAAGGATCAAGTCCTTCTCTTCTTAAACTCCTTGTTGTAGTTCTTTTGACTCCTCTAGACTTCACTTCAAGTTGAACGAACCTCCTCATAGATCTTCGCGTCGAAGATGATCCACCCGAAGCTCACAAGGTCAAGCTATTTCCTCACTAAACACTTTGGTGAAGAAAACACTCTACACTTGATAGCTAGTCAAGTGTAGAATGATGAAGTAGGGGATTAGATTTGCTCACTAATGTATTCAAAAATCCATGATTCACATCACATGTGAGGGTTTGGATTTTTGAAGCAATTGAGGAGGAAGAAGAAGAGAGCTAGAGAGCTCAAGAGGAAGCAAGCATGGAAAAATGGCTAAGTGTTCAAAATGAGGTAAGAATGAATGGAAACACTTGACCCCCACTCATTCAAGCATAGAATTTTGCAATATAAAATTGCAACCATACTTGAATAATGAGTCAAGATGAATAAACTATGAATAAACCCCATGCTTGCAACCATGCTCTCATTTTCCACCTCTTTTCTATTTTTCTCAAAAATAGAAAATCAAGCAATGCTTCATTATTATATATATATATATATATATATATATATATATATATATATATATATATCAATATCACATATATTAATATATATAATGAAGAATGATTAGTGAGCTAATGATATTAGTTAAGATATAATTATATCACATATAATATATATCATATTATTAAATCAACACTTGATTTAATAATCCGGTTATATCACATATTACCGACTAATATCATTTATCTGTATATCACATTTTCAAATCAACACTTGATTCGAAAATCTGGTTATTGTAAGGTTCCTAGGCACCCTAGTGAGGTCTCACAAGTCATCATCCATGCAAATTTCTAAAAAATACGGTGCCGAGAAACCCTAGAACGGATCGTTAACTAGATATATAGGCGAAGCGAGTAAGTAAACGGAAATATAGCAAAGGAAGGGGCTACAACCTTTGTAGATCCGGTCCACCACTTCCTAAGCTCCGCGATGATCTCCCTCCGCTGTCCAAATCGAACCCTTGACTCTAGCATTGGCATCATCGAAGAATGGGCGGGCTTGATCGTCGGTTCGATGCCGAAGATGATATACGTCGAGGCATCACAAGAACAAGCTCCAACGTCACCAAGCTTTGAAAACTTGTGAAGTAAACACCCTATACAACTTGGCAAGAGGTAGAGGATGAAGAAATAGGAAGTGGGTAGACTTTAGATTTGGATTTCTCACTCAATTTCACTAGTTGCCATTGATGGTCACTAGCTTTCTTCATGGAAGAAGAAGATGAAGAAGAAGAAGAAGATATGATAAGTTAATTAAAAAGGAAAATAAAAAGAATACTTATCATAACTTCAACCATGGTTTAGTGTAGATATTTAACTAAGGTTTAGATGAGTGGTTAGGGTTAAAGGAGAGACAAAAATGGTAGACTTGTTCAAAGCTTCAAGAAGCTTCAAAGAAAAAACAAAATAAGCCACCATTTCTTTTTCTCTTTATCTTTTCCAAAACAATAATAAATGGATAAATAAATAAGAGAAAAGAAACCCTAACCATTCACTAAACATGGTTTAATCTTTACACAAACCCAAAAGAGCAAGTATCATCAAACATGATACAATCTTGTGCACAAAAGTATATCACATATACAACTTGCACAATTCAAGTGAGAAAATCCTTTTAAAGTGAACCAATACTAGTTAATGCAAAGTAATATATCAAATATATAATTATACATTAAATCATTAAATCAACACTTGATTCAATGATCTGGTTATATCGCATATAACCGGCTAGTATCCAATGTATCGGCTTATCGAATCAATCCTTGATTCGATAACTAGGTTATATCGCATACAACCATTCGACACATTCATCGCGAGAATGAAATATGGTATCACATACACGCATTATTCTCGGTCCCGCACATATCTCATATGCGCTCCTATTTCGTTTCGCTTGAGCCAGGAAACCTCTGTGTAGGACTCTAAAGACTCGTCAATACGCCGGCAGCAGGTGATGATCATATCAAACACCCACAAGCCGCAAGCGGTCTGCTAAACGTAACAGCCACCCGGGTATTGAGCGATCAGAAGATCGACGAGCAAGCCCGCTCACACTCCTGTGAATCCAACCAGTAACACTTACCGTACAGTCCGGTCTGTTCGTCTGATATGTCGCATATCTCGCCTGGGGGTGGTAAACGTCAGACCCCAGTAGCTCGATAAGTCATGCCGACTTGAGGTCCATAACATTCATGAAACTACTGATAACTCTTACCAGTATATCACTGCAACCCTGGCCAGGGATTTCCTGTTATGGCCAGTCGAGCATAGCGCAACATCAATCCCCAATACCGGGAGAGAAGAATCCCCTCCTATCGCTCATTGCCTCCATGTGAATCGGGACTATACCCAAAAACCACCTGTTTGCACGACTCAGTAGAGCCATGGTAGGATGGAAATCAAAGCACAGTGGGAGACACACAAGACTCTATGACGATCTCGGGTCAACAGACTAAGCTGTACCAGTGTCACCAGAGAACTGCCATCTGACGTGAGGTATAATACCATCTGGGAGTTCTCGGCGAGTCCGTTCAGTGTACCCAGTCTCCACTGAGCACCCGCATACCATCTTCGATGTCAAACACCAATGGATATGGGATCATCCATCGCCCATCACATGGGTCGAGAAGGTATACGCTAGTCTACTCTGGAATATCGATGCCCCGTCTCGATATTCCCACGACTAGGAACAATGAAGGATGTACTCATTGACTACCCAGGCCCCACTAGTATGATCTGCATCATAGTCCTGGAAGTCGAGTACTCATCCTAAGGGCTTTATCAACATGTAATCAGAGAGACAGAAAGTATACATGTTAAGACAAAGAGCAACCAGACAGCGTACTATCATGTCGAGCAAGAAAGTCCTACCTATATATGTCCCAGCATCCACTACAATATACATCCAATGTACAGTAATGGCCTCTAGGGCATACATATAACTAACAATCTCCCACTTGCACTAGGGCCATCTGTAGCAGTGGTTGTAGTATCTAATACTCAACCATCCCATAAAGTCTCTCTTTTGGAAAAGGCCTTCGTGAGTGGATCCGCTGTGTTGTCCTCTGAGTCTACTCTCCTGACCTCGATCATCCTGGAGATCAACTATCTCCATGATCAGGTGATGCTGCCTCAGAATATGTCTGGGTCACTGATGGGACCAGGGTTCCAGGGTCGAAGCCACACTTCCATTGTCACACAATGGTAGGAACCTAGTTCATTTTATAAACCAATATACACCCAAACTGCCTCTTTGGTAGTATCTTTAATAGCGATGTTACCATCCTTTATCGTCTAGTTTGTCACGGTATCTAGCTTGGAACTCTTCCAACATACCGTCCCTTTACTGAGGGTAAAGACAATGCCTGTGACTGACATTCAGTCGTCTTTATCACCCTGGAACTCATCCAGTGATTCTCCCCAGGATCGATTGATACCATCCTACTACAACTAGTGAGTATCCTAACATCCAATTAGATCTATCTCATAGATCCAAAGCTTAGGATATAGTAAGTATCACTTTGATCCTATATGGAGAATCATTGTGATAAGCGGAGATTGATCGAGCGTAGCATTGGAAACTCCTTCCCTAACAAGAGTATGTCATCCACGTACTCTACGAGGATCGTCACCATACTCCCTACTACCTTTTTGTTTATACAAGGTTCATCTACCATTTTGATGATGTCAACTTCTTTGACTAATCCATCAAAAAAGATGTTCCAACTCCGCGATGCCTGCTTTATCCTATAAAGCATCTTGCACACGTTTCCGCTGCTCCCACTGTCTACGAGGCCCTCTGGCTGTGTTCTTATAGACGTTCTCTTCTAAATCAATATTTAGAAAAGTAGTCATGGCACCCAACCACCAGATATCGTAGTCATGGTATGTAGCCGTGGCAAGTAGGATCTGGATGGATTTAAACATAGTCCCTGGAAAAGGTTTCACATTATCCGTGCCTGGTTGATGACGAAAACCTTTAACAATTCTAGCTTTGAAAGTCTCAACTTTTACATGTACACCAAGCAATCTTCTCAAGATATACTTGCTCCTGATGGGGATTTAACCCTTCAGTTATAGCAACCAAAGTCCATACTTTGTTGGTGTATAAGGATTCCATCTCAGATCACTAAGCATCCAGCCATTCTTACAGAGTCCCTACTCTTGATGGCCTGCTCGAAACTGGTTGGGTCATCATCTCATGATGCAATCCTCGCTCCCACTGTCATCGAGAAACCGAGGTATCTCTCAGGTGGGTGAGGAACCCTACTAGATCGGCGGAGAGGCTGAGGTTCGTCGGGGACTATAGAATCCTTTGGTTCTGTCAAATCTTCAGCTGTAGTTTCGTATAGCTGGAACCTTTCTAGTTCTACAGAACTGACCTTGCCTCGATCTTGTCCGGATTTTGCTTTTGACATAGGCCGGACAATCCCAAATCTTAACTTACTTTAAGAGATAGGATCTTCCTACACCATATCTTATATGGAGTGGTAGGCACTGATTTGAATCGAACCTTATTCAATAGGTATGCAACTTCATAAGTGCATAACTCCCAAAAGGAAATAGGAAACTCAGTAGTACTCATCATAGAGCACACCATATCTAATATCGTGTGATTGCTCCGCCCTGACACACCGTTGTGCTGTGGTGTATTCAGAGGAGTAATACGGAGAGAGAATCTCATTCTCCTTTAGAATGGTCCAGGAATGCCATGCACAAGTATTCTCCTCCCTGATCTCATCATAGGACATAATACTTATACGCGTATTTTGGTTCTCTACTTCTAACTTATATTCTGTGAATACCTCAAAAGGTTCGGACTTATGTTTCAACAGGAACATACGACTGAATCTTGAGAGATTATCAGAGAATATAATGAAGTATAAAGAACCAGTCCTGGCATGTGTAGACAGGAGACCTTACATACATCATCATGTATCAGTCCCAAGAGTTTACTAACTCTTCCTCTGCTTCCAGTAAACAGAGCTGGTGTCATTATATCTTTGTGACATGACTGGCAAGTTTCATAAGATGTAAATTCAAACTGATTTAAATATGCATCTAAAATGTAACTTCAGCCAGTCGGGTCGCATTGATATGACCTAGTCTACAATGCCTCAAGAACGAATCGTTCATTTCTGAACTCTTCCTCTTGTGTGTGTTCTGTATACAAGGAACTGTAGTTTGATTTAGAACGTCAATGCTTTTAGATAACGTGCCTGAACCGATCAACTTTTGATATAGGAAATGTTCAAAACATTATCCAACAATACAAAATTATATCATTTCTTTACTAATAAAGAGACTGATATGATTTTGTATATCAGGTTCGGTATCTAATAGCATTTGTTCAGAATCAATGTATTCGTAATACAGGGTGACAGTGACCAACAGACTGGGCTGCAACACATGCCCCGTTTTCTGTCTCATGAAACTTATCACCATTTCTCAGTTTTTCTACCTTTTTGTAGCCCTATGTAACAGCTTACATATCTGGGATCCTGATCCGGTATCATATACCCAGGATTCAGAGGATACTGAGAAACAGTTCTTTGTAATGAACATACCCGAAGGAGATGCATCATATGCACTTTCTTCGTTTGGGCGGCATAGGAATTCTGGTATTCCCCAATTTCCTGCTCTGTCTTATAACAATTATAAGTTGGAGCGGGACCAACGTTTCCCAGCTCAGTATAACAAGCGGGTTCGGTCAATACATCCATTTTATTATCTTGATTAAGGCGTGATATGGTCGCTACCAGGAGAGAGAGAGAAGAAAACACTCTGCATGCGCTCTTGCAAGATCAGATTGGTTATATATTTTATCTAATCAGGATGGCTCCCACTGTTTTTATCAAATCTTCCTTCAAACCTTAAAAGGAAAGACTAGCCGAGATTAATTACACTCTACAAGTTCGCCAATCTTTCAGCCAGGCCAGTGTCGGTACTTTGAGGGAGGTTCCCCGTGCTTTCGCACGGACCTAATTACAGTAAACCTCTTTTTCCCAGAGGCATAACCCCGTTGACACCTTTCTAGACACCTACTTGATCGGCTAATTGTAAAGTGCAAAACTCTCCCAGGAGTAACAATTACTCGCAGTGGGTATCGGGATCCAACTATCATATAGAAGGTATGCAATCTCATTGCAAATTTCAACACTTGAAACTCCCGATAAAGGTTTTTACCCCTAGCACCTATGACCTTAACTATGGTCAACAAATCATAAGTACTAGTCAAGTTCTACCCGTCATTTCGTGATTAATTAGACCCACCCACATGACCCTTAACTAAGGTCAACAAAGTCACGCGACTGTCCTAACTAATCGCATCATATACGGTGTAGGAAGACATCACTTAGCTACCGTACACTGTGCCTTGACTATGGTCAACAAACACAGCACGAATAAAAAGTACTCTACTTCCTAAAATGACGGAGGGTTGCGAATGGTTTTTGTGAAAACCTTTAACGCTTTGAACTTGATCTCGTTGCGGAATCAAATGGTTTTAAATGGAATGTTTTTGAGGCTTTTCTAGTTTTGCTAAAGGGGTCACTCCCGGTGAAGGGATCGTCGGCCCTTTCCTCGTCGAATGAGGTGCGGGATATATCATATATATCACTGTGCAAAGCGAAAACTATAGAAGAGATCAAAGACAAACCGAGTGTGTAGCATCTGCCAGTTATTGCTAAAGGAGTCACTCCCGGTGAAGGGATCTCGGTCCTTTCCTCATCGAATAAGGTGCAGGATGTTCTATAATGAACACCGCGATGCAAAGCAAGAACTGTAGCTACCTGTTTTTATTTTGAAATTCGATTCCACAACATCAATTAGGTTTATTTTCTTTCATTAATCTCATTAATGAATATCCCATCATTTAAATTACCTAAACATCACAGATAAATATGACGCACACTTATGCCATCCGCATTCGTCTCGATGTCCCCTCGTACACCGTAAGGTTAGGTAACTAACGGCAGAGCGGGGCAGGGCTAGCGCGGGTGTAAAACATAAGCAATGTCTATATAATATATCATATATACTATATACAATATCTGTCACAGAACATCACATGATCACAGATAAATCACAGCAGAAGATACATATGAAATATTGGATATACTAGGACGTCCGTGTTTTCAATACGAGCCAGTATAAAACACGGATTCCACGGTTGTGATGAATAGCCAATCCCACACCCCTAGACCCCTACGAGAGCGGCAAGCAACCCTACCAATTCTAGGGTTAGGAGACCCGGACTCGACTCCTCGAGATGGTCTCCCACTAGACCCTAGAACCCGGTTACTTGTGCTCCCCTCCTCGGGTCTATCCTAGTGCAGAAAAGTAAATAATATACATCAACGGTGACAACTTCCGCAACCTGGAAGTGCCCCAATAAAAGAATATTACATACAAGTTTTTACATGAATGAAAATGAAAAAACACTCATCTCACATAAAAACCCCCGGCTATTCAAACACGACGATCCAATATAACATATCCAGCTACACATAACATCACATGTCATCAACGTAAGTAAATATGCGCATCCCAATTGTCGTTGACATATAGCAACGAAACCGGCGATATCACATATTACACTTACGGTCACAGAAAAGAAAGTGTAAAACTACAACAGTTGGAATCCGCAATCTCATTAGACATCGCATGCCTAACCAAGTGAATTCTTTAGACATCGCATGCCTAACAATTATAAACCCCGCATTTTAGTCTCAAAATCGAAAACACTTTTCAATATCAAGTCGGGCAATTCAACAAGATTCCCGACATCCTGATCGAATGCTCGTCGCAAACTTCAGTAGACGGCCGCACCCCTGATACCGTTGACGAAGTGCACCAAGGCGGAACACCGCTACCGCGAGCACCCGAACGGATGCTTTCGGCGACGGGGTTCTCCTACAGTCACTTGGTCGGGGCTATGGAGTGAGGCTGTCTATTAAGTTTACCCGGCGAGTATCCGCGTACACTATGTGATTGCGACGGACTTTTGATCACATCAAAATTCCGTGGCAACCGATCAAGTGAGACTAAACTGCTATGTTTATAATATTCATTCCGTTATCTCATAACTATTTGCGAATTCCAATTATTGTATCATATTCTGGATAAATAGAAAATGCTAAACTCTTCGATCGAACAATCGAACACCCAAGTTTTCCCGATACAGCTCAACACATGAAATAAGTCTAACAACATTCAGTTCGTGCCTCAGTACCAACGGTCCAGCCGTAGAAGGGTCAAGCCAACGCCTCACATGTGGCACGCCGTACCGCCCCAAACCCGAAGGTTCAAAGGGCAGTTCAAGACGGTCACATAATCGAGTTAAGGTTTGTTGTCTTCTAGAGGGTCCATCGCGTTACTTGCACTACTTAGAACGTCGTTAAACTATGGAAAAATCTAACACTTGGAAATTTCCCGGCAGGGGAAAAAATGGGTATTTATATCCGGTCGAACTTTTTAACATATTCTAAAAATACCCGGAAATACACACCGACAAAATTAGACAGTCCGATCGAATATACTGAGTTTCCAATACAACCCAGAAAATAAAACTCTGGAATAAATATTAAAATATTCCCAGGAAAACCAACACCAGAAACTAGGAGTCACTGTGCAAACAGTATTGGGCATTGTGACTATACTGCCGCGGAACCGCCGCAGAAGCCTTGCTTCTGCCGCGGTTCCGCCGCACTCTTGTCGAATCATGGACATGTGTTGTACAGTAATTCTTAGGATTCCCTGCTGATTTTTCTGCATATTTTTAATTTCGAAAAATCCACATTTTACAGAAATGTCCAGAGAGCATTTTTAAAGTCGGGGTTTTGGGTCGATCGGACTTCTAATTCCGTCGGGACTTCGCCTAAGGCTCTAGCTAGGCTCTGATACCACTTTAAGGTTCCTAGGCACTCTAGTGAGGTCTCACAAGTCATCATCCATGCAAATTTCTAAAAAATACGGTGCCGAGAAACCCTAGAACGGATCGTTAACTAGATATATAGGCGAAGCGAGTAAGTAAACGGAAATATAGCTAAAGGGAAGGGGCTACAACCTTTGTAGATCCGGTCCACCACTTCCTAAGCTCCGCGATGATCTCCCTCCGCTGTCCAAATCGAACCCTTGACTCTAGCATTGGCATCATCAAAGAATGGGCGGGCTTGATCGTCGGTTCGATGCCGAAGATGATCTACGTCGAGGCATCACAAGAACAAGCTCCAACTTCACCAAGCTTTGAAAACTTGTGAAGTAAACACCCTATACAACTTGGCAAGAGGTAGAGAATGAAGAAATAGGAGGTGGGTAGACTTTAGATTTGGATTTCTCACTCAATTTCACTAGTTGCCATTGATGGTCACTAGCTTTCTTCATGGAAGAAGAAGATGAAGAAGAAGAAGAAGATATGATAAGTTAATTAAAAAGGAAAATAAAAAGAATACTTATCATAACTTCAACCATGGTTTAGTGTAGAGATTTAACTAAGGTTTAGATGAGTGGTTAGGGTTAAAGAAGAGA
This sequence comes from Agapanthus africanus, assembly GCA_030015575.1. NCBI lineage: Eukaryota > Viridiplantae > Streptophyta > Magnoliopsida > Asparagales > Amaryllidaceae > Agapanthus > Agapanthus africanus. The sequence continues at coordinate 477,442,470 of CM057346.1, read as the reverse complement.
CAAGAATGGTAGACTTGTTCAAAGCTTCAAGAAGCTTCAAAGAAAAAACAAAATAAGCCACCATTTCTTTTTCTCTTTATCTTTTCCAAAACAATAATAAATGGATAAATAAATAAGAGAAAAGAAACCCTAACCATTCACTAAACATGGTTTAATCTTTACACAAACCCAAAAGAGAAAGTATCATCAAACATGATACAATCTTGTGCACAAAAGTATATCACATATACAACTTGCACAATTCAAGTGAGAAAATCCTTTTAAAGTGAACCAATACTAGTTAATGCAAAGTAATATATCAAATATATAATTATACATTAAATCATTAAATCAACACTTGATTCAATGATCCGGTTATATCGCATATAACCGGCTAGTATCCAATGTATCGGCTTATCGAATCAATCCTTGATTCGATAACTAGGTTATATCGCATACAACCATTCGACATATTCATCGCGAGAATGAAATATGGTATCACATACACGCATTATTCTCGGTCCCGCACATATCTCATATGCGCTCCTATTTCGTTTCGCTTGAGCCAGGAAACCTCTGTGTAGGACTCTAAAGACTCGTCAATACGCCGGCAGCAGGTGATGATCATATCAAACACCCACAAGCCGCAAGCGGTCTGCTAAACGTAACGGCCACCCGGGTATTGAGAGATCAGAAGATCGAAGAGCAAGCCTGCTCACACTCCTGTGAATCCAACCAGTAACACTTACCGTACAGTCCGGTCTGTTCGTCTGATATGTCGCATATCTCGCCTAGGGGTGGTAAACGTCAGACCCCAGTAGCTCGATAAGTCATGCCGACTTGAGGTCCATAACATTCGTGAAACTACTGATAACTCTTACCAGTATATCACTGCAACCCTGGCCAGGGATTTCCTTGTTAGTTATATGTATGCCCTAGAGGCCATTACTGTACATTGGATGTATATTGTAGTGGATGCTGGGACATATATAGGGAGGACTTTCTTGCTCGACATGATAGTATGCTATCTGGTTGACCTTTACCTTAACGTGTACACTGATTGTCTCTCTGTTACATGTTAGTAAAGCCCTTAGGATGTGTACTTGACTACCTGGACTGTGATGCGGATCATACTAGTGGGGACATGGTAGTCCATAAGTACATCCTTCAAAGTCCCTAGTCGTGGGTGTATCGAGATGGGGCATCGATATACCAGAGTAGACTAGCGTGTACCTTCTCGACCCATACAGATGGGCAATGGATGATCCCATATCCATTGGTGTTTGACATCGGAGATGATATACGGGTGCTCAGTAGAGACTGGGTACACTGGACGGACTCGCCGAGAACTCTCAGATGGTATTATACCTGACGTCAGATGGCAGTTCTCTGGTGACACTGGTACAGAGTAGTCTGTTGACCCGAGATCGTCATAGAGTCTTGTGTGGTTCCCACTGTGCTTTGATTTCCATCTTACCACATCCAAGAGGGCGTGCAAAACGGTGGTTTTTGGGTACAGTCCCGAGTCACATGGAGGCAATGAGCGATAGGAGGGGATTCGTCTCTCCCGGTATAGGGGGTTGATGTTGCGCTGTGTTCGATTGGCTATAACAGGAAATCCCTGGCCAGGATTGCTGAGATTTACTGGTAAGTGTTACCAGTAGTTTCTCGAATTGTTATAGACCTCATATCAACACGACTTATCGAGCTATTGGGGTCTGACGTTTACCACCCCTAGGCGAGATATGCGACATATCAGACGATCAGACCGGACTGTACGGTAGTGTTACTAGTTGGATTCACTGGAGCATGAGCGGGCTTGCTCGTCGATCTTCAGATCGCTCAATACCCGGGTGGCCGTTACGTTTAGCAGACCGCTTGCGGCTTGTGGATGTTTGATATGATCATCATCCGCTGCCGGCGTATTGACGAGTCTTTAGAGTCCTACACAGAGGTTTCCTGGCTCAAGCAAAACGAAATAGGAGCGCATATGAGATATGTGCGGGACCGAGAATAATGCGTATATGTGATACCGTATTTCATTCTCGCGATGATTGTATCGAATGGTTGTATGCGATATGACCTAGTTATCGAATCAAGGATTGATTCGATAAAACGATACATTGATATTAGTCGGTTATATGCGATATGACCGGGTCGTTAAATCAAGTGTTGATTTAATGATTTAATGTACAATTATATATTTGATATATTACTTTGCATTAACTAGTATCGGTTCACTTTAAATGGATATTCTCACTCGGATGTGCACATTGTATATGTGATATACTTTTGTGCACTTGATTGTATCATGTTTGATGATACATGTTTACTTGGTTAAGTGTAAAGAATTAAACCATGGTTAAACTTATGATTAGGGTTTTATTTCCTTTTCTCATTTATTTATCTATTTATTCATTTTGGAAAATAAATGGAAAAGAGAAAAGAATGGTGGCTTTTTTTGTTGTTTAGTGGAAGCTTCATGAAACCTTGACCCTAACCATTCATTTAACCTAAGTTAATTCTCTACACTTTACCATGGTTACCTTTATGATAAGAATGATTATTCTTTTCTTTTCTAATTAACTTATCATATAATTTTTCTTCTTCTTCTTCTTCCTTGACTTCATGAAAAAAGCTTCACTTCATCAATGGTGATTGATGAATTAGAGTGAGAAATCCAATTCTAAAGTCTACCCACTTCCTATTTCTTCATCCTCTACCTATTGCCAAGTAGTAGAGTGTGTTTTCTTCACAAGTTTCTTGACTTGGTGAAGTTGGAGCTTGATCTAGCGATGCCTCGACGTAGATCATCTTCGGCATCGTCGTCGATGACCAAGCCCGTTCATTCTCCGATGAAGCCGACGCTAGAGCCCGGGGTTCGACTTGGACAGCGAGGAGACTTCGTTGCGGAGCCGTGGAGGTGGATATCCGGATCTACAAAGGTTGTAATTTCCAGATTCTAGTAGTTAAGTGTTAACTAGTTTACTTTTCGCCTAGATTTCTAGCAACGATCCGTTAACTAGGGTTTCTCGGCACCATAATTTTTAAAATTGGCATGGTTGATGCCTTGTGAGACCTCATTAGGATGCCTAGGATCCCTACAGTGGTATCAGAGCCTAGCTAGAGCCTTAGGCGAAGTCCCGACGGAATTTGAAGTCCGATCGACCCGAAACCCAAACCCTTAACATGCTCTCTGGACATTTATGTAAAATGTGGAATTTTTGGAATTAAAAATATGCAGAGAAATGTGCAGGAAATTCTAAGAAAAACTGGAGAAAACGACAACCTAATTCAACAGTACGGCCGCGGAACCGCGGCGTTGACCCCCCTTTTGCGGCGGTTCCGCGGCCGTCTGTGATGATTAGGATGTGTGTTTTCTTCAATTGTTTCTGTTGGTGTTTCTTGTGTGTTCTGGATGTTTTTAATATTTATTCCAGAGTTGTATCTTCTGGGTTGTATTGGGGACTCGGTGTATTCGATCGAACTGTCTAATTTTTGTCGGTGTGCTTTTCCGGGTATTTTTAGAATATGTTAAAAAGTTTGACCGGATATAAATACCCAATTTTTCCCCTGTCGGGAAATTTCCAAGTGTTGGATTTTTCCGTAGTTTAACGACGTTCTAAGTAGTGCAAGTAACGCGATGGACCCTCTAGAAGACAACAAACCTTAACTCGATTATGTGACCGTCTTGAATTGCCCTTTGAACCTTCGGGTTTGGGGCAGTACGGCGTGCCACATGTGAGGCGTTGGCTTGACCCTTCTACGGCTGGACCGTTGGTACTGAGGCACGAACTGAATGTTGTTAGACTTATTTCATGTGTTGACCTGTTTCGGGAAAACTTGGGTGTTCGATTATTCGATCGGAAAGTTTAACATTTTCTATTTATCCGGAATGTGATACAATAATTGGAATTCACAAGAAGTTATGAGATAACTGAATGAATGTTATAAACATAGCACTTTAGTCTCACTTGATCGGTTGCCACGGAATTTTGATGTGATCAAAATTCCGTCGCAATCACGTAGCGTACGCGGATACTCGCCGGGTAAACTTAATAGAAAGCCTCACTCCATAGCCCCGACCAAGTGACTGTAGGAGAACCCCGTCGCCGAAAGCATCCGTTCGGGTGCTCGCGGCAACGGTGTTCCGCCTTGGTGCACTTCGTCGACGGTATCGGGGGTGCGGCCGCCTACTAAAGTTTGCGACGAGTATTCGATCAGACTGTCGGGAATCTTGTTGAATTGCCCGACTCGATATTGAAAAGTGTTTTCGATAATGAGACTAAAATGCGGGGTTTATAATTGTTAGGCATGTGATGTCTAAGGAATTCATTTGGTCAGGCATGCGATGTCTGAGGTGGTTGCGGATTCCAACTGTTGTAGTTTTACACTTTCTTTTCTGTGACCGTAAGTGTAATATGTGATATCGCCGGTTTCGTTGCTATATGTCAACGACAATTGGGATGCGTATATTTACTTACGTTGATGACATGTGATGTTATGTGTTGCTGGATATGTTATATTGGATCGTCGTGTTTGAATAGCCGGGGGTTTTATGTGAGATGAGTGTTTTTTATTTTCATTCATGTAAAAACTTGTATGTAATATTCTTTTATTGGGGCGCTTCCAGGTTGCGGAAGTTGTCACTTCTTGTATATTATTTACTTTTCCGCACTAGGATAGACCCAAGGAGGAGGGCACAAGTAACCGGGTTCTGGAGTCCAGTGGGAGACCAACTCGAGGAGTCGAGTCCGGGTCTCCTAACTCTAGAATTGGTAGGGTTGCTTGCCACTCTCGTAGGGGTCTTGGGGTGTGGGTTTGGCTATTCATCACGACCGTGGAATCCGTGTTTTATACTGGCTCGTATTGAAAACACGGACGTCCTAGTATATCCAATATTTCATATGTTTCTTCTGCTGCGATATCTGTGTTGTGATTCTGTGATGGATATAGTATATAGTATATATGATATATTATATAGACGTTACTTATGTTTTACACCCGCGCTAGCCCTGCCCTGCTCTGTCGTTAGTTACCTAACCTAACGGTGCACGAGGGGACATCGAGACGAATGCGGATGGCATAAGTGTACGTCATATCTATCTGTGATGTTTAGGTATTTAAATGATGGGACTTCATTAATGTGATTAATGAAATAAAAGAAACCTAAGATGTCGTAGAATCGAATTTCAAAATTAAAACAGGTAGCTACAGTTCTTGCTTTGCACAGCGGTATATATGATATATCCTGCACCTTATTCGATAAGGAAAGGACCGAGATCCCTTCACCGGGAGTGACTCCTTTAGCAATAACTGGCAGATGCTACACACTCGGTTTGTCTTTTGATTGCTTTTAAGTGTTTTTGCTTTGCACAGTGATATATATGATATATCCCGCACCTCATTCGACGAGGAAAGGACCGACGGTCCCTTCACCGGGAGTGACTCCTTTAGCAAAACTAGAAAAGCCTCAAAAACACTCCATTTTAAAATCATTCGATCCTACAACGATATCAAGTTCATTACGCAATAGGTTTTCAGAAAAACCTGTCGTAGCCCTCCGTCATTTCAGATAAGTTGTATATAGTATTCGTGCTGCATTTGTTGGCTTTCGTCAAGGTGCAGTGTGCGGTAGCTATATGCTGCTTATCTGCCAGCATACGATGCGATTGGATTAGGGTAGTCGTGCGGCTTTGTTGGCTTTCGTCAAGGGTCGTGCGGGTGGGTTTCATTCAATCAAGAAATGTACGGGTTGAACTTAACTAGCGGGCTATGGTTTGTTGGCTTTCGTCAAGGTCATAGCACGCTAGGGGCAAAATATTATCGGGAATTTCAAGTGTTGAAATTTGCAATGAGATTGCATACCTTCTATGAGATAGTTAGATCCCGATACCCGCTGCGAGTAAGAGTTACTCCTGGGAGAGTTTTATACATTACAATTAGCCGATCAAGTAGGTGTCTAGAAAGGTGTTAACGAGGTTACGCCTCTGGGAAAACGAGGTTTACATTAATTAGGTTCGTGCGAAAGCACGGGGGACCTCCCTCAAAGTACCGACACTGGCCTGGCTGAAAGATTGGCGAACTTGTAGTGTGTGATTAATTCCGGCTAGTCTTTCCTTTTAGGGTTTGAAGGAAGATTTGATAAAAAGCAGTGGGAGCCATCCTGATTAGATAAAATAATAGCCAATCTATTCTTGCAAGAGCGCACGCTGAGTGTTTTCTTCTCTCTCTCTCCTGGTAGCGACCATATCACGCCTTAATCAAGATAATAATACGGAATATTGACCGAACCCGCTTGTTATACTGAGCTGGGGAACGTTGGTCCCGCTCCAACTTATAAATGTTATAAGACAGAGCAGGAAATTGGGGATTACCAGAATTCCCGTGCCGCCCAAACGAAGAGAGTGCATGCTGATGCATCATCTTCGGGTGTGTTCATTACACAGAACTGTTTCTCAGTATCCTTTACGTCCTGGGTTTGTGATACCAGATCAGGATCCCAGATATGTAATATGTTACATAGGGCTACAGAAAGGTAGAGAACTGAGAACGGGTGATAAGTTTCATGAGGCAGAAAACGGGGCAAGTGTTGCAGCCAAGTCTGTTGGTCACTGTCACCCTGTATTACAAATACATTGATTCTGAACGAATGTTATTAGATAACGAACCTGATATACAAAATCATATCAGTTTCTTTATCAGTAAAGAAATGATAAAATTTTGTATTATTGGATAATGTTTTGAACATTTCCTATATCAAAAGTTGATCGTATCAGGCACGTTATCTAAAAGCGTTGATGTTCTAAATTAAACTACAGTTCTTAGTATATGGAACACACACAAGAGGAAGAGTTCAGAAATGAACGAATCCTTCTTGAGGCATTGTAGACTAGGTCAGATCAATGCGACCCGACTGGCTGAAGTTACATTTAGATGTATATTTAAATCAGTTTGAATTTACATCTTGTGAAACTCGCCAGTCATGTCACAAAGATAAAATGACCATAGCTCCGTTTACTGGAAACAGAGAAAGAGTTAATGAACTCTTGGGATGATACATGTTTGATGTATGTAGATCCCCAATCTACATATGCCAAGACCGGTTCTTTGTACTTCATTACATTCTCTGATAATCTCTCGAGATTCAGACATATGTTCCTGTTGAAACACAAGTCCGACCCTTTTGAGATATTCACAGAATATAAGTTAGAAGTAGAAAACCAATACGGGTATAAGTATTATGTCCTATGATGAGATCAAGGAGGAGAATACTTGTGCACGGAAATCCTGGATTATTCTAAAGGAGAATGAGATTCTCTCTCAGCATTACTCCTCCGTATACACCATAGCACGATGGTATATCGGGGCGGAGCAATCACACCCTATATGATAAGGTGCGCTCTATGATGAGTATTACTGAGTTACCTATTTCCTTTTAAGGGGGTTATGCACTTGAGAAGCTGCATACCTATTGAATAGGGTTCGAATCAAATCAGTTGCCTACCACTTCATATATGATATGGAAAGGGAAGAGCCCATGTCTTAAGTTAGTTAAGATTTGGGGTTGTCCGGCCTATGTCTAAAAGCAAAATCCGGACAATCTCGAGGCAAGGTTAGTTATGTAGAACTGGAAAGGTTCCAGCTATGCAAACTACAGAAGATGATTTAATAGAACCAAAGGATTCAGTAGATTCCAACGAACCTCAGCCTCTCCGCCGATCTAGTAGGGTTCCTCACCCACCTGAGAGATAATTCTGTTTCTCTATGACAGTGGGAGCGAGGATTGCATCATGAGATGATGACCCAACTAGCTTCGAGCTGGCCATCAGGAGTAAGACTCTGTAAGAATGGCTGGATGCTTAGCGATCTGAGATGGAATCCTTATACACCAACAAAGTATGGACTTTGGTTGCTATATCTGAAGGGTTAAATCCCCATCAGGAGAAAGTATATCTTGAGAAGATTACTTGGTGTAGATGGAAAAGTTGAGACTTTCAAAGCTAGACTTGTTAAAGCTTTTCGTCATCGACCAGGCGTGGATAATGATGAAACTTTTTCAAGCAACTATGCTTAAGTCCATCCAGATCCTACTTGTCACGGCTACATACCATGACTATGATATCTGGTGGTTGGGTGTCATGACTACTTTTCTAAATGATGTTTTAGAAGAGTGCGTCTATAAGTACACAGCCAGAGGGCTTCGTAGACAGTGGGAGCAGCGGAAACGTGTGCAAGATGCTTTATAGGATTAAAGCAGGCATCGCGGAGTTGGAACATCTGTTTTGATGAGATAGTCAAAGAGTTTGACATCATCAAAATGGTAGATGAACCTTGTATAAACAAAAAGGTAGTAGGGAGTATGGTGGTGATCCTCATAGAGTACGTGGATGCCATACTCTTGATAAGAAAGGGGTTTCTTATGCTACGCTCGATCAATCTCCGTTTATCACAAAGATTCTCCGCATAGGATCAAAGTGATACCTACTAAATCCTGGATTTTGGATCTATGAGATAGATCTAATTGGATGTTAGGATTCTTACTAGTTGTAGTGAGATAGTATCAATTGATCCTGGGGAGAATCACTTGAAGTGTTCCAGGGTGATAAAGACGACTGAATGTCAGTCACAGGCATTGTCTTTACCCTAAGTAAAGGGACGGTATGTTGGAAGAGTTCCAAGCTAGATACCGTGGCATACTAGACGATAAAGGCAGGATACATCGCTACTAAAGATGCTACCAAAGAGGCTGTTTGGGTGTATATTGGTTCATGAGATGAACTACGTTCCTACCATTGTGAGACAATGAAGTTGTGGCTTATGCCAAGGAATGCAGGTCCCATCAGTGATCCAGACATATTCTAAGGCAGTATCGCCTGATCATGGAGATGGTTGATCTCCAGGGTGATCGAGGTTTGGAGAGTAGACTCAGAGGATAACACAGCGGATCCACTCACAAAGGCCTGTTCCCAGAGAGAGACTTTTATGGGATGGTTGAGTATGAGATACTACAACCACTGCGACATATGGCCCTAGTGCAAGTGGGAGATTGTTAGTTATATGTATGCCCTAGAGGCCATTACTGTACATTGGATGTATATTGTAGTGGATGCTGGGACATATATAGGGAGGACTTTCTTGCTCGACATGATAGTATGCTATCTGGTTGACCTTTACCTTAACGTGTACACTGATTGTCTCTCTGTTACATGTTAGTAAAGCCCTTAGGATGTGTACTTGACTACCTGGACTGTGATGCGGATCATACTAGTGGGGACATGGTAGTCCATAAGTACATCCTTCAAAGTCCCTAGTCGTGGGTGTATCGAGATGGGGCATCGATATACCAGAGTAGACTAGCGTGTACCTTCTCGACCCATACAGATGGGCGATGGATGATCCCATATCCATTGGTGTTTGACATCGGAGATGATATACGGGTGCTCAGTAGAGACTGGGTACACTGGACGGACTCGCCGAGAACTCCCAGATGGTATTATACCTGACGTCAGATGGCAGTTCTCTGGTGACACTGGTACAGAGTAGTCTGTTGACCCGAGATCGTCATAGAGTCTTGTGTGGTTCCCACTGTGCATTGATTTCCATCTTACCACGTCCAAGAGGGAGTGCAAAATGGTGGTTTTTGGGTACAGTCCTGAGTCACATGGAGGCAATGAGCGATAGGAGGGGATTCGTCTCTCCCGGTATAGGGGGTTGATGTTGCGCTGTGTTCGATTGGCTATAACAGGAAATCCCTGGCCAGGGTTGCTGAGATTTACTGGTAAGTGTTACCAGTAGTTTCTCGAATTGTTATAGACCTCATATCAACACGACTTATCGAGCTATTGGGGTCTGACGTTTACCACCCCTAGGCGAGATATGCGACATATCAGACGATCAGACCGGACTGTACGGTAGTGTTACTGGTTGGATTCACTGGAGCGTGAGCGGGCTTGCTCGTCGATCTTCAGATCGCTCAATACCCGGGTGGCCGTTACGTTTAGCAGACCGCTTGCGGCTTGTGGATGTTTGATATGATCATCATCCGCTGCCGGCGTATTGACGAGTCTTTAGAGTCCTACACAGAGGTTTCCTGGCTCAAGCAAAACGAAATAGGAGCGCATATGAGATATGTGCGGGACCGAGAATAATGCGTATATGTGATACCGTATTTCATTCTCGCGATGATTGTATCGAATGGTTGTATGCGATATGACCTAGTTATCGAATCAAGGATTGATTCGATAAAACGATACATTGATATTAGTCGGTTATATGCGATATGACCGGGTCGTTAAATCAAGTGTTGATTTAATGATTTAATGTACAATTATATATTTGATATATTACTTTGCATTAACTAGTATCGGTTCACTTTAAATGGATATTCTCACTCGGATGTGCACATTGTATATGTGATATACTTTTGTGCACTTGATTGTATCATGTTTGATGATACATGTTTACTTGGTTAAGTGTAAAGAATTAAACCATGGTTAAACTTATGATTAGGGTTTTATTTCCTTTTCTCATTTATTTATCTATTTATTCATTTTGGAAAATAAATGGAAAAGAGAGAAGAATGGTGGCTTTTTTTGTTGTTTAGTGGAAGCTTCATGAAACCTTGACCCTAACCATTCATTTAACCTAAGTTAATTCTCTACACTTTACCATGGTTACCTTTATGATAAGAATGATTATTCTTTTCTTTTCTAATTAACTTATCATATAATTTTTCTTCTTCTTCTTCCTTGACTTCATGAAGAAAGCTTCACTTCATCAATGGTGATTGATGAATTAGAGTGAGAAATCCAATTCTAAAGTCTACCCACTTCCTATTTCTTCATCCTCTACCTATTGCCAAGTAGTAGAGTGTGTTTTCTTCACAAGTTTCTTGACTTGGTGAAGTTGGAGCTTGATCTAGCGATGCCTCGACGTAGATCATCTTCGGCATCGTCGTCGATGATCAAGCCCGTTCATTCTCCGATGAAGCCGACGCTAGAGCCCGGGGTTCGACTTGGACAGCGAGGAGACTTCGTTGCGGAGCCGTGGAGGTGGATATCTGGATCTACAAAGGTTGTAATTTCCAGATTCTAGTAGTTAAATGTTAACTAGTTTACTTTTCGCCTATATTTCTAGCAACGATCCGTTAACTAGGGTTTCTCGGCACCATAATTTTTAAAATTGGCATGGTTGATGCCTTGTGAGACCTCATTAGGATGCCTAGGATCCCTACATTCCTGTTATGGCCAGTCGAGCATAGCGCAACATCAACCCCCAATACCGGGAGAGACGAATCCCCTCCTATCGTTCATTGCCTCCATGTGAATCGGGACTGTACCCAAAAACCACCTGTTTGCACGACTCAGTAGAGCCGTGGTAGGGTGGAAATCAAAGCACAGTGGGAGACACACAAGACTCTATGACGATCTCGGGTCAACAGACTAAGCTGTACCAGTGTCACCAGAGAACTGCCATCTGACGTGAGGTATAATACCATCTGGGAGTTCTCGGCAAGTCCGTTCAGTGTACCCAGTCTCCACTGAGCACCCGCATACCATCTTCGATGTCAAACACCAATGGATATGGGATCATCCATCGCCCATCACATGGGTCGAGAAGGTATACGCTAGTCTACTCTGGAATATCGATGCCCCGTCTCGATATTCCCACGACTAGGAACAATGAAGGATGTACTCATTGACTACCCAGGCCCCACTAGTATGATCTGCATCATAGTCCTGGAAGTCGAGTACTCATCCTAAGGGCTTTATCAACATGTAATCAGAGAGACAGAAAGTATACATGTTAAGACAAAGAGCAACCAGACAGCGTACTATCATGTCGAGCAAGAAAGTCCTACCTATATATGTCCCAGCATCCACTACAATATACATCCAATGTACAGTAATGGCCTCTAGGGCATACATATAACTAACAGTTATATCACATATAACCGAACCGATAACAGATAACTTCCAGATTACAATACGGTATCACATACACGTATTTAATCAAGCCCACACACATATTGCATATATGTCCTACTTCGTTTCGCTTGAACCAGGAAACTTCTGTGTGGGACTCTAAAGACTCGTCAATACGCCAGCAGTAGGTGATGATCACATCAGTCACCTACAAGCCGTCAGCAGTACTAGCTGGACGTAACGGCTACCCGGGTATTGAGCGATATGAAGATCAACAAGCAAGCTCGTCCATACTCTCCATGAAGCCTATCAGTAACACTACCGTATAGTCCGGTCTCTTCGTCTGATATGTTGCATATCATGTCTAGGGGTGGTAAACGTCAGTCCCCAGTAACGTGATAAGTCATGCCGATGTCTGGCCTATAACGGTTCGAGAAACTACTGATAACTCTTATCAGTAAATCTCAGCAGCAGCCCTAGCCAGGGACTTCCAGTTATAGCCAATCGAGCATAGCGCAACATCAACCCCTAATACCGGGAGAGACGAAAACCCTCTTATCGCTCATTCCTCCATGTGACTCGGGACTGTACCTAAATTCCACCTGTTTGCATGATTCTTTTGAGCCATGGTAAAGAGGAAATCAAAGAACGGTGGGAGCCACATAAGACTCTATGACGATCTCGGGTCTACAGACTAACCTGTACCAGTGTCACCAGAGGACTGCTATCTGACGATAGGTATACTACCACATAGGAGTCCTCAGCGAGTCCTGTTCGGTATACCCATTCTCTAATGAGCACCTGTGTACAATCTTTGATGTCATACACCAATGGTTATGGGATCAACCATTGCCCTCTAAGGGATAAGAAACGTACACACTAGTCTACACTGGAACATCGACACCCTGGTCTCGATATTCCTACGACTACAAACTGATTAAAGGATGTATTTGTGGACCACCCTGGCCCCACTAGTAAGATCTCATCATAATCCTGGTAGTCAAGTACATATCCTAAGGGCTTTATTGACATGTGAGAGCAAGACAGTAAAGAATACCAGTCAACATGTTAAGATAAAGAGTAACCAGATAGCATACTATCATGTCGAGCAAGAAAGTCCTCTATATATATATATGTCCAAGCATCCACTATAATATACATCACATGTACAATAATGGCCTCTAGGGCATAGATATAACTAACAATCTTCCACTTGCACTAAGGCCATGTGTTGTAGTATCTCATACCTAACATCCCAAAAAGTCTCTCAAATTGTATCTGGGGGAGGGCCTTTGTGAGTGGATCCACTACGTTGTTCTTCGTGTCAACTCTCCTGATCTCGATCTCCCGGCGATCTATTATCTCCCTGATCAGGTGATACCGCCTCAGAATATGTCTGGATCTCTGATGGGACCTGAGTTCCTTAGCCAAAACCACAGCTCCATTGTTATCACAATACACAGGTATTGGATACTCAATGGATGGAACCACACCAAGCTCAGCAATGAACTTCTTCATCCAGACAGCTTCTTTGGCAGCATCGTTAGCAGCGATATATTCAGCCTCCATCGTCGAGTCTGCTACGGTGTCTTGCTTAGAACTCTTCCAACACACCGCCCCTCTGTTAAGGGTAAAGACAAATCCCGAGACTGACTTACTGTCGTCCTTATCACTCTGAAAGCTCGAATCGGTAAAGGACTACACCTGGAGTTCACCGTTACTATACACCAAGAACATTTCTTTAGTCCTTCTCATGTACTTAAGAATGTTCTTCACAGATGTCTGGTATTTATTCCCAGGATCTGATTGATACCTGCTCACTACACCTAGTGAGTAAGCTACATCCGGTTTGGTACATAACATCAGATAAATGATAGAGCCTACTGCTGAAGCATAGGGTATCCCTTGCATGCGAGCCCTCTCCAAATCAGTCTTGGGAGACATCTCTTTGGAGAGAGTGATTCCTGAATAAGCGGGTACATAACCTCGCTTGGAATCTTCCATACTAAACCTCTTTAGTATGGTGTCTATGTACCTAGATTGGGACAATCCCAACATCCGTTTAGATCTATCTCTATAAATCTTTATCCCCAGAATATAGGAGGTGTTGGAGATAGTGCCCTCATAATCAATTATTGGATCGCAGGTACGTGATTGCAATGATTGCGGAGGACCTATACCGGTAGGACAGTCTTACTCGAGATGATAGTATGCTATCTGGTTTGCCTTTATCAGTCGTGTACATGTTCAGGTGACTGATTACATGTTACACTTTGATAGAGCCCTTAGGATCTTGCTTTACTACCAACTGTATGACGGCGATCATATACATGAGAGTTGGGTAGTTTATATGCATATCCTTAATTGTGGTCCCTAGTCGTGGGAGTTTCGAGACAAGGCATCGATACTCCGGAGTAGACTAGTGTATACAGTCGAGACCCCGACGAGGGGCGGTGGCCGGTCTCACAAGCCACTGGTGTCAGTTGGATCACCTAAGATGTATACAGGTGCTCATTGGGTTATGAGTACACCGGACAGGACTCGCCGGGAACCTGCTAGTTGGTATTATACATATCGTCAGATAGCAGTTCCCTGGTGACATGTGTACAGGTTAGTTCATCGACCTGAGGTCATCATTTGTCTCGTGTGAGTTCCCACTGTGCTTTGATTTCTACCCTACCACGGCTCAAAGGAGTCGTGCAAACAGGTAGTTTTTGGGTACAGTCCCAAGCCACATGGAGGCACATGAGCGGATCGGCAGGGGATTCGTCTCTCCCTGTATTGGGGGCGAGATCATGCTGTGTCTAGGAGAGCCATTACACAAAGCCTACGGCCGTGGCAGGAGATTTACTAGTAGGTACTCCAGTAGTATCTCAGGGTGTTATTAGGCTACACTCCGACACGACTTATACTGCTATTGGGGATCTGACGTTACTAGCCCCCTAGGCAGATATGCGATACTCATAGACGAACAGACCGGACTGTATAAACATTGTCACTGTTAGGCTCAGTAGGGTTTCCGGGTGAGTTCGCTCATCGGCCTCCCTTGAGGTCAGTCCATGGGCAGCCGTTACGCATAGCTAGTGCCGCTGACGGTTTGTAGTTAAACCCACTGCCAGGGTACTGACGAGTCATTAGAGTCCCCCACAGACAGTTTCCCAAGTTCGGGCGAAACGTTGTAGAGGCCGTATGGTTTTATGACAGGGTTCGGAAAATGCACGTGCGTTTACGCACGTGTCAGATTTCGGGCAGATGAGACTGGTCGGCTTTGGTTTAAGCCGGATCCGAGTATTATATTGAGTAGATATAATATCTTTGTCTCGGTTGCATTTGTATTCGGTCGTAATACAAATGCGGGTATATTTATACAGTTACGGGGTTATCCTGAAATTCATTTCGGGATCACTTTTGGAAGTTGCCAGTTTCCAGTTTTCTATCAGCCGTCTTTTAACATTCGGTTAAAGATGGATTTATCTTTTCTTTGGAAGAGTGTGGATGCTTCTAGAAGGTTCTAGAAGAGGTGAGGTGTCATTGTTTCATTGGTTGCTTTCTTTGTGTTCACACTGTGTGTTCACACTAGATATTTATTTGTGTTCACACTAGATATTTATTTGTGTTCACACTCTTGTGGTCACTCTCCTCTCTCCTACACTCACCCCCCATCCATATATATGGCCGGCCCCCTCCTCTCTCTCTCTCACTTGTTGTTTCATTTTGGAAAAAAGATTATGATAGCTTTGGGGTGTATGGAAATATCATTGCTCATTTCTTTCCATCACCCGGACCAATCGGCAACTTCATTAACCGTTCGTCCATAGCTTTGGACGGAACGAGACAAAGTCTTCTACTCATTCTCTACATCAATCTTGGTCGTCTCTTTTAGCAAACTTGACGACCGAGTTGCCTCGAGTCAGAGGCGGGAGCCCGTTTAAAGAATCGTTGACGTGGTGCCACCTGGACGAGGAGATCGGAGATCGACGAGATCGGAGCAGCCGCAACGGAGCGTGGGATGATGGTTAAAGAACGAAGGACTCGGATCGTTCGGTATAACCTTTCTACACTCTTTACAGTTTGTTAGTTTAGCAATAATGGCAGATCCGGGTTATAGTATACGATAGCGCCAGTTAAAAGATTTTGTTCCGCATTTGGCGTCTGTAGACGGCCGGGGCGCTACCGTAGACTTACAGTGGTATCAGAGCCTCACCATTTTGCTATACTAACTTGTGCTAACGCGTTTAAAACATCGATCGAACCGGATATCGAAAAACACAATTTTCAAGCTTCACAGTTTCTGTCGATTTTAAATGATGTCCTAAAATTATTCTGCATATCTCAGAAAACTGTGCAGGGTTTTATAAGAACACCGTACAAATTTGGGCACATGAATCGACAAGACTGCCGCGGAATCGCGGCCAAACCCATGGTTTGGCCGCGCATCCGCGGCCGTTCTGAGTGATCATGCCCCCAAACTTGCACAGTGTATTCTTCTCTGGAAATTGGGGGTTTTTGTACATATCTTTTGGGCCCAGATTTTGTTACTGTTCACCAGTTGTTCGTGGGGCCCACTTCGTGATATTTAGTCGATCGAAATTTAAACATGTTAGTTTACAGTGCTTACATTATATCTCCGACCGGGAATATCATTTGATCGGTAAACCGCGTCTGATTGCTATAGTTCTTTTAGACGGGTTTGCGAACGTGACATTCGCGTTGATGTTCTGTGTTGTGCTGTGATGTTGCGGATTTGTCATGGTGGATAGCAATGTGCAATGATAGTGCAGTTTGGATTTATTTGTACATTTGATATTGCGGGGCGAGCGTCCAACATGTGGACTGCCGTCACTGCCTGTTGTACAATATTCTTTTGGGGCACGACCAGGTTGCGGTCGATGTACCTGTTGTACTATTATTTATTACTGTACTAGGTTTTGCCCCGCGACGGAGTGCACGGATAGCCGGGTTCTGGAGGGCAACGGGTCCGCATCTCATGGCTTTGAGAGGCAGAGGGGCCTCACTCTAGAATTGGCAGACTATTCGCCGCACTCATAGGGGGTACAGGTTGACCCAAGGAGGGGTGCCCAAGATTATCGGATTCCGTGAAGTGCTGGGTGGTCCATTCACTTTGCTGTAGGGGGCTGTCTCGCTTCAGGTTTTGGCGGGTAACTTGCCGCACCCGTAGGGGTCAAGGTTTCATTCCACAGGCTATCCACACGACAGGGGAACGTCGGGTTTCAGCAGCGGCTCTGTGAAACCCGGGGATCCCAGATTATCTGTATTGTTCTGTGATGCTTATTACTTTTCTGTAGTGTTCCATATTATCACGCCTGGAGCGATTATTGTATATTGGTTTATATACTATTAGATGTTGTATATGTTTTACACCCGCGCTAGTCCAGTCCCCGCTCTGTCGTTAGTTAAGTAACCTAACGGGTGATGACGGGACCCGGTGACGAATACGGATGGCATATACGTACATTTTATTTTCGTTCTTTTCTGGTGTGATTGAATGATGGGACTGCGTTGATTTTGATCAATGCAAAGGAAAGCAAACCTATTTGGCAGTTGTTGGAACAAATTTAAAAAATGTTATTGCAAAGACGTTACCTTTTGTTATGCATAGCGGTATTCAGTGGAATATCCTGCACCTCATTCGACGGGGTAAGGGCCGATATCCCTTCACCGGGACTGACCCCTTGGGCAGAAGTTTGCGTCAGGGTAATAACTTCACTATAGTCGATTACATGTTGCTTTGCACCGCGGTATTCAGTGGAATATCCTGCACCTCATTCCACGAGGAAAGAGCCGAGATCCCTTCACCGGGAGTGTCCTCTTTAGCAAAAGGTTTTCGCCACTATATTTAAAAAAAAAAAAAAAGCTATCAGGTTCCTTCAGCAATATCAAGTTCACTACGTTAAAGGTTTTTCGCCAAAAACCAGCCGTAGCCCTCCGTCACTTCTTTTGGGTATTCAGTAGTATTCAAGCTATGTATTTTGACCAACGCCAAGGCATAGTGTTTGGTAGCTGCTGGGTATTCAATTGTTGCATAGATAGATGAGTTGGTTTGGGACAGTCGTTCTGCCATTTTGGCCAACGTCAAGGGCATGTGCGGGTGGGTTCAAATTGACAAGATAGTGACGGGTAGAACTTGGCATGTGACTTATGATATTTTGACCAATGCCAAGGTCATAAGAGCATGGGGCAAAAATCATATCGGGAGTTTCTAAAGAAACTGAAACTTGCCAAGTATGCGCATACCTTCTGGAGTATGAGTAACATGGATGCATTCCATCACGTTATCATGCGATGAGAGTTGGATCCCGATTCCCACTGATGAGTTGGTTTACTCTTCGGGTGATCCCGATTGATTCTTCTTTCTGGTTTGGAGGAGAATTTGACAGGACAGTGGGAGGTTTCCGGATTAGATAAAGTGATAACCATTCTGATCTAGGTTAGAGTGCACGCAGAGTGTTTCTTTTCTCTCTCTCTTTAGCAGCGACCTTTGACCGACCCTAGACTATGACTCAGTGACCAAGTTGACCGAACCTTCTTAAAATACTGGCTTTTGGATTGTCCGAGTTGCATAAGTCATTGCCACTCCTTCTTTTACCCTTTGCATTTCTCAGAACACCCGTATTACTACGGATATCCACTTCCATTGGATAGATCCATCGTATGGTAATATACGAACTCGAAGGGACTTCTTCGAGGATGGATCCAGGTTCAGGAGAAATAGAATTGGTTTATTCAGTTGTCTTTTATTATCACCTTCTCTCAGGTTGCGAGGGCTCCTTGGTTTAGGAGAGTACACCTATTACGCTTATTAGATAGTCTTATTCCAAACCATAGGCTGGTGCCGAAAGGTAGGGAATGAAGAAAACCAATTAGCCTAAGTAGGGTGTACAGAAGGTAATATGTAAAGACAAAATAAAGGGATTAGAAAGAGGGCAAAGTAAATTGCGACTGCTATCATTTACGACCAAACCGCGTACTTCATCGCCACTCCTATTTCACTTTTAAAAGAATAAGGTATTATTCAGTTGTCTTTTATCATCACCTTCTCTCAAGATGCGAGTACTCCTTGGTTTAGGAGGGTACACCTATTATGCTTATTGGATAGTCTTCTTCCAAACCATAGGCTGGTGCCGAACGGTAGGGAAGGAAGAAAACCATTTAGCCTAACGATAGTGTACAGAAGGTAACGACTAAAGACAAATAAAGGGATTTGGAGAGATGGCAATAAAATATACGGTTGAAGTCATGAATTGGATTGTGGAAGAGGCATTACTAGGAATACCAGGATACCCCTACGAAACATTTTCATGTTTCAGTGCATTGTTAAACGAAAACTATTTTCCCGATTAGATACTTACTCCAAGGGTATGTATTTACCAGGTTTCATTCTCATATCTGTATGGTTTTACAGATGATGAGTGGGAGTAAGTTATTGGGAATTAGGTGATTATCCTCATTATATCGGAATTCGTTGTAATTGGTGATATTTGAGGAAATCGCCAGGGTACAGTTTTCAACCTACGAAGCATAGGTTTTGAGTTATTCAACTCAGCGGACTTATACAAAGTACTGTATGTTGTCCAGTGTCCATCAGGACAAAGGGGTAGGTCCTCGTACTTTGTTCTATTTACTTATGACTTCTCTAGTTTTTTAGACAAGTGTTTCGTAGAAATACAAGGTCTAAGTTTTGAGAAGTTGTGGGTATAAGAATAAAGTAGAGAACCAGATGTCACAAATATCGGGATTCTTCAAAGAGATAGAAGATGTAGATTCTTGTGATTGGTATTCAGATGATAGTAATGATTTTGAAAAACTTGTTTCTCTTTCAGGTTACTCATAATTGGAAGGATTCCTAAGTTGAGTAATACTGATCAGCCTCTCTCCATTAAGATGATATGCACTGAAGACAGCTGCATGATTGAATATGGTTCCAATTAAATAAGTGCCAAAGTTTCTATATTGGATATAGAATAGTTCGTACCTTAAAAGATGTTAAGGTACGGGGAGTTGTCCAGCTTATGCTTAAAACCAGACACTGGATAACTCAGGGCACGTTTCTGTAATGGCTGTTTGTGGGTTGACCTTGGCTATGACGAGGGTTGATATTCTACCATTTGGAAGATCAATAGTGATATTGTTCTTGACTCGCCACAGTTTTAGTAAAATGGATTTTTTCAGAAAACAGTAGTGGGAGTATGGTAGAACTGGAAGTGATTCCAGAACCGCGAACGATTACGGAAAATTTAATAGGACCTATATATTCAATCAGGTTTGACATTCTATTAGCCACTCCGCAGATATGGTGGGTAACCTCAGACACCCGAGAGATACTTCGGTAGCCTCAAGGACGGTGACAGGGAGGTTCTTATCTACCCAGACTTGACACTACTGTTGTTCCAGACTATGAGACCAGGCAGGAGGATAAGTATAGCGTCGTTCTAAACTAGCTTTAGAAGTGCACGTGTATATTATTCTGCCAGAGGGTTGTCATAGTCAGTGGGAGCAGCGGAAGCATAGTGGGCAAGTAGCTTATGTCTATTTATAGACTAGAGCAGTTATAGCGGAGAAAGATCATCTAATTTTGATGTGACAATCATGGGTTTGACTTCATCAGAATAGGGGATGGATCTGTTAAGAAGGTAGTAGGGTGTGATGTCATGGTATCTGGATGACATACACAGAGTAGGAAGTAAAATTCCTATACTACGATCGGTTGTACTGTGGTCGTCACACAGTTGTTTCTCCAGACAGGATATGGATATAATATTTGACATTCTGGTTTCTAGATCTATGGTTTTAGATCTAAATTTGGGTAGTTTCCCAATGTGGGTACTTTGACAGATATTCTAATGGTTTTTAGAATAGTTGACTCCTAGCATGGTGGTGTACCTGCAGGTGATGGAGTCACCCTCTCTAAAGGTGTCGTATAGACTAAAGGGGAGAGGGCTGTGCATGATTGGCAGATCACTTGCTTAGGCAATTGAGTCAATCGTGAGGTGTCAAGTACCACACCAGATGTTGTTTTTGCACTAGATGCGATAAGTTTGTATTAATCCAATCCTGGAGAGACATAAGGAAGCAATTTTAGAACATAAGTGGATGTTCTACGGATTTGATGACGGCAGCCTCCTTCGGGAGACGATTATCATTCCAGGCTTCAAAGGTGACGTGGATGACAGAGTGATTGTCAGAGTTTTAGTTTTCCCTCTGACGAGGGACAGTATTATGGACAGGTGGTCCAAGAGGATACTGTAGGTGGCATGGTGCCGGATACTGATTAGGTTCAGTGATCGATACAGTCTAAGAAGTTTGGATTTGGAGTTCATTTATGAACTAGGTCCCATCAGATATCCAGACATATTCTAAGACAGGTATTACTCGATTCGGGAGATAGTTTTCTCCGCGAACTTGAGATTTAGAGAGATATAGAAAGAAACATCTAGGCGGATCCACTCACTGAGGCTATTTCTCGAACACAATAGTTTTACAAACGGGCTTTGTGAAACTAATTAGTAGAGGAGTTGGATGTTCGGTTTCATACGGGCTGTGAGTAGTCGACATCACAATAATTAGCCTTGAGTGCAAGTGGGAGATTGTTGGAGATAGTGCCCTTATAGTCAATTATTGGATCGCAGGTACGTGATTGCAATGATTGCGGAGGACCTATACCGGTAGGACAGTCTTTCTCGAGATGATAGTATGCTATCTGGTTTGCCTTTATCAGTCGTGTACATGTTCAGGTGACTGATTACATGTTACACTTTGATAGAGCCCTTAGGATCTTGCTTTACTACCAACTGTATGACGGCGATCATATACGTGAGAGTTGGGTAGTTTATATGCATATCCTTAATTGTGGTCTCTAGTCGTGGGAGTTTCGAGACAGGGCATCGATACTCCGGAGTAGACTAGTGTATACAGTCGAGACCCCGACGAGGGCGGTGGCCGGTCTCACAAGCCACTGGTGTCAGTTGGATCACCTAAGATGTATACAGGTGCTCATTGGGTTATGAGTACACCGGACAGAACTCGCCGGGAACCTGCTAGTTGGTATTATACATATCGTCAGATAGCAGTTCCCTGGTGACATGTGTACAGGTTAGTTCATCGACCTGAGGTCGTCATTTGTCTCGTGTGAGTTCCCACTGTGCTTTGATTTCTACCCTACCACGGCTCAAAGGAGTCGTGCAAACAGGTAGTTTTTGGGTACAGTCCCGAGCCACATGGAGGCACATGAGTGGATCGGCAGGGGATTCGTCTCTCCCTGTATTGGGGGCGAGATCGTGCTGTGTCTAGGAGAGCCATTACACAAAGCCCACGGCCGTGGCAGGAGATTTACTGGTAGGTACTCCAGTAGTATCTCAGGGTGTTATTGGGCTACACTCCGACATGACTTATACTGCTATTGGGGGTCTGACGTTACTAGCCCCTAGGCAGATATGCGATACTCATAGACGAACAGACCGGACTGTATATACATTGTCACTGTTAGGCTCAGTAGGGTTTCCGGGTTAGTTCGCTCATCGGCCTCCCTTGAGGTCAGTCCATGGGCAGCCGTTACACATAGCTAGTGCCGCTGACGGTTTGTGGTTAAACCCACTGCCAGGGTACTGACGAGTCATTAGAGTCCCCCACAGACAGTTTCCCAAGTTCGGACGAAACGTTGTAGAGGCTGTTTGGTTTTATGCCAGGGTTCGGAAAATGCACGTGCGTTTACGCACGTGTCAGATTTCGGGCAGATGATACTGGTCGGCTTTGGTTTAAGCCGGATCCGAGTATTATATTGAGTAGATATAATATCTTTGTCTCGGTTGCATTTGTATTCGGTCGTAATACAAATGCGGGTATATTTATACAGTTACGGGGTTATCCTGAAATTCATTTCGGGATCACTTTTGGAAGTTGCCAGTTTCCAGTTTTCTATCAGCCGTCTTTTAACGTTCGGTTAAAGATGGATTTATCTTTTCTTTGGAAGAGTGTGGATGTTTCTAGAAGGTTCTAGAAGAGGTGAGGTGTCATTGTTTCATTGGTTGCTTTCTTTGTGTTCACACTGTGTGTTCACACTAGATATTTATTTGTGTTCACACTAGATATTTATTTGTGTTCACACTCTTGTGGTCACTCTCCTCTCTCCTACACTCACCCCCCATCCCTATATATGGCCGGCCCCCTCCTCTCTCTCTCTCACTTGTTGTTTCATTTTGGAAAAAAGATTATGATAGCTTTGGGGTGTATGGAAATATCATTGCTCATTTCTTTCCATCACCCGGACCAATCGGCAACTTCATTAACCGTTCGTCCATAGCTTTGGACGGAACGAGACAAAGTCTTCTACTCATTCTCTACATCAATCTTGGTCATCTCTTTTAGCAAACTTGACGACCGAGTTGCCTCGAGTCAGAGGCGGGAGCCCGTTTAAAGAATCGTTGACGTGGTGCCACCTGGACGAGGAGATCGGAGATCGACGAGATCGGAGCAGCCGCAACGGAGCGTGGGATGATGGTTAAAGAACGAAGGACTCGGATCGTTCGGTATAACCTTTCTACACTCTTTACAGTTTGTTAGTTTAGCAATAATGGCAGATCCGGGTTATAGTATACGATAGCGCCAGTTAAAAGATTTTGTTCCGCATTTGGCGTCTGTAGACGGCCGGGGCGCTACCGTAGACTTACAGGAGGCATCACCAAGATCTTTCATGGAGTACTTGAGTGACAAGAAGAGCTTGACCGAGTGTAGCATAGGAACATCGTTTCCTATCAAGAGTATGCCATCCACGTACAATACGAGCAATACCACTTTACTCTCTACAGCCTTCATATATATACATGGTTCATCTATATTTTTTGTTGGATATATGTATGCCCTAGAGGCCATTATGTGATAGTGATTGTATCTATACATGTATATATATTCAGTATGCATTCTTGCTCGACATGATAATATGCTATCTGGTTCTTCTTTATCTGACATGTTGATTTGATCATGCTTATTATTCACTCATACATGCTGATAAAGCCCTGAGGATATTGGCTAGACTACTCTGATTATGATGGAGATCATACTAGTGGGACATCTGTAGTCTGTAAGCATATCCTGGAAAGTCCCTAGTCGAAGGTATATCGAGACGGGGCATTGATATACCAGAGTAGACTAGCGTATATGATACTAGACCCATACGATGGGCAATGGATGTTCCCACATTCATCGATGTTTGACATCAAGATCATAAACGGGTGCTCAGTGCTGACTGGGTACACTGGACGGACTCACCGAGAACTCCTATATGGAATTATATCTATTGTCGGATAGCAGTTCTCAGGTGACACTCGTACAGGTTAGTCTGTAGACCCGAGATCGTCATAGAGTCTTGTGTGTTCTCCCACTGTACTTTGATTGCCACCCTACCACGGCTCTACCGAGTCGTGCAAACAGGTGGCCGTTGGGTACAGTCCCGAGACACACGAAGGCAATGAGCAATAGGAGGGGTTTCGTCTCTCCCGGTATTGGGAGTTGATGCTGTACTGTGCCCGACTGGTTATATCAGTAAGTCCCTGGCCAGGGCTGCTGAGATTTGCTGATAAGTGTTATCAGTAGTTTCTCGATCTGTTATAGACCATTCACCGGCACGACTTGTTGTGTTATTAGGGTCGACATGACCATCCCTAGGCTCAATATGCAGCATATCTGATGAACAGACCGGACTGTACGGTAGTGTTGCCGGATGGCTCGACAGGAGCTGTAGCAGGTTCGCTTGTTTTCTTCTGATCGCTCAATACCCGGGTGGCCGTTACGTTTAGCTGACCGCTTGCGGTTTGGGGGTATCTGATATGATCATCACCCTCTGCCGACGTATTGACGAGTCTTAGAGTCCCACAAAGGAGTTACCCAGTCCAGGCGAAACGTTGTGGTGTGCGTATGCGATATGCGCATGCACCCGATTAAAATGTGCGTATATGATACCGAACATTGATCGGGTGGCCTGCTTTTGGTGGGGTCGTATGAGATATGACCGGATTGATAAATTAAGTGTTGATTTATCATCTAACCATTAGTTTTCTCACTTGAAACCTTTCTAGGGTTTGATGGATGTATGCATGCATGCATGTGTTTCTTTCTTTCATTCTAGTTTCATGCACATGTGGATGTGCATACATGCATACATGCATACACCCATCCATCATGGTTGTTAGCATATGGAAATGGTGGCAATGTAAGACTCACACCATGGATTAAATAATGGATTATTATTTAATTTTGGTTTTAAAACAAAATGAAAAGAAAAGGATAATCATTCTAGCTTCTATATTCTTCTTCTAACCTAACCAAGCTCAACTACTACTAACCTAGGGTTATCCTTCTCTTTATCATTTAAAATCCAAGTTAAATTAACTCTCCATCATTTTAATCATGGTTGAATGCAAGAAGGAAATAAATATATATAGTGATATATTTCATTTTCTTTTTCAACTAAGGGTTATTTTTCACCTCTTGTTAAAAATAGCCACCATCTTCATCCTCCTTCACCTTTTTCCTCTCTAGTTTTTCCTAGTGAGTTAAACACAATTAAAGAAAGGTTTTCGAAGTGAGATCCTTAGCCACAACATCATTCTACTCAAGTCTAGCCAACTTGATTAGAGTGTTCTCTTTGCTTTTCCAAAGTTGCAAGCTTGGACGGGAAACTTCGGGTCGATCGTCGTGGACGAAAGAGGACTACAAGTGGACCTTCTTCCAATACCCTAGAGATTAAGGAGTCAAGCAAAAGGGGAGCTACAAAGATTGTAGCCTTCAAACCCTAATTTTTATTAGCTTATAGTTTCGTAACCCTAATTTTCTAGGATCGATTCCTTTGCATGTTTGTTTAGCACCTTAAAAATACATACTTTGAGACATGTGATACTTCAAAACTCTTCATAGGGTGCTAGGCAAACCTTACATTGGTATCAAAGCCGACCTAGAACATTAGGCGACCCTTTTGCGAAGTCAAAACTCCAATCGAACTGAAATACGGTTTTTTAGGGTGCTCTCTGGAAATTTTCTAAAAATTGACATTTTTCAAAATTAAAAATATGTAAAAAATACGGTAGGAAAAATTAAGGATTACGGTACAAAAATTATTCCATGAACAGTGATTGTTGCCGCGGAAACGTGGCCTAAGCTTGCTTAGACCGCGGTTCCGCGGCTGTATGTATTAATTGTTGGATAATATTTTTACAGTAATTCATTAATCTGCTTGTATATTTTTTTGGATATTTTTAATCTGTATTTAGTTTTGAAAAATTCTAGAGATGATTTTGGACCCGTCGATTCGATCGGAATTTTGTTTTCGTGGCTTTTCCGGGTAAATTAGAAAGTATTGAAGTGTTTGAACGAATATCATTTGCTCACTATTCACGGGGTTTAAATACTTTGGAAATACGTGCAAGTCTTTTTGTGGTGGTCCCTCTAGAAGACAACAAACCTTAACTCGATTATGTGACCGTCTTGAACTGCCCTTTGAACCTTAGGGTTTGGGGCAGTACGGTGTGCCACATGTGAGGCGTTGGCTTGACCCTTCTACGGCTGGACCGCTACTACTGTGTCACACTCCAGGTGTTTGAACTCTGCTCAAGTGTTGGGCTTTAGTGAATCCTGGGTATTTGATCGTTCGTTCGAAAACTTCGATACTGTCTGTTTATCCAGAATGTGATGCAATGTGTGGAATTCATATTACTAGACATGAAATACGGAATATGTGATATTTTGCATTTGCGATGTCTAAAGAGAATGTGGATTCCAGATATTGCAGTTTTACACTTTCTTTTCTATGACCGTAAGTGTAGTATGTAGTGATATTGCCGATTGTCGTTGCTATACGTCGACGACAATCGGTGTATGCATACTTACTTACGTTGATGATATGAGATATTATGTGTTGCTGAGATATGATGTGCAGAATTGTCGCGATCGAATAGCCGGGGGGTTTTATGTGAGATGAGAGTTTTATATTTTCATTCATGTAAATTCAAATGTAATGTAATATTCTTTTATTTGGGGCACTTCCGGGTTGAGGTTGTGTCACCAGTGTTGTATATTATTTACTTTTCCGCATTAGGATGGACCCAAGGAGGGGAGCACAGGTGACCGGGTTCTGGGGTTCAGTGGGAGGCCATCTCGAGGAGTCGAGACCGGGTCTCCTAAACTCCAGAATTGGCAGGGTCACTTGCCGCTCTCGTAGGGGTCCAGGGCGTGGGCTTCGCTATTCATCGCGACTGTGGAATCCATATTTTCTATTCTGGCTAAATACTAAGTACGGACGTCCTAATATATCCCACGTTATATCTATATTTCTGCTGCCTGTGTTCTGTGATATCTGAGACGAATGACATTTTATATATATGATATATAGTAGACGTTGCTTATGTTTTACACCCGCGCTAGTCCCGTCCCGGTATGCCGTTAGTTAAGTAACCTAACGGTGCATAACGGAACATTGCGGCGAATGCGGATGGCATAAGCGTACGTGTTATTTTCGTTTCTTTTCTGTGATTGGCTTAAGGACTTAAATGATGGGATTACATTAATGTGATTAATGTAAAGAAAATAAACCTAAAAAGATGTTGTAGAATCGGATTTGAAAACTACTCGGCTATTTATGAAAAAGCTATATTTCAAAACTGCGGAGCTTAAGCCACTCCTTTTGGAAACCATTTGATTCTACAACGATATCAAGTTCAAAGCGTTAAAGATTTTCTTAAAAATCATCCGCAACCCTCCGTCATTTTAGGAAGTAGAGTACTTAGTATTCGTGCTACGTTTGTTGACTATAGTTAAGGCGTAGTGTACGGTAGCTAAGTGATGTCTTCCTACATTGCATATGATGCAGATTAATTAGGACATTCTTATGACTTTGTTGACCTTAGTTAAGGGTCATATGAGTGGGTCTAATTAATCAAGAAATGACGGGTAGAACTTGACTGGTACTTATGATTTGTTGACCTTAGTTAAGGTCATAAGTGCCAGGGGTAAAAACCATATCGGGAATTTCAATAGTTGAAATTTGCAATGAGATTGCATACCTTCCATGTGATGGTTGGATCCCGATCCCACTGTGGACAATAGTTGCTCCTAGGAGAGTTTTGCAGTTTACAATTAGCTAACTCATTAGGTGTCTAGAAAGGTGTTAACGGGGCTCCGCCTCTGGGAAAACGAGGTTTACTCTAATTAGGTCCGTGCGAAAGCACGGGGAACCTCCCTCAAGTACCGACACTGGCCTCGCTGAACGGTTAGCGAAGTTGTAGACTGTAATTAATCCTGGCTAGTTTTTCTTTTTAAGGTTTGAAAGAAAGACTCGATAAAAGCAGTGGGAAACATCGATTAGACAAGATAATAACCAATCTGATCTATGCAAGAGCTTTCGCTGAGTGTATTCTTTTCTCTCTCTTAATGGCAGATACCCATGACTAGACTCAAGCTTTTACTAGATAAAAACAAACTGAATGGGACTAACTATAAAGACTGGCTGAGAAATCTGAAAATCGCCTTGACTTATGATAAAGTATCATATGTCCTCACGGCTTCAGCCCCGCCCGTCCCTGATCCAAAATCCTCAGTTGCGGACATTAAAGTCCGCAAGACATGGGACGCTGACTGTGCCACGGCCACATGCCTTGCGCTTGCATCGATGGATAACACACATCAAAAACAACATGAGGACATGGACATTCACGGTATATTGCTCCATACAAAGGAGTTGTATGGGGAGCAATCCCGCGTATTACGATATGAAGCATCAAAGAAATTGTTTCAGATGCGAATGGCCCCTGGCACACCAGTAGGAGACCATGTTCTAAAGATGATAGCTCTTATAGAAGAGCTTGAGGACCTTGGATGGACGATGGACAATGAACAATATATAGATATTATTCTGCAGTCCCTCCCCTCCACCTTTGCTCAGTTCATAGTGAACTTCAACATGCATGGCATGGAGAAGGACCTCCCTGAACTCCTTAATATGTTAAGGAGTGCAGAGAGCACTATGAAGTTAGCAAAAACTCCCGTTATGACTATTGGACAGTCTTCTTCTTCTCGCCCGAAAGCCAAGTCCAAGGGAAAGAAAAAGAAGAAACCCACTAATCCTAAAGGCGGAGTTAAAAAGGTGAAGGGAAAGGGAAAGTCCAAGGCTGGAGACTCAGGGAAGGGCGAATGTTTTCACTGCCACAAGACAGGACATTGGAAGCGCAATTGCACGGAGTACTTAAGTCTAAAAAAGAAGCATGGTGATGCTTCTGCTTCAGGTGCGTTTGTGACTGAAAACTGTTTTTCTATAAACTCTGCTTCCTGGGTATTGGATACCGGTTCAGGTTCTCACATTTGCAATTCTATGCAGGGGCTGAGAAATAGCAAGGTTTTGAGGACAGGTGACCATACTCTCCGCGTTGGAATTGGTTCCAATGTACATACAGTCGCAGTGGGAGAGTATCATTTAGGGTTGCCATCTGGATGTATTTTGGTTTTAAATCCATGTTATTTTGTACCAAGTATGCTATGTAATATAATATCCGTTTCTTTGTTGGACAATGAAGGGTATAATTTTGTATTGCAGAACAATGTTATGAACATTAACCTGAATCAAATGTTGGTTGGGTATGGTACGCTTAACAACGGAATATATGTCCTAAATCAATACACAGTTGTATACAACACACTAATAAAAGAAAACTTTCAGAATTAAATGAAGCTTTTCTTTGGCACTGTAGACTTGGTCATATTAACGAAACAAGACTAAACAAGTTACACAAAGATGGATATTTAAATTCTTTTGAATATAAATCTTATGCGACTTGCCAGTCTTGTATCAAGGGTAAAATGACCAAAACTCCGTTTACCGGACACGGAGAAAGAGCTACTCAGCTCCTGGGCCTCATACATAGTGATGTATGTGGGCCTATGTCTACACAGGCTAAAGCCGGTTTTTCATACTTCATTACATTCACTGACGATTTCTCAAGATTCGGTCATGTATTTTTATTAAAACACAAGTCCGAAGCTTTCGAGAAATTCATTGAATATAAACAAGAAGTAGAAAAACAAACCGGCTTGAGTATCAAGATGCTTCGATCAGATCGAGGTGGTGAGTATCTCAGTACAGAATTTGCAAACTTCCTAAAAGAGAATGGAATTCTCTCTCAGCTCACTCCTCCTTACACACCACAGCACAACGGTGTGTCAGAACGAAGGAATAGGACCCTATTAGATATGGTCCGGTCCATGATGAGTGACGCTGAGTTACCCGTCTCGTTTTGGAGGCATGCATTGGAGACTGCAGCATTTCTGCTAAACAGGTTTCCAACCAAAACCGTGTCCACCACACCATATGAGATATGGCATGGGAAGAGACCATCTCTTAAGAGAATTAAGATTTGGGGTTGCCCGGCCTATGTCAAAAAGCAGAATCCGGACAAACTCGAGACACGGTCAGTCATGTGTAACTTTGTAGGATATCCAAAGAATTCTTATGGATATCTATTCTACCACAAAGAGAGACAAAAAGTGTTCGTTTCTCAGTATGCCACATTCTTAGAAAAAGAGTTTTTCACAGATAAAGATGATGGCAAGGTGGTAGATCTAGAAGAAGTTCTAGAGACACAAACTACAAATGACGATTTGGTTGAACTGGCTGTTGCAGCAGAAACTGAAGAACCTCGGCCACTCCGTAGGTCTGGTAGGACTTCTCGCCCACCGGAGAGGTACTACGATTTCCTCATTGATGGTAACGGAGAAGATTGCATCATGGATGATGATGATCCTACCAGTTTTCAGCAAGCTATCACGAGTAAAGACTCTGTGAAGTGGCTGGATACCATGAGATCTGAAATGGAGTCTATGAACACCAACAAAGTGTGGACTTTGGACGTTATACCCCCTGGGGTAAAACCAGTGGGGTGCAAATGGATCTTTAAAAGAAAGATTGGTGTAGATGGGCAGGTGGAGACCTATAAGGCAAGACTTGTGGCGAAGGGTTTTCGTCAAAGACCAGGTTTGGACTATGACGAAACTTTTTCTCCCGTAGCCATGCTTAAATCCATTCGGATCCTACTTGCTATTGCTGCTCACTACGACTATGAAATCTAGCAAATGGACGTTAAAACCGCATTTCTGAATGGAAATTTAGAAGAATGCGTTTATATGGATCAGCCAGAGGGCTTCATTGACAGTGGGAGCAGCGAGAAAGCATGTAAATTGCTTAAATCCATATATGGGTTAAAGCAGGCATCACGGAGTTGGAACATCTGTTTCGATGATGTCATCAAAGAGTTTGATTTCATCAAAAATCCAGATGAACCTTGTGTTTATAAGAAGGCTGTAGGAAGAGCTGTCACATTCCTCGTATTGTACGTGGATGACATTCTTCTGATAGGAAATGATATTCCTATGCTACAGTCGGTCAAATCTTTCTTATCACTAAGGTTCTCCATGAAGGACCTGGGTGATGCCACTTACATTCTGGGCATAAGGATCTATAGGGATAGATCCAAAAGGTTATTGGGATTGTCCCAAACCAGGTACATTGACACCATCCTAAAAAGGTTTAGTATGGAAGACTCCAAGCGGGGTGCCTTACCCGCTTGCCATGGGGTCACTCTCTCCAAGGATTCTTGTCCAAAGACCGATGAAGAGAGAGCTCGCATGAGTATTATACCCTATGCTTCGGCAGTAGGATCAATAATGTATGCGATGTTATGTACACGCCCAGATGTAGCTTACGCACTTAGTGTTGTAAGCAGGTATCAATCCAACCCAGGGGAGAATCACTGAACAGCAGTGAAGGACATTCTTAAGTACTTGCGAAGGACTAAAGAATTGTTCTTTGTGTATGGTAATGGAGATCTCCAAATGGAGGCCTTTACCGATTCGAGCTTCCAGAGCGATAAGGACGACAGCAAATCTATCTCTGGGTTTGTATTTACCCTCAATGGAGGGGCGGTGAGTTGGAAGAGTTCCAAACAAGATACCGTTGCAGACTCTACGATGGAAGCTGAGTACATTGCTGCAAATGATGCCGCCAAGGAAGCCGTCTGGATGAAGAAGTTCGTCTCGGAGCTAGGAGTAGTTCCAACCATTATTGATCCAATACCTTTGTATTGTGACAATAATGGGGCTATGGCGTTAGCTAAGGAGCCCAGATCCCATCAGCGGTCCAGACACATCCTGATGCGTTTTCATTTGATCCGGGAGATTGTAGATCGCCGCGAGATCGAGATTAGGAGGGTAGACACAAAGAATAACGCTGCGGATCCATTCACCAAGGCCCTCCCTCAACCGCAGCATGAGTGACTTTTTGAGATGTTGGGTATGAGATACGCCAATAACTGGCCTTAGTGCAAGTGGGAGATTATTGGATATATGTATGCCCTAGAGGCCATTATGTGATAGTGGATGTATCTATACATGTATATATATTCAGTATGCATTCTTGCTCGACATGATAGTATGCTATCTGGTTCTTCTTTATCTGACATGTTGATTTGATCATGCTTATTATTCACTCATACATGCTGATAAAGCCCTGAGGATATTGGCTAGACTACTCTGATTATGATGGAGATCATACTAGTGGGACATCTGTAGTCTGTAAGCATATCCTGAAAAGTCCCTAGTCGAAGGTACATCGAGACGGGGCATTGATATACCAGAGTAGACTAGCGTATATGATACTAGACCCATACGATGGGCAATGGATGTTCCCACATTCATCGATGTTTGACATCAAGATCATATACGGGTGCTCAGTGCTGACTGGGTACACTGGACGGACTCATCGAAAACTCCTATATGGAATTATATCTATTGTCGGATAGCAGTTCTCAGGTGACACTGGTACGGGTTAGTCTGTAGACCCGAGATCGTCATAGAGTCTTGTGTGTTCTCCCACTGTACTTTGATTGCCACCCTACCACGGCTCTACCGAGTCGTGCAAACAGGTGGCCGTTGGGTACAGTCCCGAGACACACGAAGGCAATGAGCAATAGGAGGGGTTTCGTCTCTCCCGGTATTGGGAGTTGATGCTGTACTGTGCCCGACTGGTTATATCAGTAAGTCCCTGGCCAGGGCTGCTGAGATTTGCTGATAAGTGTTATCAGTAGTTTCTCGATCTGTTATAGACCATTCACCGGCACGACTTGTTGAGTTATTAGGGTCGACATGACCATCCCTAGGCTCAATATGCAGCATATCTGATGAACAGACCGGACTGTACAGTAGTGTTGCCGGATGGCTCGACGGGAGCTGTAGCAGGTTCGCTTGTTTTCTTCTGATCGCTCAATACCCGGGTGGCCGTTACGTTTAGCTGACCGCTTGCGGTTTGGGGGTATCTGATATGATCATCACCCTCTGCCGGCGTATTGACGAGTCTTAGAGTCCCACAAAGGAGTTACCCAGTCCAGGCGAAACGTTGTGGTGCGCGTATGCGATATGCGCATGCACCCGATTAAAATGTGCGTATATGATACCGAACATTGATCGGGTGGCCTGCTTTTGGTGGGATCTTATGAGATATGACCGGATTGATAAATTAAGTGTTGATTTATCATCTAACTATTAGTTTTCTCACTTGAAACCTTTCTAGGGTTTGATGGATGTATGCATGCATGCATTTGTTTCTTTCTTTCATTCTAGTTTCATGCACATGTGGATGTGCATACATGCATACATACATACACCCATCCATCATGGTTGTTAGCATACGGAAATGGTGGCAATGTAAGACTCACACCATGGATTAAATAATGGATTATTATTTAATTTTGGTTTTAAAACAAAATGAAAAGAAAAGGATAATCATTCTAGCTTCTACATTCTTCTTCTAACCTAACCAAGCTCAACTACCACTAACCTAGGGTTATCCTTCTCTTTATCATTTAAAACCCAAGTTAAATTAACTCTCCATCATTTTAATCATGGTTGAATGCAAGAAGGAAATAAATATATATAGTGATATATTTCATTTTCTTTTTCAACTAAGGGTTATTTTTCACCTCTTGTTAAAAATAGCCACCATCTTCATCCTCCTTCACATTTTTCCTCTCTAGTTTTTTCTAGTGAGTTAAACACAATTAAAGAAAGGTTTTTGAAGTGAGATCCTTAGCCACAACATCATTCTACTCAAGTCTAGCCAACTTGATTAGAGTGTTCTTTTTGCTTTTCCAAAGTTGCAAGCTTGGACGGGAAACTTCGGGTGGATCGTCGTGGACGAAAGAGGACTACAAGTGGACCTTCTTCCAACACCCTAGAGATTAAGGAGTCAAGCAAAAGGGGAGCTACAAAGGTTGTAGCCTTCAAACCCTAATTTTTATTAGCTTATAGTTTCGTAACCCTAATTTTCTAGGATCGATTCCTTTGCATGTTTGTTTAGCACCTTAAAAATACATACTTTGAGACATGTGATGCTTCAAAACTCTTCATAGGGTGCTAGGAAAACCTTACATTTTTTATGAAGTCAAACTCTTTGATAGCTTCATCAAAACAGATGTTCCAACACCGCGACTCCTGCTTTAATCCGTAGATGAATTTAAGCAGCTTGCACACCTTTCCACTGCTCCCACTATCTACGAAGCCCTCTGGCTGTGTCATGTACACGCTCTCTTCTAAATCTCCATTTAGAAAAGCGGTCTTGACGTCCATCTGCCAGATTTCGTAGTCATAGTATGCAGCAATGGCAAGTAGGATCCTGACGGACTTAAGCATAGCGACAGGAGAAAAGGTTTCATCATAGTCAACGCCAGGTCGTTGACGAAAACCTATTGCTACAAGTCTAGCTTTGAAAGTCTCAACTTTTCCATCTACACCTATCTTTTTTTTTGAAGATCCACTTGCTCCCAATAGGTTTTATCCCTTCAGGAGCAATTTCCAAAGTCCATACTTGGTTGGTGTACATGGATTCCATCTCGGGTCGTATAGTATCCAGCCATTTCACAGTGTATCCACTCGTGATGGCCTGCTCGAACTAGTCGGGTCATCATCTTCCATGATGCAATCCTCGCCCCTACCGTCTATGAGAAAACCGTAGTATCTCTCAGGTGGATGAGGAACCCTACTAGATCTACGGAGTGGATGGGGTTCGTTAGGCACTATTAGATCCTCTAGTTCCACCAAATCGTCAGTTGTAGTTTGTACTGCTGGAACTTCTTCCAGTTCTACCTCATTACCACTAATTTCTTTAACAAGAAATTCCTTTTCTAAAAAGGTGGCATGTCGAGAAACAAACACCTTTTGTTCCTCTGTGTGGTAAAAGATATACCCTCGAGAATTCTTGGGATATCCTACAAATTCGCACAATACGGACCTTGCCTCAAGCTTGTCTGGATTTTGTGTTTTCACATAGGCCGGACAACCCCATACCTTAACATATTTAAGATATGGTCTTTTTCCTTTCCATATCTCATATGGAGTGATAGGAACAGATTTGTAGGGAACCATATTCAATAGGTCTGTAGCTGTTTCAAGCGCATATCCCTAAAAAGAAATAGGCAACTCAGCAATACTCATCATAGAGCGCACCATATCTAATTGAATGCGATTTCTCCGCTCCGATACACCGTTGTGCTGTAGTGTATACGGAGGAGTAAGCTGAGAGAGAATCCCATTCTTATTTAGATAATCACGGAATTCCCCGCTTAAGTATTCTCCTCCCTGATCAGATCGTAGGATTTTAATACTTTTGCCCATCTGGTTTTCTACTTCGCACTTATATTCCTTGAATTTCTCAAAAGCTTCAGACTTGTGTTTCAACAAGAACACATGTCCGAACCTTGAGAGATCATTGGTGAATGTAAAAAAGTACGAAAACCCATTCCTCGCATGTGTAGACATAGGACCGCATACATCACTATGTATCAGTCCCAAGAGTTCACTAGCTCTTTCTCCGTGTCCAGTAAACGGAGTTTTGGTCATCTTGCCTTTGAGACATGACTGGAAAGTTTCATAAGATGAAAATTTGAACGGATTCAAATATTCATTTTTATGCAACTTATCCAGTCTTGTCGCATTGATATGACCTAGTCTGCAGTGCCACAAGAAGGCTTCGTTCATTTATGAACTTTTCCTCTTGCTTGTGTTCTGTACGTTAAGAACTTGTACTTTGATTAAGAACGTATATACCGTTACATAACGTACCAGATCCAATCAACACTTGATTCTGGAAAATGTTCATAACATTATCCTCTAATGTGAGATTATACCCTTCTTTAGTTAGCAATGTGTAATACCCCAGTTATTATCTTGTATACCCATATATACCAGATAAGTATGGGGACCCACTGTAAAACAATGGGGAATTTTCGGAATACATTCCGAAAGATGACAGATCTGTACTATAAATGGAATGATACCACTCTTCAAAACAGAGACGCCTTTTAAGTGAACTGGCACTACAGGAGTTTGAGAACTCCGTAGTTAAGCGTGCTCGGGCCAGGGAAGTCCTGGGATGGGTGACCTCCTGGGAAGTGGCCCCTGGTCGGGTCTGGTTCGCTCCGAAGGACAAAAATGTATGGCTTCGGCCAGAGCGGACAATACTCTATGTATTGAGGATGGGGCATGACAGAATGGTATCAGAGCTGGTTCCTCAATAGTAGGTCTGTGGTTCGAGGACGAACCATTGTTCTAAGTGGGGGAGAATGTAATACCCCAGGTATTATCCAGTATACCCATATATACCAGATAAGTATGGGGACCCACTGTAAAACAATGGTGAATCTTCGGAATACATTCTGAAAGAGAACAGATCTGTACTATAAATGGAATGATGCCACTCTTCAATACAGAGGCGCCTTTTAAGTGAACTGGCACTATAGGAATTTGAGAACTCTATAGTTAAGCATGCTCGGGCCAGGGAAGTCCTGGGATAGGTGACCTCCTGGGAAGTGGCCCCTGGTCGGGTCCGGTTCGCTCCGAAGGACAAAACCATGCGGCTTCGGCCAGAGCGAACAATACTCTCTGTATTGGGGGTGGGGCGTGACACAAAGAAACCGATATAATGTTGCGCATCATCTTTGGTATGTAGTAACAGTCATTCAGAATCAATGTATTAGCAGTTGGTAATACAAGGTAATAATCGCCAACCGCCTTGGCTGCAACAATTGCACCATTCCCTACTGTTAGGGATTTATCACCATTTCCCAGTTCTCTACCTTTCTTTAGCCCATGTAAAAAATTACATACGTGGGATCCTAATCCAGTATTCAATACCCAGGACGTAGAACAAACTGAGAAACAGTTCTCGGTAACGAACACACCCAAAGAAGATGCATAAACATGTCGTTTCTTCGTACGGGTGGCGGGAATCATGATATTCCCCTATCCCTTTCTCGGACTTATGACACTCATAAGATGGAGCGGGACCAACGTTCCCCTGCTCAGTATAACAAACGGGTTCGGTCAATACATCCATATTATTATCTTGATTAAGGCCTGACATTGGTTGCTGCCTGGAGAGAGAGAGAAGAAAATGCTTAGCGTATGCTCTTGCAAGATTAGATTGGTTATTATCTTATCTAGTCAGGATGGCTCCTACTGGTTTTATCAAATCTTCCTTCAAACCCTAAAAGGTAAGATTAGCCGAGATTAATTACACCCTACAAGTTCACCAATTGTTCGGCCAGGCCAGTGTCGGTACTTTGAGGGAGGTTCCCCGTGCTTTCGCACGGACCTAATTAAAATAAATCTCATTTTCTCAGGGGGCATAATCCCGTTAACACCTTTCTAGACATCTACTTGATAGACTAATTGTGATGTGTAAAACTCTCCCAGGAGTAACTCTTACTCTCATTGGGTATCAGGATCCAATTATCATATAGAAGGTATGCAATCTCATTGCAAATTTCAACACTTGAAATTCCCGATAATGGTTTTTACCCCTAACGTCCTATGACCTTGACGCAGGCCAACAAACCATAGGGCGTTAGTTAAGTTCAACCCGTTCATTTCTTAATTGAATTAAACCCACCCGCGTGACCCTTGACGCAGGCCAACAAAGTCGTACTACTACCTTAATCCAATCGCATCGCATGCTGAAGATAAGCACTAATTCAGCTACCGCACACTACGCCTTGACGCAGGCCAACAAACGTAGTACGAATACTAAAATAGCACTTATCTAAAATGACGGAGGGCTATGCAAGTTTTAAGAAGGCCATGAGTGTAATGAACTTGATATCATTGTAGAATCTAGTGATTTTGAAAATGAGTGTTTTTTAGGATTTTGCTAGTTTCGCTAAAGAGGTCACTCCCGGTGAAGAGATCTCGGCTCTTTCCTCATCGAATGAAGTGATGGTTATTCATGAATACCACTATGCAAAGAAAGAACTAGAGAAGCAGTCAAAAGACAAAACCGAGTGGGTTGTAGCATTTGCTAGTTTCGCTAAAGAGGTCACTCCTGATGAAAGGATCTCGGCTCTTTCCTCATCGAATGAGGTGCTGGATATTCATCAAGGAATACCACTATGCAAAGCAATAATTAGAGCTACCATTTTTGAAAATTTGATTCTACAATATCTTTTGGTTTCTTTCTTTTCATTAATCTCAGTAATGAAGTCGCATCAATTAATTTTTCCTAAACATTACAGAAAAATGAAACGAAAATAGAACGTACGCTTTGTTAGAGATAGTGCCCTCAGAGTCAATTATTGGATCACAGGCACGTGATTGCAATGATTGAGGGAGGACCTATCCCGGTACGACAGTCTTACTCGAGATGATAGTATGCTATCTGGTTTACCTTTATCATCGTGTACTGCTTTAGGTGACCTGACAGGTCGCTATTGCACGTTGATAGAGCCCCTAGGATTCTTGCTTGACTGCCGGCAGTATGAGGGCGATCATATACGTGAGAGCTGGGGTCTACAAGCATATCCTTAAAAAGTCCCTAGTCATGGGAGATTCGAGACAGGGCATCGATTCTCCAGAGTAGACTAGTGTATATAGTCGAGACCCCGACGAGGGGCGGTGGCCGGTCTCACAAGCCACTGGTGTCAGTTGGATCACCTAAGATGTATACAGGTGCTCATTGGGTTATGAGTACACCGGACAGGACTCGCCGGGAACCTGCTAGTTGGTTTTATACCTCATGTCAGATAGCAGTTCCCAGGTGACATGTGTACAGGTTAGTTCATCGACCTGGGGATCGTCATTTGTCTCGTGTGAGTTCCCACTGTACTTTGATTACTACCCTACCACGGCTCAAAGGAGTCGTGCAAACAGGTTTTAGTTGGGTACAGTCCCGAGCCACATGGAGGCAGTGAGCGGATCTTCGGGGGTTCGTCTCTCCCGGTATTGGGGGTGAGGTCGCGCTGTGTCTAGGAGAGCCATTACACGAAGTCCTTGGCCAAGGCAGGAGATTTACTGGTAGGTATTCCAGTAGTATCTCAGGGTGTTCTGGCTACACTCCGACACGACTTGTACCGCTTTTGGGGGTCTGACTTTTACCCACCCCCTAGGCCCGACATGCGATGCTCATAGACGAACGGACCGGACTGTACGGATATTGTCACTGACAGGCTCAGTAGGGTGTCAGGATGAGTTCGCTCATCGACGTCCCTTTTGGTCAATAACTGATAGCCCGTTACGTATTGGCTTATACCTCTGACGTGCTAGTGGTTAAATCCACAGCCATAGTATTGACGAGTCTTTAGAGTCCACCACACTTTCAGTTACTCAAGCTTTCGGGCGAAACGCTGTAGAGGCCGTATGGAGATATGGCAGGGTTCGATCAGATACGTGCGGTATTGCACGGATGGTGATCGGACGGTTTTTACTAGCCGGCTTTGGCTTAAGCCGGATCCTAGTATTTGATAAGTGTAGTTTTGTCTCTTTGTATTTGTGTTCAGTGGGAATACAAATGCGGGCATGTATTTGCAGTATCGGGGTTTTCCTGTAATTTATTATGGGACCAGTTTTCTGGGGTTGCCAGTTTGCATTCCGTTCCGGCCGGTTTTTCATTGTTCCTTCACGGCCGGACTTTTCGTTGGAGGGGGTTATTTGCAATTGTGCAAATAACATCTTGTGGAGGGGTTCTTTGCATATTGCCATGCTCCATCACTTGCATTAATTAAGGTAAGGATGGGTATGGGTTTTGGTTGTGCTTTTGTGTTGGAAATTGGAAATGGGGGCCGGCCACTGTTGGGGATTGGGGTGAGGTTTAATTATGTATAGTGGTTTTATTTCTTTAGTAAGGGATGGATATTAATTGGGGTTGCTGGAATTGTTTTTTGGGTGCTGAGGATTTTAATTCAAGCATGGTTTTTATCAATTGACTTCACCCATGCACACTTCTGAATTCTTTTTCCAGTAAGCATAAATGAGTGCTTGCTTCATTCATTTCCAGTGAGTTTTTTTTCCTTCTTGTGGCCGAGCTCCATCTTTGATTGCAAGCTCCATTTTTCATCAAAGTATTCATGGAAAAATCCTTGTGCAAAATTCCTCCATAAATGGCAATCTCCTAAACCCCAAAGAGACAACTATTCTACACTATTCTACAGCAAATCTTGGGAGCGTCGGCTAGCCAACTTCGCGCCCGAGTTGCCTCGGTATTGAGGTGGGAGCCCGTAAAAGAAACAGGTGATGTGGTGCCCTTCCGGCGAGGTGGCGACGACCGGATTTTCCGCAGGAGATCGGGACGACGACGAGAAGACCGGAGGACTCGGATCACTCGGTATATCTCTAACCCGTCTTGTTGTTAGCTAGATTTAGTTTAATGGCCCGATCCGGGGTTTAGTGCACGGTGGTGCCGGTTTGCAAAGTTCGCAAAATTAAAGTTTATCACCGTTTCCGCATTTGGCCGTCGGATTGACGGCCGGGGCGCCGCCGTGCACTTACAGTGGTATCAGAGCCTCGCCATTAACTTAGTCTAGCTTTGTGTAATGTGTTTTTCAGTTCCGATCGATCAAATGTTCCAAAACCCGTATTTTGATCACATCAGTTTTCTGTTGGAAATTTTTAGTGTCGAAAAATTTTTCAGGTTGTATAAAATTGATCTACTGGAAGATCTAATAGTTCTGGAAAAAGTCGAGACACTGATCTCCTCAGGGGAGCGCGGAACCGCGGCAAAACCCTACTTGTTGCCGCGGTTCCGCCGCAGTATGGAGGATTCAGTGGGTCGAGTTTTTTCAGTGGGCTTCTGGGGTGATTTTAGGGGTTTTGGAATGTTAAATTTGGGTCCATTATTTCTGTGAGTGCTACAGTATTGCTTGGGGGCCCACTTGTTAATTTTTGATTGATCGGATATTTTAAACACATTTTTCACAGTATTTACATTATATCTGCGACCGTGAATGTCACTCGATCGGTAAATCCGGTCTGACTGCTATGGCCCGGTTAGACGGATTTGCGAACGCGACCTTCACGTTGATGTTCTATGTTTATGCTGTGATGTTGCGGATCGGTCGTGGGGGATAGCCTGGATGCAATGCTAGTACAGTTGTGGTTGTATTATGTACATTTGATATTGCGGGGCGAGCGTCCGACATGTGGACTGCCATCACTGCCTGTTTGTATTATTATTTTGGGGCACGACCTGGTTGCGGTCGATGTACCCGGTGTATGTATATTTTACTTTCTGTACTAGGATTACCCCGCGGAGGGGTGCACGGATGGCCGGGTTCTAGAGGGCAACAAGCCCGCATCTCATGGCATTGAGACGGAGGGGGCTTCACTCTGGGATTGGCGGGCTATTCGCCGCACTCGGAGGGGGTACAGGTTGACCCAGGAGGGGTGCCCAAGTTGCCGGATTCCGTGAAGTGCTGGGTGGTCCATTCACGGAGCTGAAGGGGGCTGCCTCGCTTCAGGTTTTGGCGGGTAACTTGCCGCGCCCGTAGGGGTCTAGGATTTCATTGCACAGGCTATCCACACGACCAGGAGAACGTCGGGTTTCAGTAGTGGCTCTGTGAAACCCGGGGATCCCAGATATCTGTATTGTTCTGTGATGCTGTACATTTCTGTGATGTTGCATTTCTTTTCACGCCTTGAGCGAAATATAATATATTGGTATATATATTAGTAGATGTTGTATATGTTTTTCATCCGCGCTAGTCCAGTCCCCGCTCTGCTGTTAGTAAGCTAACCTAACGGGTGATGATGGGACCCAATGGCGAATGCGGATGGCATATACGTACGTCAGTATATTTTCGTTCTTTGTGGTGTGATCAATTGATGGGACTGCGTTGATTCGGATCAATACAAGTTAAACAAACCTATTCTGATGTTGTTGGAACACTTTTCAAAAAGCTGTTATTGCAAGGACGTTCACTTTTGTTTTGCATCGTGGTATTCATTTGGAATATCCTGCTCCTCAGTCGACGAGGCAAGGGCCGAGATCCCTTCACCAGGAGTGACCCCTTGGACAAACAGTTTGCGTCAGGGCAATGACTTCACTATAGCCGATTACTTTTGCTTTGCATCGTGGTATTCATTTGGAATATCCTGCACCCCATTCTACGGGGAAAGAGCCAAGATCCCTTCACCGGGAGTGACCTCTTTAGTAAAGGTTTTCGTCACTATATTTTCTAAAAAGCTATCCGTTCCTTCAACGATATCAAGTTCACTACGTTAAAGGTTTTCGACAGAAACCATTCGTAGCCCTCCGTCGTTTCATATGGGTAGTCAATAGTATTCAAGCTGTGTTTGTTGGCCATAGTCAAGGCATAGTGTTTGGTAGCTGTTGGTTATTCATATGCAGTATAGATAGATGCGTTGGTTTGGGACAGTCGTATAGCCTTGTTGGCCCTAGTCAAGGGCTTGTACGGATGGGTTCAAATCAACCTGGACAATGACGGGTAAAACTTGACATGTGACTTATGATTTGTTGGCCTTAGTCAAGGTCATAAGAGCATGGGGCAGAAATCACATCGGGAGTTTCAAAAGAACTGAAACTTGCCAGATATGCGCATACCTTCTGGAGTGTGATACCGTGAGCGGATTCCGTCACATTATCATGCGATGAGAGTTGGATCCTGATTCCCACTGATGAGTTGGTTTACTCCTCGGGTGACCCCGACTAATTCTTCTTTCAGGTTTGGAGGAGAATTTGAGATACAGTGGGAGGTTTCCAGATTAGATAAATTGGTAACCATTCTGATCTTAGTTAGAGTGCACGCTGAGTGTTTCTTTTCTCTCTCTCTAGCAGC
Source organism: Agapanthus africanus (assembly GCA_030015575.1). Taxonomy (NCBI): domain Eukaryota; kingdom Viridiplantae; phylum Streptophyta; class Magnoliopsida; order Asparagales; family Amaryllidaceae; genus Agapanthus; species Agapanthus africanus. The sequence goes on along the minus strand of CM057346.1, from coordinate 477,399,401 downwards.
GACCATTGACCCGACCCTAAGACTATGACTTAGTGACCAAGTTGACCGAACCTTCTTAACACTGGCTTTTGGATTGTCAGAGTTGCAGACCTCATTGCCACTCCTACTTTTACCCTTTTCTCCAGGACACCCCGTATTACTACGAACGTCCACTTCCATTGGACAAAACCATCGTATGGTTATATACGAACTCGAAGGAATTCGAGGATGGTTTCCGGTTCTGGAGAAAACGGATAGGATTATTCAGTTGTCTTTTCCTTTTTGCCTTCTCTCAAGTTACGAGTACTCCTTAGTTTAGGAGATAGTACACCTATTACGCAAATTGGATAGTCTTCTTCCAAACTTTAGGCTGGTGCCGAATAGTAGGGAATGAAGAAAACCAATTAGCATAACGATGGTGTGCAGAAGGTATTAAGTTAAGACAAAGCTAGGGATTAGTAAGAGGGCAAAGTAAATTGCGACTAATGTTCACGACTAAACCAAGTATTTCTTCGCCAATCCTAAATCACCTTTGTATTTCTCCAGGACACTCCGTATCACTACGAAGATCCACAGTTTATTGGATACTCCATCGTATGGTTATATACGAACTCGAAAGGAACTTGTTCCAGTTCGGGGATGGATTCTGGTCCAGGAGAAATAGGAATAAGGTTTATTCGGTTGTCTTTTATCTTCACCTTCTCTCGCATTGCGAGTGCTCCTAGGATTAGGACAGTACACCCATTATGCTTATTGGATAGTCTTCTTCCAAACCATAGGCTGGTGCCGAACGGTAGGGAAGGAAGAAAACCAATTGGCCTAAAGGGGTGTGCAGAAGGTAATGACTAAAGACATATAAAGGGATTTAGAGAGGTGGCAAAGAATTATACGGTTATAGTTGTGAATCTGGATAATGGTAGAGGCATTACTAGGAATACAAGGATACCCCAACGAAACATTTCAATGTTTCAGTTTCACTGTGTACTGTTAAAAGAAAACTGATTTCCCGATTAGATACTTACTCCAGGGTATGTATTTACCAGGTATGATTCTCACATCTGTATGGTTTTACAGATGAAGAGTGGGGATAGGTTATTGGGAATTGGGTGATCATCCTCATTATATCGGGATTCGTTGTAATCGGTGATATTTGAGGAAATCACCTGGGCTGTTTGCCGGTCGGCAAATATTTGGTTTTGAATATCCGCTTTTATGCACCAATTTTAAATTGATATATCTGTACGTCTATTTTCATAGAGTGAGATATACCTTTTGATATTATGTCGATGACATTTACCTATATCAGTGGATGGTTAGGTAAGGAGCATTAAACAGCGGTGTAATTCTTCTTAACCATAAGTACAGTTTTCAATCTACGACACACAATGAAAGAGTTGTTAGACTCGGCGGACTTATACAGAGTATTGTATGTTGTCCAGTGTCCATTAGGACAGAGGGGTTGGTCCTCATACTATATTCTGTTTACTTTTAACTTCTCTAGTTCTTAGACATGTGTTTCGTTGAAACACAGGGTCTAAGTTTTGAGGAGTTATAGGTATTTGAATAGAGTAGAGAACCAGGTGTAGCAAGTATCGGGATTCTTCAAAGTGATCGAAGATGTAGATACTTGTGTATGGTATTCAGTAATGATAAAGAGAACTTGCTTCTCTTTCAGGTTACTCATAATTGGAAGCATTCCTAAGTTGAGTAACGCTGATCGGCCTCTTTCCATTTAGTTGACATGCACTGGAGATAGCTGCATGATTTGAATCTGGTTCAATTAAATCAGTGCCTCTGGTTCTATATTGGATATAGTACAGTTCATATCTTAACATTGTTAAGGTACGGGGAGTTGTCCGGCTTATGATTAAAACCAGACTCTGGATAACTCAAGGCACGTTTCTGTAATGGCTGTTTGTGGGTTGACCCAGGCTATGACGAGGGTTGACTTTCTACCATAAGAAAGATCAATAGTGATATTGTTCTTGACTCGCCACAGTTTTAATAAAAATGGATTTTTTTTCAAAAACAGTAGTGGGAGTATGGTAGAACTGGAAGTGATTCCAGAACCGCAAACGATTACTGAAGATTTGATAAGGAACCTAAAGATTCAATCTGATTTGACATTCCATTGGCCACTCCGCAGATACGGTGGGTAACTTCAGGCACCCGAGAGGTACTCCGGTAGCCTCAAGGACGGTGACAGGGAAGTTCTTGTTTACCCACACTTGCCATTGCTGTTGTTCCAGGCTGCGAGACCCGGTGGGAGGATGAGTATAGCGTCGTTCTAAACTAGCTTTAGAATTGCACGTCTATATGACTCTGCCAGAGGGTTGTCGTAGTCAGTGGGAGCAGCGGAAGCATTGGTGGTCATCAGGCTTATGTCTATTTATAGACTAAAGCAGATATAGCGGAGATAAATCATCTGTTTATGATGTGACAGTCATAGGTTTGACGTCATCAGAATAGGGGATGGATCTGTTGAGAAGGTAGTAGGAAGTGATATTCCTATACTACGATCGGTTATACTTTGGTCGTCACACAGTGTTTTCTCCACAAGGGACTTGGACATTATATCAGACATACAGGTTACTAGATCTATGGTTTTAGATCTAGATTTGGGTGGTTTCCCAATCAGGGTACTTTGATAGCATTCTAAGAGTATTTAGAATGGACGACTCCTGGCACGGTAGTGTACCTGCAGGTGATGGAGTCACCCTCTCTGAAGGTGTCTTATAGACTAAAGTAGAGAGGGATGTGCATGATTGGCAGATCACTTGCTTAGGCAATTGAGTCAATCATGAGATGTCAAGTACCACACCAGATGTTGTTCTTGCACTAGATGCAATAAGTTGATATTAATCCAATCCTGGAGAAACAGTCGGAAGCAACTTTAGAACATAAGTAGATGTTCTAAGGATATGATAACGGCTGCCTCCTTTAGGAGACGGTTATCACTCCAGGCTTCCAAGGTGACATGGACGACAGGGTGATCGTCAGAATTGTAATTTTCCTTCTGACGAGGGGCAGTATTTTGGACAGGTGGTCCAAGGCAATACTGAGGGTGGCATGGTGCAGGATACTGATTAAGTTCAGTTGACGATACAGTTTAAGAAGTTTGGATTTGGAGTTCATTTATGAGCTCGGTCCCATCAAACATCCAGACATTCTAAGACAGGTATTGCTCATTTTGGGAGATGGTTTTCTCCGCGAACTTGAGATATAGAGAGACATAGAAAGAAACGTCTAGGCGAATCCACTCGCTGAGGCTATTCCTTGAACGCAATAGTTTCACAAACGAGCTTTGTGAGACTGACCAGTAGAGGAGTTGGGTGTTCGGTATCACACGGGCTGTGAGTATGCGACATCGCAATAATTAGCCTCGAGTGCAAGTGGGAGATTTTTGGAGATAGTGCCCTCAGAGTCAATTATTGGATCACAGGCACGTGATTGCAATGATTGAGGGAGGACCTATCCCGGTACGACAGTCTTACTCGAGATGATAGTATGCTATCTGGTTTACCTTTATCATCGTGTACTGCTTTAGGTGACCTGACAGGTCGCTATTGCACGTTGATAGAGCCCCTAGGATTCTTGCTTGACTGCCGGCAGTATGAGGGCGATCATATACGTGAGAGCTGGGGTCTACAAGCATATCCTTAAAAAGTCCCTAGTCGTGGGAGTTTCGAGACAGGGCATCGATTCTCCAGAGTAGACTAGTGTATATAGTCGAGACCCCGACGAGGGGCGGTGGCCGGTCTCACAAGCCACTGGTGTTAGTTGGATCACCTAAGATGTATACAGGTGCTCATTGGGTTATGAGTACACCGGACAGGACTCGCCGGGAACCTGCTAGTTGGTCTTATACCTCATGTCAGATAGCAGTTCCCAGGTGACATGTGTACAGGTTAGTTCATCGACCTGGGGATCGTCATTTGTCTCGTGTGAGTTCCCACTGTGCTTTGATTACTACCCTACCACGGCTCAAAGGAGTCGTGCAAACAGGTTTTAGTTGGGTACAGTCCCGAGCCACATGGAGGCAGTGAGCGGATCTTCGGGGGTTCGTCTCTCCCGGTATTGGGGGTGAGGTCGCGCTGTGTCTAGGAGAGCCATTACACGAAGTCCTTGGCCAAGGCAGGAGATTTACTGGTAGGTATTCCAGTAGTATCTCAGGGTGTTCTGGGCTACACTCCGACACGACTTGTACCGCTTTTGGGGGTCTGACTTTTACCCACCCCCTAGGCCCGACATGCGATGCTCATAGACGAACGGACCGGACTGTATGGATATTGTCACTGACAGGCTCAGTAGGGTGTCAGGATGAGTTCGCTCATCGACGTCCCTTTTGGTCAATAACTGGTAGCCCGTTACGTATTGGCTTATACCTCTGACGTGCTAGTGGTTAAATCCACAGCCATAGTATTGACGAGTCTTTAGAGTCCACCACACTTTCAGTTACTCAAGCTTTCGGGCGAAACACTGTAGAGGCCGTATGGAGATATGGCAGGGTTCGATCAGATACGTGCAGTATTGCACGGATGGTGATCGGACGGTTTTTACTAGCCGGCTTTGGCTTAAGCCGGATCCTATATTTGATAAGTGTAGTTTTGTCTCTTTGTATTTGTGTTCAGTGGGAATACAAATGCGGGCATGTATTTGCAGTATCGGGATTTTCCTGTAATTTATTATGGGACCAGTTTTCTGGGGTTGCCAGTTTGCATTCCGTTCCGGCCAGTTTTTCATTGTTCCTTCACGGCCGGACTTTTCGTTGGAGGGGGTTATTTGCAATTGTGCAAATAACATCTTGTGGAGGGGTTCTTTGCATATTGCCATGCTCCATCACTTGCATTAATTAAGGTAAGGATGGGTATGGGTTTTGGTTGTGCTTTTGTGTTGGAAATTGGAAATGGGGGCCGGCCACTGTTGGGGATTGGGGTGAGGTTTAATTATGTATAGTGGTTTTATTTCTTTAGTAAGGGATGGATATTAATTGGGGTTGCTGGAATTGTTTTTTGAGTGCTGAGGATTTTAATTCAAGCATGGTTTTTATCAATTGACTTCACCCATGCACACTTCTGAATTCTTTTTCCAGTAAGCATAAATGAGTGCTTGCTTCATTCATTTCCAGTGAGTTTTTTTTCCTTCTTGTGGCCGAGCTCCATCTTTGATGGCAAGCTCCATTTTTCATCAAAGTATTCATGGAAAAATCCTTGTGCAAAATTCCTCCATAAATGGCAATCTCCTAAACCCCAAAGAGACAACTATTCTACACTATTCTACAGCAAATCTTGGGCGCGTCGGCTAGCCAACTTCACGCCCGAGTTGCCTCGGTATTGAGGTGGGAGCCCGTAAAAGAAACAGGCGATGTGGTGCCCTTCCGGCGAGGGTGGCGACGACCGGATTTTCCGCAGGAGATCGGGACGACGACGAGAAGACCGGAGGACTCGGATCACTCGGTATATCTCTAACCCGTCTTGTTGTTAGCTAGATTTAGTTTAATGGCCCGATCCGGGGTTTAGTGCGCTGTGGTGCCGGTTTGCAAAGTTCGCAAAATTAAAGTTTATCACCGTTTCCGCATTTGGCCGTCGGATTGATGGCCGGGGCGCCGCCGTGCACTTATACGCTTATGCCATCCGCATTCGCCACGAGGCCCCGTCATGCACCGTTAGGTTACTTAACTACCGGCAGAGCGGGGGCTGGACTGGCGCGGGTGCAAGGCATAAGCAATGTTTATTATATATCATATATTTAATATTACATTCGTCTCACGCGGTTATATGATCAACATCACAGAATCAAGCAGCAGAAGCAACATATGAAATATTAGATATACTAGGATGTCCGTGTTTTAAATTTAGCCAATAATGTAAAACACGGATTCCACGGTCGTGATGAATAGCCAAACCCACATCCCTAGACCCCTACGAGAGCGGCAAGTAACCCTGCCAATTCTAGAGTCAGGAGATCCGGTCTCAACTTCTTGAGATGGTCTCCTACTGGACTCTAAAACCCGGTTACTTGTGATCCCCACCTTGGGTCTATCCTAATACAGAAAAGTAAATAATATACAACAATGTTGGCATCATCCTCAACCCGGAAGTGCCGCAATAAAAGAATATTACATTGAATTTTATATGAATGAAAATATAAAAACTCCCATCTCACATAAAAAACCCCGACTATTCAATCACGACGATCCAATGAATCATATCAACAGCAACACATAACATCTCATGTCATCAACGTAAGTAAATATGCGTATCCCGAAAAATCTTTAACATATAGCAACGAGATCGAGATACCCCACATATTACATTTACGGTCGCAGAAAAGAAACAGAAAACTGCAATGATTAGAATCCGCAATACCGACATCATAAACCCGGAATATCTCATATTCCGGATTTCATGCCAAACATGTAAAACTTGCATTTTAGTCTCAAATTGAAAACTCTTTTCAATTGGTTGTCAGATAATTCAACAAGATTCTCGGCTTAGTGATCACGTACAATACGCAATTGCGACGGAGTTTTGATCCGAATCAAAACTTCGTGGCAATCTATCAATTGAGACTAAACGGCTAGCTTTACAACATACTAACTAGTTTTCATAGAACTAATTAATCCGGATTCTAATAATTGTATCACACATCAAAAAGCTTGTAAAGTAACCGCGACATTAGAATTCCGCATTCAATTAGCAAACTAAACTAATTTTTCCAACACTTAAAAAATTCGGTGAGCTAAAGTTTCAAAACCGATTTTTTTAAGCCAATCCGGGAGTCGAAACGAACTTGAAACCCACCCGAATCTTTGCGGAGGTGAAGATCCATAAATAAGTATCGAATGGGGGGCCTCGGGGGTACCCACCCCCGGGGGCCACCTCGAGGTGGCCCCCAGAAGTTGGCAGACCCGAGAGCACCCATTTGGGGTGCTCCCGGGTCACCCACCCCCAAGGCCACCAAGTGGTGACCTTGGGGTGTGGGTCCAGCCTCTGGTCCTCCTCGGGGTGTCCCCGGGGTGCGTACTCTCCATCGCGCGGCTTCTCGGTTCAAACCGTGAGACCGCGGAGTGTGCAAACAACTTAAAACATCAATTTTGAAAACTGTTTTATCGCAGTTTTTGCGCGATGAAAACGGTGGATTTCTAACGTTGGTACAAGCTATCCTAATGTTCTAGCTTGGGTCTGATACCATGAAAGTCGACCTTAGCACCACCAAGTGGTTCTAGAGGCATCAAACATGCCAAATTTTAATTTTTATTAGGTGCTAAGTTAGACTAACAAGATCACTACTAGATTATTAGGGTTTAGATTAGTGATGTGAACAACTAGAGAGAAAAGAAAAGAAGTTATACCCTATAGGATCAAGTCCTTCTCTTCTTAAGCTCCTTGTTGTAGTCCTCTTGACTCCTCTAGACTTCACTTCGAGTTGAACGAACCTCCTCGTAGATTTTCACGTCGAAGATGGTCCTCCCGAAGCTCACTAGGTCAAGCTCTTTCCTCACTAAATACTTTGGTGAAGAAAACACTCTACACTTGATAGCTAGTCAAGTGTAGAATGATGAAATAGGGGATTAGATTTGCTCACTAATGTATTCAAAAATCCATGATTCACATCACATGTGAGGGTTTGGATTTTTAAAGCAATTGAGGAGGAAGAAAAAGAGAGCTAGAAAGCTCAAGAGGAAGCAAGCATGGAAAAATGGCTAAGTGTTCAAAATGAGGTACGAATGAATGGCAACACTTGACCCCCACTCATTCAATCATGGAATTTTGCAATATAAAATTGCAACCATACTTGAATAGTGAGTCAAGATGAATAAACTATGAATAAACCCCATGCTTGCAACCATGCTCTCATTTTCCACCACTTTTCTATTTTTCTCAAAAATAAAAAATCAAGCCATGCTTCATTATTATAATTATATATATATATATAAATATATATATATATATAATGAAGAATGATTGGTGAGCTAATGATATTAGTTAAGATATAATTATATCACATATAATATATATCATATTACTAAATCAACACTTGATTTAATAATCCGGTTATATCACATATAACCGATTAATATCATTTATTTGTATATCATATTATCGAATCAACACTTGATTCGACAATCTGGTTATATCACATATAACCAAACCGATAACAGATAACTTCCAGATTACAATACGGTATCACATACACGTATTTAATCAGGCCCACACACATATCGCATATGTGTCCTACTTCATTTCGCTTGAACAGAAAACTTCTGTGTGGGACTCTAAAGACTCGTTAATACGCCAGCAGTAGGTGATGATCACATCAGTCACCTATAAGCCGTTAGCGTACTAGCTGGACGTAACGGCTACCTGGGTATTGAGCAATATGAAGATCAACAAGCAAGCTCGTCCATACTCTCCATGAAGCCTATCAGTGACACTACGTACAATCCGGTCTCTTCAACTGATATGTCGCATATCATGTCCAGGGTGGTAAACATCAGTCCCCAGTAACGTGATAAGTCATGCCGATGTTTGGCCTATAACGGTTCGAGAAAACTACTGATAACTCTTATCAATAAATTTCAGCAGCAGCCATGGCCAGGGACTTCCAGTTATAGCCAACCGAGCATAGCGCAACATCAACCCCCAATACCGGGAGAGACGAAACCCCTCCTATCGCTCATTGTCTCCATGTGACTCGGGACTGTATCCAAAATCCACCTATTTGCACGACTCCTTTGAGCCGTGGTAGAAAGGAAATCAAAGCACAGTGGGAGCCACACAAGACTCTATGACAATCTCGGGTCTACAGACTAACATGTACCAATGTCACCAGAGGACTGTTATCTGACGATAGGTATACTACCACATAGGAGTCCTCGACGAGTCCTGTTCGGTGTACCCATTCTCCAATGAGCACCTGTGTACAATCTTTGATGTCACACACCAATGGTTGTGGGATCAACCATCGCCCTCTAAGGGATAAGAAATGTACACACTAGTCTGCACTGGAACATCGATGCCCTGGTCTCGATATTCCTATGACTACGAACTGATTAAAGGATGTACTTGTGGACCACCCTGGCCCCACTAGTATGATCTCATCATAATCCTGGTAGTCAAGTGTATATCCTAAAGGCTTTATCGACATGTGAGAGCAAGACAGTAAAGAATACCAAGTCACATGTTAAGATAAAGAGTAACCAGATAGCATACTATCATGTCGAGCAAGAAAGTCCTCTATATATATATATGCCCAAGCATCCACTATAATATACAGTCACATGTACAATAATGGCCTCTAGGGTATACATATAACTAACAGCATGTTCCCGACGAGTCTGTCCAGTGTAACTCATAACCTAATATGCATCTGTATACTATCTTAGGTGACCAACTGACACCAATGGCTTGTGAGACCGGCCATTGCCCCTCGTTGAGGTCTCAAAAAGTATACACTAGTCTACTCCGGAATATCGATGCCAAGTCTCAATACTCTCTCGACTGGGAACATTTAAGGATGTGCTTATAGACCACCCAGATCCCACGTATATGATAAAAGTATGTCTTAGCACCTCAACTAGGTTTCAAAGAGCATCAAGTATACAATTTTATAAATCTAAAGGTCTAAAGCATACTATACAAGAATCGAACGAGAGAATTAGGATTTCAAGTAAAAGAATACAAGTTCTAAACTAAGTGATGGAGGTTTACAGCCTTTGTAGACCGGTTCTTCACTTCTAAAGCTCCAAGTAGTAGTCCCTAGAACTCTTCTTTGACTCCATTTGAAAAAAGGATCGAGCTTGCTTGAAGTTTTCGATGCCGAAGATGATCCACCTTGAAGTCTCTTTCACTCAAGCTCACTCTTCACTAATCAAGGTATTAGTGAAGCAAAAAATCTAAACTAATGGGCTAGATTAGTGTAGGTTGATGAAGTAGGAGATTTGCTTACTTAGAAATTATTTTCTCTTTTCTTTTTCCAACTCAAGAAAAAAACCTAGAGAGGAGAAAATGAATGATAGACGAGGATGAACTTGGATGAGAGCATGAACCATGAGCTAGAGATAAGATTGGGATGAATAAATATCTAAAAGTAAAACAAAATGAGAAGATGAGTCATGTCTTCTCAATACTTCTCCAAGCATCTAAAGACATAACTCATTTTCCCATTTTCTATTTTTCTTAACAATAAATCATCCCAATTATCTTTTGTCAAATGTGATTCTCATACATCCTAATCCTATGTATCATCAAGCATGATACAATATATATATATGTATGTATGCTATGTATATGTAATATATGTATGTATGTATGTATGTATGTATGTACATACATACATACATACATATATATATACACACACACATACATACATACATACATACATACATACATATATATATTATACACATACATATATATATATATACACACACACATACATATATATATATATATATATATATATATATTGAAGAGAATAAAATCTTTAGTGAGCATTTATTAGTTAATATATATACATATATATCAAATATATAAATGTATATCAAATTATTAAATCAACACTTGATTCAATAATCCGGTTATATCATATATAACCGATTAATATCTTATATATATGTATATCATAACATTAAATCAACACTTGATTCAATTGTCCGGTTATATCACAGAGGTCTGGTGCATAATATCGTATACATGATAGACCCAACTGCAGAAGCATGGGGTATCACTTGCATGTGGGCCCTCTCCAAATCAGTCTTGGGAGATATCTCTTTGGAGAGAGTGATTCATGAACAAGCGGGTAAATTACCACACTTAGAATCTTCCATACTAAACCTCTTTAGTATAGTGTCAATGTACCTGGATTGGAACAATCCTAACATTCTTTTAATCTATCCCTATAGATCTTTATCCCCAGGATGTAGGAGGCATCACCCAGATCTTTCATGGAGAACTTTTGTGATAGGAAGAGTTTGATCGAGTGCAGCATAGGAACATCATTTCCTTTTAAGAGTATGTCATCCGCGTACAATACGAGGAAGACAATCTTACTCTCTACAACATTTTTTATATATACAAGGTTCATCTACGTTTTTTGATGAGAGTCAAACTTTTTGACTGCCACATCAAAATAGATGTTCTATCTCCGCGATGCCTGCTTTAATCCGTAGATTGATTTAAGCAGCTTGCACACCTATCCGCTGCTCCCATTGTCTATGAAGCCCTCTGGCTATGTCATATACACGCTCTCTTCTAAATCACCATTTAGAAAAGTGGTCTTGACATCTATCTGCCAAATTCAAAGTCATGGTATGCAGCAATGGCTAGTAGGATCATGATGGACTTAAGCATAGCCACTGGAGAAAATGTTTCATCATAATTGACACATGTTCGTTGATGGAACCTTTTGCTACAAGTCTAGCTTTGAAGGTCTCAACCATTCCATCTACACCAAGTTTCTTCTTAAAGATCCACTTGCTCCTAATGGGTTTTACCCCCTGCAGGAGCAACTTCCAAAGTGCATACTTTGTTGGTGTACATGGATTCCATCTCAAATCTCATAGCATCCACAGCATTTCACAGAGTCCCCACTTGTGATGGCCTGCTCAAAACTAGTTGGGTCATCATCTTCCATGATGCAATCCTTACTCCCACCGTCAACTAGAAAACCGTAGTATCTCTCAGGTGGATGAGAAACCCTACTAGATCTGCGGAGTAGCTGAGATTCGTCGGGGACTATTGAATCCTCCATTTCTACCAAATCATCAGTTGTAGTTTGTGTAGCTGGAACTTCTTCCTGTTCTACCTCATTACCACTAATTTCTTTCATAAGAAATTCATTTTCTAAAAAGGTGGCATATTGAGAAACAAACACTTTTTGTTCCTCGGTGTGATAGAAGATATATCCATATGAATTCTTTGGATATCCCACAAACTTGCAAAGAACAGACCTTGCCTCGAGCTTCTCCAGATTTTGCTTTTTAACATAAGCCGGACAACCCCATATCTTAACTCATTTAAGAGATGGTCTCTTTCCATACTGTATCTCATATGGAGTAGTAGGCACGGATTTGGTCGGAACCCTATTCAATAGGTATGCATCTGTCACAAGTGCATAACCCCAAAAGGAAATAGGTAACTCAGCAACACTTATCATAGAGCGCGCCATATTTAATAGGGTGTGATTCCTCCGCTCCGATACTCCATTGTGTTGTGGTGTATACGGAGAAGTAAGCTGAGAGAGAATCATATTCTCTTTTAAATAATCTCGGAATTCCGTGCTTAAGTATTCTCCTCCTCGATCAGATCGAAGGACTTTAATATTTTTACCGTCTGATTCTCTACTTCGCACTTATATTTCTTGAATTTCTTAAAACTTCAGACTTGTGTTTCAACAGGAACATATGTCCGAATCTTGAGAGATCATCGGTGAATGTAATGAAGTATGAAGAATCATTCCTGGCATGTGTAGACATAGAACCGTATACATCACTATGTATCAATCCTAAGAGTTCAGTAGCTCTTTCTCCATATCCTGTAAACGGAGTTTTGGTCATCTTGCCTTTGAGACATGATTAACAAGTTTCATAAGATGTAAATTCGAACGAATTCAAATATCCATTTTTATGTAACTTAGCTAGGTCTGATCGCATTGATATGACCAAGTCTACAATGCCACAAGAAGGCTTCGTTCATTTCTGAACTTTTCCTCTTGTGTATGTTCTGTATATTTAGAACTGTATTTTGATTTAGAACGTATATACCGTTACACAATGTACCAAATCCAATCAACAATTGATTTAGGAAAATGTTCATAACATTTTTCTCTAGTGCAAAGTTATATCCTTCTTTATATAATGAAGAAGCGGATATTATGTTACACATCATCGACGGTACGTAATAACAGTCATTCAAAATCAATGTATTACCATTTGGTAATATAAGGTGATATTCGCCGACAGCTTCGGCAGCAACAATTGCTTCGTTCCCTACTCTGAGAGACATATCACCCTTTTCGCAGTTCTTTACTTCTTCTTAACCCTTGTAACTGATTACAAATATGGGATTCTGATCCGGTATCTAATACCCAGGATGTAGAGCAGACTAAGAAATAGATCTCAATAACTAACACACCCGAAGAAGAAGCATCAGCATGCTCTTTCTCCGTTCGGGTTGCATGGGAATCCGAGCAATCCCCTATACCTTGCTTAGACTTATGACAGTCATAAGATAGAGCGGAACCAACGTTCCCGAGCTCAGTATAATAAGCGGGTTCGGTCAATACATCCATATTATTATCGTGATTATGGCGTGTCATGATCGCTACCTGGAGAGAGAGAGAGAAGAAAACACTTTAGCGTGCGCTCTTGCAAGATTAGATTGGTTATTATCTTATCTAATCAGGATGGCTCCTACCGTTTTTATCAAATCTTCCTTCAAACTCTAAAACGTAAGATTAGCTGGAATTAATTACACCCTACAAGTTTGCCAATCGGTCAGCCAGGCAGGTATTGGTACTCCGAGAGAGTCTCCCCATACTTTCGCATGGAACTAATTAAATAACCTCGTTTCCGCAGGGGCATAACCCCGTTAACATCTTTCTTGAAACCTTCTGGATCAGCTAATTGTAGAGTGGAAAACTCTCCCAGGAGTAACACTTACTCGCAGTGGGTATCGGGATCCAACTATCATATAGAAGGTATGCAATCTCATTGCAAATTTCAACACTTGAAATTCCCAATATCTGTTTTTACCCCTAGCGACTTATGACCTTAATTATGGTCAATAAATTATAAGTGCTAGTCAAGTTTCTACCCATCATTTCGTGATTGAATTATACCCACGCCAAACGACCCTTAACTATAGTCAACAAGGTCGTACGACTACCCTAATCCAATCGCATCATATGCGGCAGATAAGCACTAATCAGCTACTGCACACTACGCCTTGACTATGGTCAACAAACGCAGCACGAATACCAAATAGTACTTATCTGAAATGACGGAGGTCTGCGACTGGTTTTGAAGAAAACCTTTACGTAATGAACTTGATATTGTTGTAGAATCTACTGATTTGAAAATGAATGGTTTAAGCTCCGCTTTTAAAATCGAGTAGTTTTCAAAATAAACCAAGTGGGTTGTAGCATATGCTAGTTTTTCTAAAGAGGTCATTCCCGGTGAAAGGATCTAGGCTCTTTCCTCATCGAATGAGGTGTTGGATATTCATCAAAGGAATACCACTATGGAAAGTAAGAACTAGAGCTACCTTTTTGAAAATTTTGATTCTACAATATCTTTAGGTTTCTTTTCTTTTCATTAATCTCATTAATGATGTCCCATCATTTATGTTTCCTAAATATCACAGAAGGAACGAAATAAAACACACATATATACCATCCGCATTCGCCATAGGCACCGGGTCTTCACCGTAAGGTTAGTTAACTTACGGTAGGGTGGGGTCAGGACTAGCGCGGATGCAAAACATATATAGTGTCTACCAGTATATCATATATATAAGTAACATTCGTCTCACACGGTTATATGATCACATCATATCACAGAATCAGCAAAAGCAAACATATGAAATATAGGATATATTAGGAAGTCTGTGTTTTAAATTAAGCCAGAAATGAAAAACACGGGTTCTACGGTCGTGATGAATAGCCAAACCCACATCTCCAGACCCCTATGAGAGCGGCAAGCAACCCTACCAATTCTAGAGTTAGGCGACCCGGTCTCCGACTCCTCGAGATGGCCTCCCACTGGACTCTAGAACCCGGTTACTTGTGCTCCCCGCCTTGGGTCTATCCTAATGCGGAAAAGTAAATAATATACATCAATGGAGACAACAACCTCAACCTGGAAGTATCCCAATAAAAAAAATATTACATACAAATTTTTACATGAATGAAAATTGCAAAAACTATCATCTCACGCAAAAAAACCCCGCTATTTATTCACGACGATCCAATATAACATATCAACCAGCAACACAATAATATCACATGTCATCAACGTAAGTAAATATGCATATTCCTAATGTCGTTGACGTATAGCAACGAGATCGGGGATACACCACATATTACACTTACGGTCGCAGAAAAGAAATGAAAACTACAATAATTAGTATCCGTGTCATACTTAGACATCACAAACCCGGAATATCCCATATTCTGAATTTCATGTCTAACCCTATAAATCTTGTATTTAAGTCTCGAATTGAAAACACTTTTCAAAAACAAGTCGGGTAATTCAACAAGATTCCCGATTAAATGATCAAATGCTCATCGGGAACTTTAGTAGATGGAAGCACCCCGATGCCGTCAACGAAGTGCACTTGGACGAAACACCATGGCCGTGAGCACCCTAGTGGATGCTTTTGGCCATGGGGTTCTCCTATAGTCATTTAGTCGGAGCTATGGGGCGCGGCTGTCTATTAGTGTTTCCCGGCGACTATTCACGTACGATACGAGATTGCGATAAAGTTTTGATCCGAATCGAAACTCCGTGGCAATCCATCAAATGAGACTAAAATGCTACATTTACAAAACGCTAACTAGTTTTCACAAAACTAATCAATGTGGATTCCAAAAATTGTATCACATATCCAAACTATCTAGACGAAGTTAAACATTTCGATCGATATTTCAAACACCCACAAATGACTGAGACCTTAACAACTTAGCCTCACTAAAATTACCCAGAAAATCCAAAAGATCAGTATGAAGCTCCAAAAGAAAAATGATGCAATAACTCCTCAAGCCGGCGGCGGAACCGCAGCCTAACCATGGTTTCTGCAGTGGTTCCGCGGCCACTTGAGAGAGTTAAGCTCTCGTTCTTCTTCTGGCTCCATAATATTACCTGCATGATTTTCTGAGAATTTTTAATCTGAAAAATTTCAAATTTTGAAAATATGGACAGAAACTTGTAATTTCGGGTTTTAAAACGTCGATCAAATACTTTAACGTCGTCTAGACTACACCTAAGTCTCTAGCTTGGCTCTAATACCATGAAAGTATGTCTTAGCACCTCTACTAGGTTTATACAAGCATCAAGTATGCAATTTTAAAAATTTAGAGGTCTAAGCTATACTAATCTAGAATCGAACTAGAGAATTAAGGTTTTAGTGTAAACAAACAAGTTCTACACTAAGTGAAAAGGGAATACAACCTTTGTAGACCGGTTCTTCACTTCTAAAGCTCCAAGTAGTAGTCCCTAGAACTCTTCTTAGACTCCACTTGGTGAAAGGAACAAACTTGTTTCGTAGTCTTCGAAGCCGAAGATGATCCACCTTGAAGTCTCTCTCACTCAATCTCACTCTTCACTAATCAAAGTATTAGTAAAGCAAACAACCTATACTAAAGGACTAAAATAGTGTAGGTTAATGAAGTAGGAATTTTTCTCGCTAATTTTTCTTCTTTTCTTTTCTCTTTCTCACCTCAAGAAAAATCAAGAGAGGAAGTAGAAGATAAGAATGAACTTAGATGAGAGAGAATGAACCATGAGGTGAAGTGATTAGATGAGAGTGGAAAATATCTATGAATAAAACAAAGAGAATGGTGTGAGTCATGGCTTCTCAAAGTTTCCACAAGCATATTGAGAAAATGACTCATTTCCATTTTCTTTTATTCATAAATCAACCATTATATACTCATCTCACTTCAAGTGTGAATCTCATACATCCTAGTTCTATGTAGCATCAACTATGATACAATAATCCATACATATAATTATATATATCACATATATATATTAATATGTATAATGTATAAAGAGAAGAAAATCTTTAGTGAGCCAATATTAGTTTATATATATATATATATATATATATATATATATATATATATATATATATATATATATATATATATATATATATATATATATATATATATATATATCAAATATATTAATATATATTAAATTATTAAATCAACACTCGATTCAAAAATCCAATTATATCATATATAACAGACTAATATCATATATATGTATATCACATTATTAAATCAACACTTGATTCAATAAACCGGTCATATCACATATAACCGTCTAATATTCAATACTAGTTAATATATATATATATATATATTAACAACATATACATATACCATTGAATCAACACTTGATTCAATAAACCGGTTATATCACATATAACCTGACCGATATCAAATATCGCGAGATTAGATTACGGTATCACATACTCGTATTTAATCAAGCTCCCGCACATATCATCATATGTGCCCTACTTCGTTTCGCTTGAGCTAAAAAACCTCTGTGTGGGACTCTAAAGACTCGTCGATACGCCAGCAGTAGATAATGATCACATCAGATACCCACAAGCCGTCAACGGTACTAGCTGGACGTAACGGCTACCCAGGTATTGAATGTATAAAAGATCAACAAGTAAGCTTGTCCAAACTCCCGTAAAGCTTATAAGCAACACTTCCCATACAGTCCGGTCTCTTCGTTTGATATGTCGCATATCGAGTTTGGGGGTGGAATCGTCAGACCCTGGTAACCTGATAAGTCATGCCGATATGTGGCCTATAACCGTTCGAGAAACTACTGATAACATTTACCAATAAATCTCATCAGCCCTGGCCAGGGACTTACTGTTATAACTAATCGAGCATAGCACAACATCAACTCCCTATACCGGGAGAGACGAAAACCCTCCTATCGCTCATTGCCTCCATGTGATTCGGGACTGTACCCAAAATCCACCTGTTTGCACGACTCCTTTGAGCCGTGGTAGGGAGTAAATCAAAGCACAGTGGGAACCACACAAGACTCTATGATGATCTCGGGTCTACAGAGACTAACATGTACAAGTGTCACCAGAGAACTGTTATCTGACGATAGGTATGGTAGCATCTAGGAGTTTTCGGCGAGTCATGTTCGGTGTACACATTCTTTAATGAGAACCTGTGTACAATCTTTGATGTCAAACACCAATAGTTGTGGGATGAACCATCGCCCCATACAGGGTCAAGAAACATACACACTAGTCTACACTGGAATATCGATGCCATGTCTCGATATTCCCTCGACTAGAAACCATTAAAGGATGTGCTTGTGGACTACACAAGCCCCACTAGTATGATCTGCATTATAGTCCTGATAGTCAAGCCAGCATCATAAGAGCTTTATCAACATGTATCATAGAGACGGTATAATAATACAAGTGTACATGTTAAGATAAAGAGCAACCAAATAGCATACTATCATGTCGAGCAAGAAAGTCCTCTATATATATGTCCAAGCATCCACTATATCATACAATAATGGCCTCTAGGGTATACATATCCCTAACAAGCGCAACATCAACTCCTAATATTGGGAGAGAAGAAACCCCTCCTATCGCTCACTGCCTCCATGTGACTCGGGACTGTACCCAAAATCCATCTGTTTGCACGACTCCATTGAGCCGTGGTAGGGAGGAAATCAAAGCATAGTGGGAACCACATAAGACACTATGATGATCTCGGGTCTACAGACTAACCTGTACAAGTGTCACCATAGAACTGCTATCTGACGATTGGTATGGTACCATCTAGGAGTTCTCGGTGAGTCCTGATCGGTGTATCCATTCTCTAATGAGCACCTGTGCACAATCTTTGATATCAAACACCAATGGTTGTGGGATCAACCATCGCCACATATAGGGTCAAGAAACGTACACACTAGTCTACTCTAGAATATCGATGCCCTGTCTCGATATTCCCTTAACTAAGAACTGTTAAAGGATGTGCTTGTGGACTACACAAGCCCCATTAGTATGATCTGCATCATAGTTCTGGTAGTCAATCCTATATCCTAAGGGCTTTATCAACATGTATCAGAGAGACAGTATAATAATACAAGTGTACATGTTAAGATAAAGAGCAACCAGATAGCCTATTATCATGTCGAGCTAGAAAGTCCTTTATATATATATATATATATATATATATATATATATATATATATATATATATATATATATATATATATATATAAGCATCCACTATAATATACAATAATGGCCTCTAGGGCATACATATTCCTAACATATGATCGCCATCATAATGCTGGTAGTCAAGCAAGAATCATATGTGCTCTATCAACATGTAATAGTGATGTGTAATACCACATAATATATGTACATGTACATGATGATAGAGATGAACCAAATACCATACTATCATCTCGAGTAAGACTGTTCTACCGGTATAGGTCCTTCCTAAATCATCATAATCTCATGTTTGCGATTATAATAATTTCCTTGAAGGCACTATATCCAACAATCTCCCACTTGCAGTTAAGGCTAATTATTGCGGTACCGCATACTCATAGGTCGTGTGCTACCGATCACCCAACTTCTCTACTAATCAGTTTCATAAAGTACGTTTGCAAAACTATCGCGTTCGAGAAATAGCCTCAGTGGGTGGATCCGCTCCAATGTTTCTATCTTTATCTCTCCATATCTCAACTTTACGGAGAAAGACTATCTCCCGAAATGAGCGATACCTGTCTTAGAATTTGTCAAGATATTTGATAGGACCAAGCTCATAAATGAACTACAAATCCAACAAACTTATTAGACTATATCTTCCACTGAATTTAATCAGTATCCTACGCCTTGCCTTTCTCAGTATCCGCTTGGACCCCCTGTCCAATATACTACCCCTCATCAGAGAGCAAACTATTAACTCTGACAGTCACTATGTCATCCAGGTCGTCTTGGAAGCCTGAAATGATAACCGTCTCCTTAAGAAGGTTGCCATTACAATATACCAAGAATATCATCTTATGATCATAATTGCTTCCCAATGTTTCTCCGGGATTGGATTAATATATGCTTATTGCGGCTAGTGCAAAAGCAATATCTGGTGTGGTACTTGACATCTAATGATTGGCTCAATTGCCTAAGCATGTGATATGTTAATCATGCACATCTCTCTCCTCATCGGTCTAGAAGTCATCTCTTTAGAGAGGGTGACTCCATCACCTGCGGGTACACCACCACACCAGAAGTTGTCCATTCTAAAACACTTTAGAATAGTGTCAAAGTACCTGAATTGGGACAGTTCCTAAATTTAGATCTAAAACCATAAATCTAGGTACCAGAATCCATGATATTTTATCTAGATCCTATATAGAGAAACACATTATGACAATCACAGTATAACCGATCGTAGTATAGGAGCATCATTTTCTATTATAAGTACGTCATCCAAATACCAGGACATCAATCCCGACTACCTTCTTACCAGGTCCTTCTATTATTCTGATGAAGTCAAACCCTATGACTGTCACATCAAAATAGATGATCTATCTTCGCTATACATATTTTAGTATATAAATAGACATAAAGTACTGGCCTACCACGCTTCCGCGGCTCCCACTGACTACAACAACCCTCTAGCAGAGTCATACACGTGCACTTCTAAAGCTAATTTAGAACGACGTTATAGTCATCTACCTACCAGATCTCATAGTCTAGAACAGCAGTAGTAGCAAGCTTGGGTCATCAAAACCTCCTTGCCACCGTTTTTTAGGAGACTGAAGTATCTCTCGGGTGGCTAAGGTTACCCATCATATCTGCGGAATGGCTTATGGATTGTCGAATATAATTGAACTCTTAGGTTCTACTAAATTTTCAGTGATCGTTTATAGTTCTGGAATCACTTCCAGTTCTACTATACTCGCACTAATGTTTTCTAAAAAGAATTCATTTTACTAAAACCGGTGGCGAGTAAAGAACAATATAACTATTGATCCTCCGAATGGTGGAATGTTCACCCTCGTCAAAACCCGGGATAAACCCGCAAACTGTCATTACTGAAACGTGCCTTGAGTTTATCTGGATTCTGGTTTTAAGCACAATCCGGACTACTGCATATACCTTAACATAGTTAAGATATGAATCCATTTTATATCCAATATAGAAACAAAGACACTAATTTAATTGGAACCAGATTCAAAATACATGCAACTGTTTCCAGTGCATATCGACTAAATGGAACAAGGTCATGCAGCATTACTCAGCAAGGAGCGCACCCACGGATGGGTAACCTAAAAGAGAAGCAAGTTCTCAAATGTATTACTTACGACGAAATACCTAGCATAAGTATCTACACCTTCAATCACCTCGAAGAATCCTGATACTTGTAACGTATGGTTCTCTACTTTATTCTTATACTTATAACTTCTCAAAATTTAGATGTTATATTTCAACGAAATGCGTGTCTAAAACCAGAGAAGTCACAAGTAAACAGAATATAGTATAAGTACTAACCCCTTTTCCTAATGGACATCGGACAACATACAATACTTTGTACAAGTCCTCTGGGTTTAATAACTCAAACCATGTGCGTCGTAGGTAGAAAACTGTTTTATAGTTAAGAAGAATTACACCATTGTTGAATGCACCTTACCTAACCATCAACTGATATAGGTAAATGTCATAAACATAATTTCAAAAATTTATATCTTACTTTATAAAATAAACCTACAGATATATCAATTTGAAATTGGTACATAACAATGGATATTCAAAACCAAATATTTGCCATAAGGCAAAACCCAGGCGACTTCCTCAAATATCACTAATTATAAAAAATTCTGATATTGATGATCTAATCACCTAATTTCCAATATGCTACTCCCACCCAGCATCTGTAACACCATACAGATATGAGAATCAAGTCTAATAAATACATACCCTGGAGTCAGAAACTAATTGGGAAAGCAGTTTTCAATTAACACCGCACAGTAAAACTGAAACATGAAAATGTTTCGAGGGGGTAGCCAAGTATTCCTAGTAATGCCTCTTCCACTATCCAGATTTATGACAGTAGTCGCAATTTTCCTTGCCCCCACTCCAATCCCTTTATATGTCTTTATTTCTTACCTTCTGTATACCATAGTTAGGCTAATTGGTTTTCTTCTTCCCTACCTTTCCACACCTGCCTAAGGTTTGGAAGAAAACTATCCAATAAGCATAATAGGTGTACTCTCCTAATACTAGAAGCCCTCGCAACCTGAGAAAGGTAAAGAGAAAAGACAACCGAATAATTCTATTCAATTTCTCCAAAACCGGAATCCATCCTCGAACTGAAATAAGTTTCTTCGAGTTCGTATGTAACTATACGATGGCATACCCAAGAAATATGGATCTTCGTAGTGATACGGAGTGTTCTAGAGAAATGCAAAAGGGAAGTAGGAGTGACAGGGATATATGCGACTTTGTCGTGAATCATGACAATCCAAAACCAAAGTGTGTAAGAAAGTTCGGTTAACTTGGTTCATGAGTTTTAGTTTAAGGTCGGGTCATGGTCGCTGCCAAAGAGGGAGAGAAAAGAAATACTCAACGTGCACTTTAACCTAGATTAGATTGGTTAATCATTTTATCTAATCAGGATGGTTCCCACTGTTTCCTCGAATTCTTCTTCAAACCCTAAAAGAAGAATTAGTCGGGATCAACTGAAAATCACCCGAGGAGTAACACTTACTCATCAGTAGGAATCGGGACACAACTATCATCGTGTGATAACTTGATAGAAGCCACTTAAGTTACCACACTCCAAAATGTATACGTATATTTGGCAAGTTTCCTTTATATTTGAAACTCCCGATATGGTTTTTGCCCTAAACGGCTTATGACCTTAACAAGGTCAACAAATCATAAGCCGCTAGTCAAATTCAACCCGTAATTTTCTTGATTACCCTAAACCCACACGTACGACCCTTAACAAGGTCAACAAAGTCATACGACCATCCTACTTAATCGCATCACCGTACACAGAAAAGCACCACTTAGCTACCGCACACTATGCCTTAATAAGGTCAACAAACGTAGAATGAATACTAAGTATTACTAATCTGAAATGACGGAGGGCTACGGCTGGTTTTTGGTGAAAAACATTTAACGTAATGAACTTGATATCATTGAAAAAACTCAAGCAGTTTTGAAAAGGAATGGTTTAGGCTCCGCATTTTTAAAGCAAGAGGTTTTGTAAAAAACCGATGGTTTTGAAGAAAACCGAGTAGTTTATAATCACGTAAACTTTTTTCCAAAGAAGTCACTCCCTATGAAGGGATCTAGGCTCTTTCCTCATCGAATGAGGTGAAGGATATTCCTGACTGAATACCTCGACGCAAAGCAAAAGGAAGCACTTATAATTTTCAAAAATTGGTTCCAACAACATCATTTAGTTTTGTTTTATTTGCATTAATCAGAATTAATGCAGTCCTATCAATTGATCATATCATACCAGAAAAGAAACGAAATAGACACGCACATATATGCCATCCGCATTCGCCACAGAGTCATGGGTCTTCACCGTAAGGTTACTTAACTTACGGCAGGGCGGGGACAGGACTAGTGCGGATGTAAAACATATATATATATATATATATATATATATAATATGAACATTCGTATTACGCATGATATCAAGTAATGTCACAGAAGCATCACAGCAGAATCACAGTGGAAGCGAACACAATATGGAAATGCGGATAAATTAGGAAAATTACATTTTAATGGAGCCAAATATGAAATGCAATTTTCCCGGTCGTGTGGATAGCACGTAGTATCGGATCCTAGACTCCTACGAGTGCGGTAAGCCATCCGCCAATCCCAGAAGCGAGGAAACCCTAATCAACCAAGTGAGTGGGCCACCCAGCACTTCCAAAATCCGGTGACTTGGGCACCCCTCCGCGGGTCAATCCTATACTCCTACGAGTGCGGCGAATAGCCCGCCAATTCTAGAGTAAGGCACCCCGGTCTCAACGCCATGAGATGGAAACCTATTTCCCTCTAGAACCCAGCTACTCGAGCACTCCGCCGTAGGGTAATCCTAGTGCATGTAATGAAAAACAGAATATACAACAATGACTACGTCCACAATCTGGACGCACCCCAAAAAATAATACAAGCCGAGATTACGGCAGTCCACATATCGGACGCTCGTCACGCAATATGAATATACTTTACATCACAGAGAAATACATCAAATACTACATACACCGAGCTATCCATTGTGATAAATCCAACACAACCATAATCAACAAAGCAATATCCATCACAGAACATGCAAACATGCGAGCATCAATTCCGTAACCCCGTCTAATTAATACGTATAGCAATTAGATGAAGTTTTATCAAACGTTATGATACACACAACCAACGCAAAGCTTACGACAATCGAATACCGCACACAAATAGCTAGCACATCAATTTTCCAAAACACCGACAATCAAGTGTGCTAGAAACCGACAAGAAATTCCTTGCTAAAACCCACTCCGGGAGTCCGAAATGAACTCGGATTGATCCGAAACATCGCGGAGGGCCCCGCCACAAAATTAACGTCAACCCGGAGGCACCTAGAGGGGTACCCACCCCTTAGGCCACCCTAAGGTGGCCCAAGGGGTAGGCAGACCAAAACTGCCTTCTTAGGCAATTTCGGGTCCCCACCCCCCAAGGACACCATTTGGGTGGTCTCGGGGTGTGGTTCCTCCCTAAGTCCCCTTGGGACGTCCCCGGGGTCCTCGTGCACCTCCCCGTGGCTTCTCGGTCCAAACTGAGAGCCCGCAGGGAATCAAAACAACAATATAACATGAAATTCCTTATTGTTTTATGGACAATTTTTGCGGAGCAAAAACCGGCGAGATTCGGAAGTCATAACTATCTAGTTTAAGTTGTTTGGATGGCTCTGATACTATTGAAAGTTTCTAATGCCCTTGCCGCTGACCCGCAGCCAATGCGAAATTCAAAAACAAAAATTTTCATGGCACTAGAAATTAAAACCCAAGAATCAAACCAAACACCTAAACTAGAACCATAACAAAATAGAAATCACAACTTTTGTAGCATCTTCAGTTGATCCAATTTGGTTGGACTCTAGTATGCTCTTGTTCCCCTCCGAACGGCGGCCTGGACGTCGGGTCCGTGCCTGAGGTTCGGGGCAGATGCTATTTGGTTTTATCCGTCTATCTCTCCGAAGATGCCAAGTTGACTTATGGCACCGTGTATCGGAGGTTTAGGCGGATGCGGCCGATGTAGCAGACTTCGTCAGATTCCCCCTCAGGGTGAGGGGTTTTTGATTGTGGGGACACTCTTCCCTGCAGGCGCAAGCCCCTGCAGTTAATTACGCTATCGCGTTGCGATAACAACTTTCTCCTTCTCCAGAATTTCACTTCGTGTCGTATATGTTTGTTTTGTTTGTGGTTGCCCGTGGATTGTATACGGAGACTGAGTAATGCCGTCGCCCGTAGGACGTGGATTAGTCCAAATCCGTATGTACTTAGATTTGGGTTTGGTGTTTTTGGTTTAAGGATACATTAGTCGCGTTGCGGCTAAGATCAACTTAAACGTTCGTCAAGAATACTTTAGTCTTGTTTTGGACTAAGATCAACTTAACGCAGTGATCGATTTAATTATCTGGCTGTCGGGACTCGTCACCTCTCTGACGTCGTTGAGGGATTACAACGACAAGCGTCTGAGGAGTTCAGAGATGTACCCTTGAACCAAAGTTGATTTGGGGTTTTATTGTTTATTTAAAGATCTAAGGACACATTAACCGTATTTGGGGCTAAGATCATCTTAGACGGGACCGTTTAGATCCGACAAAAGAGCATTTGGGCTCTATTGTGCCAATTTAAGGACGTGGCGGTCCATTGCCAGTTTTAAGGACGTGGTGGTCCATTATTAGTTTAGGGACGTTTCGGTCCGTCGCCAGTTTAAGGACATAGTGGTCCATATTCCAGTTTAGGGACGTAGTGGTCCATCGCCAGTTTAGGGACGTGGTGGTCCGATATTAGTTTAGGGACATTTCGGTCCGATATTAGTTTAAGGATGTTTCGGTCCGATATTAGTTTAAGGACGTTTCGGTCCGATATTAGTTTAAGGACGTTTCGGTCCGATATTAGATGAGTGGTCGTTGGGACCCGTCACCTTTTTGACGTCGTTGAGGAATTACAACGAGGGATGTCAAAGGAGTTCGGAGATGTACCATCGAACCGGTCGTGAATTGGTTTAGGGGAGCCATTTTGCTCAATCAATTTAATTTAAGGACTTACAGCCAGGGTTGGGTTAAGTCCAATTTTTTTTATTTATTTTAGGCTCTGCCTGACTGAAAGAACCAGTCCAAACAGGGCTCTGCCCCTTTATTGTTTTGCAATTTGATTCGGGCCAGGCCCTTTTTAAATAATGAGTTGCAGAAACTCAAGAATCTTCCAAACAGGGCTCTGCCCTTTTATTATTTTGTAACTTGGGCCAGGCCCTCAAGAATTTCCAAACAGGGCTCTGCCCTTTTGTGATTTGATTTGGGCCAGGCCCTTTTTAAATAATGAGTTGCAGAAACTCAAGAGTTTTCCAAACAGGGCCTTGCCCTTTTATTATTTTGCAATTTGATTTGGGCCAGGCCCTCAAGAATTTTCCAAATAGGGCTCTGCCCTTTTATTATTTTTGTGATTTGATTTGGGCCAGGCCCTTTTAAGTAATGAGTTGCAGGAACTCGAGAGTTTTCAGAACAAAAGTGCATGGCACTTTTGATCTAAATTTAGATCAAAAGAAAACAAGTTTTTCTTCTTGTTTTCTTTTCACAGAACCAAGGGTTCATATCAAGTGCAAGGCACTATTTATATATAATTTTTTTATTCCCTTTTTTAATCTTCTGTTCTTCAGAAATTTTACCTTTCTTTTCCTTTCTTCTGTGTTCTTGATTAATCTTCAAGAGTTCCTTTTTTTTTCAGAAGTTGATCCTTCTCTTGATGATTCTACCTCATCATTTGAATGAGGTCTGGGCTCTTATTTATAGTGCTCACAAATTTGTTAAATTTGTTACCAAGATCTTTCCTGAATAATTTTGGGAATTTTCCCACCATTGGATCTCTGATCCAAGGGTCTCTGTTTTACAGAAGAACAGAAAAGATTTACTTAAATTTTCATTCAGTTGCTGCGCAACTCACCAGCGCGTGACACGTGTCGCGCATCCGTGCGCTTGCGCAGTTGCGATTGCGCAACTGCGCAGACACGTGTCGCGCATCCGTGCGCTTGCGCAGTTGCGATTGCGCAACTGCGCAGACACGTGTCGCGCATCCGTGCATTTGCGCAATTAAGTCTTAATTATGTTTTCTGAAGAGCCTTGCTCTGATTGGACGCACTGTCTCAGGCGTTACGCCGCCGAATCAGTTTCTGCCATGTGGCAAATTGCACGCTGCGCACGGAAACCGAAGCGTTGCTTCGAATTTTGAATTTTCAAAATTTAAGTAGAGCCTTGCTCTGATTGGGGGAAACAGATGCCCCCCCCAACCGTTGCGCTCACGTGGCGCGCGCGTGAGTGCAGCGGTGGCAAGATCCTGACCGTCGGATCGAAGGGCCAAGTGAACAGGCGCAGGCGCCTATAAGTAGGACCCTTGGTCCTTGGTAATTCTTTACCATTTCCAAGAATTTGAATTTTAGAGCCTTGCTCTTGCTTGAGAACTTCCGGAGCCTTGCTCTTGTGATTTCCCTAAGAACTTCCAAGTTCTAATCTGAGAACCATTCTAGGTAAAATTAAATTAATTTAAATTAAATTTAATTAACAGAGCCTTGCTCTTATAGATCTTTGATCTAAAGGAAACCCCTTTGGGGTTTCTTCAACAGAGCCTTGCTCTTATAGATCTTTGATCTAAAGGAAACCCCTTTGGGGTTTTTATTCACAGAGCCTTGCTCTCAAAAATTTGTAGAGACTCTGTTCTTAGGTTTTAACCCATGAACAGAGCCCTGCTCACAGATCAACTAGAAAACTTTTTAAAAGTTTTCATGGATCTTTAAGATCCCAGAATTTTAATTCTTAGGAGTAATGAATTTTTATTACTGCTACAGAGCTAGGCTCTTTTTTAAGAAGTTTTATTCTTTTGAAACAGGAGTTTGACAAATGTCACTCTGTGACAGAGCTTTGCTCTGAAAAGAGGAGATCTTCTCCTTGTCTCTAGGGGTTCCCCCCCAATGAGGATATTCTCTTGGGGGTCTTTTTTATTGACTGATAGTCTCATCTAATGGTGGGATTGTCTCATCAAATGATGCGCCGTCATCTTGATTTTGTGGGTCCCCCTTTAGTCCCCTACCCACTGCATCACAGTGTGGAGCCAGATTTTTTTTTATTATTATTTTTTTTTATTATTATATATATTATTTTCATTAAATGTTAAGCGTCAGGCCACTAATGATATATATACATATTTTATGCAGGAAAGATGTCTGACGACTTGTCTTTTCCCTTCGTTCGCTCAGAAGGAGGGTTCCCACATGCACCAGTGGATCGGGTAGTGTTCACCTTGATTAAAGATCACGATCCTGAGTGCAAGAGACTTCACCTATGGGGAAGGTGGTACAGCCAGATTATCCAAGGCCGCCGCAGTTTTAGTTCCGCCTCGCCTTCCGAACCTACAGTTACGATCCCCTATGCGGACAAACCCCCGGTGGAGTATGCCGTGGAGGTAAAAAATTGGAATTCAGACGACCTTCTCCAGCCTGCAATCGGCGCTATTCCGGTGCAGCCACCGCCGTCCATAGATATCTTGGGAAGGCGAATCTGTCAGGGTGAAGCACGCCCTTGGGGACAGGCTTACAACATTGGATTGAATCCGCGACCGCTTGCTGGATACCTGCTATGGGCCCGGTATATTTTAGCGGCGAAAAGAGCTCACCTGACGAAGATAGGTTTATACTCCGCCGTCTACGTCTCGCTTTTCGAGTATCCTACTCTTCCAACATGGTGGACAAAGGCCTTCATCGAACAATGGAATATCCCCACGCATACTTTCCTGACAGCGGATAGGGAAGTTTCAATTTCTCTAGAGGAATTCGTTGAGCTTTCAGGTTTACCGGCGAGGGGGGAGCACTACGAAGAGCTGCTTCCTCCTGATGAGTACGTCTTTGCCACCAAGCAGGTGGTATTCGACTTGACTCCGGAAAATGCCATCCAGCATCAGTATCCGGGCCTGGTGAAGGTGTTGGAGATTTACGAGGAGCTTCATTTGGAATTGGGCGACCGAGGAGTTAGTTTTGCGGACTTCATTGCTCGTTTTATTCGCCCGGAATTTTTATCAGAGCAAGGTGAGAAGTTCGCCCAACTTGCTGATCCTTTTGGTTTCGGCCTGGACCGCCGACCTTCATCGGAAATTGATCAGCGAAGTTTTTACCTTCCCGGCACTGCTAGCGTCCCTTTCTCAGAGATCGCCGTTCCTGGCATGGATGAGGAGACCTTCTTCATCGGATTCTTAGGTCTGTGGCTGTGCAGCTTCGCGCTTCCCATGCACCCACGCCTCATGCTGTCTTCTGTCTTTTACCCGGCGCATCGAATGGTGGCCGGTCTGCAGTTATCAGTAGGGATCGCCGGGTTGGCTTATCTCTACCATGGACTTAGCGTAGCGACGGACGCTAGTGAGCCTGGGGTACAGCCTGCTAATTTCCCGATGCACTACTTCACTTCTTGGATGGAGCTGCATGTTCGAGGAGTGTTTGGTGCCCACAAAACTCCTCCGTTCTTTGAGAGATTCAAACTTCCGAGAATCATACGATTGGTCGGGGCTTCCATTGTGTTTGCACCTCCGCGGGAGTCTAGGGGATTGCTTCTGCGTTCGCATCTAGTCGGAGCGAAGACCTCTTTTGTGGACAAGGTCATCACCATGGGTTCTGAGACCACTAAGTCGGTGGTGCCGCTGCGTGATGACTTTAAGGGCGGTGTTTCTGTGTTAAAGGCTCGGGAAATCCTCCACCTTTACTCCATTCGGCCGGGCTATTTGGTATTTAGGAAAAATGAAACGGCCCTCTTTATGAGGTATAACCCGCATCGATTTGCCCGGCAATCGAGTTACAACCAAGGGGTCCCGCTGGAAGCCTTCTTGGGAACACCTGCAGTCGGCCTAGAGGGGGTACGGAATACGATGCATCACTTCATCCGGTTGAATACAGGCTCCTACTTTTTCATCAGTGAGCCCAGCTGTACCCCTAAGATACTCAATTCGTATGTGGCCTGGTACGCGCACGCGATGGGCCCGATCATCTTGATGGAGAAACGCCTACTGGTCGATCGTAGGGCTGCGCCTCCCGGTGGCGATCGCAAGGCTCCCTTGCAGCCCAGGGTTCAGGTTATCCCTCCGACGAAAGAGGCCGGATCTGATCGACCACGCGTGTTGGCCCCTCCGCGTGGACTGCTACTGCCTACTACGGTGGATGCCCCAACGGCGCCTCGTGCTCCGACAAAGGCGGTTAAAGCGGCATCGCCGGAGTCGGGTGCAGGAGCGGACATCGGGACTCGCCGCCCGAAAGTGATTGCCAAAACTGGCAAGCGCAAAGCTGCTCCCAGTGGGTCCAAGGCTGGCGGGCAGAAGAAGAAGAAGTCCACTTTATCCCTCGACGCGATCCTTAACTTAGAGCCCGCGGCTCATCCTGCCGAGACTATATGCGAGTACGGCAGCAATGAGGGTTTCGTGGTGGACCCTGAGGACACCAATCTAGCCGCCGCCATTGCAGCTTCGGAGCGATCGGCGAGGCTCGAAGCAATGTTAAGCAGACTCGCTGAGTCAGGTAATCATCAGCCTCCTTATTTGTCATTTTATCCCACTTTTTATTATTATCTTTAGCTAATATTTGCCTCATTTTCAACAGGTGTTTCTACTGAAGAGGCCATTACTGCCTCTCTGAAGACCTTCCAGGAGGAGGAGAAGAAGCGTACCCTAGCAAGCGTCGGTATGTTTTATCTCTTTCTCTTTTATACGGAAAGTTCGTTATCTTTTTATGATAGTCGACCTGACCTTCTCTTGTTTCTTTACAGGGGTTGTATTAATCGGCGCAAGGACCCTTCCCAAGCCCGTCATCGAAGCCCCAGCTCCGTCGAAGCTGCCGCAAGAGCCTCGGCTTGATGCAACAACGAGGGATGCTCTGAAAAATCTGGAGGCATCCCTCTACACGGATGATGAGGCTTCGCTCAAGGAAGCCCTGATGGCATCTGTCTCATCGGGTCGAGAGGAGCGGAAGCGGTCCAGACGCGAAGCTAAGGCGCGCAGAGCTGCTCTGGCCGCAGGAGCGGGCCCTAGCACTGTTCCTCACGCTAGTACTTCTTCTGAAGAGCCCCCTGTGGCCCTGTCTACCGCTCGTCGGCAAGTTGCGCGCGCGGTTCGGAGTGCCAATGATAAATCCGCTTCAGGTAGTGCTCCTTTCAGAGCCTTGTTGTATGACTTGTGAAACTATTGGCTTATACATATCTCATCTTGTAGGGTCAAGTCCAACTGAGGGGGAGGCGGAGACGACCGTCGAACCCAAGGGAGCGGAGGAAGCGGTACTCGCCGAACCCGAACCGACAGTGGACAACTTTGTCGAGGTCATGGGGCCTGGAGCCGAGATTGAGGAACCTACCGCGGAGAAAGTCATTGATGCCGCACCCGAAGTGGCGGCAGATGAGATGATTGTCTCAACCGAGCCGAAGGCGGTAGAGGGCGAGGTACTTGAGGCTGGGGACCTCGTGGTGCCGATGGACGGGGCAGCTGTAATCGCTGATCCTGAGGGAGCAGCAGGTGAGGCGGCCATGATTCCTGAAGACGAGCTAGGCGCTCCTTCTCAGGAATCTGGCAATGTTCCTATCTTGGCCCTCCCTGTCTATGGTTCCCCGCCGCCTGTAGAGCTTGAGAGCATAACAACGGTTCCCCTTGAGTCGGGTGATGAAGCTACAGGCGGTGGTCTTCCGTCAGTGGAGGAAGGGACTGCCTCAGTTTCTGCTGGCAGCTCGTCAGGTAAACTTTTGAGTCACCAGCGTTTCCCTTTTTTTTTGTATATATCTTGTGATCTCTTCTAACAAGCTTGTTCTTGCAGGTGCGGCCAGTATCGATGCTCCATTGCTCGAGGGGGCACCGTCAACTACTGCTTTAGCAGTAGTCACCTCCCCATCTTCCCTTGTACCGTCACGGATGTTGGAAGGTATGGATTCACGGCTCATGCATTAATCTTTCAAAAATGCGGCTTTTGTACTAACGTTACACTATTGTGCTTTTGCAGGAGTGCTTTTTGATCACTTATATCAAGTGTTGCTCCCGCACTTCTCTTTCCCATCCGAACTCGCTTCTCCCTCTAGTGGCGCCGGTAATATCTTTATTTACCCCCTTTTTTTTTAGCAATGGGATGATTTCTGACTTTTCCTTTTCTTTATTGCAGTGCCACAAATCGAAGGAGGGGATGCAAGCCCTGTCGCGCTACCGGCCCTTCCGGCTTTGCCGTCCGCTACACCTGGTATAGTAGATTTCCTCTTTGGTAACCCTTCAACATCTTTTGAACCATCGTTTAACCCTGTTTTGTTTTGCAGCTATTATTCCGGCTCCAGTCCCTTTCGAAGCTCGTGTCTTTTCACCGGCAGGCCCCTTTTTGAGACGTCCGTCTTCAAAGGGTGCTGTGATGAGTCTAGGCATGCTGAGCGGGTATATCGAAGAGCTCAGCATGGACGCTCTTCCTTCTGCTGCAGATTTCGCTGTGGATGTTAACCCCATGTTAGCGGCGCTCGTAACTTTTCACGACGAAGGCGTCGTTGAATCTTGGGTTAACCACTGCAGGGAGATCGAGGCCTGTCTGTACCGGCTGGAGTTGACGCGCCCTTCTCCCGAAGTTTTAGCTCTGAGCACCCAACGCACAACTTGGCTCGAGCAAAGCACTTCGCACTCCCGCCACTTGGAGCAAGAAGCAGCTCAAAGACTAAGGGAATGCCAAAAGACCTCAAACGAAAAGGCCCATCTACGCGCTGAGGTTGAGGCAAATGCTGCCCAAGTGAAGACTATCTTTGAGGGTCTCTTGGAGCGCATCTCCCATGGGCTAAACTTAAAGAGGAAGCTTGACGTGGCTGAGCGCAACATCCCAAGTCGGGAGGCTGCTTATCAAGTCGCGAGGGAGCAGCTTGCATTGGTCTTGCGGCAACGGGCCCAAGTGGAGGCAGAGTTGACGGCGGTAGCCGAGCAGGAGAAGGCGTGGAAGGAGATATGCGAGCGATTGCTACATTTGTGCAAGACGCTCCCTTCCCAATAGCTGCCCTTGTATCAATATACTTGTAATTTTCTTTTTTTTTTTTTGAATAAGATGTATGCATTCTTTATTCTTTTATACGATTCACCATGTACTTGATTGAATTGATAAATAAAGATATACATTTTTTTTTTGCAATGTCTTGTATCATTTCATTGCTTTCTCCCTTCTCTTATTATCAGCATGCTGTTTTGATAAACATGATTGACAGGTAACAGAGTAAGCATTTAGTTTCTTCAAGATATAACGATGGCTTAGGCCGCAGGTTCGGATCTGCTGCCTAAGACTTTTCAACTCTATGAGCCGTGAGGGTCTCATAGAGATTTTTCTCCCTACGGATCGAGAGGATCTCGTAAGTGGATTTTCTCCTTAGGAATCGTGAGGATTCCCAAGTGTAGTTTTCTCTCATAGGTCGAAAGGATCTTATGAGAGAATTTCTCCCTCTTACGAGTCAAGAGGGCTCGTGAGCGGTTGTTTCCCTCTTTGTCGAGAATCGACTTTAGAGAGTGAGACCCGTGAATAGTATGCAAGAGACCATTTAGGATTGACTTGCAGGATCCCATTGCCCTTCTTACGAGTCGAGAGGGCTCGTAAGCGGTTGTTTCCCTCTTTGTCGAGAATCGACTTCAGAGAGTGAGACCCGTGAATAGTATGCAAGAGACCATTTAGGATTGACTTGCAGGATCCCATTGTTCAGGAAGCAAGTTTTTGAATCCTTACTGCCCGAGATGTGAGTCAGAGGAGCTCTCGTCATGGAGTGTTTGTATCCGTGAGTTGAGAAGTTTTGCGAGGGATTATTTGTTTCCCAAGCGCCAAGGATTATTTGTGTCCTTGGGGTTTGAAACGAGTTGATGGTTCCCACGGAGGCGCTGGTGGCTCTGCGAGTCGACGCGGATCAGAAGGCTCTCGTCAAGGAGTGTTTGTATCCGTGAGTCGAGGAGTTTGCCGGGATTATTTGTTTCCCAAGCGCCAAGGATTATTTGTGTCCTTGGGGTTTGAAACGAGTCGAGGATTCCTACGGAGGCACTGGTGGCTCTGCGGGTCGACGCGGATCAGAAGGCTCTCGTCAAGGAGTGTTTGTATCCGTGAGTCGAGGAGTTTGCCGGGATTATTTGTTTCTCAAGCGCCAAGGATTATTTGTGTCCTTGGGGTTTGAAACGAGTCGAGGATTCCTACGGAGGCACTGGTGGCTCTGCGGGTCGACGCGGATCAGAAGGCTCTCGTCAAGGAGTGTTTGTATCCGTGAGTCGAGGAGTTTGCCGGGATTATTTGTTTCCCAAGCGCCAAGGATTATTTGTGTCCTTGGGGTTTGAAACGAGTCGATGGTTCCTACGGAGGCACTGGTGGCTCTGCGGGTCGACGCGGATCAGAAGGCTCTCGTCAAGGAGTGTTTGTATCCGTGAGTCAAGGAGTTTGCCGGGATTATTTGTTTCCCAAGCGCCAAGGATTATTTATGTCCTTGGGGTTTGAAACGAGTCGAGGATTCCTACGGAAGCACTGGTGGCTCTGCGGGTCGACGCGGATCAGAAGGCCCTCGTCAAGAAGTGTTTGTATCCGTGAGTCGAGGAGTTTGCCGGGATTATTTGTTTCCCAAGCGCCAAGGATTATTTGTGTCCTTGGGGTTTGAAACGAGTCGAGGATTCCTACGGAGGCACTGGTGGCTCTGCGGGTCGACGCGGATCAGAAGGCTCTCGTCAAGAAGTGTTTGTATCCGTGAGTCGAGGAGTTTGCCGGGATTATTTGTTTTCCAAGCGCCAAGGATTATTTGTGTCCTTGGGGTTTGAAACGAGTCGATGGTTCCTACGGAGGCACTGGTGGCTCTGCGGGTCGACGCGGATCAGAAGGCTCTCGTCAAGGAGTGTTCGTATCCGTGAGTCGAGGAGTTTGCCGGGATTATTTGTTTCCCAAGCGCCAAGGATTATTTGTGTCCTTGGGGTTTGAAACGAGTCGAGGATTCCTACGGAGGCACTGGTGGCTCTGCGGGTCGACGCGGATCAGAAGGCTCTCGTCAAGGAGTGTTTGTATCCGTGAGTCGAGGAGTTTTGCTGAAGTCACTGGCTTCTTCGGTTGAAATGAACCGTTGAGGTTTGGCTTCGTCGTTTGACGGAATCCGCTGGGGAAGTATGGTTCCTTCTTTGTTTACGCCCTTCGATTGTATACAGGGATCGATATGATCATAACTGTAGAGCCAAAGTTTTATCATTTCTTCTTTTTATTTTATTTTATTTCCGCGATGCTCTATCATTTCAGCTTTTATATCGCGAAGGTCGCGATTGCCCAATCATTTCGGCTATTTTTCGCGGTGCCCAATCATTTCGGCTATTTATTTTATTTTTACTCGTTGCTTTTTATTACGAGTTGCCCAATCATTTCGGCTATTTCGTGTGCCTGAGCGGCCTACTGGCTTTCGCCGTAAACCTGAAATTGGACACTGCTTTCAGCATCAGCACCGCTACAACTGGGATATTGCCAGGAGCGAATCATCATTTTCCTCTGTCGTTGTCGAACAAAGGAGGCTTAGCGACCAGGGTTAGGGTCCTGTCGGCTAAGGCTTTTGACTTCATGAGCCGTAAGGGTCTCGTGAAGGTATTTCTCCCTACAAGTCGTGGGGATC
This sequence comes from Agapanthus africanus, assembly GCA_030015575.1. NCBI lineage: Eukaryota > Viridiplantae > Streptophyta > Magnoliopsida > Asparagales > Amaryllidaceae > Agapanthus > Agapanthus africanus. The sequence goes on along the minus strand of CM057346.1, from coordinate 477,363,764 downwards.
TTGTAGGTGTATTTTTTCCTTAGGAATCGTAAGGGTTCCAAAGTGTTTTGTTCCTCTGTAAGTCGTAAGGATCCTACAGGGGGGTTTTCTTCTTGTAAATCGAGAGGGCTTACAAGGGTTATGCGAACATATCCCCGGTCACGGATGGACCTTGGTTAGGAAAACGTTTATTCGCGCCCGTGGATTGTATACAAGGGTCAATATTGAACCACTTGTAGGGCAACATTGGAAGTTTGTAGGGGTTTGCTTAAGCACAGGTTTAGGTCTCTGTGACTTAAGACTTTCAAATCCTATGAGCCGTGAGGGTCCCATAAGAGAGTTCTCCTTACGAGTCGTGAGGATCTCGCAAGCGTATTTTCTCCTTAGGAATCGTGGGGATTCCTAAGTGTGTTGTTCCCTTGTAAGTCGTAAGGATCTCACGCGGGTGGTTTCTCCTTACAGGGTCGAGAGGACCCTGTAAGGGTTCTTTAACGAAGTTGTGCCCTTTCGGGTTTTCACAAACACTCGCCGGTAGTCCTGCTGTTTTTACTCACGGAGCTCTTTCGGGTTTTCATCCGTGCCCATCTTGCTTATGGACATACCGTTTTTTTTTTTTTTTTTTTTTTTTTTTTTTTTTTTTTTATTGAGGTCGCGCCCTTTCGGGTTTTCACGAACACTCGCCGGTAGTCCTGCTGTTTTTACTCACGGAGCCCTTTCGGGTTTTCATCCGTGCCCTTTTTTGCTTATGGACATACCGTTTTTTTTTATTTTATTTTTATATGTCTTTTTTTTTTATATATCTCGTCAGCCTAAAGATGCTGCGGTAGTAGTTTAAAGACGTTTCGGTCTGCTATTAGTTTAAGGACATTTCGGTCCGACGTTTAGAGGGCTGGCTACTGCTTATAAAGCTTGGGCTTAGGAAGACAGCGAGCGGACATAGTCGTCGTCATCTGCCATTGACCTAGGCTGTGGCTCATTAAGCGTAGTATTTCTTTAGGAAGCGACCGTTTATTGGCCTGAAAGGCCTTTCACCGTGCATGTCCATGAGTAGATAGGCCCCACCCTGGTAGACTTTATCAATGATGTACGGTCCTTCATAGTTTGGTTCAAACTTTCCCCGCTTGGCGCGATTGGGGATCATGGGCCTTTTGACCACTAGCACGAGTTCGCCTTGGTGGAACGTCCTCGGGCGGCTCAATCTTTCATATGAGCGCGTCATCTTTGCCTTATAGGCTTCCAGACTTTGTTGTGCTAGAAGCCGGATTTCATCAAGAGCGTCAAGCTCTTCAAACCGAAGGTGAGCATTTTCTTCGTCTGTCAGCTCGTAGTGGACTGCCGCTCGTAGAGAGGGTAATTCTATCTCGAGAGGGAGTACTGCTTCTGTCCCAAATACCAACGCGTATGGCGTTGTGTTTGTGGCAGTTTTAAATGTAGTTCGATACGCCCAAAGAGCTTCTTGCAGTCTCTCATGCCAGTCTTTCTTATTTCGAGACACTGTTTTCTTTATGATTTTCGTCAATGTCTTGTTAAAGGCCTCAGCTAGACCGTTAGCTCGCGGATTATAAACTGAGGAATATCTCCAGTCTATATTGTGCTGCTGTGCGAAGCGGCTAATTTTATGACTTCGGTAGGCTGGCCCATTATCAGAGATGATCCTTCTTGGGGTTCCAAACCGGTATATGACATGCGTTTTGAAGAAATGGAGGATGTTCTCCGTCTTCACTTCCCTCAGTGGTACCGCCTCTGCCCCTTTGGAGAAGTAATCAGTCGTCGCCAAGATGAAACGATGTCCCTTTGACGATGCTGGTTCGATGGGACCGACTATGTCAGTTCCCCACATTTCGAACGGCCAGCTGGCCACCGTTGGATGTAATGGATTTGGGTGCTGATGGATGAAGTCCCCATGAATCTGGCATGAGTGACATTGCCTCGCATATTCGAGACAATCCTGCATCATCGTGGGCCAATAGTAGCCCATCCGTTTTATCTTCAACTTCATCTTAGGGCCTGCTTGATAGGAACCGCAAAGTCCGTCGTGAACTTCTTGGACGACCCTTCTCGCTTCGTCAGGTCCTAAGCATCTCAACCACAGAGAATCGAATGTCCTCTTGTATAGAGTGTCATTGACGAAGGCGAAAGACAGAGCTCGTTTCACGAGCTGATGTCTTATGGACGCTTCTTCAGGCATTCGGCGGAACTTAAAGTAATCTATGGAGACTTCTCTCCAGTCTTCGGCGTTTTCCCAGTCTTTTATTTGCAGGGTTGTCTCCTCTTTCGCTCCTTTTTCTTCAGACGATTCCGGAGATATTTCTGTTGGGGCAAGCACTCGACGGCTTTGTACCACGATTCTAACGTCGTCGAGGTTCTCGTCAGCCAGTTCTTTAGCAAGTTTGGCCAATGCGTCTGCCTTGCTATTTTCCGCGCGCTGTATGTTTTCCAAAGTGTAGGAAGGAATTCGGGTCAACAGTTGTTGCACCTTTTCGCCGTACTTCACCAACTCCGGCTTGCACGTCTGGTAGTCGCCGTTCACTTGACTGACGACCAGTTGGGAATCCCCATATATGAGGAGGTCTTCAATTCCCATGTCAATGGCGATCTCGAGGCCTGCTATCAAAGCTTCGTATTCGGCTTCATTGTTTGTCCTCGACTCTGTTAAGGAGAATGCGAAGCGCATTATCCCTCCTTGTGGAGTTACAAAGATGAGGCCTACCCCCGATTTGATTATAGGGGTGTTTTGTTTGCGTTTCTTCATGGAAGATGCACCATCAAAATAGAGTTCCCATCGGGTATCACCACCATCGATTGCATCAAACGCGTGTTCGTCTGGAAGATCGCAATTTAATGGAGAATCGGCGGGTATGGGATGTTCAGCGAGGAAGTCGGCGATGGCCTGGCCTTTCACTGCTTTGAGAGGTTGATACGTGATCGAAAACTCCATCAAGAGTAGGGCCCATTTAGCGAGTCGTCCCGTCAATATGGCCTTTGACATTAAGTATTTAAGGGGGTCCACCTTTGAAATCAGACGGACCTCGTGTGCTAATGCATAGTGCCTAAGCTTTGTTATTGCGAAGATCAACGCCAGGCAGTGTTTTGCAATGGGAGAGTAATTGCTTTCTGTCCCCAGCAGAACTCGGCTTAAGTAGTAGAGTGCTCTTTCTTTCCCTTGATCGTTCTCTTGTGCCCATAAGGCGCCTAAGGAACCTTCGAGGGCGGTTGTATAAAGAATGAGAGGCTTCCCCTTAACCGGAGCGGCCAGCACGGGTGGGTTCTGCAGGTATTGCTTGATCTCATCTAGTGCGCTTTGGCATTTTTGGTCCCAAACGAATGGGGTTCCCTTCTTCATCAGGTGACTATAAGGTCGGCACTTTCCTGAAAGGTTGGCGATAAACCGCCGAATGTATGCGAGCTTTCCTTGGAGAGACCGCAGCTGTTTAAGAGTTCTCGGCGGAGGCATCTCCATGATCGCCTTGATTTTAGACGGATCTATCTCAATACCTCGGTGTCGGACGATGAATCCCAGGAACTTGCCCGAGGAAACCACGAACGCACATTTAAGAGGATTCATCTTCAAATTGTATTGCCGAAGGCGTTGAAATACAGTCTTCAAATGCTTGAGATGTTCCTCGTATGATTTGCTCTTAACCACAAGATCGTCGATATAGCATTCGACGATTTCATGTATAAGGTCGTCGAAGATCTTCGTCATGGCCCTCTGATAAGTAGCACCGGCGTTCTTCAAACCGAAGGGCATCACTTTATAACAAAATATACCAAGAGGAGTCCTGAAGGCTGTATGCTTCTGGTCTTCTGGATGCATTTTTATTTGATTATACCCCGATGAGCCGTCCATGAAGGAGAAAACCTCATGGGTGGATGTGTTGTCTATCATCAGTTCGGTGACTGGCACTGGGAAATCATCTTTTGGGCAAGCTTTATTAAGATCCCGAAAATCCACGCATATACGCACCGTCCCATTTTTCTTCATCACTGGGACGATGTTGGCAATCCATTCAGGGTATTGAACTTCCTGGATGAAGCCAGAGTCTATCAGCTTTTTGACTTCGGTGTTGATGCTCATCTCAAGCTCGAGTCGCATTCTTCTCGGCGCTTGTTTGACTGGCTTGATGTCCGGGGATATCGCTAATTTGTGTACAGCAATTTCTGGATCTAGTCCCGGCATTTCGGAATAGTTCCATGCGAAGCAATCTTTGTGCTGTAAAAGCACATCCTTTAATGCAGCCACCTTTCCTTCAGATAGCAGCTCGCTGATAAATGTCGGTCGCGGGTCATTTGCCGTCCCCAACTCAATTTTCTTGAGATTATCCGCAGTGGTATGGATTCCATCCTCCAGTTCTTTCGGAGCTGGGGGAAATTCTGAGATTACCTCATCACTGCCGCTTTCAAAGCACCAAGGGAGGTTGTTCATGTCCTCGGACCTTTCTTTTAATATTGTTATCACATGGCAGGTGCGAATTTTCTGCCAATCCCAATGCAGAGTTGGTTCTATCCTTGTGTTTTCGGGTTCGTGCTTTTGCGGCGGCGCTACCCTCCAACTGTCAGACAACGCAAATTTGCCAAGCTGATATTGGTCCTCAACCCAATTCTTAAAGGTGAAGCAATCTTCAAGCGGATGCCCTACTACTCGATGGTAAGAGCAATAATTTGGGTTGGAGACTTCGCCCGCTTGCTCAGGGTGTTTAGACTCTGGCAGAGTAAGCATTTGATGTTTTAGAGCAAGATCAAGTATTTTCCTTGTTTTGTTCCGAGGAAACGAGTATGCTCGACCCATTTTCTTCATGAGGGCTAAGTCAATAACGCTCGACTCTCGGATGCGTGGCTTCTTAGCTCTGCTTTGTGGTTGTCGAGCACCTTTTCGGCCCTTCGACTTGTTTTTGCTTTCGCGTCGACCCCTTTTTGTAGCAGGCTGACGTGGGGCAGCATCTTCGTTCTTTACTGCCTGTCGAAGGAGACGCTGTGTCTTGGCTTTCTCATAGATTGCCATTTCATGATCGTGATCATCTCGGGCTTTTTGACTCGCATCCTTTATAAGTTTGCTCACCTGGTCTTTAGACGATGGACTGGGCGGTTTTGTGTCAGGAATTTTTGCTGATTCAGGATTAGCGTCCTCCCATTGAGCGTCCGCCTCTTTATCGAAGTCATACATGGCATAACAACTGTTTACTAGCTCCCGCTTCTTTGAGCGAACATACCCGAGCCCTTTCGTTTCCGTTCTCCCGTTAGGCAGTTTGCATTGAGTTCCGGGAACGTTCCAGACCTTGTCATAGAATTTGGCTTTTCTGACGGTCTGTGTGAAGGACATCCCTTGGCGTTTCAGCAGTTTCTTCAAACCTTCGGTATAATATTTGGGAAGACGGATAAGCTGAAGCCTGTCGAGCGTGGGATCCGCGCCATGCCAAATTTCTTTTTCCACCTTGTTTTCTTCAGAACGGTAGAATAGGATTGCCTTCTCGCCTTTTCTTCCGGGAGGGATATAGAATGTCTGCAATTCTTCTACGCTGTTGGTGTCGAGTGCATCCAGTTCTTTGTAATGTTCAAGCGGCACCATGGTTACCTGCAGACTTCGCTCTTCATCAGTGGAAATCTGTATTAAGGGCCGAGCGGGGAATACAGCATGAACTTCATCCTCTGAATCACTACCGAAGATCAATGAAGGAACAGATGGTCCTGGCCTGGTGGACTGGGATGGACCTGAATAAATTATATCCTCCTCCTCCTCGGTGTCACTGCCGAAGATAGGGATGGTTGCGTTAGTTTTGTTCTCCGGTTTGTGACACCTTTCCGTGTCTTCGAAACTCGGTAAGAAGTATTTGGCATCTTCATACTTGCGAACTTCGTTCACGGAAAACGGATTCAACTCTCCTGCTACCGTGTACTCGAGGCCGTCCCTAGAATACTTCATGCACTGATGCTGTGTAGAAGGGATGATATTGTATTCGTGTAGCCATGGTCGGCCGAGCAGAGCATTGTAGCACGTCTTGGCGTCTATAACGTGGAATTTGATGTCTGTGACGAGCACCCCGAAGCGTAGCGTCAATATCACAGATCCAAGAGTCTTTGAGGATTGAGAGTTGAAACCGGAGATGGTGATTTTGTCCCGGGCGAGGTGTTGGACACTCATGCAAATCTCCTTTAACACTCGCACATTGAGTAAATTGACAGACGATCCGTTATCGACCAAGATTTTCCCTATCTTTATGTCATGGCAGTATCCTGAGACATAAAGGGGGCGATTGTGTTCACACGTCCCGAGGAGAAGGTCTTCATTACCAAAAGCGAAGTCGGCTGTGTGCACCTCTTCCAATTCATCCTTCATCTTTTGTTCGGCTAGGAAGGCTTGGAACTGGTCCGGATCTTGTAGGGCCTTAATCAAAGAATCCCTTGCCTCTTTTGATAGCAATAGGGCATCGAGAATGCTGAGTTGTGAGGGTAGCTTTCTCAGATGCGCCAAGACATTGTAATCTACTTTATTCCTTTTTGGGGGGTTCTTGGCGGTTAATTCTTCCGCAACTTGGTCATCCAAAGCGATGTCTTCAGAGACCTTCTCTTTCCCTTTGTTTTTCTTATTCAAGGGTCCGAGGTTCTTTTCGGGTAATGTTCGATTGCGCAGCTGTATATTCTCGCAGGCCTTCGGTTCTTTTTCTTTTCCCGAAGTGGATTCTTCGAAGAGGGGGCCAAGCTCTAGCTCTTCATCGGAGTCGCTCCCAAATGTAGGCACTTGTGATCCGGTAGTGTTAACCGTGTGACAATTGCCGGAAATTCTTTCAAGTTCTTTAGTCGCATTCCTTTGCTCTCGGCGAATTTTACGTTTTTCCCGTTTAAATCGTTGTCGATCAGCGACGTATCCTTGCCACCATCCATTGAAAGCTTTGCAATCTTGGGTGGAATGCGAGACCTTCTGATGGTATAAGCAATAAGAGGGGTGCATTCCTACCACGCCAGTAACTTTTTCTTCAGAGGGTGGTAGCTTCATGCCCATCGATATGGCCTTAGCAAACTTCTTTTTTATCTTGAATTGGCTTTTGTCAGCGGTGGAGGCATTTTGCTCCAGCGGGATCGCCTCAGCTCTTTCCTCGAGTCGCTGACGCTTGGCCCTTTCGAATATAGCCATCTCGCGTTCTCGATCAGCCTTGCTTTTCAACCGAGCTTCATTAAGAAACGCGCTAATCATTTCAACTGGTAACCCTGGGGTTCCTGATTCGGCATTTGCCCCCAGCGTCTCAGTGCCAGAAGTTCCTTCATCGTTCGAGGTCGAATGGGAGATCATATGACAGCTTGCCACATATTCGTCAGATTCATCCGATGAACTTTCTCCTTCATCTTCTTTTTGGAAGACGTGATCAAGGAAATCTTGGAGCGTGATGGGAGTTCGCGCCTTTTGGTTATATTCATCCAGCGCATCGATTTGCTTTTGTAAGTCCGTGCGCTTGTCACCAGTCTTAACGAGCTTCTTAGATTTCTTTTTCTTCTTTTTCGAAGATTTTGACGGCTGACTATGAGCGCTTGAACTGCTACCATCGGTCTTCGGAATCGGTCGCGGCTTCAACATCCCTTCAATAACCTGTGGTTCCAAGGGGTTCTTCCACTTGACCGCTGGACAGGTCTGAAGATCATTTAGCATTCTCCTCGTTTTGGCTGATAATACAACCTCCCAGGGAGCTTCTTCAATGACGGAGCATGTTGCCCCCGGCGTATTCGTCCCCTTAGAGGTGTGGGGCTGCGGAGGATTAACCTTCCATTTGTCAGATAGCGCAAATTTGCCCTGACGGTATTGGTTCTCAAGCCAATTCTTGAAAACGTAGCAATCCTCAATTGGATGGCCTAGCACTCGATGATAAGGGCAGTAATTGGGCTCGTTGACGTCACTTGGTTGTGACGGACGTTTTGGATCTGGCAGATTTATGAGCCTGTTGCGCAATGCCAGCTCGAATAGCCTCCTTGTTTTATCACGGGGGAAGGAGTAAGCACGTCACATCCTGTCCTCAAGGGGTACGTATGGGCGCGTATTGTTCGGACGAGCAACCGGCTTCGAGTCGCTCGGTTGTTGTTGGGCATTAGCGACGATGATCGCTTTTCCCTTTCCTTTATCGTTTCGGGAGTCCGGCTTCGGGAGAGGGGGTTTATGGCCCATCTGGTCCATCTGCGCTAATTTGTCGATCAAAGCCTGTAAGGAAGTCGGCTTGAAGAAAATCATGAACTGTGAGATGGTTGCCTGTGGATCAAGGGTTCCAACAAACATTCCCACCGCTGGAGCTTCTTCTATGCGTTGTTCACACTTCGACCATAGATTTCGCCACCGTATAGCGTACTGAACCCATGTCTCGCCGGGTTTTACCCTGGCATTGATCAGTGCCGTCATCGGGGTAAGCTCACTGGCACTCGCAAAGCGTTGGGTGAAGAGTAGCTCCATCTCCGCAAAGATTTTTATAGAGTCGTTGGGAAGCTCAGAATACCATTCAAACGCCGTATCAGATAAACTTCCAACAAACTGGCGAAGCAAAAGCTTGTCGTCGCCGCCGGTATTACCGCAAAGAGCCCTGAATTGGGCCACATGTTGATGAGGATTGCCGGTCCCTTTGTAGACATGAAACTTGGGGATCGTGTAGCCCGGCGGGTACCTGATTTGGTCATACCAGCCTGGATACGGTCGCCCCGTTTTCACGACGTGTCCGGCTGCTTCTGCCGCATGATGAACCCTTATTTGCTGGGCTATGTATTCGTCCAGATCAGTCTTAGAGATTGTATCCTCTTTAGCTGTCGATAGAACGGGCTGAGGGTTTGATGACTCTCCCCTATCATCCCCAAGGATGATCGGGGGTTCTTCAGTTGGGGGGTCTGGTTGTATCATCATTCCTATCACGTCCTGGAAGAGGAGGCCCATACGCTGTATATTGGCTGCTTGTTCAGCAGCCTCTTTGTCTCTCTTTTCCAGTACTCGACGGAGGAACTCGGCGTCGGTCTCTTCCTCTCGGCGTTCGTCTAAGGGCGTCCCAGAATTCTCCTTTGGCTCCGTGAGTGCGGCCATTGTAGTCATCATCTCCTGGAGCTTCTGTTGTTGCTCCTGGGCCTTGGTTACCGACCGGGTAAGTGGTCGGTGACCCATAGAAGTACGACTCTCTTCCTTTCCAGAAGCCATATAGACCGTATGGACTGTTATGCCTCCTGACTTGGGGCGTTTAGGTTCACCTCTTTTAAACTTTGTCAGTGTCGCAGGAGCTTTCTCTGGCCTTTTTCTTTTGTGGACCATCGAGGTTAAAGGAGCCGTTGTAGTGGGCATCCTAGCAACCGTCGCCCCTTGCTGTTTAATGGGGCAGTTTTTGTTATTTTCCACCTTCGCCCTTTTCTGGTGACGCAAGTGGTCTGGATCGATCACAGAGTCGTGAACCCTACGCCATACTTTATAAACTTTTGAGGATAGCCGTTGAGGGGGCTGTTCCTGCTTCGTCTCCGAAGCTTTTTCCATGGGCGGAGGAGACCTTTTCAATGTAGCAACCGGAGAGTTCTTTCTCACCTTCCTCAGCAATTCGAAGCTGTTCCCAGTTGGAACAGCAGCATTGACCTCCACCGCTGGAGCAGGTGGGGTTAGCCCTGAGGGGGAGTTGCCCCCTGCTTTCCTTACTCGCTGCCAATGGCGGCGTCGCGCACGACGAGCCGTTGGGACTGGCTCGGAAATCGAGATAGTTTCTTGTTGCCCCCTGTTAGGGTGTGGGGTAACTGTCGACGTCAGCCTATCGAAGACTGATGCTTTTTGACCAACTGGGGGAGGAGTGGGAACCGTCAGTCTTGTGAAGACCGACTCTCTGATGGGAGAAGCTGCTTTAACGACTTCCAAAGCAGCGGCCGTTGCCCTCTTTGGGATGGCCACTTTATAGTTCTGACCTAGCCTGGTAAAAACGGAGGCTGTCGGCTTAGTAGCGGGCGACCCGTTGACAGGGGTCGTGGTAGCGGTAAGTCGGTCGAATACCGACTTCTTGTTCGCTTCCGGTGCGGATATCGGCATAGAGAAGCTTGCAGGTGGGACCATGGTCCCGAAAAATAGGCCGGTGGTGGCCTGGGTCACCTGCTCTACCGGCAGAGTAAGGAAAGAGGCCGCTTGGGGCCCATATGTTACACCTCTCGGTGAGGTGGAGCGTCCGTTGCAGTAGTGCTTCGCGCATTTGGTGCAGTGGGAATCCATGGATGCTTGAGTTCTGCGCCAGATAAAAGACCAAATCTTAGCAACTTGAAATCCGAGGACAACCATTTAACAAACCGCGATTGATTCGCGAAGACGACACACGAAGTGTGGAGTGGAAAGAGGAAAAGGTCCCACCGGGCGTGCCAGAATCTGTTCCCCTCCGAACGACGGCCTGGACGTCGGGTCCGTGCCTGAGGTTCGGGGCAGATGCTATTTGGTTTTATCCATCTATCTCTCCGAAGATGCCAAGTTGACTTATGGCACCGTGTATCGGAGGTTTAGGCGGATGCGGCCGATGTAGCAGACTTCGTCAGATTCCCCCTCAGGGTGAGGGGTTTTTGATTGTGGGGACACTCTTCCCTGCAGGCGCAAGCCCCTGCAGTTAATTACGCTATCGCGTTGCGATAACAACTTTCTCCTTCTCCAGAATTTCACTTCGTGTCGTATATGTTTGTTTTGTTTGTGGTTGCCCGTGGATTGTATACGGAGACTGAGTAATGCCGTCGCCCGTAGGACGTGGATTAGTCTAAATCCGTATTTACTTAGATTTGGGTTTGGTGTTTTTGGTTTAAGGATACATTAGTCGCGTTGCGGCTAAGATCAACTTAAACGTTCGTCAAGAATACTTTAGTCTTGTTTTGGACTAAGATCAACTTAACGCAGTGATCGATTTAATTATCTGGCTGTCGGGACTCGTCACCTCTCTGACGTCGTTGAAGGATTACAACGACAAGCGTCTGAGGAGTTCAGAGATGTACCCTTGAACCAAAGTTGATTTGGGGTTTTATTGTTTATTTAAAGATCTAAGGACACATTAACCGTATTTGGGGCTAAGATCAACTTAGACGGGACCGTTTAGATCCGATAAAAGAGCATTTGGGCTCTATTGTGCCAATTTAAGGACGTGGCGGTCCATTGCCAGTTTTAGGGACGTGGTGGTCCATTATTAGTTTAGGGACGTTTCGGTCCGTCGCCAGTTTAAGGACGTAGTGGTCCATATTCCAGTTTAGGGACGTAGTGGTCCATCGCCAGTTTAGGGACGTGGTGGTCCGATATTAGTTTAGGGACATTTCGATCCGATATTAGTTTAAGGACGTTTCGGTCCGATATTAGATGAGTGGTCGTTGGGACCCGTCACCTCTTTGACGTCGTTGAGAAATTACAACGAGGGATGTCAAAGGAGTTCGGAGATGTACCCTCGAACCGGTCGTGAATTGGTTTAGGGGAGCCATTTTGCTCAATCAATTTAATTTAAGGACTTACAGCCAGGGTTGGGTTAAGTCCAATTTTTTTATTTATTTTAGGCTCTGCCTGACTGAAAGAACCAGTCCAAACAGGGCTCTGCCCCTTTATTGTTTTGCAATTTGATTCGGGCCAGGCCCTTTTTAAATAATGAATTGCAGAAACTCAAGAATCTTCCAAACAGGGCTCTGCCCTTTTATTATTTTGTAACTTGGGCCAGGCCCTCAAGAATTTCCAAACAGGGCTCTGCCCTTTTGTGATTTGATTTGGGCCAGGCCCTTTTTAAATAATGAGTTACAGAAACTCAAGAGTTTTCCAAACAGAGCCTTGCCCTTTTATTATTTTGCAATTTGATTTGGGCCAGGCCCTCAAGAATTTTCCAAATAGGGCTCTGCCCTTTTATTATTTTTATGATTTGATTTGGGCCAGGCCCTTTTAAGTAATGAGTTGCAGGAACTCGAGAGTTTTCAGAACAAAAGTGCATGGCACTTTTGATCTAAATTTAGATCAAAAGAAAATAAGTTTTTCTTCTTGTTTTCTTTTCACAGAACCAAGGGTTCATATCAAGTGCAAGGCACTATTTATATATTTTTTTTTTATTCCCTTTTTTAATCTTCTGTTCTTCAGAAATTTTACCTTTCTTTTCCTTTCTTCTGTGTTCTTGATTAATCTTCAAGAGTTCCTTTTTTTTTCAGAAGTTGATCCTTCTCTTGATGATTCTACCTCATCATTTGAATGAGGTCTGGGCTCTTATTTATAGTGCTCACAAATTTGTTAAATTTGTTACCAAGATCTTTCCTGAATAATTTTGGGAATTTTCCACCATTGGATCTCTGATCCAAGGGTCTCTGTTTTACAGAAGAACAGAAAAGATTTACTTAAATTTTCATTCAGTTGCTGCGCAACTCACCAGCGCGTGACACGTGTCGCGTGCCATGCATTTGCGCAATTAAGTCTTAATTATGTTTTCTGAAGAGCCTTGCTCTGATGGGACGCACTGTCTCGGGCGTTACGCCGCTGAATCAGCTTCTGCCATGTGGCAAATTGCGCGCTGCGCACGGAAACCGAAGCGTTGCTTCAAATTTTGAATTTTCAAAATTTAAGTAGAGCCTTGCTCTGATTGGGGGAAGTGATGCATTTCGATTTTGTTCTATATTTAGCCCATATATGTTGAAGGTGGACCGATAATTTAGCCCATAAAGTGATGCATCACTATATACGTCTACTTGAATTATCCTTTGTGCTTTAATAAACAACCGAAGTGATGCATTTCGATTTTGTTCTATATTTTCAATTTCCTTCAATATCTCAGACCATAACTATGTATAATTCATGACCTTTCACAAAATTTAATGTAGTTAAAACATCATATTTCTGCATCCAATGTTTATTAGCCATGAGAGAGTTAATCATTTAACTTAGAGAAAACAGGCATTCATGCATATGTTGAAGATAGTTACTCATATTATATGGATGAACACAATTAGATGATAAAGAAAACGCCATGTATAAATTATTTCTTGTTGTTGGGCGTTTTCTGTGCCTTAAAGCAGTGAAATAAAAATATATTCTTCTTGGTAATCTACTATTTAAACACATGCAGCATGAGGGTTTAGAACGATGATAAAAGGATTATTTTTATAAAAATAAAAAATAAGCCTCAATGCGAAATTATAATTTGTGTTAGTGAGAGTAACAGTGTTAGGATTCATGATAGATGTGGACGCTAAATTTCATAAATCCCTTTATTTATAATTTTCACTTTTAATCGGATATTCAATAATTCATATCAGAAAATTTTATGGGTACGTGTCCATGACAAGAACTTAAAGAGACAGAAATAAAGAAAAGACATATTTCTGTATGTAAGTGACACATTGAAATTGAAATGAGAATGCAAGAACTCTCATTCTTCATTGATGCCTGAACTCAAGTTGCTATACTATCAGAAGAGCCTCTCTTATGATATATCAGTAAGCATATCGATATCAAAAAGTTCACAGCTCCATTCATATATTTCTCATTTTGGACCAAAATCCTCTTGTATTAGTATAATTAATATCAGATTGTGTATTGAGAAGTATGTAATGTGCACTTACAAAAATTTAAGAAACCAAAATTTAAGCTGAAATAAACAGAGAGAGAGATCTCCCAAAGTAACTGACAAATTTAAAATCAAAATAAGTAGAATATCGTTTATCTCTCATTTTCACTTTCATTACTATACTCGCTTTCACAATCATCATCATCATCAAACTCTTCTTCAATCTCACCCTTATGTTCCTCGTCAACAGCTGCTTGGCTCTTTTTCAAAACCTTCAACTCTAAGTTCACCTTTATATCACAACCAATCCAAGAATCACAAAAACAATATGCCGTCAAATTATAGGTCCCTTCCCCTGGAGCGAAGAACTTACCGATCACTAACCTCGATCCATTCTTTACCCTTGCAACCGCCAACTTCACTTCTTCATTAATTTCTTCAGTATTTGCTGCTGATGCACCCTCAATAGCTCGAGTTAGCTTTCTAGCACTAGAAATCGCAACATCCTCGTCCATAAAATTCACTCTTTGGGCCATCCAAACTTCGTTTGAATTTGAATCGGCGAGCAAAAGCCAAAAATTTTCTTCTTTGTAGAATGGGAAGTGAGGGGCATGAGGGAGAGATGCTATTAGGTTATTTTTACGGGTGAGATTAATCCAAGCATGCATTGTGACCAAGTCTTCTTCTTGTATTCCTTCTTCCCCATCCGTTTTGCATGTGATATCGATTGTTATCGAAGGCATTCTGTTGAGGACAAGCTCTATGTCATGTATTTGAGTCGACGAAAAATCGGTGGTTTGAGAGAGGATATCGGATCGGTCTTGTCTGGTCATGTCTCGTAGATCTTGAAATGTGCGGACTTTCTGGAAGAAAGAACAAAACATGGAAGCTACAATCATGATAATAGATTGCTTGATGTAAAATTGTTAATACAAATAGCTTAGGCCAATAAATGTTTCAGTTAGGAGAAATGACCAAAATGTAGTTAATGGTGCAATGAAGGCTAGGGTAAGACCTCAACGGATATGGATAAAGGCAGTCAAACAAGATATGTTGGTTGTTAATTTAATTGAAAAACGACCCTTCACGAGCAGAATGAAAGAGGGGAAAAAAAAAGGATTCACAAAGCCGACCCAAATAATTGGGATAAAAGTTGTTGCCGCCGCCGCTGCTGTTGATACAAATAGTATGAAATGGATGAAATATGTCGAGTGCACAAGTATCTTGGAAAAACATAGAGCAATGTAAATAAGGATGAAAAATAACCATATTCGGTCTAATGCAAAAGATATTAAGACGGTGTGGAGTGTGATTTTTTTTTATGGGAGAATAAGTGGATGTCTATTTCTACTGCTTAGGAGTAATTTTTGTCGAAATTGTAAGATCAAGAAGTGATTCATATAAGTGGGGTGGTTAAAATGGAGAAATGCTCTATATGCCATAGATTAAACATAAAATGAAAGAAAAATTATATAAGCCGGCTACAAGGCTAACAATGCTTTATCAATCACAATACAATATCATATGATACAGGTTAGGAAGAGATCTCACACAGGAACTCATAATATGTGAGAAGAAAATTAGTCCAAACTCATTATTCTTTCCTTTTCTCAAAGTAGGCAAAAAGCTGACAAGTTTACTTTATGGACAATGTAAAGTTACCTTGTGGGCAATTTTTTTGACAATCGCCTCAGTAAAATGTGGGAGTTGCAGAAATGCTGCAATTCCTTCAGAGTATCCTCCATTTGATATTCTTGCACTGAAAGGAACTGCCTGCACAACACAGATTCGGTGTAAGATAAGCGTTAGGAAATGAAATACTATATATTTTGGACAAATAGGATAGATAAGAGACTTGAAATATATTCTAAGTGAACTCCAGTAAAACAGCCCATCTTTTCATTTACTTTCATAAATTTTGGTTCAAAAAACTGAAATACAGAAAATAATTTGAGAACACACCTGAATAATACTTTGAGAAAGCTCAATCACCCCAATTGCTGGCCTAAGCCATCCATGCCCAAGAGGGCTGCGTGGCAGTATTGCTATCTGCATGTCAATAGCATTAATAATTACAGTGCCGTTGTGGTTATACAGAGACAATCTGTACATAAGGCTAGGGAGGGAGGGAACCCCTCCCCCCACCCCACCAACACACACACAAAAGAGAGGGGGAAAATAAATAAAT
Source organism: Agapanthus africanus (assembly GCA_030015575.1). NCBI lineage: Eukaryota > Viridiplantae > Streptophyta > Magnoliopsida > Asparagales > Amaryllidaceae > Agapanthus > Agapanthus africanus. The sequence continues at coordinate 477,348,116 of CM057346.1, read as the reverse complement.
ACGAACCGACCATATTGAATTGGAAAAATTAGGATCGATCATATTGTGCTAGTAGATCATTAGACTTTAACGATGATTGCTACCGTCTGGGCTCATTTAAGGTTGAGAACAAATATGTGGGTCAAACACAAAAACTTGCCAGTATCGCAGTAAAACTGAAAAAGTTTATGCTGCAGCAGATCATAGATTCCATATTTGAAGTTGTTGTAACCCTGTCTACAATTTGACTGGAGAAGCGATGAATTTCATTCATTATATTTTTTTCCTTCTGATTAATAATTTCATAAAAATAAAGGTACGTGACTAGTAAACAAAGCTAGACGCAAGTCTAAAAAGAAAGATTCGCTAACTAAGCATAAATATCATACTAAGACAAACCACAAAGCAATATGAAAAATGATTAAAAGAAGAGCAAAATTAGAACACAGATTTAACGACGTGCGGCCAAATTGAACTATGTCCTCAGGTGAAGGCGAAGCAATATACTAACATGAGAAATTATAAGGTTACAGCGATGGTGCAGGAACTCTCAAAAACATACCCAAATACACCCAAAATCTCACACAAATGGTGGCTGCCTAAACTCTTAGAGATTCCACAAATTCCACAAACCCTAAACTATGTGTGATATATATATATATAGTCTTTAGATACATGCACCTCAAGTAAAGGTCCGAATTGCAGGGGCTCCACCCCATAAGGCTAGGCTATCCTATATGTTGAGCCTTTGGTCCACAGCATCGGCTAGTGTTGCGGTCTCGATGTCAAAGAGGGCTCAAAAATTATACGAGCTCGCTAGCTGAGCAATAATTTAATTGTTGGGGGCCAAGAAAATTTATATCTAACAAAACCTTTTATATCCGCATGTTGAGTCTAAATGCTAATTAAAGTGTCCTATATATTTAAGTGTTCTATATATTTCATATTGTTAGAATTATTGATATAAGAGAGAAGAATTCTAACTGGTTGATCGCAATTTTAATATTAAAAAAAGAATGTTCAATACAAATTTAATTTTCATGTAAAAGACTTGTTTGTAAAACAAATTAAATGATTATTTCTATTACATTTAATTATACACAAACAAGAAGGACGATTATATATTTTATATATATGGGTATACACGGGCTTTTAACATAGACGGTCTCCATCAATAACCCATGTGTTTCTTTAGTTGTTTCCAATGTGAGACCATCTCTAAAGTCCCATCATTTGTTTTTTTTTTTTTACTTTCAACAATTTCAAAGCAATTACAAAATTTCAAAAGACTAAAAGCCAATTATAAACATATTAAGGTGTTGAATGAATATTGAAATAATATATGGTGTTCTTTGACTTTCCTTGTTAAAACATGTTAGAAATTGAGAGCTATGATGCAACTTGTAGGATATCTAGCTTCGATATTTTAATGATAGTAAAGATTTAGTGAATGTAGAAGTATTGGTAGAAAGATTTGTCACTGATTGAAGTGGAGCAAAGAATAGCGAAGGAAAATATAAATTTTTATTTTGGACTTAATACCGAGTGGAGCGAAGAATAACGAAGGAAAATAGAAATTTTTATTTTGGACTTAGTACAAGAATTAAGTATTGAGATATAATTCTTTTGTTTTCTTACATCCATTTAACCTCACCCTTGGAGTATTTATAGGCCTAAATGACATTCTCTAGAATCCCTAGAGGTTTATGTAATGAACATACATTCTACATATGCCTTAAAATATTCCATTTAGGCCTTCTACATGTTCGCTATAGAAATCTCTTGTAAAGAATGTCCAAATGGAAGGCTAAATGGATATAACAAAACAAAAATCCAAGTTCTCAAGACTCGATGCTTTATACCTAGTCACCTAAAATAAAATTTTATATTTCCTTTCGTTATTCTCCACCCCACTACCATCAGTAACAAATCCTTCTACCAATACTCATATACCCATTAAATATATTCTATCATTAAAACATCAAAACTAGATATCTACAAGTGGTATCATAGCTCCCAATTTCTAACAAGTGGTCTTGCAGTTTCTTATCATGAAGTATAAAGGTAGAAACTTCTAGAAATAATCATGAGTTCGAACCTTCACTGTTCTAGATGATATCCATGACCATTCTCTAGAAGTATATGTAGATATTAGATGTAGAACATTCTAGAGTACTCTTGAGCATTCTAGAAGACTTGAGAATATTGTAAATAATTGTTGTGTTCTCTAGAAAATTAAATGGTGCTCAAGTTGTTGAATTCCAATACTCCTCATCAATAATTTCTATAGTTGTATGTCATCTGACGCTTTAGCGTTGTCTTGAAACTCCTCCAATGCATCCATCTTACCTGCTAAAGCTCTGAAGCTTCTTAGAAAAATAATGTCGCTCCTTGCTTGTTAGATGATGTAAAAGTCTTATGCATCCTTTTGTTTATCATTCTTGACCTTTTGTTGCTGAGTTGCAAAAGAGTTGCTTGTTTTTTGTTTGGCATGGTGTATCTAACTTCCAACACTCATCCTCACGTACAACCACAACCTTTTTTCGTGGTTGTCACGTGAATTGCATGGCATTTGTAGAGCTAATCTCTCGGGGCACTCTCTTTTTTTGTGCTTGTAGATTGCTTTTTCAGAGTATTGTTGATGTTTAACACCGCAGTAAATAGAAGTTCTATTTTGGAGGGGCTTGTTAGGAGTTTTGAGACTCGTCCTTTTGTTTTTCCATTTGACCTCCCTCTTTGGTTATTTATAGGCATGCATTGTTTGATAAAAACTTGCAGAAACGTATGAATGGAAATACCGAAGCATAATAGTATCAAAATAAAATTGCAGAAATTATGACAAGAGTTTGGTTAGATCCGGCCCGTAGGGTTAGGCTAGTAAACTCTGGCCTAAGAGTGATGACTTCGCCTCTAGTGCAGGCCACCAAAGTGTCAATCCTTCTAGCGGTACAAAAAAAACCATGACTGGAGTTTCCGATGGAGCATGGTCGATCAGAAGTAAGATCCGAAAGTTGCATAGTTTCCCATAAAAATATATTCATTGTATATGAAAGATAAAAATATACGATAAAAACATGGAAGAGAGAAGGTGCGTAGAAGATTGACATCTATTTTATAACAGCTTCTTCCTTTTTAGTAAAAGAATAAATTAAAACAAAAACTAAACACAGGAACTAACTTGGCTTATTATCCCACTATTTATGGGATAAGAAGCAAACAAATAGAATCCCTTTTAACATCGTTTACTAAGTCTCACTCAGTAGAAATTGTGGACTAAGTTTTATATACATATATCAAATTTAAAAACTCATCATTTTCAAATTTATCCAACAATCCTCATAAAAGATGAAATTTTAAACAATTACTAAAATAAAAATAATTATTATTATTTAGGTTGAGCAACCATATACCATGAAATTAGCGAATATAGTTTCGGCTTTTGATCTTTTGCCTGGTGAGAATTTGTTGCAATTTTAGAAGTACAATGGAGCATGCATTGACTTAAACACCTTTAGTCAAATATTAACAAAAACCATACATAGCATGCATCCGTCTTTGGGTCAACAGATTGGAGCCTTAGTGGCCATACTCACAATACTGTTTCATGAGAGTTGCTAAGGTTAAGCCCTATAGCCATAATCGCGACCTTCACGATTTCTCTCATATAGTTGAGTCCTTAAAGGATATATGTGACCGGTAATGATACCATCTACAATTCATGTGTTGAACCTATTAAGAGTGCAATACTCAACCTAACTCGTGTCACACCATATGAGCACTGTCATCATAGGATGAGGCAGTAGCATACAAATGTGCAACTGAATGCATCATGTGCTATAGGAGTATATCTCCAAAAGTCAGTGCTCCACGAGAATCATCCATCCGGCTTATTTCCACCACATTGAACTTTCTTTGTAGGAATAACCTGCCACCCAAATAGGTTGGGTTCCCACCATTGATGACCTCACTTATGGGGAACCTCACATCCCCTCGATGAAATCTAGGACTACCCTCCCAAAGAGACCCTTTACCGGACTTTGTAAAGTCTTGAGTCATATATGGCACATGCCAGGCATATTGCCTTTATCACATAATAGCTGAAAGCTATTTCATATATAATAACACATAATTGATAACATTATGCAACACTATGCAACACTGCAATTGCATTTATTTTATTCTCAAATTTTCATTTTTCAATAGTAAAAGCATGCTAGTTCTTCACACGATATTGCATGTCGCAAATTCAGTAGGAGATATGTATCATGAGATTATAAAGCAACTTTTGATAGCATGTACCATAAATGTTATAAATATATCTCATGAAATAACACAAACGCTCATTACATGTATCTTCTAGACATACTTGTTTTTTAACAAGTATATCACAGCTGGCAAAATAGGATCTAACATGGAAACTTTTTGAATTATGACTTTGTCATGATTGACAGTTTGGACCATTTATGCAAGGAAATTAGCTTTCAACGATCGATGGATATGAAAAGGTGAACTTCATCAATTACCATGTTACAACTAAAGTCCATCAATTTAAGTAATGCATAAGAAACATGTCAAAAGTAAATCTCGCATCAGTAAAAGGAGTGATGCATGATCATATACTAGCAGCACAAATATAAATATCCCATTAAATTATGAATCATAATAGTATTAATTATCAGTAATACATTAGAATCATGGAATTTGGTTGTGAATAATTTGGTTATGCAATAGAGAATGGACAAGACGAATACAGTTGAGCCTGATCATTATCATAAGGGTAATGAAAATTTTGTAACATGGAAAATATAGACTCCAGTTTTAGAGGGGAAATAAATATAAAGAAAGATCTGTGAAGAGGACCATGACAACATAAAGGTTAGGATGCCATAATGCAGTGAGCCAAAACAAATAACTTGAATGTTAATGTAAAAAAGGAAGCAAATTATATTAATTCCATTTTACAAGTTAAAAGAGAGCATAACAAGATTTGGGATACAAGTTTAGTTACAAAAATTACGCTTGCAATCATGTACACAATCAATATAATGGATGAAGAGACATAGGTTAATGAGACCGCCTTCATCAATACAGGACATATGGTTGATGCAGTTTGATATTATCAATTGATATAATCAACTAATATGAAGGGAAAAGTTCTTAGGGTTGAGATGGCATGATAGAAAAGATCTGCTTAATAGCATATTAATTAAAAGTGAGATAAAAGCTAATCATGAGACTGATTTAATCCAAAACGAAAAAAACTAATTTATCTAAGAGAAATTTAATCATTTATCAATAGCATGTGGTGTCCCAGTAATATTAAAGAAAGGTTCATGATGTGAAGAGATAATTCTCTATATTTGGTTTATGAAAGAGAGGGAAAAAAATTCTTTGGATGTGGTTGCATGATAATGACCAAAACATAATAAATTTGGTTGTGTTTGACATAGAATGATCTAATAGATAAATTCAAAATCCATAAAACCCGATACAATCATTACCAGGCTTATTTCAAGGTCCAATAAATCATTCAATAAAAATTAATGTGAAACATAGAATATATCAGTTAACGCTCCAATCTGCTGACTCAAAGACGAATGCATGCTATGTGTGGTTTTTGTTAATATTTGACTAAAGGGGTTTAATTCAAGACCTGGTCAATTATACTTCTTGAATTGCAACAAATTCTCACTAGGCAAAGGTTAAAGCCGAAAGCTACATTCGTTGATTTCATGGTATATGGTTGCCTAACCTAAATATTTATTATTTTTTTATTTTAGTAATTGTTTAAAATTTCACTTTTTAGGGGGATTGTTGGATAAAAAGGATAAGTTTTTAAATTTGATATATGTATATAAAACTTGGTCCACAATTTCCACCCAATGAAACTTGGTAAACATTGTTAAAAGGGATGCTATTTGTTTGCTCCTTATCCCACGAATAGTGGGATAATAAGCCAAGTTAGTTCCTACATTTATTTTTTGTTTCAATTTATTCTTTTATCCAACTTTTACTAAAAAGGAAGAAACTGTCGTAAAATACATGTCAATCTTCTACCGTCCTTCTCTCTTCCATCTTTTTATCGTATACTTTTATGTTTCAAATATAATGAATATATTTTTATGGGCAACTATGCAACTGTCGGATCTTACTTCCGATCGACCGTGCTCCATCGGAAACTTCGGTAAACCGCTAGAAGGATTGACACTTTGGTGGCCTACACGAAAGGCGGAGTCATCGCTCTTAGATTGTTAGATAAAAACTTGCAGAAACATATGAATTGAAATACCACAACATATTATCATCAAAATAAAATTGCAGTAATTAAGAAAAGAGTTTTGTTAGATCCGGCATGTGGGTTAGGCGAGCAAACTCTGTCCTAAGAGTGACGACTCCGCCTCTTGTGCAGGCCACCAAAGTGTCAATCCTTTAGTAAAAGTTAGTTAAAAGAATAAATTAAAACAAAAAATAAATAGAGGAACTAACTTGGCCAATTATCCCACTATTTGTGAGATAATCCCTTTAACAACTTTTACCAAGTCTCATTCGGTAGAAATTGTGGAGTAAGTTTTATATACATATATCAAATTTAAAAACTCGTCTTTTTCAAATTTATCCAACATGACATTCTCTAAAAGTATCTAGTTATTAGATCTAGAACATTCTAGAGAACTCTTGCACGTTCTAGAAGACTTGAGAATATTTTAGAGAATTCTTGTGTTCTCTGGAAATCTGATATGACTCAAGTTGTTGATTTCCAACCAAACAACATACAATATTAAAAAAGTCAAAATAAATAAAGACAATTCAAAGGCTTGAACATATGACCTACCATGTTCCAAAACAAGGCTTTAACCACTAGGCCAACTCAAACTTAGTTAATACATACTTAATTTGTTGATTTCCAACCAAACAACATACAATATTAAAAAAGTCAAAATAAATAAAGACAATTCAAAGGCTTGAACACATGACCTACCATGTTCCAAAACAAGGCTTTAACCACTAGGCCAACTCAAACTTAGTTAATACATACTTAATTTTACACATGTGCGCACACACATATTGGGGGGGTTGTGGGGGGGGGTTGAGAGAGAGGGGGGATCCCTCTAGGCCCGGACCTAAACTAAGGAATTTATGATCCATGTGAAACACAAAATTCTATCACTTTTAGTGATCCAAACCATTTATCTTGAACTACATGGTTCAGAACATAGGCACACCAAAAATTGTCAGCTTTCTAAAACCATTTGATCAGTAGATGCAAGAATGCAAAATGTTCTATCATCGAGAAAACATTATTTTTGTAATCATTAGTTCTATGAGTAAACGATTTCAAAACCTCATGAATTTAGGTGTACCTATGATTTTAACCATGCAGATTAAGATGAACGGTTCGGATTGTAAACTTTTGTTTTCTTCATAGGTGCATGAACTCTCTCTCTCCCCCCTCCCCCCTTCTCCCCCCACCCCCCACCCCCACGCACAAAAACACACATATATGTATGTATTAGAGTCCCAAAATCATTGCTGGGGCCTGGGCCCTTGGCTATAGAGCTCGACAAGTAGCGGAAATAGACTCGGTTATAAGTAATGCAGGTACCGGACGCATAATTCAAGGCACACATAACATACCAGAAAACAGTAGAATAAGCAAGAAAAAAATTGGAGGCATATGTGGGAAAACTCAGAGTTCTGCTTATGTTTGAAAAAATGAAAGTGAAGCAATTATCTAGAAAAACTATGGTACAATTTGCAGCTGCAGATGTCTCCTTGGTAACTCTCTGGTCCGGTAGATTGAAAAATTGACATGCAACATAGCATTGGATCAGTAAATAAACTTGCACTCAGCGATTAAACAATAATCATATTAATTTCTTATGTTTCCAAAATAATCAAGTATGTTGTTTTATTTACTTTACCTAATCGGTCAGATTAATTATTCATTAGAAAAATATCTAGAAAAAAAATAATTTATCACATATTAGATTGGTTCTGATACTATCATGCTAAAATCAACGCTTACAAAACAATATGAGAACTCATCAACAGCGATATCAATATAAACAATATACACTACTAGATTACATTATGCAGGATCATGACACACTTTAAAACAAGTAGTTATGCAAATTCATGGTGAAACAAAACTAACTATATATAAAAATATAAAACGGATGATGTAAGATTCAGTAAAGTTACCTTCAAAAGTTCTTCAAGAAGACGAGGTGCAAGTTCAAGCATACGTTTAAAGTCATTCTTTAGAGGTGAAGATAAAGAAGCCAATTGACGGGTCAATTGAGTGTGAATCAACAATTCCATCTGCCAGTTTACAAATTTATTTTCCAAGAAACAAAAGAAAATGTATTGTCATCAATAGAGATCACATATTAACTTACTTTAATTAGGCAAGGGTGTTGTTTCCAAAAGTTCGCTTGCTCTGCCTTAAAATTCTTTGAGTCAATATTCAGCTCTCTTTTCACAACAACAAAGAGTTTCTGAAGTAGTTCAGTATCACATTTATGAACAGGTATTTCACCGAATTCTGCAGCCCTTATGAAGATATCCAACACACTGCTGCATCATTAAAAACTATCAGCAGTGGATTAACCTAACGGGTTAATTGCACAAAGCCCCCCTGCACCACTTGTACCCCCTCAAGTGATTAATTAGATAAAAGACCCCCTCTGGTCAACAACCAAAACAAAAACAAAAACAAAAAAAAACACTCAAATTCAAGTCTAAGCAACACAAACAAGTCCTAGAGTAAAATTAGGCAGTCATTTAGGTTATTTAGGGTTGAATGAGTGTTTTAAGGTTTTGGTCAATGAACAATAGAGAGTTTGGGGTAAATCACTTGAGGGGGGTATAAGTGGTATACAGGATAAACTAAGTGAGGGTTTATGCAATTAATTCTATAATAAATCATTCCATGGGATTCAGTATGTACTAAAAAAATCAGTCATACAACGTTCTTACAAAAATGTTAGTGACACAGGATGGACAACAACTCTGTGGTTCCCCATCAGTTTGAAATGCATCAAACCAAATAATATTATAATATGCGCTAAACGAAAATACATCTTCCCTGCTCAAGTGCTAAAGAAAGTTACATATGCATCCATCAAATCCAAAACGTTGGATAAGTATATGCATAATAAGGCTCAAACTGTACTTCCAACTGATTGCTAAATAAAACCGAAGAAAATATAACATCTAAGTGTGTTAATATTTTACGGATTTGGATATATGACTCTGAAGTAAGAGTATAAGAGAAATTGGGAAACCAAAGAATGAAGATGTGGCAGAGCAAACTGAATTAGCAATCTCATATAATGTTATATCATATTTATTAGAAATATCGCGAGGTATATATTCTTTAACAATTTAAGGTAGATTCCTAGCGTTATCCAATTAAAAGATCTTAGATTATGTACACATCTTATAAGCACAATCAATCAATATGAGGGGGGGAAAGGAAGGAAAAAAAAGATCAGAACCTCAGGATATCATGTTGATTAAAATGTTCGTTGGATTTACTGAAAATATATATTTTACTAAGATGTGCATTTACTGAAGAAGGCATGGTGAGAATATCTACTGTAACATCTCAGCTTTTAGAAGATTAGCATGCCATATACTCCCTCCGTTCCCTTTTAAGCATCCAATTTTGGGTATCCACCCCCTTTAAGAAAACTTTTGAAAAACTACCAACTCTTTTAAATTTATGATATGGTTGATGCTAAATTACTATATGAACCTCATTTAAAGTTTACCTCATTAAGTGTTCATTTATGTATATCCCAACTTTTTTCCCTAGATATCAATATTAATGAGGGTTAGTATAGGGATCAAAATTTAAATTTGTATTGATAACACAAAAGGTAACATTGATATTGTAAATGGACACTTATAATGGAACAAAAATAAAACCAAAATTGGACACTTAAAAGGGAACGGATGGAGTAATAGTTATCGTGCTGCTAGGGGAATAATAATGTCAAGCACAAAAAAGCTACTAAAATCTAAATTGAAGGTAACTGAATTTGTAGTTGGCGGAAATATTGAATAAATGATATATCATATATGCAACCAAAACAATATCTTAGGCATTATAAATGAGGAAATAAAAAAATCAACAAACCTTGGAGCCAAAGAAGGCTTCATCAAGTGGAAGTATGCAGCCATAGTTTGACGCATGACATAGTTTACAGTATACTTTGATGAGTTTGACAGAGAGATAACTGCTATTGTCAAGGGCAAAAGAATACAGATGCCAACAATCCCAAGTAAAACAAATCCCGCAGAGGATCCATTGGTGTTCATTACAAAGTAAGGTAAAGCAATCCCCATTCGAAATCCCTGGACCAAACGTCTCATTAAATTAAAAACACCATACTGAAATTCAACCATATTTGAGAAAAACAAAACCCTAATGTATGATACCTGTCGACCATCAGGGTGACCATAATTTGCATAGTTCTCGCGACCAATTGGATCAGTCAATGCTTGATATGCCTTGGATATGAAGTCCACAAAATACTTGTTGGCCTCTGAAACAACAGTTTAGTGTAAGCTGCAATTTATTAAGAGCCATTGCATTCAAGTCTAAAGTTGGAAGAATTTATGGAATGTTATCAACCTGGGTCAGGATTTTTATCAGGATGATACAAAATGGAGAGTTGTCTGTATGCCTTCTTTATTTCTGAGTCTGAAGCACATGATGTTAATCCAAGGACGCTAAATGGATCGAATGGTTGACTCTGTGGAACAATGGGAGATAAGTGTTAAATAAAGGCAGTGCAAACAACGCTACCTTGTAACTAGCCAAACAAAACATCCGTATTGAATAAAACTATAATTGTTAAATAAAGGGTTAATTGCTCAAAAAACTCTAGACTCTATGGGGTTGAGCACTTATTCCCCCTGAACTATTATATAGGCATTTCCATCCCTCAATTTCATATAATTTTTCCTATTTCCATTCTTACCCGTTTCTTCTTCCTCTATCAACCATACATAATCTAGCATTGTCCCTAACCCTGAAACTCAATGACGTAATCTATTTGTATACTAGAACTCAAACTGTTTATTTTCCTTGTAATCTTCAATCTCCTCTTCTCTCCTTACTTAACATCTCTAAATTAATCTCTCTTTCATCAATTGTTTGAAACATGGTGATGTTTTAACTTTCTTTTTCCCATTAATTCATGGCAAGAAGAATAGATCTAAAATGAGTGCTTCTACTTTCTTTGTATTAGGATTATGGGTTGTATAAGGGGTATAGAAGAAGAATAAAGGGGTTAATAGGATTCAAAAAGTAATTTGAACTTGAGAGGTGTAAATTCTCATTACAATAATTCAATTGGAATAAGTGCTCAACCTTACTATTGTACAGAGGGCTTATGTGTAATTTAACACTTAAATAAACGCGATACATATTAATTTTCCATGAAAAACTATACGAATTTTTTTTAAACAATTGGAGATTTAAAGGATCATGGTCGTAAACAAGTATATTATGGCATACCTCATAAACTGTGTGCTTTATGTAATAAACTAGAATAGCCACAATTGCCCAAAGAAGAATAAGTGTCAGATTACTTAAGGTTGCGAAGTTTGAGATCTGCAATAAAGGATAAAATCAAGAAAGTTATTGGAATTTATTCTCTCGAATGGCATGTTAATACTAGAAACAAACTTCTGGACAGAAATTTTACCCTCTTGAATATGGACTTTGGGTACTTTCCCGAACTAGAACATACAGAGCATTGGCAATGAATTGTCTTTGTTTTTTTATTCACTGCAGGACTAAACTTGGCTATTGTGTAAGGCAACAAAGGGATAGCCAATATACTTAAGATGAACACAGGGAATAGAGCGCTAGTCTCCTCCGAGCCAGCCATTGATAACTTAGTAGATGACCAGATAGAAACCAACAAATCTGCAACAAAATGTTACATAGTTCCATTGATTGTATGCCTCAATGATAGGTGGAAAATGATGCAAGATGAAAAGAATATATTACTTCAAGAACATATTAAGTTGCATCCAAGAAAATCTTTTAAATTGGTTACTGCTATGAAGGATATTGGTGCGAAGTTATGTGCATGTTGTGTTCTCACATCAACTGAAGAATCAAGGAAGAAAATGTAAGCTCCCACAAAAGTGGGCACATCAAAAATGTAAAAGAAGTAAGAACGATGCCAATGACAAAACAAAAATGTTCCACAGTCGCTATAAGCATTCTCATGGGAAAAAATAATAGAACGTAGTGCTTTGCATGTGTGATGCACATGTACATGAACCAGACATGCTCTTAGGTTTCGACTTAAGGCGTTTGATCCTACTTTTATTATGAACAGCACTAATGGTGTAATAAGTTAGTTAACAATAGACATGTGATGTTCAAAAATTATTAGGATTATGTTTCAAATTCTTTGTTTTACATATCAAAATTTTGATACCTAAATTTCGTTTGATTTGACTTCCGCTCCACAAGTGGAAGGCCTCCTTTTGTGTTTTGTGCCCCAATATCTACAAGGAAGCTAGAGAGCACTATAAAAGAGCAAATGTCAATTGTGATTTCATCTTAATGTTCAATCCTTTGTCCGCTCTACATGAAGGAGAACAAGGTTACTACTAAATTCGTACCAGTTGAAATCCGTACCCTTCAACTTCTTAAATTCTCTTAGGAAGACTCTTCCGGATAGCAAATAACCTAATAGTTTCCCTAATATTTTGCTTTTTAGCTCTTATCCTTGTTTTCCCCCTCAAAATTGAATGTAATTTCTCTATCCTAGAGATATCACTTTTCCCCTTCTAAGTTTTCCCCTCAAGTCAGACCCAATTATAATCAATCACATATTCAAACAATTTTAACAGAAATGAAACACAAATTCAATCCACAAATTCTTCTCATCAAACGACGACCTTTTCCTTATCAAAAAATGTCCTTTTCCTATCCTTTACCGCCAATCTCAAATACAAACTACATCAAGCAAATTTCATGGCGATCATTAACAACTTAAAAAGCATGATACATTTAAAAAAAAAAAAGAAATTATATACAAAACTTGCCATAGATTTCGACTGAGCAAAGAAATTTAGAGATGAAGAGAATCGCACCTTTTCTCTCGATTTCAGAACGGAAGAAAGGATCAAATCTTCTTCCAGTGCCCTAATTTTATTTCGCAATAAACAGGAATTAAATAAGGCACGAGAGAGGTTTCTTTCTGTTTTCATACATACACACTCTCTCTCCCTAAAACCCCTAGCGGGTTGCGGATCTTGGATTCGGTATCCGATTTGTTGTTCGGTTTGATAAGTAAGATCTTTGACAGCTGTCTAATCCAACGGCTGTGCAATGTATGAGATTGTTTTTGATGGATTAATGATTTTAGAGTGCCAACGTCTTAATATTTTGTAATTTAAATTGAGATGTTTCAAATTAGAAACGGATGGGCAGTAATTATTTCTTCTTAAATCCACAAATAATTATTAGAGCATTGAAACTAAAAATCCATCGATTTATATATAAATCATATATTATCTAAATATTTTATACAAAAGATTTGGTTTTTTTTTTGGAATAAACAACATGTTCATATCCCGAACCAAAAGAACCCTGTTAAAAGCTCTCTGTGACACCAATGAGCCATAGCTCAATTTGTATAACACTTATCCTGGGGTTCAAACTCCAGGAGGGGAAGTAGCAACAAATTAACGTTTTCGGTGCAAATTCATAGATTTCTTGGGTGTGCGCGAGAGTGTTGTGTGCACCGTGTGTGTTGGTGTGGTATGTGCTTGAATGAGGTTTACGGGCCAGTTCCCCTGAGAAAAACAACTCTCTATGACCAAAAAATTATCGGTCTATACACCGGCCACTTTGCATTTACCCTTGTAAATTTACACGTAATCGATTAATGACTAATGTTTGGTTCGCCCTAACCACACATTTAGCCAATGGATACTGCATTTACATGGTTTTGTTTAACTTAAGTTGTTCTAAAGTTTATCTTAACAACTTCTGGTTAAATATTGTAATTTAGCTATCATTCCAACACAGCAGGTAAATAAGGATGCAGCTGCTATATTCAGTAGAGTGAAGATATCAGGTATACCTGAAACGTACTAACTACATCTAACCCGTTAACTGCGAACTATATTTGGACCATCTATGTTTTACATAATTAATTTTGCAAAAAACCCTCCATAAATTCTTATTCATGCAGTCTACTTCTTCTGTGGATGTCAGCGATATGTTAGTAGCCATCTTTTTTTAGGAGTCGGATTCTTTCACGCACGCAAGCGCATATATACGTGTGCATGCACACATATATCTATACGCACACATGGATGTACACACGGATAAATATATATAATACACCGTCTGTGTGTGTTGACATGATATTAATCTTTACATCATTTTGCTTTTGGAGTGAAAAATTGAGCTTGCTTAAATATTAGATTTTCTTTTGCTTTTTTTTTAACAATCTTAGCCGGCATAGTGCCAGCATTAAATTTTATTGAGAACAGCGTTATCCACTCTTAAAAATTCACACATAATAATCAATTTGTGAAACTCAGATAAAATTCAACTTGGTTTTGGGCAAATTATGGTAAAATACCCTTAACTATCAGGTTTGTTCACTAAAATACGTTAAAGTTACTTATTACGGTAGGTACATTAAAGCATGGTTTTTCAAGGGAGTAACCGTTCGCTAAAATACCCTTAAAAGCAGCATACAAGGTATTTTACAACACAAAAACTTTAAGGCAGCTTAGTCAAAAATCACAACAGTTGGGTGTTTTAGAGTAAATTACCCAAAAAATAAATCAATTTGCAAATTATTGATCTCGATTCATAAGTTGGAAAGAAACGGGAATTTTGAGAAGGATGAATTCGAGTGAAGATCAGACGAAATATAAATGGATAATCAGCACATCAACAAAGCAAAAGAGTTCACTAATGAAAAACAGATCATACTTGGCGAGATGATTAAAAAGTAGAGGCATCATAAAAACTAAACTAAGCTTAAAATGCTTGGCAAGCCATTTCAACTCACATTTCAGGTGCACAGAGTACAGATAAATGTAGGAACAACACGATACTAAACAATTCAAAAGGGAATTTAAGATGTCGAGTTCGTTATCATTCAAAAGTCACAACAGATGCATGACCCAGCAAAGAGCAAAAAGTACAGAAACATGTGTGAGGTTACAGCCCAGCTACTCCATTCCCTAATTGAAGAGTTCATCAGCATATCTATCTGCAAGAAAAACATTTAAAGGATCAGATAAGAATAAGCGAAAGAGCTGCCAACCATTTAATACTATACAATCGAAGTGCAAAAATAGACTTGCTAGAGATGCTAATATCAGATACAAAGTTCAAAAACTGCTACCGAAAACAGTTATAAACCCAGCAATAACCGCCACACTGGTTATTGGCGATGCTAGATATCTTCATTGAACACGTTCAGTATGTAGTTAATGGACGAGTATCAAAATCATTATATTTCAGATAGACTCGCAAGGTATGTAATTTTGGGGAATTTTGCACCCAAGTCAGACTGTCAAAAATTGGGTACTAGGTGCACCTAAAGTTGAAATTTTCATGTTATGCATGCCACTGTAAGAACGGGATGCAAAGGACTAGCACTCAGAAGTAGAATGCCCTTTCTCGAGCAGTGGTATTGCGGTATTTATAACGTATTGGATATTTTGTTGCATAAATAGAAGGAATAACCTACATCAGAATAAACATAAAATTAGGTGTTAACGGCCTTCGGATAGCCGCTAGAAACCTTGTTACCCTAAAGAACATGTAAATTCCCAGTTCCCTAAGTAAAATTTTTCCATATTTTTCCAAATCCCCCTGAATATTTTCTATTTTTCTCTATATTTTGTATAAATTGAGATGCATACATTTTAATTTTTGATTTTTCCTAAACTAAAAACCCATACCGGCCCAAGCCCATACCCGGCCCAAGCCCCTCACCCGACCTGCTTCTTCTTCCCCGCTCCCTCTTCTTTTCCCGCTCCTTTTCCATTTCTTCCACACGCCGCGCTCGTTCCCACGACCCCGCTCCTCGTCGCGACCACGTCCCCACTCCTCGACCCATGACCTCACGCCCGCGCGCTCGCGAAGCTTCTCTCGACCTCGTCTCCCTCTCTCCCTCATACAAAGTCGAGCCCCTCGCCCTCAGTGCCTCTTTTTTTCCACTGCACCCCTGCCTCCTCCTCAAACCTTCACCTGCACGCCGACCGCTCTCCCCAACAGCCTCACCTCCTCCTTCCCTCATCGCCACTCCAACACCACACCGAGCCCCTCCACCTCTCTCCACCCACGACTGCACAACCGAACCCACTGCATCTCCACCGCGAGCATCTCCAGCCACCAACCTCCTTCGCCGACGAACCCGCCGAGCTCCTCCTCTGTCGCCAGTGGCCACCTCAACCATCTCCGGCCACTACGACTTCTCCCTCCACCACCGAGCTCCTCAACCTCCCTCGACAGCACCACCACCTTGCAGCCCTCGCCGTACCCCTGGAGTCATCGCCGGCCAACCCTCTCTGCATTGGATACCCGCTTGCCCCTTCTCGTTCACATCCAAGTTCTAGTCGCAGCAGCTCCATCTCCAAGCTCGAGCCGAGCCTGCGAACCCTAGCCGCGCGTGTGTCTCGATCGCGCCGTTGCCGCTGCCGTACCGTCGTCAAGCAAGTATACTGCTTGCTCCATGCTAACTTTATCTATTACAATTCAAAATGCCAATAAATTCCGTATATTCTTTTCGTACAAATTAATATAATGCAAGTGCTCGATGCAAAACCCGAATGGAAAACCCCCGTTAAATTGACGGAACTAATTACATATGATGGCCCGAGTAATAACGAACGTTGTGTTATGATTTGGCTGGAAAATACGGTCTTTAATGACGTGATAGGCCTTTCCCATTTAAGCCCGTTAAAACTGAAATTTTCCGTACCTGAAACTCGTAAAAATCACAGTTAATTGGTTACAAACTGGTTTGTTGCGTTCGAGGGCTCATATCGAAGCCGACTCGACGACCTAGAACCCCATAAGAGTTTTAATCTGTTTCTATGCTAAAAAGGTGACGGAAACTGGTTTGTAGTGCGGCTTTGGACTGTAGTCCAGAGCAGCTCTGGCCTTTGATTCTAGTTTTGTAATGCTTCCACCCTGCTGTATGAAAATGTTATGATACGGAACCCTATACCATAGCGAAGATAAATCTGTTAGCTAACCATTGAAAGTGGTTTCACTCGTTTTTACTGTCGTTTACTATTTAAATTATATTTTAAATCAACAGAACATATAGCAGTCCCAAACAGGGCCAAAACGTATACCCTTTTATTGTACAGTGCATAACTTCCAGTACACCATGAATATTATCAATCCGTCTGGTGCGTTGGAAACCTAACTGATAAACCTAAATTTAGTTCAACTATAGCGTCGCCTAATTTTGATCCCAACAGGGTGAAAACTGTGTTACGAAATGGAAATTCAGTTCAGGAACTGAATTCCCAGCCGCTAACACATAAAATGAAACGACTGTAACTTGCAAACCCGAAACCCGATTGACTTGAAATTAATTTTGTTGGACTGCCGACTGAGTTTACGTATTACCACTTTTGTATCTTTTTGCTTAATTCTGAATGCATGATTTAATACAAATTTTATATGTTCATAAGATGCATAGCGACTTGTACTGCATATTTAGCGGCATGATTCATAGTTCTACTCGACTACAAGACCTCTAGTGATAGTGAACATTCGTGTTAATTCTCAGTGTATATTGCATTGTCGAACGTGTGTAGTATTAGTGTGGTTGTGTCAGGTACGCCAGTGAATAGTGAGTGATTCATAACAATGAACCATGCAGTGAACAGTGAATAAAATCGTGTTATTGATGCGTACTTGTACACAACTAGCCCATACTCATGAATAGTGAAACCTGGGTAAGAAGGGGGAAATCGAAATGGAAAGGGAATTGTATTTAGCGAGGTCAGTGATTTAGAGGATAATCATTCGAACGACTCTTATATATATTAGGTTGGGCCTAACGGTCCGGCCGACAGGATTATACCCCGGACAACAACAGACCGTAGTCTCGGGTACGTACGAGGCCCTCGTTAAACATGATCAATCTTTCCACAACTCGATTTCAAAAGTGACTTAGAAACCGATAGGGACACAGATCATACATTGCATAAGTTAGTGACATATTGATTACCTGCATTTTATCTCCACCGTTATTACTTTCATTTTCTTGTCTTTTGTTATTATTATAATATTGCTATTATGTCGCTCTGACGACTTGAGTATGCATGCTCAGACCTTGAAGAAGAACCAGTTCAGGAGTCAGACTTGCCCTTCGAGCTTTGTAGAGATTTAGACGGTCGTGCCTCCAGTACCTTTACTGTTTTCCCTAAAGAGACCTTGTATTCGCACTTGGTTAGTAGTTCTTTTCTTTGTTTTTGTTGCAAATTGTGAACAAAGAAAGTTGATGTAATAAGTGGTGATGTATTTCCTTTACTTCTGTGCTGTGTTTACTGATTACCATATAATGCTAGAAGCCGAAGTGTGACTACGGCGGGATTGTTCCTTAACCGTAGGAGCATGGCTAGCCTAGTCATCCCTCGTATTCAGTATTTTGGGAAGCGGGGCATGACATGGTTTTGTTGGTATCAGAGCCAGGTTTAGTAGTAAGGGATAACATTAACTACACTTTATTACATTATTTTCGCTTCACTATCCCTCACTTTCATCCTTGCATCTAATCATACCCTTTTAAATGTCTTCTAGCGACATGACGTCCCCGAACGACCACTCCTCGGACTCAAGTTCTCAGGATCGCACGGAGAGGATCTTGAGTGCACTGACGACCCTCGCAGAAGCTCAAGAGAGAAAGACGGACCTACTCGCCGAGGGACTCAGGGCAATTACCGCAGTAGGAGGATCCCCTACTCTTATTACTGCCCCCGAGGGCACCACTTCACCAGCTTTTTCTGCCAGGGCTGGCACCGTGTCAGATTTTCGGAGGTTACATCCAGCTGCATTTACGGGACTAGCAGAACCACTTGAGGCCGAGCAATGGCTGGTCAATATGGAGAACCTACCGACAGCCGCAAGGGTACCCGATGAAGAGAAAGTAAATGTGATAAAGATCCAGTTGAAGGACGAAGCTCGTACTTGGTGGTC
This sequence comes from Agapanthus africanus, assembly GCA_030015575.1. Taxonomy (NCBI): domain Eukaryota; kingdom Viridiplantae; phylum Streptophyta; class Magnoliopsida; order Asparagales; family Amaryllidaceae; genus Agapanthus; species Agapanthus africanus. The sequence continues at coordinate 477,328,912 of CM057346.1, read as the reverse complement.
GGTTGAAGAAAGAAGACTCGAAGGGCCAATCGAATGGAGCAAATTCAAAGAGTACTTCTTGGACCACTATTTTCCTTCTACCGCCAAGGCAGAGATGGAAGAAAGATTCATCTTACTGAAGCAGAATGGTCGTCCCGTGGACATATATGCGGTAGAATTCAACCGTCTGAGCCGATTTTCTCCGTATATGGTCGCTTCAGAGGCCACCAGGGCCAGGCGCTTCTTACATGGGCTTGATTTTGAGCTACAGCAGTTGATAGTTGATCGCGTCACTTGAGTTGCAGACTTTTGCGCAGGTGCTCAACGCGGCACGAATTCAGAAGAAGCTGATCAATAAATTTAGGGGCCCCAGCTCGAGTGATAGAAAGCCCCCAGTAGCCCCGCCGCGTACTCACACATCGTCCCGAGGGGTTATACCAGTTCACAGGCCAGGGACGACGCAGATGAAGCGTCCATTCGTGCCCCAGCATCGCCCTCGGAGTAAAGACTTAGTTTGCGGCTACTACCACAGGGATGGACACACCCAGAAGGACGGTTGCCGTGCCAAGGGACAGTGTTTGATTTGCGGATCCAGCCAACACCGAGTTAGTGGTTGCCCTGAGCGAACAGAGTTACAGGGAGGGTATGGACCGCAGCAGCAGAGGTCACAGGAGCAGAGACAACCCTACACAGGCCGCAGTCAAGGACGGGCTTTCACCTTGATCGCCGAGCAGGCAGAGGCTTCAAGTGAAGTTGTTACAGATATTCTACTCGTGCATTCCATGCCAGCTAGAGTAATGTTTGATTCTGGAGCATCACACTGTTTCATATCTGCGCATTTCGTTGATACACACTCCATACCACATGAACTATTAACCAAGGGTTGGGAAATACATACGGGTAATGGTGTTATAGTATCCAGTCGAGAATGTAGATCCTGTCCAGTTATAGTGTGTGGCAGGGAATTCTATGCGAATTTCCTTTTAATCGGAACAGGCAGGTATGACGCAATTCTTGGGATGGATTGGATGAGTATATTCCATGCAATTAATGATTGCCGAGCAAGGAATGCGACTTTCCGCATTCCCAATCACCCAGAGTTTATTTTTTAGGGCGGAAGCAAGTCTTTAGAGCCAGCCAAGTTTAGAACCAAGCCGAAAGCGTTGACAGGTATGGAGATCGATAAGAGTCCAGCCCCAGAGATTGTTCGGGATTTTCTGGATGTGTTCCCTGAAGACTTACCAGGTCTACCACCTCCCCGCGTCTTGAAATTCTCGATTGATTTGATTCCACGTACAGCACCAGCTTCCAAGGCCCCGTACAGAATAGCACCGGTTGAGTTGGCCGAATTAAAGAAGCAAATTGGAGAACTCCTGGAGAAAGGATTTATCCGCCCAAACGCTTCACCGTGGGATGCACCAGTTTTGTTGGTAAAGAAAAAGGATGGATCGCTACGGATGTGCATAGACTACTGGGAGCTGAACAAAGTCACGATAAAGAACAAATACCCCATTCCGCGCATCGACGACTTATTTGATCAGTTAAGTGGGGCCAGAGTATTTTCGAAATTGGATCTCCGTTTGGGCTATCACCAGATCAGAGTAGCGGCCGAGGATATATACAAGACGGCTTTCAGGACCCGATACGGGCATTATGAGTTCCGTGTGATGCCGTTCGGTGTTACCAATACTCCAGCTATATTTATGGATCGGATGAATCGAATATTTGCAAAGTACTTGGACACGTTTGTCGTTGTATTCATCGACGACATACTAGTCTACTCTAAGACTCGAGAGGAGCACGTCGAACACTTGCGAACGGTACTACAAATTCTTCGGAGAAGCTATATGCAAAATTGAGCAAGTGTGAGATCTGGCTCGACAAGGTGCAGTTCTTGGGACACGTTGTTTCGAGCGAAAGCATCTCAGTGGACCCGGCAAAGATAGAATCTGTTAAAGATTGCCAACACCGAAGTCAGCGGCCGAGATCAGAAACTTCCTGGGACTGGCCAGATATTATCAACGGTTCGTTCAAGACTTTGCACGAATCGCTGAACCCTTGACGAAGCTGACACGGAAGGATGTACCGTATGTATGGACGGAAGAGTGTACTCGGGCTTTTGAAGCACTGAAGCAGAAATTGACCACGGCGTCTATTCTTAAAGTGCCAGATAATTCCGGTGGGTTGGTGATACATAGCGATGCTTCAGGGAAAGGCTTAGGTTGTGTTCTGATGCAGCACAGTCGGGTGGTTGCTTACGCCTCACGACAGCTGAGGAATCACAAGAGGAACTACCCTACTCACGACTTGGAGTTAGCCGCAGTGGTTTTCGCATTGAAGATCTGGAGGCATTACCTGTTAGGAGAGAAGGTAGAGGTGTACACGGATCACAAAAGTCTGAAGTACGTCTTCACTTAGAAAGAACTGAATATGAGGCAGCGCCGATGGCTAGAATTAATGGCGGGCTATGACTTAAACTTACAATATCATCCGGGAAAAGTAAATGTTGTACCCGATGCACTCAGTCGCAAGCCAGCGGTCATGATGTTGACCAGCCAGAGGAGCATCATTGAAGATTTTAAGAAGCTCGAGCTAGAGGTCGTTACGCCGAGTGCAATCAGGCAGTTTTGGCAACTACAGGTGCAGTCTTTTCTTGTAGATCGCATCAAGGCGGCGCAACCTGATGATCCTCGATTGCAAAAGTTCAGAGAGCAGATGGAAGCCGGGCTGAGAACAGACTTACTCATACATCAAGACGGTTCTCTGAGATTCGGTAGCAGACTCTGTGAACCCAAAGGCGATGTTCGAGAAGAGGTACTAGCCGATGCTCATAGTTTAATATTCTGTGCATCCAGGAGGCACGAAAATGTATCGAGCTCTGAAGCAACAATTTTGGTGGAACGGGATGAAGCGAGAGATTGCACGGTTTGTATCCAGGTGTTTGGTATGTCAGCAAGTGAAGGCGGAACACCAGAGAACAGCGGGGCTGTTACAACCGCTTCCGATACCAGAGTGGAAGTGGGAGCACATTACTATGGACTTTGTGACTGCCTTACCACGGAGCCCAGGGGCAACGCCGTTTGGGTTATCGTCGACCGCCTTACGAAAGCTGCACACTTTATACCCTTCCGGGTGGGACAGTCGACAGAGTCGTTTGCGGAGAAATACATGCAAGAGATAGTGCGACTTCACGAAGTTCCGGTCAGCATTGTGTCAGATCAAGACACCAGATTTGTTTCGCACTTTTGGAGGATCTTACAGGAGAGTCTGGGTACCCGCCTCAAGTTCAGCACAGCATATCATCCACAGAAGGACGGGCAATCCGAGCGTACGATTCAGACGCTCGAGGACATGTTGAAGGCTTGCATGTTGGACTTCCAGGGTTCTTGGGAGGATCATCTGCATCTGGTTGAGTTTTCTTATAACAATAGTTACCAGGCTAGCATCCAGATGGCTCCTTTCGAAGCACTTTATGGACGTAAATGTCGATCCTCTGTTTGCTGGTAGGACGTTGGCGAACGAAGATTACTTGGCCCTAAACTCATTGTTCAGTCGGTAGACAAAGTCCAAATGATCAGACAGCGCATTAAGAAGGCTCAGGACCGACAGAAGAGTTGGGCGGATGCCAACATGAGAGCACTAGAATTTGAGATCGGAGATCACGTTTTCCTGAAGATTTCCCCCACCCGCGGAGTTATCAGGTTTGGAGGTTGCGGGAAACTCAGTCCCCATTTCATCGGACCTTTTAAGGTGCTAGAGCGAATAGGAGAGGTGGCCTATCGAGTTGCCTTGCCTCCGTCGCAAGCTAGTGTGCACAATACTTTCCACGTATCTCAGTTGCAGCGTTATGTTCGGGATGACAGCCATGTTCTGGACCATTCGGAGTTAGCTTTGGACACTGACCTGTCTTACGAGGAGCAGCCACCACCATCATCGACCGCAGAGAAAAAGTGCTAAAAAATAAAGTCATTCCGTTAGTCCGAGTGTTTTGGGACGGTCGTTCCCCAGGAGAATCTACCTGGGAGCGTGAGGAGGATATCCGTGCACGTTTTCCACATCTGTTTGTATAGTGCTGTTGTTTCGTTGTCTCTCTTTTAAAATTTCGAGGACGAAATTTTGTAAGGAGGGTATGATGTAAATTCCCAGCTCCCTAAGTAAAATTTTTCCGTATTTTTCTAAGTCCCCTTGAATATTTTCTATTTTTCTCTATATTTTGTATAAATTGAGATGCATACATTTTAATTTTTAATTTTTCCTAAACTAAAAACCCATATACCGGCCCAAGCCCATACCCGGTCCAAGCCCCTCACCCGACCCGCTTCTTCTTCCCCACTCCCTCTTCTTTTCCCGCTCCTTTCCATTTCTTCCCCACGTTGCGCTCGTTCCCACGCCCCCGCTCCTCATCGCGACCATGTCCCCACTTCTCGACCCACAACCTCACGCGCGCGCTCGCGAAGCTTCTCTCGACCTCGTATCCCTCTCTCCCTCATACAAAAACGAGCCCCTCGCCCTCACTATCTCTTTTTTTCCACTGCACCCCTACCTCCTCCTCAAACCTTCACCTGCACGCCGACCGCTCTCCCCAACAGCCTCACCTCCTCCTCTCATCGCCACTCCAACACCACAACCGAGCCCCTCCACCTCTCTCCACCCCGACTGCACAACCGAACCCACTGCACCTCCACCGCGAGCATCTCCAGCCACCAACCTCCTTCGCCGACAAACCCGCCGAGCTCTTCCTCTATCGCCAGCGACCACCTCAACCATCTCCGGCCACTACGACCTCTCCCTCCACCACCGAGCTCCTCAACCTCCCTCGATAGCACCACCACCTTGCAGCCCTCGCCGTACCCCCGGAGTCATCGCCGGCTAACCCCCTCTGCACTCGATGCCCGCTGGTCCCTTCTCGTTCACACCCAAGCTCTAGTCGCAGCAGCTCCATCTCCAAGCTCGAGCCTGCGAACCCTAGCCGCGCGTGTGTCGCGATCGCGCCATTGCTGTTGCCGCCGTACCGTCGTCAACATGTCGTCAGGCAAGTATACTGCTTGCTCCATGCTAACTTTATCTATTACAATTCAAAATGCCAATAAATTCCGTATATACTTTTCGTACGAATTAATATAATGCAAGTGCTCGATGCAAAACCCGAATGGAAAACCCCCGTTAAATTGACGGAAACTAATCACATATGATGGCCCGAGTAATAACGAACGCTGTGTTATGATTTGGCTGGAAAATACGGTCTTTAATGACGTGATAGGCCTTTCCCATTTAAGCCCGTTAAAACTGAAATTTTCCGTACCTGAAACTCGTAAAAATCAGTTAATTGGTTATAAACTGGTTTGTTGCGTTCGAGGGCTCATATCGAAGTCGACTCGACGACCTAGAACCCCATAAGAGTTTTAATCTGTTTTTATGCTAAAAAGGTGACGGAAAATGGTTCGGAGTGCGGCTCTGGACTGCAGTCCAGAGCAGCTCTGGCCTTTGATTCTAGCTTTGTAATGCTTCCACCCTGCTGTATGAAAATGTTATGATAAGAAACCCTATACCATAGCGAAGATAAATCTGTTAGCTAACCATTGAAAGTGGTTTCACTCGTTTTTACTGTCGTTTACTATTTAAATTATATTTTAAATCAACAGCACATATAGCAGTCCCAAACAGGGACAGAACGTATACCCCTTTATTGTATAGTGCATAACTTCCAGTACACCATGGATATTATCAATCCGTCTGGTGCGTTGGAAACATACCCGATAAACCTAAATTTAGTTCAACTATAGCGTCGCCTAATTTTGATCCCAACAGGGTGAAAATTGTGTTACGAAATGGACATTCAGTTCAGGAACTGAATTCCCAGCAGCTAACACTTAAAATGAAACGACTGTAACTTGCAAACCCGAAACCCGATTGACTTGAAATTAATTTTGTTGGACTGCCGACTGAGTTTACTTATTACCGCTTTTGTATCTTTTTGCTTAATTCTGAATGCATGATTTAATACAAATTTTATATGTTCATAAGATACATAGCGACTTGTACTGCATATAAACTGTTTAGCGGCATGATTCATAGTTCTACTTGACTACAAGACCTCTAGTGATAGTGAACATTCGTGTTAATTCTCAGTGTATATTGCATTGTCGAACGTGTGTAGTATTGGTGTGGTTGTGTCAGGTACGCCAGTGAATAGTGAGTGATTCATAACAATGAACCATGCAGTGAACAGTGAATAAAATCGTGTTATTGATGCGTACTTGTACACAACTAGCCCCTACTCATGAATAGTGAAACCTGGGTAAAAGGGGGGAAATCGAAATGGAAAGGGAATTGTATTTAGCAAGGTCGGTGATTTAGAGGATGATCGTTCGAACGACTCTTATATATTAGGTTGGGCCTAGCGGTCCGACCGACAGGGTTATGTCTCAGGCAACAGCGGACCGTAGTCTCGGATACGTATGAGACCCTCGTTAAAGATAATCAACCTTTCCACAACTCGATTTCAAAAGTGACTTAGAGACCGATAGGGACACAGATCATACATTGCATCAGTTAGTGACATATTGATTACCTGCATTTTATCTCCACCGTTGTTACATTCATTTTCTTGTCTTTTGTTATTATTATAATATTGCTATTATGTCGCTCTGACGACCTGAGTATGCATGCTCAGACCTTGAAGAAGAACCAGTTCAGGAGTCAGACTTGCCCTTCGAGCTTGCAGAGATTTAGACGGCCGTGCCTCCAGTACCTTTACTGTTTTCCCTAAAGAGACCTTGTATTCGCACTTGGTTAGTAGTTCTTTTCTTTGTTTTTGTTGCAAATTGTGAACAAAGAAAGTTGATGTAATAAGTAGTGATGTATTTCCTTTACTTCTGTGCTGTGTTTACTGATTACCATGTAATTCTAGAAGCCGAAGTGTGACTACGGCGGGATTGTTTCTTGACCGTAGGAGCATGGCTGGCCTAGTCATCTCTCGTATTTCGTATTTTGGGAAGCGGGGCGTGACAGAACATATCGCCGATCTCGTGCGATTGGACAAGCAAATGTGCCCCGACAATAGTTAACCCTTTCTATCGGTATCCCTTCACATGCATGACAGGCAAGGGGAGGAGACCACAGAAGCTACTTACAACTATGCCCGATTAGGCACAAATGCAGCTTAAGAAGTCAACATACACAAGGATGGAGATGGCAATCGATTCTTGTAATTACTTATGTTTATCTTAGTTTAAACCATTGTTTACATAGGTACAAGTTAGTAGAGACTTTTAAATAGTTGGAGGCATAGCTGAGATAAAAAGAACAGAGGCAAGGGATATTTGAGGAGTGATAAGTAAATATCTCCACAAGGATAATTTACATCCATCGTCCGAAATTTATTTATTCATATATTTATTAATCCATTTTTGCATTCATTCAACAATACCCACTAAAAAAGAAAAATAAAGAGATGCAAGGTAGTAGACAAAGAAGATATATAAATCCAGGTATACACTTTTATGTAATAGGTATAGGTAGTTTTCATATTTGAACCCACACTCGGCGTCATCTATCACATTCTCATAGCCCCGTACCGGAATTTAGGCTTGAATTAGGCCCCTCTATCTAAACTCAGCTAAAGCATACATAGAACTTATGGTTTCCTCATCACAGTTATCATGATTATAAAGTAACAAGGACAATTAAGTTATTCCTCTCTTCATGAGGGGAATAGGAGTACATCCTTTTCTGCATATTGGCAAAGAGGAATGAAACACAAATGCAACATGCTAAAAAAAATTCATTAGAGTTATGTTTGACCCATGCATAGCTCAACCCCTAAGGTCGATCTTTGCTCATTCTGGTGTTGGTTGAATGTCTTGAACTTATGAGTTCCTCATCACAGTTATCATGACCTGTCATCCCACAACTGATTCTGCATGTATAGAGCCTGGATATATACTTGCTAGACTAGAAAGAGAATAGTATCTTAGGAACTAATGGTCGTGAGGGGCTATTAGTGGTTATAAGCTCCCATTTGATTTATCGAAGTTTATGCCTTTATGGAGTTTAAGATTAAGATTTTCCTTTATACTATGATGAAATGCTATGACTTGTGATCTATTACATATCGAGTTGGTTGTATCTAGATTTTGCAGCTATATGCATGAAGCATAATTAGAAATAAGGTATGCAACCACTATATCACTCCTGAGAAGCAACTATAAGCATGGATAGTCCGGAAAAAAGGCACACTTGCTTAGCTTGAGCTGGCATCATTGATCGGCTACAGGCTCGGTGTATACCAAGCAAATGATTCCCAATTTCCAAGGTGAAGAATCGCATCATCGTTTATGAGCCCATCACTCCTATCCTTAAGATTGTACACCTTCAGCTTGTTCGTCAAAGTCCGCCGATCCGGATCATAATAGCTCCAGTCATAATATATGTCATTCGCTTTGCAGCCACGAAATCGGCTCGCGGAAAGAGAAAGGCCGTTGTGGTGGCTCAAGAACAATGCTTTGTCCCCCAGGTCATCCAATCTCCCCAGTTTCGTCAGCTCTTCTCCCAGCTCTAACTTAAATACTGCAAACGAGTATCCTTGAGTTGGAGCACGAGGAGGCCGGTATTCAAGAACCAGCAAGAGATCACCATCAGACTCCACCAAGCGTGCCATGCTGATCCAAGGCAGCCCAACAGACTCACGAGTTAGGGACGCAACCGTGCGAACCCTGGGGACCGGACCAAGATCACAAACATACACCTCACCAGACGAAGCCAGATAAAACCGTCCCCGGCACCAGCAACAGGACTGCACTCTTGCCTGTCCGAACCGGGGACACTGCAAGGGAGTCCATCCATCATCATCACCACCGCCGCCTTGATAGAGGAACGAATCAGCTAAGGCTGCGAAATCTGATGATGTTGCAGGGTTGGAAGACACGGCGATTACATTACAACGACCACCGGGAATGGGGGGTTTAGGGAGATGGATTTCAGAGTTAGTGAGTGGGTTGGTGAGGAGTATGGAATGCGAGCCATCGCCAACCAGAGAAATGTACCCATGGAACGACCCGATGCAGGATATCCCAATGGGAAGATCCGATTCGGGCAGGTTAGGATTCGGCACGATCTCGACGCCGCCGGCGCCGTCGAAGGAGAGCTTGCAGAAGGTGAAGACGATGTTGCCGCCAAGGGGGCCGTTCCGGGGGCGGCGGCGGAAGAGGATGAGGCATGGGAGCTGAGGGCGCTTCGGGGCGGACCGCCGCCACGAGGCGCATACGGAACGGAAGCGGATGTGATCGGAGTCGGCCACGACGAGCTTCGAGATCTGCTCCAGCGTGTCGCTTGGCAGCAGCGACCAGTCGGGTTCCGCCATTAGGGTTAGGGTTTCGAGGTCCGATTAGGGTTTTTATGGGGGAGAATTGGGGGCAAAGTTGGGGATTTTGGGAATGAGATAAAAGGGAATTTTGCTAGCCAGCTAACCAGAAAGAAAAACAAGACAGGGTCTCCAAATTTTAATAATTAAAATTGATCTTGTATATTTAGTTGGTACCAATTTGCCTTGCTTGTACCATCGCTGGTAAATTCGATTCTCTTCTGAAATTGATTTTTAACACCTGCTTCACGAAAAAAAATATACATCAGTTAAACATTTTGAGATGATCTAAATGAATGAAACCGACAACAAACCTGGATTGCATGTTTTGCGTCAGTGTATTTCATGTTTTGTGCCAGGTCTGCTTCACGAAAAAGAAATATATACCAATTACAAAGATACTCAAGGTTTGTTAATATGGATGTTTTTTTGCTTTGGTATATCGATTTTTATGATGCTTACGATGGTTTAATCATGTTTTGTGCGGTTGATGTATTATGGTATTTATATACGATTTGGATTATTGCATATTTATTTATGGTAGGATGAAATTGTAGGATTAATATCTAATTATGTTTATTGTTGTAATGAAGATTGAATTGATGTCCTCTTGCTGTTGTATGTATGGGCTAGTGTGTTTCATCTTTCTTTTATTTGAGAAAGTTGTTGGCTTCCCTTTTATTTGGTGGTTACTAAGAAATATGTTAGGAGAAACAATGGTGCAAGGCCCGAAAACATTGTTGGGATTTGAAATCGAGAAATCTGGATTTATGGTGCAAGGCCCGATCAACAGGTTTTCATTTAATTTATTGGAGGAATGCAGTGTTTCCAAAATTTAATTCAGCACGCGGGCTGATGTGACCGATCCAATGTTGATTTTCATAATTATTAAAATTTGTGAAGATGGGTTTCACTGATTAAATATCAAACTAGATTTCTTTTTTTTAAATATGTCATCCTTAATTATAACTTAGAGTTAAATGTCTAAATATCTTGTAGGTGTAATTAAATTTGAGATGATGTTACTCGTTGAACCAATAAATTCGAGTCAGTAATGGACGCGCAGTAAATTATTTTTTCCCCATGTGCCAGTACCCTAAAGCAAAGTGGGCCCCACAAGCAAACATATTTCCCAGCCATCGCCCAATAAAAAAAGGGCCCAATCATCATCAAACCCGTCAAGATCCGCATCGGATCCACATCCAAAATAGGAAGCCCCCGCCCCCCGCCCCCCGCCCCCGCCCCCGCCCCGCCCGAATCCGACAACCCGGCGAAAGCCAAACCCCTCTATCTATCTCTCTTAAAACCCTCGATCGATTCAATTCGATCGCCAAACCCTAGAGCAAGAAATCGAAGAGGAAAATGGGTGGAATTGCGAAGAGAGGATGGGAGAGTTACATGTTGCAGCTCCAGTGCCACCCGCTCCGCACCAAAGCCATCACCGCCGGCGTCCTCGCCGGCGTCAGCGACTCTGTGGCGCAGAAGCTCTCGGGGATTCAGAAGCTCCAGTTGAAGCGTCTCTTACTCAAAATGGTAACTTTTGGATCTTTTGTTTTTCCCCCTTAAAAAATTGGAGTTTTGTAGAGTTATTTGAATTTCAACTCCAAATTTACAACTTAAATCACACCAAAAAGCTTTTTTTTTTTTAAGAGCTAGACAGTTCCAATTTCAGTTTGCATAACTATACATCATCCTAAATCCAAAACCAAACAGAGGTTATATCTTGTAAAGTAATTCCTTTGAACCAATTGTATATATTAGAAAAATCTTTTTCCATTATTATCTGGCCTGGAAAAAATTTGATGCTTTAGGATATATGCTATTGGACTTTTCCGCACAAGAAATTTGGAGCTTATGATATTTTTTGGATAGGGTAATGTCGGGGATGATTTTTTAGCCGATGGTGGCTCATAGCGTTACATTTGTTAAAGTGTACTTTTGGAAAATTATCTCGTAGTATTATATCTTTGTTTTTATTTTCTATTTCATGAGGGATGCAGTGAGATTTTATGTTGAGAGCTAATTTTGTATTTTTGGAGCTTGTACATGTATGGAAGACACATGCCACATCCATCCATCCATCCTCCACTCTTTTTTCTACACATTGCACACCACCATCCATGCATGAATAAGTTTGAATTTGGCTTAATTAATTCATCGCTTTTCATCCTTTCCGAAACCATTAATGATTCCATTTTCCTATTTCCCTTAGTCAAGAAAGTGTTTGACCATTTAATTAACCCATGCCAAAATATGATAACTTCTTCTTCTTCAGGAAACCATTCTAACACTACAATCTCCATTGCTCCCAACTTGTGCAAGTTCTCCAAGCTCTTTCATGTGTATGTTCATGGATTATTAATGAAATATTGTTCTCTCGTTTCCCTCTTTTCGGTGTTCTTCTTTATGTGGTTGTGAGTCTTGGGCTAGTGAGAATTTTTTTCCACTATTGTAGAATCGGATATCCCAGTATTTCAGGTCTGTATTTCTTCACACATAGTGTGATGATTGTCGGGTGGAGGAAACACACACACACACACGCACACACACACACTTTCATGAGCTTTATTTCAGTTGGCTTGTAATGACCATGTGGGATGCTTCTTTGAGAGACCTAGAAAAAGTGTTTTTGTTACAAGAGAAAGTTTTTCAATCTCACTGTAATTAGTTAGATTCTCAAAAAGCTGATTCATGCTTCTCCATATTGAGTTGCTAAATCACCCGTCTGTGCGGAAGGTTCACATGTACATCTCTCTACGATATTTATGCCACTTTCGTATGACCTATGTTTACTAAGTTTGAGTTGTCATTAAACTGATTAAAGCATGATGGTGCAATGGCCAGCAATCTTATCTATGATTTCTCACCACGAAGCTGGCTTCTATGCTATATTGCTATTTCATCATGATTAAAGTTAATCTGAAATAGGTTAATTGTTAGCAAAAGAGGAAATTTGGAGTAAGTTAAGAGATTAATTGTGTAATACCGCTTAGCCTTAACTCTTATAAGGATTCCATTCCCGGTATAGGATTGTAAGGGGCCTGCTTGCCTGCCTGCATAAGCTCTTCTCCTTAGCTGGAGCTTATGATGCTTGCTAGATGAGCATGCCTGCTTATTTGCATCTCAGAACTTCAAGGATTCCAAGTGCAACCCAAACTCTAGCACAAACTGTAGAAGTCTCTTTCTATTAAAAGAAATGTTAAATCACTAAGGCTATGTGGTGTTTTTTCTTTTTCTAATTTCCATAAAGGATAATCCATTATGTGCTGTACATACATACATACATACATAGATACAAGGATAATCCATTATGAACCCCGCTCACAGTCACATCTTTTTTCTTGCACTCAGTTCTTTGGCTTCGCATATGGTGGACCATTTGGGCATTACTTGCATAAGTTGCTGGATAAGATCTTCAAGGGTCGGAAGGATAAGTCAACGGTTGCCAAGAAGGTAGGAAACCAAAAAATTTCACTCTTATACACAACTGGTTATTCAGCCACTCTCAACACATAGTGTGATAATTACTTCTTTCAGGTATTGCTGGAGCAGGTGACATCTTCTCCTTGGAACAACTTGCTTTTCTAGCTGTACTACGGGCTTGTTGTCGAGGGTGAGTTACCATGCTTAATGATTATATCAGCATACATGGAAGTTGTCTATGTTGCACGGATTCTTCATGAGGAGATGTATCCGTATCGGTTACTTATCGGATTCGTATCCATATCGGATTCTTTCGAATTCATTAAGAACATATGCAGAACTCCTTTTGGAACATTCTGGAATTTATTTTGTATTTTAGATGTATCAAACAAGTATTAACGGCTAAACCATCAACAATATATGCAGAACCACCGACAAATTGGTTATGTTCTTAGTTTAGGTTTGCTAAAATAGTGATTTTATGTAAGTTTATATATATTTAAATAACAAAAGATCAGCGTATCCAAACGAATCATATCCTAGATGCTTGAGAAATTGCGCGTCTACGAATCCAACCTGTATTGTATCATGTATCCCTATCTGGATCCATGCTACTAAATATGAAGTTGTAACAAAGTAGTGTTGGAGTTTTAAAAAAATCAACTCCTAAAGAAACCTAAATACTTATGGTAGTATTTAGTCAAATGAAGATAAAATGATCAAAAAACATGATCAAATCAATCCCAAAGTTGATGCAGGGCACATAATGAACAAGTCATCACAAGCGGGACCCCAATATTTGTAAGTCCATGCTACCTCTCCCGGTACTTACGGGCTTGCGGAATTTGATGAAAAACGATTTTTTAGAGGTGGCAACATGGACTCAAAACGGATCTTTGTTAAACTATCTACCTAACAACCTAACTAGGTGTAACGTCTTCAAAATAATAAAATATGATTTTTGGGAAATTTTATAATTTAATATTATTTTAATGAATATTTTAATATTCTGGTATAATTAAATACAGATAAATGGGGAAAAATTATGGAAAATTCTAAAATAAGGTATTTTAAGGAATTGCCTCGTTTTCTGTGCATGCCCCCATTTCCTCTAGTATTGACCCTGGGTACTTCTAGTTTTGACTGATTCCATCTAGGGTGAAATCTGGGTTGATTTTCCTATGTTGGTGTATGTTTTACGACTTGATTTAGCATGGATTTTGGTATTTGGTGATTCATTCCTGTCGGATGGCGTTTGGACGTCAACGACAAGTGGATATTGATTGTGTTTACATGCGAGTCGATAGGTTTTTACCTATGCGGGTATCGTGTACTATTTTGGTTTCCGATGTGATTTTCATGTGCTTTAGCATTGTGATATACTTGTAGGTACCCCGCGTGATGTTGAGGCAAAGGAGGTGAAGATAGCGACATCGGTATTGGCACACGAGAAGCAAGGTGAGTAGATTATATCTACAGGGGGAAGTCGGGTGGATGGCGTATAGCACCCCCGCAGTCCGTAGATAGATTACTATGCAGTTTATTGTGATAATAGGTGTATTTTGGATAGTTTAGGGTTAGTAGTGACTAGTGTAGTCATAGTCGCGAACCCTAGGATAGAACTACACCTATACACACACACCCTTGCTTATCACTTATACTTGCACTGTGATGACTTTGGAGATGAGTCGCTGATGTGGGCGTGGTGCCGTGAGATCGGTGATCTGATACGATTCATATGTGGGATATGACTTGTGATTCCTTGCGGGCTTGGGATATGTGTTTACCCCCGCATGCACACTTCTTTGATGGTATCGTTTTGTACTAGACATAGAGTAGTACCCCAGACTATATGATCTGATGATACTGATACCTGTTATGTGACGAGATAGTGAGATATTGACCTGTACCCAGCTTTTGGGGATGCCGTACGATGATTTACCGTACGAGCCGATATTGATGATAGATCCGCACTCATAACTCGAGGATATCTTACGATATGACATTGAGGCGGGATCACCGACTATATATCTATATATATATACATTGACTCAGTTTTAGGTGGTTTCCACACCTACCCCTCCTGATTGACCGGATACTTAGATGTAGTTTGCATAGTAGATACTTCACTGTGGTGTTGACTACTAGATATCTGCATTTTCTGCTATTCGCATTGCTGGCATATGTTCATTGTTATATTATCTTCATGCTGTTAGGACACCAGCACCATTATCGATGATGTGTATGTTTCACGTACACTATTTGCCGGCTCACACACTTCATCATCGATAATTGCCATGCCACTACACTGTAGTACTGTTGCATTCATGATATGATTACTGCTTGGCATATTGTACACATGTACCTGTACACAAACATAGATGATTCTGACTTGATTGAGATTGAGGACCGCAAGATATTCTTTAAAACTGATTCATTCTAAAAGAGCGGTTCCTCCCGACATATGTACATTACTATTCCATGTTGCATGATTTCCGATATGATTATCTCTCTTTACATGTCGCATACATCATGGATTGATTGCATAGCTCATTGCATTGGATTTACTTCTTGATGTGGATTTTCATGTGATTTCTGGTTTTGAGGACCGTAGGATTATTTAAGAAAAGATGTTCTTTTATGAAAAACCCGGTACCTCGTGATATGATATTTGGTGCGTCCACCACGCGTTTTCTCGGTGCTGAGACGTGTGCTTGAAACCCGATTCGAGGAGGTGATGTAC
Organism: Agapanthus africanus; assembly: GCA_030015575.1. Lineage (NCBI taxonomy): Eukaryota > Viridiplantae > Streptophyta > Magnoliopsida > Asparagales > Amaryllidaceae > Agapanthus > Agapanthus africanus. The sequence goes on along the minus strand of CM057346.1, from coordinate 477,313,406 downwards.
CGTTTGCGGGTTCGTGGTGGGCCCGGTATGGTTCCCCTCGGCGAGATGATCGATGGGTTATGCCGATTGAGCCTGGAGGCGGGCGAGTACTTACCGGTGATTGTATTTGAGCTCGGCGGATATCCGGGGGATACCGCCTGGAGCTGAGAGATGGGCGTACTGCCGGGGCCGACGGGCCGCTACCGCAGACGGAGCCCAGAGATGGACATGGGTTGACTCGTACTGCCGGGGCCGAGGGCCGATACCGCAGACGGAGCCCCATATGGATGAGGATTTACGTGTCGATGCTAGGCACGGGTTTCATGATGTTTTCTATGATATTGTTTATATCCTCACATTGCATACATGATGCTTATCGTCAGTGGGTGACGAGTGGACGGGTTCCATATATATACAGACATGGATCATATACAGACTGGATTTACACTTATCTTACACCAATATTAGTGGTATGGGACGCTAATATATGTGTATTGATATCTTTGATATTTCATCATATCTACTTCATGCAGACATACCTTATACTGATGTCATGTTATTACCTGAGTACCTGGCACTACATACATGATTAGATGTTACCTTGCCACCTTATTACACTCAGATGCACTCTTGTGGATTGTATTACTGATCGTTGGCTTAGGTTTATATCTTGCATTCGGTTTCTGCTTGTAGATATTTCTATTCACGAGTTGGCAACTCACCCCCGTTGTGCCACAGTCCTTGCAGGTTCTGCCGTACAGGTTTCATTGCGGCATTTCTGGCACACTGCCTTCTTGCGGGTGATTTGCTTTGGTAGGTGGATTCTTTCGTATCAAGAATCACCATTTTATTCATGTATTTCATTGTATCTAGAAATTGTCCATCAACCAAAACTTGTATATTCTTTTAGACTTAGAGACAGTGTTGTATTATTCGACCTTAGAGTCGTGCTTAGTTGTATTGCGGATTTCCTTGTTGCTTTTGAGCTTTCTTTTGGATTTGATCCTCGCCACTTGGCGTTGTATATTATTATATCATTGTGTGGTTGTGACCGTCGATTGACGAAGAGCTAGCTCCCGCTTGGGGATGCCTTTATCATTGCATATATATTGTTATCCTTGTTGTACCCCATTCGGGGCCAGTTTTACAAAGAAAACTCTGCCGAAATTTTTAGAAAAGACTTATTGTTTTCAAAACGTACCTTCGGCTTAGTTATTTAAAAACCTTGATTTCAAACCTGTATTTCATCACTTCTTTAAACCAGTTTTCTTTATTTATTCTTCAAAATGGTTTTAGATTTCTGGGCTTTTGGCTTACTTGGATCAGATGGAGTCCTATAGGCTTCATATGGTTCAAGTGCCAGTCACGTGCTCTTTCGGGTCGTGACACTAGGAGTTGTTAACTACTCGGTTAGGGGGTTATACCTTTCTTTCTTGAACTCCTTCGTCTTCAACCCTCGATGGTGTACGGATCGACTTCACCCCGTCGTCTCCTTGTGCCGAAGATCGATCCACCCGAAAGCTTCTACCTTTGGCTTCTTCTTCGAACTTTGAAGAAACTAGTTCACTCGGTTTGCTAAACCTTGTGAACTAGAGTGAGTAAAGGAGAGTGTGTTGGGATTTTTCTCTATGGTTCTTGCTTCTCAACACATGAGACAAGTGAACCATAGACTAGAGAGAGGGAGAGCAAGAAGAAGAGGATGCGAGCTCAAGCCAAGAGAGAGAAAGGAAATGAGAGAAAATGAGTAAGACTTTTCTCTCTTGGCTCTCATAATCCAAAGTCATCATAACCAATAATAGCAATCAAGTATTATGTGATGGTTTAAGTCAAAATAGCCATATCATTTCATGCACTCATTTTGCACAAGATAAACAAGCAAGCAAAAGCCTTTGCCATGAAATGATAGCTATTGTTATGATGATGGTCAACTAGTCCAACCTAGTCAACCGGTCAACAAGTCAACAAAATCAACCCCTCAACAACCATATCACCATAATACTTAATTAATATTATTGTTAATCATATATCATATTCTCATTAGGGTTTAGCAAAAAGTCAATGGTCAACAGTCAACAGTCAACAACCCTAATGAGAATCCTCCGCCTCTGTCTCTCTGTCAACTGTGCATACACACCGGCATCCGCGTTCCGAGGAACACGAATACATACGAGATAAAATCAATCCCAAAACGTACACTAGGATCTGGTTTAAACCAAAGCCCGCTAGTGTTAACTGTCCGGACACTAAATGTGCACAAGTGCACGGATGTGACTGAACCCTGTCGCAAAACCATGCGACCTCCACTCTTTTGCCTAAAGGCGAATAACTTTCTGTGTGGGACTCTAAAGACTCGACACTACGCTGGCAGTGGGTTTAACCACAGACCGCAAGCGGCACTAGCTGTGCGTAACGGTCCCCAGGTAGATGCCGACAAGAAGACTGACGAGGTGAAACCCATCTGAACTCCTACTGAGCCTGAATGTGACAGTCTCCGTACAGTCCGGTCTGTTCGTCTGATACATCGCATGGTGGGCCTAGGGGGCGGTAAACGTCAGTCCCCTAATAGCGGTACAAGTCGTGTCGAAGTGAAGCCCAAAACACCCTGAGATAACACTGGAAGCCTACCAGTATATCTCGCTTGCCCTGGCCAGGGACTACTCGTGTAATGGCTCTCCTAAACACAGCGCGATGTCAACCCCCAATACCGGGAGAGACAAATCCTGTCTAATCGTCACTGCCTCCAAGTGCTTCGGGACTGCACCCAACTACTACCTGTTTGCACGACTCCTTTGAGCCGTGATAGGATAGTTATCAAAGTACAGTGGGAACACACTCGAGGCGAGGTGACAGTGTCAAGTCAGCGGACTAAGGTGTACTCATGTCACCTGGGAACTGACAACTGACGATAAGTATAATACCAACCAGTCAGTTCCTGATGAGTCCTGTCCAGTGTACTCGTAACCTAACGAGCACCCGCATACTATCTCAAGTACGACGTACTGACGGCTGTGGGACAGACCGTCTCTCCTGCTGGGATGAGAAGCGCATACGCTAGTCTACTCCGGAGTATCGATGCCCTGTCTAGATAGTCCTGCGACTAGGAACCTGTATAAGGATATGCTTATGGATTACCCAGCCCCCACGAGTGTGACTGCCATCACAACGCTGGTAATCAAGCAAAGAATCTAAGGGCTCCACTAATGCGTATAGGTGATAATAAAATAAACACATGTACACATTAAAGTAGAAACAAACCAAGTAGCATACTACCATTTTGAGTAAGATTGTTTATACAACTGTGAATATCCCAAGCTTCCATTAAGTAATATACAAACTAGTATGATACAGTAATGGCCTCTAGGGCATATACACTAACAATATTTAGGCAATCCCTAATTTCACAATTCGAAATGAATTGTCTTGAGGGCATCCCGCTGTCGGAATCCATGTTACCATAAATCGCTATACTACTAATGAATTGTGAATTAGAACTATCGTTCTCAATTTGGGAACACTAGCGTTCCGAATCAGAAAAATCATCGTTCCGATCGAATCCATAAAAACGCATGTTAAATGAGGCATATAATTAAAGCTTGTGTTAAATTCTACTAAAGAATAAGTATGTTTTAGCGAAATAAATTGAATTATATATATGTATATTATATAACAATACACACACAAACATACAAACGATCCAGAAATACTTTACTTTCAAGAGGTATGTTTTCAGTCTTATATAAACATATGGAAATATAAACATATGGAACGAGACTACTTTTTTCGTACCGGGTTCCAAAACAAGTGGCGATCCCGTTCCCGTTTTCGTGCCGCATACCTAAATGTTCCGCGTTCCAGGTAACATTGGTCAGGACCCCTCTCCCGTTGTCAGGAGGCCATAAATGGGGTGTCTCGATCCGCTCAATAAAGCGGTGTCAGGACCCTTGTGAACTAGACGATTTGGTCTATTTTCAAGGGGGATTCGATTCTCTAAATCCTCCTGAAATCATAGGGGAGTAGTTTCATAACTACTCGCCCCATGGGTGTTGTCACGTCCCGAGACGAGGGCGCAGCCAGCCGGTCGCAATCTCCAAAACTCCTGCGAGATTACAAGACCTAATTCTCACATTTTGTTAAATTAAATTTTCTCGATACACAATTTTTTCTCTAAAACATCAATTTAAAATTATCATACTTATAAGATTTACATCAAAGTTATCCAATAATTTTCAAAATACCGAATTGCATACCCATGGTCCACAAAAATGTAGTTTATTCATCCACTTAACTTGTACTATACTACTCACTAAAGTTTTGGCTTGTTGAAGTCCAAAATATGTTTGGCAAGTTTTATTCACTATCGACTTCAAACTTTATATATCTGGTCTTGCATTTTTGATTTACAGCCGCATAAAAAGTGTGAGCTATGACGCTTAGCAAGTGAATATACCATAAAGTTTATATGAATGAAACGACATAACAATAAAAAGAGAATATTGCTAATAAATTTGCGAGAGGACCAAGATATATGATATGAGTATATACGATGAAAGAAATGAAACTTAAGCGGTTATATAACATATGGGCTCCCACTTATACATCAATGGGTGGGTTCGGCCTACAGCGGTCTGTCTATAGCGGTAATAAACATCATAAATCCCTGAGGCCTACAACGGCATATCCACGAAGCACTGGCACAACTAACATGCATCCACAACATTATATGGTACTTAAATTCTTAGGTGTACACCTCTAGCGGACAGAGAATTGAATCATAAAATAATGGTCCATAACTAAATATAAGGCCACAAAGGTAATATTTCAATAACAATATGAGCATGAATATCATACGATAGATAATTAATAGCAACAATATGCGATGAATATAGCAATGTTATCAAAGGAGGGAATTATAAATTTCAAGATATGATAATCCACTTATAGTATTTATTTGGGAAGTTAAACACTCTTACGGCTCCAAGTTCCTGTCTTTAATTCCGCGTTTGTCCTTTATAAAAATATCATGATAATATTGTTAACAACTATCGTATAATCTCGGTTTAGTCTATAATTATTGTTTAGACCAACTAGTTAATTAGTGGTTCTAATTATCTAAAATATCATTTAAAAATATCTAAAATGGTAATAATATTTTAGAAAATTTTTGTGAAACTTTTATAAAAAATTTTAACTCACTGTTCGGATTAAGTAGCGAAATATGTAACTAACAAGGTTCTGAATACAATTTTCCCTTTCTTTTCATTTTATAGCTTAGTCGGTCGGGTCGGGTGTGAATTAGAATCCAACCCATTCCAAAATCCAAACCCAAACTAAAAAATATCTCTCTCACTCACGTTATCTCCCCCCTTTCTTTAACGATCTCTCTCTTTATAATAATTAACTCTTTTTTTCCTGTCTCTCTCTTTCTCTGTCACCATCTTTCTTTCTTTCTTTCCATTTTTTAAATAACAAAACCCATGGAGTGAAGAGAAAGGGACAGCCACGGGGTCAACCACCATGAGCATAGGCGACGCCGGCAGCTAGGGGTGATGGAGGCAGCGGCTTCGGTTAGGGATCCGGCGATCTCTGATGAAGGCAAGTCTTTCTCAAATTCTTATTTTCTTCTTCTCTTTATTTATACAATTTCAAGTAATGAAATTTATTTTAAAAAACTATTATTAGATTTATGAGAAATCTAAAAGTAACATAAGGTGGAAATTTACCTACAATCGATTTTCAATTTAGATCTTCTCCTAAATTTCTTCTCTTCTCCTTCTTTCTCTCTTTTCACCCTCTACCAATTTTCTTTCAATTTCTTTTTATTGTGTGACGAGGAAAATGGATGGGTGGGGGTTTATATAGAATTCCCACCGTCTAAATTCTATATTTTTATTTGTTATTTAATTTTTATTAACCAGTTCATGCTTCACATATGCTCCAGCCATTTTTGAAAAATTGCCACTGTCATGAATTTTTAGATCTAGGGGTTGGAAAGTAGGTTTATGTAGGGGTTTGAAATATTGTTTTGCATGTGTTTGTGGTGTTTACGGATGTATATATATCCTCCTCTCTCAACAGAGAAAGAGATACAAAAATAAAAAAAGGGAGAAGAAGATTATTAAGAGAAAGCTTGTCAGTGCTTTCTGCCTTCAAAGAAGAAGAAGGTAGGAGATCTATAGGAATAAAATACCCATTCCTTTCTTTGTCCCTCTTTCCCTCAATCATCTCGTTTGGATCAATAAGAAAATCAATGAAAACTTCTACAAATTTTCATCTCCATCGAAGGAGTTTAATAGTCATGGCCATGGCTTCCAGCAAGATGAAGGCAAATGGAATATGAAAATTTCATATTCTACGAAAGGCAAATCCAGAACATGTTATTACATGTTCTCCTTAGCACACAAATCCATGTGTTCTTCACCAAATAGAACAGAACCTAGAATATGGACCATCTCATGTTCTATATAATAATGAAATAGACCAACTTATTTCTTAAACACATTTCTGGAAATAGATAAAACTCTATTTCCTTAAAAGAAAACATGGACATGGATCAAAACCCTCGCGTCTCTTAATGAAATACCTGAATAGGAAAACCCTATTCATTCATATCTTCACATTGGAATATGGTGATAAAACACTGCATTCTTCATATAGAACATGGCCTAAAACTATGTTCTCTATTTTGAACACAATCCTTGTGTTCATTCTGCACAAAACCATTGAAAACGATGAAACACATCATTTTTATTTTTATGCAAGGAAAGCTTAATCAAATAAAGCTTTCCTCATCATTCATATACAAAATTGAATGAGAGCAAGATTAATGATGATACTTCAAATTAAGCATCTACTAATCTCACAAATAAAAAAGGATATCGGTGCTAAAGCGGGAGCTCTCAAAATAGACCTCCCGACGTCGGAAAGCTCCAAAAATGAGCTTCCTAAAGACGCTGTCGGGAGGTCTCAAAAGTAGGCCTTCCGCTGTCGGGACCCCTCTCCCGACGGGCCGTGAAGCCCCATAATAGGCTTCCCGCAAACAGAAATATCTCTATTTCTTAACAAAGCGTGGGTCCCACATAGAGTGACTCCACATTGGTTTAATATGAAATGATGTGGCCCCCATATAAGGGTTAGCCCATCCATGTATGTCAAAACTTATATTAAAATACCTTCAAGTATAGAACTAAACTCTTAAACTAGAGTTTTTCTCATAACTTTGTACATTTTGCAATATCAATGTAATTTACATTCAAATTGTAATGAAAGACAATGAAATATCTCTATTTCTCATATTTTTTTCTGCTTGCAAGTACTATATATCTTTAAAAGCTATCGCTGTGATATGATTTGAGCAATCTAATAAGGTATCTCGTCTAGACTTTTTCTAATACAATGGGGTGTAATTAACGGTAAGTGCTTGCATTTATCAGAAGTCTTGAATCTCAGGATCTTCTGGTCAAACTTTTAAACCCTCAAACCTTAGTTTATTTAAACTCTACTTTTGTTTCAACATTCACTCGTTAAAGGTCCTAAAGAGGGTAAACTAGTAGATCTTATACAGTTGTGTGGGAATGTGTCGTTTCCTTTGATTAAATATCCGTATTGTAGTTGAACATATTTTTCTATAATAAATATACCATCTTCCCCCGTTTTCAATCAGGAGGATGCCAACTAGTAATTTTGGATTATGCAAAACCCTCGTTTCCATAGTTTATCTAGCCATTATAAGCTGCTGCATATTTTTAGCATCTATTACGATTTAGTTACATTAATTCAGTCATCATTCTTTCTTCTTCTTCTTCTTCTTCTTCTTCTTCTTCTTTTTTTTGTAATGCAGGACGGCCTTGGCCACAAGTTAAGAGTAAAGTTAAAAAGGATTATCCCTCAGTGCAGTTGACATCTTGGATGGTAAGATTATTCTTTTAGCCTTTTTTGGTTGATCATGCATGTTCTATTATGCACTTCAAATAACTTAATATATCGGGTTATGTTATGCAGTTTTGGCCAGTTGTAGGATGGATAAATCACCAATATATGCCGCTACAGTTCCGTGTCATATTCCACAGCTTTGTCGCATGCTGCTGGTATAACTTTCACCTTGCTGGGTCTTCTTCATATAAGCTTTTGCTCCCAGTTTTATGAAAGTTTTTATTTTTTACATTCTTCAGGGGAATATTTCTGAATCTCCGAGCAAGGACTGTGGCCTTGACTAAGTGATGGGTGCATTTAGCGGCAAAAGATGTTATATTTAAGGATACTTGGATTGTTATATCTGTCACACTTATGCCGTTGATTTAGCCGGCCCAAATTTTTTTGGTATGAAGGCTTGGTTGGTTGGTGGTTGTTGTAGTAGAAGTAATTATGATGTTGATTTATTAGATCCTGTATGCATGCATTTTAAATTATACATCAATTCATATCCTATTCTGGAGCGAGTGATCTGCTTCATGTTCTTTTGTTATTTATCTTAACTAAATTATCTTTACTAAATTATGCCTTTATGTCTTTATTCAGCTTTTGATGGTTGGTGTTGATTTCATGGAGCTCACATTTATATGCAAATATCAAAAGGCAATGCTAAGAGAGTCATTTTTTGAGTAAGTTAGCATCTAGTCCTGGTATGGCACAGCTAACTTTATTATCTGTTCATTTTAATCTTTTCCTAGGATCCTGAATAGGGTCGCATCTAGATCCGGATAAATATCTGGATCCGAATCCGGATATTTTCTGGATTCAGATCCGGTCGCGTGTGTGTAATTTTTCGGATACGAATACGGTTTTACCAAAATTATCCGAATACGGTTAACTAGATATATAATTTCGGATACAGTAAAGGATATGGATATACGCAGACGGATACAGGAAAATATACCATTTTAAATTTATTTTTTCTAATTAATGTTGCTAATTTAAACCATACATCTCTTTCTCATTTTATATTTAGGCATTTAACAAAATATTTTGACATATTATCTCATCATCATGTTTGTTTCAAAAGATGCAAAATATGCTAGTAATATTTATAATATATTTGTTAACATATATATTAATTGATTTATATATTTGCATGCATATTTCTCTTTATCAAATATTTTAAGTACTATATTAAATTAGTATTCAATGAAATATATCAATTGTAACCATATTACCGCTCTGCATCCATATTTATTTATATTAAATCTTTTTTATACCCATACCCTATTAGAATCCATAGCCGTCTCTATAATATATGTCCGCTTCATATCTGTATTTGATTTTGTCAAATACGCATACTAATTATTACCGAGCTATATCTGTATCTGTATCCCTAAAAAACAAATACAGATGATATAACGCTAATATTCGCTCTGTTAGCTTTTAAGCTGATAAAAATTTGCATGCGGAGGACGTATAGCACATACCTTCATTCTTCACTTGATTTATTACCGCAAAGTTCTAGATACTCAATTTACTGTTGTGAGAGTGGCAGTTAACACCTAATCTTAAAATTACCGCGAGACCAGCTATATGCATGATAATCTTTTAAGTTTTACCCACATGTACGGTAAGCGTGATTATAAGTTAGATTAGATTTCCATAAGGTTGTTGCTAACTTCAAATAGCATGTGGTACCTCCCACTGATATATATATATATATATATATATATATAGCATTAAATTAGAACAACTGGTGTGTGTGTGTGTGTGTGTGTGTGTGTGTGTGTGTGTGTCTTTTCTTGACACTTGCTTACAAGAAGTAGGGGTATTTTTCAAAATTGTCTTGATGGCCAATCACTATCAAAAGCTAATTCCATGGTTCACACCCGTTACATTCCCCTGAAGTTATTAGTTACCTTGTAATTGATATTGGCAATATAGGTGGAGTATCGCTTTCCTGCATATGTTGCTGTTTGTATTATTAGATAATGATCTTTACATCTTTAACGTAGCATGCCAACTTGTAAGGCATTGTTGATTATTTATGAATTATAGATAGTTGGAGAAAAGTTTTATTTTTAAACTTTGAAAAGCAAAATTTATTGTAGAATTGCTCTATAATTTCAGTATTTACAAAATGTTATCAATAAAATAAAGTATTAGTTAGTTTTTTTTTCGTTCCAGTCATTTCTTTGTTCTCCGATGATCACATGCATCTCGGCTCTATCTGCTGCTGCTTCAGCGATCGCATAAATCTTTCTGGTCAAAATATCATCTTTCTTGTCTGTGGAGGTGATTTTTTGATGTGTGTAGTTTTTGTGCGTGGGTCTTTTCTTTTAGTGCTGAATTCTCCATGTTGATCAAAGACGGTAGGTTGGGATGAGAAATGGGATTGTTTTTGGGACTGATTGGCGCGTGGAGACTAGCTTGAAATCTTAGAGTGGTCATTGCTGCTTCTCAAAGTTGAAGATTATGTGATAGTTATGTTTGGATAGTTTACTTGTGGTGGTTGTGAGAAATGGAGATATAGAGCTTTGGAAAGTGGTTTGATATGAGATGGGTAGCTTGTTGCTGTTGTATATAGAGGAGGAGATGGTATGAGAGTTGAAGAAGCAAGCAGTTGAGAATTGAATGTGATTGTCTGATTGACTTGGTTTTTAGAATAGTAAGATTCAGGGATGAGAATAGGTCAGGATTGCATTAGGTTGATTGGGTAAATGATTTGAATTAACTCCGTGACTATTCTAAGGCTTGTAGGCACATGAGGTCACCAAAAAAATTCTTAATTGTATTTGGGGTCTATGATCCTATATTTATGGGTTTTCTTTTCTTCTTCTTCTTTTTTGGCAAAGATGTGGCTGTGAACTTCGTTCACATTTTTTTGTGTGTAAATTATAAGGTGTGATCCATGTGAGTCCCTCTCCCATATTTCTTTCCTTTTTTTCTTGTAATTATAGGCCGTAACCGATTCAAGCAGGACTTGACACCAGACCTCTTCCTCAGCTACAGGCAAGCTTACCACTGGACTAGAATGGCAGTTGCCCCCTTCTTAATTCAATTAATAATTAGTCTTCTTCTCTTTTGTTGGTTGCATGCCTTGAACTTATGATCTCCCTGCCACCAATCGATCGCGCCTGACCACCTCACCCCATGGAATGAGACTATATTTATGCTGACTACCAATATAGCACATTTCCTTTCTTTTTCCGTGTAATGTTAAATTTTGTATATATGTCTTGGTATGCTTTATTTATATGCGAGAGCAGACTGTTATAAATTTCATGCTTAATGCAGATGTGTATCAGACTCCTTGGATCAGCATGGATTCTTGATGTAGGCTCGTCAGAGCCCTGATCTCTATATTACTTTCAGAAGACTATACGCAAACCTTGAAATTATATAAACTTATTTATTCATTGTATGATCTTTGTTCAGTTTTAATGAGTGAAAAGCTGACTTTGTGGAGCTCACTAACTTATGCAAATACTACTATAAAGTGACTTAATAAGGCAAGGTCATTTTCTGAGTTGGTGCTGCTATGGGAGTGCCAGTTGGTGATCTGTTCATTTCAATCTCTTCCTAGAATTTTGAAACCAAGCTTGTTAAGTCCATTGATTGTTGATTCAGTTTAATTAAATTTTCTGGCTACTGATTTGAGTTTCATCAAGTTAGTGTAAACTGATAAATGCATGCGGGGCGTATAGTGGATATTTGCAATTCTTCACTTATTCACTGTTACATGATAATTTTTGATGCATTTTCAGTAAGCATGATTATTAGATTAGATTCCATAAGGTGGCTGTAACCTTCAACTGACGCCTCTTATATTTCTTTAACAAGTTATCATGAAATTAGAACTAGGAACATCTTTCATCGGCTCTTGCTAAGAACAAGTATGGTAAGTTTTCAGAATTTTATCTATATATGTGGTCAATCACTATCAAGCTACCTTCCATGGATCACAATAACTCCATTTCCCAAAGTGTCATTATCATCTATTAATTTTGGTACATAAATCTGTTAAACTTCTTTCTGGCATGACACCCTACGATCGTGTAGCTTGAATAGTTATGAATATTGATTGCTGGATAAAAGTTTTTCTTTTCCATTATATTTTTTCCCCTGGCATCAGAATAATACTACATTACTTATGATCTCGGCTTTGGAATTAGAGGAGATCTGTCTCAATAAAATTTAGTTTAGAATTGTTCTTTAATTTCAGTATATAGAAAATGCTGCCATTACAATAAAACAACTGGTTAGTTTCTTCTAACAGAACAAATTCGCTCTCTACCTTTGTTATCTGCAGGGAAAAGGCTATATATAATTAGAACAGCTTCCCCGCAAACTCTTTTATATCTTCATCACGACACGAAGAAGAATATGAAGTATAGGAAGAAGAGCTCTCGAGCTCAGAAAGATTTCTCCCAAGCTGTAGAGCCATCTTCATCCGAAACAGCTCCCCATCCTCTCTCATCGCCACGTCTCTCTCCCCTAGATTGCTTTCGATCTCCTCTTCCAAATTCATATAATACCCAGCACAGTTCCTGAACAATTCAAACACCATCCCCATTTGCCCTCCATGCTCCAATGTATTTACCGCAGCCGCCATCGCTCCTCCAACGACAGCAAACAACACCGGCCATGACCCGTGTGCCTGAGGCGAATCTATTAGACCCACTCCAATCGCAGCTAGGCCTGCTAGAACCGGTCCCGATATCGCCAACGCCTTGTTAATCTTCAATACTAGCTCCCCAACTTCTATATATTGCTCCTCATCTTTCACCTTAAGTACTCGGAGCACGCCCTTCATTTCCTCTTCTAAGTTCTTGCTCCATCGTCCATTGCTATTCTTGGTTTTCCTCATTTTCCGCTTCGGCCACCAAACCGCAGGCTCTACCTTTTCTGGGAATTTCTCAAGGAGAGGCGGTAGAGGGAGCAGATAAGCTTTGTCGATGGCAAGAATTTTTTCGATGGATTCCGATACATCCACCTCAGTAAAAGATCCGAGAGCGATTATGGTATGTATCGATTTTTCCAACTGTTTGAACAATTGGGTTGCTTTCCTTTGTTCTTCGGCTAGTTGCGACGGCTGTAGTTTGTTTACTAACAACATCATAACGCCGGATGCAGAGAAAAGCACGGCGGAAGAGATATTTAGGGCCGTTGATTGCCCAATGGAAACTGATGAGATTGCTGCCATAAGAGAGGCAGAGAGAGTTATAGAGTTGATTGAATTTAGGAAGAGTTTGTTCCAGTCGTTTCTTTGCTCGCCGACAATTCTGTGCATCTCGGCTCGATCTGCTGCTGCTTCGGCAATTGCATAAAGCTTGGAGATGATCAAACTGCCATCTTTGTTAGAGGTGGTGGTGATTTGTGGTTTTGTGCAGCTTTTGGTGTCAGATATCTTCTTTTAATACTAATTTCTCCATGTTGATCATAGTCGGTATCTTCGGAAGAGAAACGAGATTGTTTTTGGGACTAATCGGCGCTCGGAGAATAGCCTGAAATCTTTGACGGCTTCGGATTGATGGTGGGGAAGACAATGATAACAAATTCTGTACTCTTAGAGTGGCCATTGGTGTATCCAAGACAATGATAACAAATTCTAAAATTTGAAGATTATGGTGCTAGAAACGAAAATATAGAGCTTTGAAGCTTGTTTAATGTGATATGGGTGACTTGTTTCAGTTGTATATATAGGAAGGAATGGCATGAGACTGTTGAAGAAGCAAGCAGTTGAGATTTGAATGTGATTGTTGACTGACAGGGTATTTGAAATAGTAAGATGGAGGGAATTAGAGAGCAGGCCAAGGTTGAGACTAGGTTGATTGGGTAAATGCTTTGAATCAACTCTGTGACTATTGAAATTTCGCAATTTTATTTGAGCTTTATGAGGTTGAATATATATATTTAACTTCCTGTAAAAATATATATCTTTTCTTTTAACATAGAGATTTTTATATGTCCGCCAGTGTTGTTCTTAAATGTCTTGTGCTTTCACCGACTGTCTCATTCCTGAATAGAGGAGGAGGTTGTTTTAGATAGCCGTCAGTCAGCGTAAAATATAGTCGGATCTTTATGAAATGAATTTTAAAGAGAATTGTTAAGTGTTAATTTGACCGAGGAGACAGTTCTTAATAGAGCCGAATGGAAGAGAATGATTTATATAGCCGACCCTAAAAAATTTGGAATGAAGGCTGCTTGTTGTTTGTAACAACCTAGTTCATTTATACCAATTCCAGTTCTCATATTTCCTTAATTGTGGTATTTTCCTGATTTATTGTGTTTTCGGTGCGAATAGTATTTTACATTTTACATTGCATTCGACCCGACACGCTTATTTGAACTTATTTGATTCATATTTATGAATTATCCTGACTTGTTACGTAGACTGGTGCATTTTCATGTTTAGTGCATACTGGCATTTTATCTGGCATTTGCATTTTTACAATATAACATTTTAAGTCACATAAAATATTTTAAAAATATATTGCATGGCCTGCATGATACCCCTAGCCCCGTGATAGCATCCGCTCATCTTGTTCTCATCCTGTTCAGTGAAGCGGACTTGTTTGGATGGTTACGCGCAGGTGCGTGCATCCGTTCTTGGGGGTATGCATTTTTCGTTATCCGCACATTCATTTTTTATTTTTTTTCGAAATGTATATTTTTCGTATTTTAAAACTGAATTTTAGACCCGACCCGAGCATGTTTTGGATATGTTTGTATTTACCAGAATATCAAATTCTATTTATATAATATTAATTTTATAAATTGATACAAATTAAAATTTAGTTAACTAATAAACGATTTTTTAAATTTGAATCTAAACTAATTTCCTAACAAACTAACAACCCCCTCTCTCTCTCTCCTCTGCATATATATATTTGTATATATTTTATTTATTTAATTTTTCTTTCCTTATTTAATATACAGCCTCTTCTTCTTACTTCTTCTTCTTTCTTCTTTCTTTTTCTTGATCTTGTTTCTTGATTCCGGTGATCACCGCCGGAGCCGTACTCGTCGCTGACGATCCGAGTGATCCAGTGAACGTACCTGACTTGCGTGATCACCCTCGTGCGTTATTTGGAACCGTTCCGTATACCGTGCGTGCATGGCAACATTTCACCGACGAAGGACGTTCCGTACACATCCGTTCTTGTTCCGTCTAGGCAAGTTAATCTTCCTACATGCTATATAACTCATTATATACCTATTTAAATAAATACCAAACCTGTATTTTAAATCAAGCATCCCATGTTTTTTATATTACAGCCTTTCGACGTTCCGTTTGCATTTGTATAGTGCATTTCAGATTTAGGGCATGCAAACCAATCTTAATTATATGCTACATTATTTTAGACGCATCTATTTTAATAATGGAATACCTGTATTTAAAATCATGCACCCCATATTTAGTTTTATAACTTTTCGATATTCCGTTTGCATCCATTCATATCATTTCAGATCTAGGTCATGAAAACTTATCTTGTTACATACTATACTATCATATACTGCATCAAATTGAATAGTTACATTTCATATTGCTTAGTTATATGTTCCGCACTTGTTAGTTTATCATTTTATGATTATGTGATACCCGTTTGCATCCATATCATTTAAAATATATATCGTCGTAATATTTCTTATTATTATCTTTAATTAGTTTATAATCTGCATTTTATAATGTTATACAAAATATAGTTTGAAAATATTATAGTTTACACATGAAACGTCGTTGCAAAGCGGATACGACAAATCTGAAATTTACTGTACAACTTACCATATAAAATTCATTATAAATCATAGAAAAATCATTAGTATACGTTCTTTAGTTCGTTACGAAGATAACTCAGAATACTTCAACTCTATGAAATATTTACTTGCAAAATAAATTGTTTAAATAACGTAAAATGCAAATGAAAATGTCCCTAAACTGGTGTCCAGAGAAATTACAGCAGAAAACTTTCAACTTCGAATGTTCATTACTTTTTGTAGGGACAACCTGAGATGCTTATACTTATAAAAATGAAAACCTTATTTAATTATCTTTGTTTTGGTATAAGAAACGTCCTTTTTGGAGAAATTTTGTTATTTTTAAGCTATTTTACAAATCAGGATGATGCTGAATTTCTGAACGGAACTTTCTTGTGCATGGTTAATCAATACCACTTTTATAGTTATTAATCTGTTTGAATATTTTATCCATGTTAATATTATTATATCAATATCTATTTAATAAATAATAGTGCTTGTGTTTTAATATTCAACAAATTTTAACGATTTACAGTTTTATAGTATTCGTCTGTATCCGTACGGTTTATTACATATCTAGTTGCACGCCGAGACCATATTATTTCATTTTACTGTTAAATTAGTATCCCATACTTGATCTTGTGCATCCTACACAGTCATGATGTAATCCCTGATAAATATTTGTGCATCCATGCTTTATTTGTGCACCCGGACCTGTTACAGTTTAGTTATGAGCATCCGTTTGATACCTGTACACTACTTGACATGACCTGATACACTACTACTGACATGACTTGATACCCGTGCACTAGTTGACATGACTTGATACATGTACACCACCTGACATGACCTGATGTATTACAGCTTGACTTGATACCTGATCTTGTTACTAATGCCGACAATCTTGACCTGTTGTCCCTACGGACATTTCCTATTGTCTATACAGACAAACATGTACCTGCTTGATCCTGTGTTGGCATTAGCTCCAGATTTATCAATACCTGACTTACACACATAACTTGGGGGTATGGGGAAATCAAGAATGTAGCTGAACGTAACTCAAAGGGCTATTACATCATTTTACCGTGGTCCCGTGGGGAATGAACGGGACATAGACTCACAGTCTATTACATCATTTTACCGTGGTCCCATGGGGAATGAGCGGGGCATAGACCGATAAGTTACGGTGAAGATTACATTAATTGATTTCGAATAACTTTAGAGTCGATCACCCTATAGCACAGTTTAGACTACTCACTGCACTTCACCTGTTTATATCCTGTTCACTGATTTATATTCATGTTACTGTTACTTGTTATTGATGACTTGTTACTGTTCATACTCATGCCTGCATGACTTGTTACCCCCTGATTATATTATTGTTGATATTATGACGCACTGACGTTGTTAGTTGTATGTATGCCCTAGAGGCCAGTATTGTACAGATGATGTATATTATATTGGATGCTTGGACATATATAGAGATGACTTTCTTGCTCGATATGATAGTATGCTATCTGGTTGCTCTTTATCTTAACATGTATACTAGTCTCTTTATACTGTCTTATAGTTACATGTTGGTAAAGCCCTTAGGATGTGTACTTGACTACCTGGACTATGATGCAGATCATACTAGTAGGGATATGGTAGTCCATAAGTACATCCTTCAAGGTCCCTAGTCGTGGGTGTATCGAGACGGGGCATCGATATACCAGTGTAGACTAGCGTATACGCTTCTCGACCCATGTGATGGGCGATGGATGATCCCATATCCATTGGTGTTTGACATCAGAGATGGTATACGGGTGTTCAGTGGAGACTGGGTACACTGGACGGACTCGCCGAGAACTCCCAGATGGTATTATACCTCACGTCAGATGGCAGTTCTCAGGTGACACTTATACAGGTTAGTCTGTAGACCCGAGATCGTCATAGAGTCTTGTGTGATTCCCACTGTGCTTTGATCTCCACCTTACCACGTCCATGAGGGCGTGCAAAACGGTGGTCTTTGGGTACAGTCCCGAGTCACATGGAGGCAATGAACGATAGGAGGGGTTTCGTCTCTCCCGGTATTGGGAGCTGATGTTGCGCTGTGCTCGATTGGCCGTAGCAGGGAAGTTCCTGGTCAGGGCTGATCAGAGATTTGCTGGTAAGTGTTACCAGTAGTTTCTCGACCCGTTGCGAACCTCACATCGGCACGACTTATCGGGTTATTGGGGTCTGGCGTTTACCACCCCTAGACTTGATATGCGACATATCAGACGAAGAGACCGGACTGTACGGTTAAGTGTTACTGGTCGGATTCGCAGGAGTGTGAGCGGGCTAGCTCGTCGATCTTCTGATCGCTCAATACCCGGGTGGCCGTTATGTTTAGCAGACCGCTTGCGGCTTGTGGGTGCTTGATATGATCATCATCTGCTACCGGCGTATTGACGAGTCTTTAGAGTCCTACACAGAGGTTTTCTGGTTCAAGCGAAACGAAATAGGAGCGCATATGAGATATGTGCGGGACCGAGAATGATGCGTGTATATGATACCGTATTTGATTCTCGCGATTAATGTTTCGATTGGTTGTATGAGATATGCCTTAGTTATCGAATCATTGATTCGATAAATCGATGTGTTGAATACTAGTCGGTTATGTGCGACATGACCGGATCATTGAATCAAGTGTTGATTTAATGATTTAATGTATAATTATATATTTGATATATTACTTTGCATTAACTAGTATAGGTTCACTTTAAACGGATTTTCTCACTTGTTTTGCACATTGTATATGTGATATGCTTTTGTGCACATATTTGTATCATGTTTGATGATGCATACTCATTTGGTTAAGTGTAAAGGATTAAACCTAGGTTAAGTAAGTAATTAGGGTTTTTATTATCCATTCTTTTCATTTATTTATTTTAGAAAAAGAATGGCATATGAATACAAAATGGTTGCTTTCTTTCTTG
This sequence comes from Agapanthus africanus, assembly GCA_030015575.1. Lineage (NCBI taxonomy): Eukaryota > Viridiplantae > Streptophyta > Magnoliopsida > Asparagales > Amaryllidaceae > Agapanthus > Agapanthus africanus. The sequence goes on along the minus strand of CM057346.1, from coordinate 477,294,792 downwards.
AACCTTTGTGAAGCTTCATGAAGCTTTGACCCAAGTGACCAATTTGTCTTCATGCTTAACCCTAACCACTCTTTTAACCTTGGTCAATTCTCTACACCTAACCATGGTTCCTATTATGATAAGTATTGTTTTATTATTCATATTTACAAGACTTATCATAATTCTAGCTTCATCTTCTTCTTCACTTCAAAAAGGAAAAGCTTGATGCCATCAATGGCAACTTCATTTCTAGAGTGAGAAATCCAAATCTAAAGTGAACCCACCTCCTATTTCTTCATCCTCTACCTCTTGCCAAGTGGTTTTGGGTGTTTTCTTCACAAGTTTCACAACTTGGTGAAGTCGGAGCTTGAACTTGTGCAACCTCGACGTAGATCGTCTTTGACACGAAGCCGACGACCTTGCTCGCCCGTTTTTCCGATGAAGCCGACGAATGAGTCTAGGATTCATGATGGACAGCGAGAGCACACCCACGTGGAGCTAAGGAAGTGGGGAACCGGATCTACAAAGGTTGTAGCATCTAACTTTTAGTTAAGTAGTTAACTAGATTCTCATTTCGCCTAAACATCTAGTCAACGATCCGTGTTAGGGTTTCTCGGCACCAATAATTTTTGAAATTGGCATGGTTGATGCCTTGTGAGACTTTATTAGGATGCCTAAGAACCCTACAGTGGTATCAGAGCCTAGCTAGAGCCTTAGGCGAAGTCTAGACGGAGTTTGAAGTCCGAACGAACCCGAAACCCCAATTCCAAGGTGCTCTCTGGAAATTTTCTGAAATTTTGGATTTTTGTCAATTAAAAATATGCAGAAAATTATGCAGGGTCTTATATGAAATACTGTGAAATACGAGGGCCTGATTCAACTTTTCCACCGCGGAACCGCGGCATGAGCTATGCATGCGCGGCGGTTCCGCGGCCGTACTGTCCCCTTGTCTGGTGATTTTTTCACAGTAATTCATGAATTCAGATATTATATTTTCTGGGTATTTTTATTGTGACTCTACAGAAGAGTATTTTGGGGTTGCTTTGGGGATTCAATTATTCGTTCGGGTTATCAGATTTTGTATATGTGGCTTTCCGGATAACTTTAGAATATGTTAAAAAGTTCGACCGGATTTAAATACCCAACTTTTCCCCTGCCGGAAAAATTCCAAGTGTTGGATTTTTCCGTAGTTTAACGACGTTCTAAGTAGTGCAAGTAACGCGATGGACCCTCTAGAAGACAACAAACCTTAACTCGATTATGTGACCGTCTTGAACTGCTCTTTGAACCTTCGGGTTTGGGGCAGTACGGCGTGCCACATGTGAGGCGTTGGCTTGACCCTTCTACGGCTGGACCGTTGGTACTGAGGCACGAACTGAATGTTGTTAGACTTATTTCATGTGTTGAGCTGTATCGGGAAAACTTGGGTATTCGACTGTTCGATCGGAAAGTTTAACATTTTCTGTTTATCTGGAATGTGATACAATAATTGGAATTCACAAACAGTTATGAGATAACTGAATGAATGTTATAAATCTAGCAGTTTAGTCCCACATGATATTGAAAAGAGTTTTCGATAATGAGACTGAAATGCGGGATTTATATCTGTTAGGCATGTGATGTCTAAGTATTTCATTTGATTAGGCATGCGATGTCTAAAGAAGTTGCGGATTCCAATTGTTGTAGTTTTACACTTTCTTTTCTGTGACCGTAAGTGTAGTATGTTCATGTCGCCGGTTTCGTTGCTATACGTCAACGACAATTGGGGTATGCATACTTGCTTACGTTGATGACATGTGATGTTATGTGTTGCTGGATATGTTATATTGGATCGTCGTGTTCGAATAGCCGGGGTTTTTTTATGTGAGATGAGTGTTTTTCATTTTCATTCATGTAAAAACTTGTATGTAATATTCTTTTATTTGGGGCACTTCCAGGTAGCGGAAGTTGTCACCATTTGTATATTATTTACTTTTCCACATTAGGATAGACCCAAGGAGGGGAGCACAAGTAACCGGGTTCTGGGGTCCAGTGGGAGACCAACTCGAGGAGTCGAGTCCAGGTCTCTTAACCCTAAAATTGGCAGGGTTGCTTGCCGCTCTCGTAGGGGTCTAGGGGTGTGGGATTGGCTATTCATCACGACCGTGGAATCCGTGCTTTATACTGGCTCGTATTGAAAACACGGACGTCCTAGTATATCCAATATTTCATATGTTTATTCCGCTGCGATATCTGTGTTGTGATTCTGTGATGGATATAGTATATAGTATATATGATATATTATATAGACATTACTTATGTTTTACACCCGCGCTAGCCCTGCCCTGCTCTGTCGTTAGTTACCTAACCTAACGGTGCACGAGGGGACATTGAGGCGAATGCGGATGGCATAAGTGTACGTCATATCTATCTGTGATGTTTAGGTATTTAAATGATGGGACTTCATTAATATGATTAATGAAAGAAAAGAAACCTAAGATGTTGTAGAATCAGATTTTAAATAAAACGGGTAGCTACAGTTCTTGCTTTGCATAGCGGTATATATGATATACCCCGCACCTTATTCGATGAGGAAAGGACCGAGATCCCTTCACCGGGAGTTACTCCTTTAGCAATAACTGGCAGATGCTACACACTCGGTTTACTTTTGACTGCTTTTGTGTTTTTGCTTTGCACAGCGATATATATGATATATCCCGCACCTCATTCGACGAGGAAAGGGCCGACGATCCCTTCATCGGGAGTGACCCCTTTAGCAAAACTAGAAAAGCCTCAAAATCACTCCATTTCAAAACTTCATTTGATTCTACAACGATATCAAGTTCATTACGCAATAGGTTTTCAGAAAAACCTGTCGTAGCCCTCCATCATTTCAGATAAGTCTTGTTTAGTATTCGTGCTGCGTTTGTTGACCTTGTCAAGGCGCAGTGTGCAGTAGCTAACCAGTATTTATCTGCTTATGCATATGATGCAGATTGAGTTAGGGTAGTCGTACGGCCTTGTTGACCTTGTCAAGGGTCGTGCGGGTGGGTTTAATTCAATCAAGAAATGACGGGTTGAACTTGACTTACGGTCTATGGTTTGTTGACCTTGTCAAGGTCATAGATCGTTTGGGGCAAAAGATTATCGGGAATTTCAAGTGTTGAAATTTGCAATGAGATTGCATACCTTCTATGAGATAGTTGGATCCCGATACCCACTGCGAGTAAGAGTTACTCCTGGGAGAGTTTTACACACTACAATTAGCCGATCAAGTAGGTGTCTAGAAATGTGTCAACGGGGTTACGCCTCTGGGAAAACGAGGTTTACATTAATTAGGTTCGTGCGAAAGCACGGGGGACCTCCCTCAAAGTACCGACACTGGCCTGGCTGAAAGATCGACGAAGTTATAGGGTATAATCAATCCCGGCTAGTCTTTCCTTTTAGGGTTTGAAGGAAGATTTGATAAAAACCAGTGGGAGCCATCCTGATTAGATAAGATAATAACCAATCTGATCTTGCACGAGCATACGCTAAAGTGTTTTCTTCTCTCTCTCTCCAGGTAGCGACCAGTTCATGCCTTAATCAAGATAATAATATGGATGTATTGACCGAACCCGCATATTATACTGTGCTGGGGAACGTTGGTTCCGTTCTTTCTTATAAGAGTTATAGGAATGAACAGGATATAGGGGAATACCAGGATTCCCATGCCACCCGGATGAAGAAAGTACATGTTGATGCATTTTCTTCGGGTGTGTTCGTTACAGAGAACCGTTTCTCCATTTGCTCTACGTCCTGGGTATTAGATACCGGGTCAGGATCCCATATATGTAATCAGTTACATGGGCTTAGGAAAGGTAGAGAACTTGGAGAAGGTGATAAAGACATTAGAGTCGGAAATGGTGCAATTGTTGCAGCTAAGACTGTCGGGGAATATCACCTTGAATTACCAACTGGTAATACATTGGTTCTGAACGAATGCTATTACATGCCGAACCTGATATGCAACATTATATCGGTTTCTTTATTAAGTAAAGAGGGATATAATTTTGTATTACAGGACAATGTTATGAACATTTTCCATAACCAAAAGTTGGTTGGATCAGGCACGCTGTGCAATGGCATTTATGTTCTAAATCAATCAACAGTTCTGAGCATAACTAACACACACAAGAGGAAAAGTTCAGAACTGAATGAATCCTTCTTGTGGCATTGTAGACTGGGTCACATCAATGCGACACGACTAGCTAAGTTGCATAAGGATGGATATTTGAAAGAATTCGAATTTTCATCTTATGACACTTGCCAGTCATGTCTCAGAGGTAAGATGACCAAAACTCCGTTTACGGGACACGGAGAAAGAGTTACCGAACTCTTAGGACTGATACATAGTGATGTATGCGGTCCTATATCTACACATGCCAGGGATGGTTCTTCGTACTTCATTACATTCACTGACGATCTCTCTAGATTCGGATATGTGTTCCTGATGAAACACAAATCAGAAGCTTTTGAGAAATTTAGAGAATATAAACAAGAAGTCGAAAACCAAACCGGAAAAAGTATTAAAATCCTTCGATCTGATCGAGGAGGTGAATACTTAAGCGGAGAATTCCTGGACTTCCTAAAAGAGAATGGGATTCTCTCTCAGCTGACTCCTTCATATACACCACAGCACAACGGTGTATCAGAACGGAGGAACCGCACCCTATTAGATATGGTGCGCTCTGTGATGAGCACAGCTGAGTTACCTATTTCCTTTTGGGGATATGCGCTGGAGACAGCAGCATACCTATTGAATCAAGTTCCATCTAAATCTGTACCTACCACACCATATGAGATATGGAGTGGGAAGAGACCATATTTTAAACGAGTTAAAATATGGGGTTGTCCAGCTTATGTCAAAAGACAAAATCCGGACAAGCTCGAGGCACGGTCAGTTCTTTGCAAGTTTGTGGGATATCCAAAGAACTCATATGGGTATTTTTTCTACCACAGTGATGAACAAAAAGTGTTTGTTGCTCAACATGCCACCTTTTTAGAAAAGGAATTTCTTGAAAAAGAAATTAGTGGCAAAGTGGTAGAGCTGGAAGAGGTTCCAGATACACAAACTCAAATTGAAGATTTAGTGGAATAAGAGGATTCAGTAGCTCCCAATGAACCCCAGCCTCTCCGCCGATCTAGTAGGGTTCCTCGCCAACCTGAGAGATACTACGGTTTTCTCATGGATGGTGGGAGCGAGGATTGCATCATGGAGGATGATGACCCAACTAGCTTCGAGCAGGCCATCACGAGTAGGGACTCAGTGAAATAGTGGATACAATGCAGTCCGAGATGGAATCCATGTACACCAACAAAGTATGGACTTTGGAAGTTGCTCCTGAAGGGGTCAAACCCATTGGGAGCAAGTGGATCTTCAAGAAGAAACTTGGTGTAGATGGGAAAGTGGAGACTTTCAAAGCTAGACTTGTAGCAAAAGTTTTTCGTCAAAGACCAGGTGTGGACTATGACGAAACCTTTTCTCCAGTGGCTATGCTTAAATCCATCCGATCATACTTGCCATCGCTGCATATCATGACTACGAAATCTGGCAAATGGATGTTTAGACCGCCTTTCTAAATGGTGATTTAGAAGAGTGCGTGTACATGACTCAGCCGGAGGGCTTCGTAGATAGTGGGAGCAGCGGGAAGGTGTGCAAGCTGCTTAAATCCATTTATGGATTAAAGCAAGCATCGCGGAGTTGGAACATCTGCTTTGATGTCGTTATCAAAGAGTTTGATTTCGTCAAAAACCCAGATGAACCTTGTATCTACAAGAAGGTGGCAGGGAGTAAGATTGTCTTCCTCGTATTGTACGTGGACGACATACTCTTGATAGGAAATGATATTCCTATGCTGCAATCGGTCAAGCTCTTCTTATCACAGAGATTCTCAATGAAAGATCTTGGTGATGCCTCCTGCATATTGAGAATCAGGATCTATAGAGATAGATCCAAACGGATATTGGGATTGTCCCAATCCAGGTATACTGACACCATACTAAAGAGGTTTAGTATGGAAGAATCCAAGCGTGGGAACCTACCCACGATCTCTGGAGTCACTCTCTCCAAAGAGATGTCTCCCAAGACTGATTTGGAGAGAGCTCGCATGCAAGGGATACCCTATGCTTCGGCTGTAGGCTCTATCATGTATGCGATGCTATGTACCAGACCCGATGTTGCATACTCACTAAGTGTAGTGAGCAGGTATCAAGCTGATCCTGGAGAGAGTCACTGGACAGCTGTGAAGAGCATTCTCAAGTACTTGCGAAGGACTAAAGAGATGCTCTTGGTGTATTGTAGTGGAGAACTCCAAGTGGAGTCCTTTACCGATTCCAGCTTCCAGAGTGATAAGGACGACTCTAAGTCGCAGTCGGGTTTTGTCTTTACCCTTTACGGAAGGACGGTTAGCTGGAAGAGTTCCAAGCAGGAAACCGTGGCAGACTCGACGATGGAGGCTGAATACATCGCTGCCAACGATGCTGCCAAAGAGGCTGTCTGGATCAAGAAGTTCATTACTGAACTTGGTGTGGTTCTATCCATTGAGCATCCAATACCTTTGTATTACGATAACAATGGAGCAGTGGCTTTGGCCAAGGAACCCAGGTCCCATCAGCGATCCAGGCATATTCTGAGGCGGTATCACCTGATCCGGGAGATAGTTGATCGCCGGGAGATCGAGGTCAGGAGGGTTGACACGAAGAACAACACGGCGGATCCACTCACGAAGGTCATTCCCCAGATACAGTTTGAGAGACTCTTCGGGATGCTCGGTATGCGATACTACAGCAGCTGGCCCTAGTGCAAGTGGGAGATTGTTAGTTGTATGTATGCCCTAAAGGCCAGTATTGTACAGATGATGTATATTATATTGGATGCTTGGACATATATAGAGATGACTTTCTTGCTCGATATGATAGTATGCTATCTGGTTGCTCTTTATCTTAACATGTATACTAGTCTCTTTATACTGTCTTATAGTTACATGTTGGTAAAGCCCTTAGGATGTGTACTTGACTACCTGGACTATGATGCAGATCATACTAGTGGGGACATGGTAGTCCATAAGTACATCCTTCAAGGTCCCTAGTCGTGGGTGTATCGAGACGGGGCATCGATATACCAGTGTAGACTAGCGTATACGCTTCTCGACCCATGTGATGGGCAATGGATGATCCCATATCCATTAGTGTTTGACATCAGAGATGGTATACGGGTGCTCAGTGGATACTGGGTACACTGGACGGACTAGCCGAGAACTCCCAGATGGTATTATACCTCACGTCAGATGGCAGTTCTCAGGTGACACTTGTACAGGTTAGTCTGTAGACCCGAGATCGTCATAGAGTCTTATGTGATTCCCACTGTGCTTTGATCTCCACCTTACCACGTCCATGAGGGCGTGCAAAATGGTGGTCTTTGGGTACAGTCCCGAGTCACATGGAGGCAATGAGCGATAGGAGGGGTTTCGTCTCTCCCGGTATTGGGAGTTGATGTTGCGCTGTGCTCGATTGGTCGTAGCAGGGAAGTCCCTGGCCAGGGCTGATCAGAAATTTGCTGGTAAGTGTTACCAGTAGTTTCTCGACCCGTTGCGAACCTCACATCGGCACGACTTATCGGGTTATTGGGGTCTGACGTTTACCACCCCTAGACTTGATATGCGACATATCAGACGAAGAGACCGGACTGTACGGTTAAGTGTTACTGGTCGGATTCGCAGGAGTGTGAGCGGGCTAGCTCGTCGATCTTCTGATCGCTCAATACCCGGATGGCCGTTACGTTTAGCAGACCGCTTGCGGCTTGTGGGTGCTTGATATGATCATCATCTGCTACCGGCGTATTGACGAGTCTTTAGAGTCCTACACAGAGGTTTTCTGGCTCAAGCGAAACGAAATAGGAGCGCATATGAGATATGTGCGGGACCGAGAATGATGCGTGTATATGATACCGTATTTGATTCTCGCGATTAATGTTTCGATTGGTTGTATGAGATATGACCTAGTTATCGAATCATTGATTCGATAAATTGATGCATTGAATACTAGTCGGTTATGTGCGACATGACCGGATCATTGAATCAAGTGTTGATTTAATGATTTAATGTATAATTATATATTTGATATATTACTTTGCATTAACTAGTATAGTTTCATTTTAAACGGATTTTCTCACTTGTTTTGCACATTGTATATGTGATATGCTTTTGTGCACATATTTGTATCATGTTTGATGATGCATACTCATTTGGTTAAGTGTAAAGGATTAAACCTAGGTTAAGTAAGTAATTAGGGTTTTTATTATCCATTCTTTTCATTTATTTATTTTAGAAAAAGAATGGCATATGAATACAAAATGGTTGCTTTCTTTCTTGAACCTTTGTGAAGCTTCATGAAGGTTTGACCCAAGTGACCAATTTGTCTTCATGCTTAACCCTAACCACTCTTTTAACCTTGGTCAATTCTCTACACCTAACCATGGTTCCCATTATGATAAGTATTGTTTTATTATTCATATTTACAAGACTTATCATAATTCTAGCTTCATCTTCTTCTTCACTTCAAAAAGGAAAAGCTTGATGCCATCAATGGCAACTTCATTTCTAGAGTGAGAAATCCAAATCTAAAATGAACCCACCTCCTATTTCTTCATCCTCTACCTCTTTCCAAGTGGTTTTGGGTGTTTTCTTCACAAGTTTCACAACTTGGTGAAGTCGGAGCTTGAACTTGTGCAACCTCGACGTAGATCGTCTTTGACACGAAGCCGACGACCTTCCTCGCCCGTTTTTCCGATGAAGCCGACAAATGAGTCTAGGATTCGTGATGGACAGCGAGAGCACACCCACGTGGAGCTAAGGAAGTGGGGAACCGGATCTACAAAGGTTGTAGCATCTAACTTTTAGTTAAGTAGTTAACTAGATTCTCATTTCGCCTAAACATCTAGTCAACGATCCGTGTTAGGGTTTCTCGGCACCAATAATTTTTGAAATTGGCATGGTTGATGCCTTGTGAGACTTCATTAAGATGCCTAGGAACCCTACAGACGTCTGGGTTTTGCATGGCCCAGATCCTCTACTTTTGTCGCAGGCTGATCAAGAGTATTTCTGCCGTCAGGCCAAGCAGTGAGGATCCTGTTAGTATCCAGTTAGTTATTTCCTTACTTTCCGGATGTTATTGTTACTTGGATTTATTGCTTCCACATATTATTTCTTGACTCGTTTATTCTGGCTCATGGACATGTACTAGATAGTTTATTTAATTTCCTGTTCTTGATATCTCTACAGCCGTAATGTGACTGTGGAGGGATTTTTCTTATCCACAGGTAGCATGGTTGGCTCTGTCACGTGCCTATCTTAGCCAACTCTGGGAAGCGGGGCGTGACAGGGTTTGTTTGGTATTAGAGCCATATGATTTAGGTTAATCGGGTTTGATTCTTTTGTAGTTGGGTATTGGACCCAATACACGAATCAGAAAATCCGTAATTAGGAACATGTCCTGCCATATTGTTATCATGATTCTTGAATCGTATCTTTCTCTTGACCCCTGTCCTGACGATATGCAAACAACTTTGCATCTCGAGTTGAAATTCTTTTGGTTCCATATTGTTTCTTCCGTCCTATTCCTTTGATTCTGATACTAGGATTTGGGCGACTTGAACGGAGTTATGTGATTGTAACTATGAACTGCAGCATGGTTATAATGCGGTACTCTATTTAAGTAACTTGGAGTCCTGGTCTTATTTCATTTCCTTGTTTCATGGTCGTTCTATTACCTTGGTTCTCTCCATTTCATTGCTTACCAGTTTATGTTTTGCAGATTTCTTTGTGACCGATACCGGCAGTTATGAAGTTGTCTTGGAAATTGATGGTCTCACTTTCCACGTTCACATTGATTGCAGGGCAAAGAAAGTGATTTTCCAGATTCCCGGACATCCGGAGTTTGTTTTGCTGGAGGTAGCAGTTCTGTCGGGCTCGTCGAGTTTAGGGCTAGGCCGACAAGCAATGTTCTTTCGTCAATGGAATTTGATAAGGAGGAAGCGCCAGCTGTAGTTTGAGAGTTCATGGACGTGTTCGAGGAAATCTCGGGTTTACCGCCAAAACAAGATGTGGAGTTCGCAGTCGATCTTGTTCCTGGTGCAGCGCCAATCTCAAAGGCGTACAATCCGATGGCACCAGTGGAGTTGGAAGAAGTAAAGAAGCAGGTTACCGAATTGCTAGAGAAGGGTTGAATTCGCAGCAGCAATTCACCTTGGGGAGTTCCAGTTCTTCCAGTAAAGAAGAAAGATGTCACAAGGAGGATGTGCATCAATTATCGAGAATTAAACTGGGTGACTATTAAGAACAAGTACCCGACTCCTCGCATTGGCGAATTGTTCGAGAAGCTTAGTGGCGCGAGGGTATTCTCGAAGGTGGATTTGCGGTCCGGATATCATCAGGTCCGAGTTAAATCAAAAGATATTTGCAAGACTGCGTTTCGAACTCGGTATGGACATTACAAGTATTTAGTGATGCCATTCGGAGTCACGAATGCACCAGCGATATTTATGGACTTGATGAACCGAATCTTTTCACCATTCTTGGACCAGTTTATAGTGGTGTTCATCGATAATATTCTGGTCTACTCGAGGAGCATTGAAGAGCATGCGGAACACTTGAAGATCGCATTGCAGACATTGAGGCAAGAAAGATTATATGCAAAGATGAGCAAGTGCAAGTTTTGGCTTGAAGAAATGAAGTTTTTGGGGCACGTCGTATCCGGAGATGGAATCGCCGTTGATCCCGAGAAGATTACAACAGTTCAAAATTGGCTGATTTCGAAGAACGTAGCAGAGATCAGAAGTTTTCTTGGACTTGCCGGCTATTACAGAAGGTTCGTGGAGAATTTTGCTCGTTTGGCTGAGCCTTTGACCAAGCTTACGTGCAAGGAAGTACCATTTGTGTGGACGGATAAGTGTGCGTAAGCTTTTGAGGCGTTGAAGCAGAAATTGATAACCGCTCTTATTTTGACCGTACCAGACAGTTCCGGAGGTTTGGTGATTCACAGCGACGTATCTGGGAAAGGATTGGACGTGTTTTGATGCAGCATGGGAAGGTTATAGCCTACGCATCGAGACAGTTGAAGATCCATGAGAAGAATTACCCAACTCATGATTTGGAGCTAGCAGCTGTGATTTTCGCTTTGAAGATTTGGAGACACTACTTATTGGGCGAAAGGGTTGAAGTATTCACCGATCACAAAAGCCCAAAGTACGTGTTCACACAGAAAGAGCTTAACATGAGGCAGCGTAGATGGTTGGAGCTGATGGCAGACTATGATCTTGATCTTAAGTACCATCCGGGAAAAGTTAATGTTGTGCCGGATGCGCTTAGTCAGTTGCCAGCAATTCGGATGTTGACTGCACAGAAGAAGCTTATGGAAGACTTTCGGAGATTCGAGTTGGAGATCGTGCTACCGCATTCTTCGGGACAGTTGATGCAGCTACAAGTACAGTCGTCGTTGATCGATAATATTAAAGCAGCGCAGTCGAAGGACCCAAGATTGCAAAGGTTTCGAGAACAGGTTGAAGCTGGACTTTGAACAGACTTGTTAATTCATGAAGATGGTTCGTTGCGATATGGTAGCCGTTTGTGTATGCCAAAAGGAGATATTTGCGAAGAAGTTATGAAGGAGGAACACAGTTCCGCGTATTCCGTACATCTAGGAGGCACGAAGATGTACCGTGATCTACGACAGCATTTCTGGTGGGGAGGCATGAAAAGGGAAATTGCTCGCTTTGTAGCAAAGTACTTGGTGTGTCAGCAAGTTAAGGCTGAACATCAAAGGGTTGCTGGTTTATTGCAACCACTTCCGATTCCTCAATGGAAGTGGGAACATATAACCATGGATTTCGTGACAGCTTTACCGCCAAAGGGCAACAATGCAGTTTGGGTGATTGTTGATCGATTGACCAAGGAAGCTCACTTCATACCGTTTCGAGTTGGTCAGTCAACGGAAGCGTTGGCAGAACGGTACATGCAGGAGATTGTGAGATTGCATGGAGTACCTGTGAGCATCGTGTCGGACCGTGACACCCGATTCTTATCACACTTCTGGAGGAGCTTACAGGAAAGTTTGGGGACTCGATTAAAGTTTAGCACAGCTTATCATCCTCAAACAGATGGCCAGTCGGAGAGAACGATCCAAACTCTTGAAGACATGTTGAGAGCTTGCATGCTAGACTTCAAGGGTTCATGGGAGGATCATTTACACTTGGTGGAGTTTTCGTACAACAACAGCTTTCAGGCGACTATTCAGATGGCTCCATTCGAAGTATTGTATGGTCTCAAGTGTCGCTCACATGTTTGTTGGGACGATGTTGGAGAACGAAAATTGTTGGGACTGGATTTGATCGTGCAAACCGTAGAGAAAGTTAATACTATCCGGAATCATATGAAGGCAGCGCAAGATCGGCAGAAGAGTTGGGCCGATACATCGAGAAGACCTCTAGAGTTCGCTGTTGGTGATCTAGTATTCTTGAAGATATCACCGACTAGAGGAGTGATTCGTTTTGGGAGTCGAGGAAAGCATAGACCTCGATTTGTTGGGACTTTCGAGATTTTGGAGCATGTTGGAGAAGTGGCTTATCGATTGGCGTTACCACAATTTTTGGCGAATGTTCATGACGTGTTTCATGTATCTCAACTCCGTAAATATGTTCGAGATGAAACACACGTGCTGGATCATTCGGAGCTGACTGTACGAGAAGATTTAACCTTTGAGGAACGACCGATGTCGATTGTGGATCGAAGGGAAAAGGTTCTTAAGAACAAGGTTATCCCTCTCGTACTTATTTCTTGGGGAAATTTCTCGCATGGAGAATCAACTTGGGAACGAGAAGATGAAATCCGGCAGAAGTTTCCACATCTATTCTTGTAGTTTCTTGATTGTCTATCTTTTCTTGTTCTTGGAATTTCGAGGACGAAATTCTTTTGTAGTTGGGTATAATGTAACAACCTAGTTCATTTATACCAATTCCAGTTCTCGTATTTCCTTAATTGTGGTATTTTCCTGATTTATTGTGTTTTGGGTGCGAATAGTATTTTACATTTTACATTGCATTCGACCCGACCCGCTTGCTTGAACTTATTTGATTCATATTTATGAATTATCCTGACTTGTTACGTATACTGGTGCATTTTCATGTTTAGTGCATACTGGCATTTTATCTGGCATTTGCATTTTTAGAATATAACATTTTAAGTCACATAAAATATTTTAAAAATACATTGCAAGGCCTGCATGATACCCCTAACCCTGTGGTAGCATCCGCGCATCTTGTTCTCGTCCCGTTCAATGAAACGGACTTGTTTGGATGGCTACGCGCACGTGCGTGCATCCATTCTTGGTGGTATGCATTTTTCGTTATCCGGACATTCATTTTTTATTTTTGGTTGACATGTATATTTTTCGTATTTTAAAACTAAATTTTAGACCCGACCCGGGCATGTTTTGGACTATTTTTGTATTTACCAGAATATCAAATTTTATTTATATAATATTAATTTTATAAATTGATACAAATTAAAATTTAGTTAACTAATAAAAGATTTTTAAATTTGAATCTAAACTAATTTGCTAACAAACTAACAACCCCTTTCTCTCTCTCTCTCCTCTGCATATATATATATTTATATATATTTTATTTATTTAATTTTTCTTTCCTTATTTAATACACAGTCTCTTCTTCTTACTTCTTCTTCTTTCTTCTTTTTTTTATTGATCTTGTTTCTTGATTCCGGTGATCACCGCCGGAGCCGTGCTCGTCGCTGACGATTCGAGTGATCCAGTGAACGTACCTGACTTGCGTGATCACCCTCGTGCGTTGTTTGGAACCGTTCCCTGTACCGTGCGCGCGTGGCGATATTTCACCGACGAAGGACGTTCCGTACACATCCGTTCTTGTTCCGTCTAGGCAAGTTAATCTTGCTACATGCTATATAACTCATTATATACCTATTTAAATAAATACCACACCTGTATTTTAAATCAAGCATCCCATATTTTTTATATTATAGCCTTTCGACGTTCCGTTTGCATTTGTATAGTGCATTTCAGATTTAGGGCATGCAAACCAATTTTAATTACATGCTACATTACTTTAGACGCATCTATTTTAACAATGGAATACCTGTATTTAAAATCATGCACCCCATATTTATTTTTATAACTTTTCGATATTCCGTTTGCATCCATTCATATCATTTCAGATCTGGGTCATGAAAACTTATCTTGTTACATACTATACTATCATATACTGCATCAAATTGAATAGTTATATTTCATATTGCTTAGTTATATGTTCCGCACTTGTTAGTTTATCAGTTTACGATTATGTGACATCCGTTTGCATCCATATCATTTAAAATATATATCGTCGTAATATTTCTTCTTCTTATTTTTAATTAGTTTATAATCTGCATTTTATAATACTATACAAAATATAGTTTGAAAATATTATAGTTTACACATGAAACGTCGTTGCAAAGCGGATACGACAAATCTGAAATTTACTGTACACCTTACCTTATAAAATTCATTATAAATCATAGAAAAATCATTAGTATACGTTCTTTAGTTCGTTACGAAGCTAACTCAGAATAATACAACTCTATGAAATATTTACTTGCAAAATAAATTGTTTAAATAACGTAAAATGCAAATGAAAATGTCTCTAAACTGGTGTCCAGGGAAATTCCAGCAGTAAACTTTCAACTTCGAATATTCATAACTTTTTGTAAGGACAACCTGAGATGCTTATATTTATAAAAATGAAAACCTTATTGAATTATCTTTGTTTTGGTATAAGACACGTCCCTTTTGGAGAACGTTTGTTATTTTTAAGCTATTTTACAAATCAGGATGATGCTGAATTTCTGAACGGAACTTTCTTGTGCATGGTTAATCAATACCACTTTTATAGTTATTAATCGGTTTGAATATTTTATCCATGTTAATATTATTATATCAATATCTATTTAATAAATAATAGTGTTTGCGTTTTAATATTCAGCAAATTTTACCGATTTACAGTTTTATAGTATCAGTCTGTATCCGTACGGTTTATTACATATCTAGTTGCACGTACGCCGAGACCATATTATTTCATTTTACTGTTATATTAGTATCCCATACTTGATCTTGTGCATCCTACATAGTCATGATGTAATCCCTGATAAATATTTGTGCATCCATGCTTTATTTGTGCACCCGGACCTGTTACAGTTTAGTTATGAGCATGCGTTTGATATTTGTACACTACTTGACATGACCTGATACGCTACTACTGACATGACTTGATACCTGTGCACTACTTGACATGACTTGATACATGTACACCACTTGACATGACTTGATACATGTACACCACCTGACATGACCTGATGTATCACAGCTTGACTTGATACCTGATCTTGTTACTAATGCCGACAATCTTGATCTGTTGTCCCTACGGACATTTCCTGTTGTCTATACAGACAAACATGTACCTGCTTGATCCTGTGTTGGCATTAGCTCCAGATTTATCAATACCTGCCTTACACACATAATTTGGGGATATGGGGAAATCAAGAATGTAGCTGAACGTAACTCAAAGGGCTATTACATCATTTTACCGTTGTCCCGTGGGGAATGAACGGGACATAGACTCACAGTTTATTACATCATTTTACCGTGGTCCCACGGGGAATGAACGGGGCATAGACCGATGGGTTATGCTGAGGATTATATTAATTGATTTCAAATAACTTTAGAGTAGATCACCCTATAGCACAGTTTAGACTACTCACTGCACTTCACCTGTTTATATCCTGTTTACTGATTTATATTCATGTTGCTGTTACTTGTTATTGTTGACTTGTTACTGTTTGTACTCATACCTGCATGGCTTGTTACCCCCTGATTATATTATTGTTGATATTATGACGCACTGACGTCTCGGTTTTGCATGGCCCAGATTCTCTACTTTTGTCGCAGGCTGATCAAGAGTATTTCCGCCGTCAGGCCGAGCAGTGAGGATCCTGTTAGTATCCAATTAGTTATTTCCTTACTTTCCAGATGTTATTGTTACTTGGATTTATTGCTTCCGCATATTATTTCTTGACTCGTTTATTCTGTCTCATGGACATGTACTAGATAGTTTATTTACTTTCCTGTTCTTGATATCTCTACAGCCGTAATGTGACTGTAGAGGGATTTCTCTTATCCACAGGTAGCATGGTTGGCTCTGTCACGTGCCTATCTTAGTGCACTCTGGGAAGTGGGGCGTGACATTGTTGTTGTTGTGCTTTATATGTAAACTTTGTTTTGTACGAACTACGATATAAGTTTATTTCATTTTTATGCTTTATAATATAGGTATATACTTGTAGAATTATGCAACTGGCCTTATTTGGAACTGATATCATGATCAGAATGGTTGGTACATTTTTATTTAAGGAAGAAGGATGGTTGATGCTTTATAGTATTAACATCTACCAGACATTTTTGTCTTATAAATTATGAGGTGACGGTTACGTGGGACCTACCCTGTCTTCTAATTTAATAAGGTTACACACCCTCTCCTCTAGTAATTCATTAACGTTGGCCTCTGTTCTTTTGTTGGCCTCATGTTTTGACCTTGATACATTCTTATGATTTTCATGTTCTACCCACTCTACTTGTGTTAGATAATGATTAATGGATATTCTCAGTTTCATGCTTTCGAGCCAGATGAATATACCGGACACATTCAGCTTGGATTCTTAATGTAGACGCTTTTCTGTAAGATAATATATATTTTCAGTTTCATGCTTTCGAGCCAGATGAATGTACCAGACACATTCAGCTTGAATTTTTAATGTAGACTCTCTCTCTCTCTCTCTCTCTCTATATATAAAATGAGAATAATGGAGGAAAGAGGCCATAGGTGGGAATTTTCTCCTGTGGCGTCGATAAAACACACCCTACATCGTGTTTTCCGACGATCGGAATGCATCATCTTCATCGTTATCATCTAAGATGCGGGTACACCAAATTTCATGTGATTCTACAACTTTTTTACCGGTGAATTAGTGGGTTCAAAATTAACGGTTTACCGACAATAGAACTTTTTACATTGCTAAATCAACGGTGAAAAAGTTGTAGAATCACATGAAATTTGGTGTACCCACATCTTAAACGATAACGATGAAAATGATGCTTTCCGATGGTCGGAAAACACGATGGAGGGTGTGTTTTTCAGACGCCATAGCAGGAAATTCCCTCCTATGGCATCTTTCCTCCATTATTCTATATATAGTACACACACATATCATTTCTTTACCTGCAAGTTGATAGAGCCTTGGTTGACTCTGTATTGTTATATTCTTCAATATGCAAGTGAATACTCTATTCAAGCCTTGATACATCTACCTAAACTTATTTTACATCTTGTGGCGCTCATATTAATTTATATGCAAATACCAAAAGACTTTTTTTATAAAAAAAAAGTTTATAGCGGCGGACGGCTATAAAATCAACATAGCATAATTTGGCAAGGTCATTTTCTTGGTTCGAAAGCATCTAGTATTGGCTTGTCATGATCTGTTCGTTTAAACATGTTACTAGAATCCTGATGCCAAACTAGTTTACTCCGTATGATTGTTGTTCGGTTTTATGAAGCTTGTACCAACCGATTTGAATTTCATCTGATGTAAACCGATAAAATTTGCACGCAGAGGATGTGTAGTCAATATCTGCAATTCTTATCTAAACCTGCATTTTCTATTGCCGTGATGTTAACTCTTCTGTGTGCTTGTATTTACAATAAAAGCTTTCTTTTAACATGATACTTGTTCGATGTATAGGCTAAATTTTACTTACATAGCGGCGTTTTTTTGCTTATACCAAACTCACACAAGTCAGAAAGTATGAAATACCTTAGACACGAGTCCTTTCCAGGCACTACTACAAACTTATTATATTGGGATGTCTCGAGCCGTCCCAAGCATTTTGGACGCCGATCTTAAAAGCAGCGTCCCAAAAACTTTTGAGACGGCTTGGGCCCTCCTAAAAAAAGACTGGGACGACCTGGGCCTTTCCAAAAAATGACTAGGACACCTTGTGACTTCCCAAATCAAAATATTTGGGATGGCCCAAGCCATCCCAAAATTATCTGGCTTTAGTAGAAAAAAATTTAGGATAATCTCGGTTGTCTCAAAAATGGTTAGGACGGTTTGAACCGTCCAAAAATTATGAATTTCGATATTTTAAAAATACGCAGAAATTTAAAAAAAAACACGCGCATACAATACAATCGCATATCAACAATTCTGATACAAATACAAATAGCGCACACGAATAAATTAACAATAAAAACCGCGTGCACATATACATCAACAGCGATAATAACAACATCAACCATAGCATCAACAATATTATCAACCACAACAACAATATCAACAACTTCATCAATCACAACAATTTCAATCATAACAACATTCACTATAAAGTAAACAACAAATACAACATAAATTAAAATAGAGAGAACCATCTTCTCCCGTGTAGTCAAGAGTCTCTCGATCTCGGCATCAGCGCACAATGCTGCCCATACCTGAAATTTAGAAATGATTTATATGTGAAACGTTGCAGTTGATAAGTTTGTGATATTGCAATTTAAATGAAAATGAATATTGCAGCAAATATACCTGAACCGTCTTTCTCAATATAGTCGCTTGCAGTGACTGATGTAATATGCCGAGAATGAGAAAACACACACACAAAAAAAAACTGATGTAATATGCCGAGAACGAGAACACACACATATAAAACTGATGTAATATACCGAGAATGAGAACACACAAACACACGCACACACACAACTGATGTAATATGTCGAGAACGAGAACACACACATATGAGGATAATGAAGGAAAAGTTCCATAGGAACGTCGAAAAAATACACCCTCCATGATTTTTTTCGACGATCGGTATCCATCACCTCCATTTTTATCATGTAAAATAAGGATACATCAAATTTCATGTTGTTATATCACTTTTTCACCGTTGATTTAGTGGGTGCAAAATGAACGGTTTACCGACAACAGAAACTTTTACATTGCTATTTCAATAGTGAAAAAGTGGTAAAATCGCGTGAAATTTGGTGTATCCACATCTTAGATGGTAAAGATAAAGATGATGAATGCTGATCGTTGAAAAAAATGCTGGCGGATATAGATTTTTGACGCCACCTAACGAAAAAACCTATTAGGACCTCTTTTCTTCATGTGTGTGTGTGTATATATATATATAATAGAATGAGTATTATAAAAGAATATACCTGATTGTTAGGGTTTCTAGCGCCCTAGCCGCCATAACCGCGGCCTATGCGGAACGAAAAACAAAAATTCTAGAAGCATTAAAAAATACAAAACCTAGAATCGAAATCAAACACTTAAACTAGACAACTACATAGAGTTATAATCTACTATGAAGAGAGGGTTATACCAAATGATCCATGTCCTTCGGTCTTTTACCCACTTCCTTAGCTCCTTGAGGTCTCGTTAATCGAGCCTGACCGTCGGTCTTCCTTCGTCGAAAATGATCTACTCGAGAGATGTGGTTCATGGCTCTAGCTTCACACTAAAAATCTAGTGGAGAACCTAAAAGCTCTAGGTTGTAAATTTAGAGTGTCCAGTGATACAGTGAGTTGTTCTAGTGTATTTCTATCTCTCTTCCATTCTTGATTCTCAACTCATGAGATGGTGGAAAGGAAAATGAAGAAGAAGGAGGAGGAGCTCAAGAAATGCTAGTGAGAAGAGAGAATCAAATAGCGAGAATGATTTTTCATCAAGTGAGAGAAATAATGAAGCATGGTTTTGTATATATGGTTTTTGCAATAAAAATATAGTAACCATACTTGAATAGTTTGCATAAATGAATATACAATTCATTTGTCAAGACTATTCAAGCATGATTCTCACCATTCTCACCTCATTTTCCATTTAAATCAATAAATGGATAAACTAAAATAAGATGTCCAGCTTCTAGAATATTTTCCGTATAAATACGAAATACACTCTACCGTATATATATATACACCTGTATTCGTATCAAAATACGAATATCCAAAGAGATAGAATAATACAAAGAACATAATTCTAGAATATACATATCGAAATATGTATATGTAAATTATTAAATCAATACCTGATTTAATAATCCGGCTCAATCCTAAGCCGGCTAGTATTATCAACCGTCTGATCGAAAGTCTGGGTATCTAGTACAATAATTCGATCGGAAATCTGCACGTATCAAAATACGGTCACTATATCATTTTGTCTGAACCAGAGAAACCCTCTGTGTGAGACTCTAAAGACTCGACAGTACGCCGGCAGTGAGTTACTGGATAAATCCATAACCACAAGCACGTCGGCGGCACTAACTGTACGTAACGGCTACCTGGGTACCTGTCGAAAAGAAAGGCCGACGAGCAAACTCATCTGAACCCCTACTAAGCCTATCTGTGAAAATCTCTGTACAGTCCGGTCTTTTCGTCTAAGAGTATCTCATATCGAGTGTAGGAGGTGGTAAACGTCAAACCCTAATAACGCGATAATTCATGCCGATGTGGCTCATGACCGATCTAAGATACTATTGATCTAACCATCAATAAATATCATCTGCCTTGGTCAAGCTCTTATGGTATTGGTCAACCGAACACAGTGCAACATCTACTCCCTATACTGGGAGAGACGAATCCTAAGCAATCGCTCACCGCCTCCATGTGGTTCGGGACTGTACCCAACTAAAACCTGTTTGCACGACTCAGTAGAGCTGTGGTAAGGTAGTAATCTAAGTACAGTAGGAACTCACACGAGACAAATGACGATCTCAGGTCTGAAAACTAATCTGTACTCATGTCACCTGAGAAGTGCTATCTGACGATAGGTATAGTACTCTCTAGAAGTTCTCGGCGGGTCCGTCCAATGTACTCACCCTCAGTAAGCACATATATACGATCTTAGGTATGAAAGACCAATGGCTGTGGGACTAACTATCGCCCCTTATCGGGGTCTAGAAATGTATAAACCGGTCTACTTTGGAATATCGATTCCGAGTCTCGATACTCCCACAACTAGGAACATTTAAGGATGTGTTTATGGACTACCGATCCCCTACATATATGATCGCCATCATAACGCTGATAGTCAAGTAATGATCCTACGGGCTTTATCAACATGTATTAATGATACGTAATAACAAGTAAAATATATACACATGTTAAGATAAAGACAAACCAAAGAGCATACTATCATGTCGAGCAAGATTGTCCTGTACATACATATGTCCAAGCATCCACCATATATACAAATACAATAATGGCCTTTAGGGCATACATATCCAACAATCTCCCAATTGCACTAAGGCCATATATTGGTGTACCGAGTACCCAACATCTGCTCTAGAGCCAGTTGTTGGTGTATCGCATACCCAACATCTCAAATAGTCTCTCGAATCGTGCTTGAGGGAGGGCCTTGGTGAATGGATCCGCCGTGTTCTCTTTTGTGATTACTTTCCGCACCTCGATATCCTGGCGATCTACGATCTCCCTGATCAGGTGATACGGCCTCAAAATGTGTCTGAATTTCTAATAGGACCGTGGTTCCTTTGCTAAAGCCATAGCCCCATTGTTGTCGCAAAACAAACGTATTGGATCAACAATAGACGGAACCCCCTCAAGTTCAATAATGAACTTCTTTATCCAGACCGCTTCTTTTGCGGCATCGTTGGTAGTAATGTATCCAACCTACATCGTCGAGTTTGCGACGGTGTCCCGTTTGCAGCTCTTCCAACTAACCGCCCCTCTGTTGAGGGCAAACACAAAACCCGAGATAGATTTGCTGTCAAAGCTCGAGTCGGTAAAGGACTCCACCTGGAGGTCCCCATTGCTGAACACCAGGAACAGTTCCTTAGTCCTTCTTAGGTACTTAAGAATGTTCTTTATTATCGTCCAGTGGTTCTCTCCTAGGTTTCACTGATACCGGCTCATCATGCTAAACGCATAAGCTACATCTGGTCTTGTATATAGTATCGCATACATTATACATCCTACCGCCGAAGCATAGGGTATAATGCTCATGCGAGCCCTCTCCTCATCAGTCTTGCAAGACATCTCTTTGGAGAGGGTGATTCCGTGCAATGTGGGTATATTACCGCGCTTGGAATTTTCCATACTAAATCTCTTTAGTATGACCTCTATGTACCTGGACTGTGAAATTCCCAATAATCTCTTGGATCTATCTCTGAAGATCTTAATCCCCAGAATGTAGGGGGCATCACTCAGGTTTTTCATGGAGAACCTTTGTGACAAGAACAGCTTGACCGATTGTAGTATAAGAATGTCATTTTCCATCAAGAGAATGTCCACGTACAAGACTAGGAATACAACGGTTCTTCCTACAATCTTCTTATAGATATAAGGCTCATCCTCATTTTTGATGAAGTCAAATTTCTTGACCGTCTCATCAAAACAGTTGTTTCAGCTCCGTGATACCTGTTTTAATCTATAAATGGATTTAAGCAACTTGCACATCTTCCCATTGCTCCCACTGTCTATGAATCCCTTCGGCTGATTCATATAAACACACTCTTCCAAAGTTCCGTTTAGAAAAGCCGTTTTTACGTCCATTTGCCAGATTTCTTAGTCAGGTAAGGCAACAATGACAAGTAGGATCCGAATGAATTTCAGCATAGCCACCGGAGAAAAAGTTTCGTTATAGTCCACACCGGGTGTTTGACGAAAACCTTTCGCAAAAAGTCTAGCTTTATAGGTTTCCACCTGTCCATTTATACTAATCTTCTTTTTGAAGATTTATTTGTATCCAATGGGTTTTATCCTAGGAGGAGCAATATCCAAGGTCTAAACTTTATTGGTGTACATGGACTCCATTTCAGATTGCATAGCATCCAGCCATTTATCAGATTCCTTATTGGTAATGGCCTGCTTGAAACTAGTAGGATCATCTTCTTCCAAGATGCAATCCTATCGATCCCCGTTTATGAGAAAACTGTAGTATCTCTTGGGCGGAAGAGAAATCCTACTAAATCTGCGGAGTGGCTGAGCTTTATCGAGTTCTATTGAATTCTCTGGTTCTACCAATTCTTCAGTTTCAGTTTGTAGTTTTAATGTTTCATCCAGTTCTACCGTGCTCCCACTAATTTCTTTTATAAGAAATTCCCTTTCTAAAAAGGTGATGTGACGAGCTACAAGCATCTTCTATTCCTCGGTGTGGTAGAACAGATATCCTTGTGAATGTTTAGGATAACCCACGAACTTACACAAAACTGACCGTGCATCGAACTTATCCGAGTTCTGCTTCTTTACATAAGCAGGACATACCCGTATCTTAATAAAATTAAGGTTGTTGGAGATAGTGCCCTCAGAGTCAATTATTGGATCACAGGCACGTGATTGCAATGATTGAGGGAGGACCTATCCCGGTAGGACAGTCTTACTCGAGATGATAGTATGCTATCTGGTTTATCTTTATCATCGTGTACTGCTTTAGGTGACCTGACATGTCGCTATTACACGTTGATAGAGCCCCTAGGATTCTTGCTTGACTGCCAGCAGTATGATGGCGATCATATACGTGGGAGCTGGTGGTCTATAAGCACATCCTTAAAAGGTCCCTAGTCGTAGGAGTTTCGAGACAGGGCATCGATACTCCGTTAGTAGACTAGTGTATACAGTCGAGACCCCGACGAGGGGCGGTGGCCGGTCTCACAAGCCACTGGTGTCAGTTGGTTCACCTAAGATGTATACAGGTGCTCATTGGGTTATGAGTACACCGGACAGGACTCGCCGGGAACCTGCTAGTTGGTCTTATACCAGACGTCAGATAGCAGTTCTCAGGTGACATGTGTACAGGTTAGTTCATCGACCTGAGATCGTCATTTGTCTCGTGTGAGTTCCCACTGTACTTTGATTACTACCCTACCACGGCTCAATGGAGTCGTGCAAACAGGTTTTAGTTGGGTACAGTCCCGAGCCACATGGAGGCAGTGAGCGGATCTGCAGGGGTTCATCTCTCCCTGTATTGGGGGTGAGGTCACGCTGTGTCTAGGAGAGCCATTACGCAAAGCCCTCGGCCGAGGCAGGAGATTTACTGGTAGGTATTCCAGTAGTATCTCAGGGCGTTCTGGGCTACGCTCCGACACGACTTGTACCGCTTTTAGGGGTCTGACTTTCACCAACCCCCTAGGCCCGCCATGCGATACTCATAGACGAACGGACCGGACTGTACGGATATTGTCACTGACAGGCTCAGTTGGGTGTCGGGGTGAGCTTCCTCATCGACGTCCCATTTGGTCAATAGCTGGTGGCCCGTCACGTATTGGCTTATACCTCTGACGTGCCAGTGGTTAAATCCACAGCCATAGTATTGACGAGTCTTTAGAGTCCACCACAGTTACAGTTACTCAAGTTTCGGGCGAAACGCTGTAGAGGCCGTATGGAGATATGGCAGGGTTCGATCAGATACGTGCGGTATTGCACGGATCGTGATCGGACAGTTTTTACTAGCCGGCTTTGGTTTAAGCCGGATTCTAGTATTTGATAGTGTAGTTTTGTCTCTTTGCATTTGTGTTCAGTGGGAATACAAATGCGGGCATGTATTTGCAGTAGTGGGGTTTTCCCGTATTTTATTACGGGATCAGTTTTTCTGAAGTTGCCAGTTTGCATTCCGTTCCGGCCGGTTTTCCTTCATTCCTTCTCGGTCGGACTTTCTCGGTGGAGGGTGTTAATTGCAAGTTTGCAATTAACATTTAGTGGAGGGTTTTCTTGCATATGTTGCATTTTGATGAGACTTGTTTCATCATGAGATTCCATATTGGTCTCATCTTTGCTTTTCATTTGATGGATGGTGGAAAGGATTTGGTTTGAAATGAGAGTGACCTTCTTCTTTAATTATCTTTTCCTTTTCTTATTTGAGAAATTCCTTTTTTCTCTCTCCAATCTCATACTTGAGATAAAGGGGCCGGCCACATTCTTTGGAGGAGGAGGGGATAATTATTTTTGGTGTGGCATTTTTCCATCTCATTCCATGGTTGCAAAAGATTAGCTTCAAAGCTCATTTCTTTCTCTCCTTCTCTTCTCTATTCCTCCACATCAAGGCAACCTCATAACCCCAAGAGACAAGTTCGCTACACTATTCTATAGCAAGCCTTGGACGCGTCGGCTAGCCAACTTCGCGCCCGAGTTGCCTCGGTCAAGAGGCGGGAGCCCGTAAAAGATTCCGGCTACGTGGTGCCCTTTCCGACGAGCGAGGAGGTGACGGAGATTCCGCGGGAGATCGGAGTGGAGACGAAGACCGAAGGACACGGATCGCTTGGTAACTTCTCACCCCATCTCTAGATTGCTAGTATTAGGTTAATGGTTTCGATCCGGGTTTTCTTTGTCCGCGGTAGCGCCGGTTTCCGAGTAAGGAAAAAAATTTTATTCCGCATTTTGGCCTCGAGTACGAGGCCGGGGCGCTGCCGTGGCGCAACATGGTATCAGAGCCACGCCATTAACCTAAGCTAGCTTGTTCTAATGTGTTTTTCAGTTCCGATCGACCGAAATTCCAAAAACCGTATTTTTCCTTGACATCAGGTTCTGTCGAATTTTTTTGGAGTCTAAAAATTTTTCAGGTGGTCTCAGAATTATGTGCAGGGAGATCTAAGACTACTGCAAAATTTTGATACAGTGATCGTATCTTTCGACCGCGTAAGGGCGGCCTAAGCCCCTTATTGGCCGCGCTTCCGCCGCGGGAACAGGAGTTCACTTCATCATTTTTTTCCAGTGGTCTTGTGGGCTTAAAATATGGGTTTTGGGATATTAAAATTGGGCCCAGGTTTTCTGTGAGTTCTACAGTTTTGATTGGGGCCCACTTGTTAATTTTTGGTCAATCGGAAAATTTTAAACACATTATTTCACAGTATTTACATTATATCTGCGACCGTGAATGTCACTCGATCGGTAAATCCGGTCTAACTGCTATAGCCCGGTTAGACGGATTTGCGAACGTGACTTTCACGTTGATGTTCTATGTTTTTGCTGTGATGTTGCGGATCGGTCGTGGGGGATAGCCTGGTTGCAATATAGTACAGTTTTGTTGTATTATGTACATTTGTTATTGCGGGGCGAGCGTCCGACATGTGGACTGCCGTCACTGCCTGTTTGTATTATTCTTTTGGGGCACGGCCTGGTTGCGGTCGATGTACCCGGTGTATGTATATTTTACTTTCTGTACTAGGATTACCCCGCGGAGGGGTGCACGGATAGCCGGGTTCTGGAGGGCAACGGGCCCGCATCTCATGGCATTGAGACGGAGGGGGCTTCAGTCCAGGATTGGCGGGCTATTCGCCGCACTCGTAGGGGGTACAGGTTGACCCAGGAGGGGTGCCCAAGTTACCGGATTCCGTGAAGTGCTGGGTGGTCCATTCACGGTGCTGAAGGGGGCTGCCTCGCTTCAGGTTTTGGCGGGTGACTTGCCGCGCCCGTAGGGGTCTAGGTTTTCATTGCACAGGCTATCCACACGACCAAGGGAACGTCGGGTTTCAGCAGCGGCTCTGTGAAACCCGGGGTTTCCAGATATCTGTATTGTTCTCTGATGCTGTACATTTCTGTGATGTTGCATTCTTTTCACGCCTTGAGCGAAATACTATATATTGGTATATATATTAGTAGATGTTGTATATGTTTTACATCCGCGCTAGTCCAGTCCCCGCTCTGCCGTTAGTTAGCTAACCTAACGGGTAATGACGGGACCCAGTGGCGAATGCGGATGGCATATACGTACGTCAGTATATTTTCGTTCTTTGTGGTGTGATCAATTGATGGGACTGCATTGATTCGGATCAATGCAAGTTTAAACAAACCTATTCTGATGTTGTTGGAACATTTTTCAAAAAAAGCTGTTATTGCAAGGACGTTCACTTTTGTTTTGCATCGTGGTATTCATCTGGAATATCCTGCTCCTCAGTCGACGAGGCAAGGGCCGAGATCCCTTCACCGGGAGTGACCCCTTGGATAGAAGTTTGCGTCAGGGCATTAACTTCACTATAGCCGATTACTTTTGCTTTGCATCGTGGTATTCAGTTGGAATATCCTGCACCTCATTCTACGGGGAAAGAGCCGAGATCCCTTCACCGGGAGTGACCTCTTTAGTAAAGGTTTTCGTCACTATATTTTTATAAAAGTTATCCAGTTCCTTCAACGATATCAAGTTCATTACGTTAAAGGTTTTTCGCCAGAAACCATTCGTAGCCCTCCGTCATTTCGGATTAGTATTGCATAGTATTCGCGCTACGTTTGTCGTTGCTATTCGCCGAGGCGTAGTGTGCGGTAGCTCTGTAATGCTTTCTGTCGCATGGATATGTGGATTGGTTAGGACAGTCGTGCGACTTTGTTGATTATTCGTCAAGGGTCGTGCGGGTGGGTTTAACGCAATCAAGATAATGACGGGTTGAACTTGACTAGGACCTTTTGATTTGTTGATTATTCGTCAAGGTCACTTGGGTCCTAGGGGTAAAAATCACATCGGGAGTTTCAAAAGAACTGAAACTTGCCAGATATGCGCATACCTTCTGGAGTGTGGTGACTTGAGTGGATTCCGTCAAGTTATCATGCGATGATAGTTGGATCCCGATTCCCACTGATGAGTTGGTTTACTCCTCGGGTGATCCCGACTAATTCTTCTTTCAGGTTTGGAGGAGAATTTGAGGTACAGTGGGAGGTTTCCAGATTAGACAAAGTGATAACCATTCTGATCTAGGTTAGAGTGCACGCTGAGTGTTTCTTTTCTCTCTCTCTTTGGCAGCGACCATTGACCCGACCCTTGACTATGACTCAGTGACCAAGTTGACCGAACCTTCTTAACACTGGCTTTTGGATTGTCAGAGTTGCAGACCTCATTGCCACTCCTACTTTTACCCTTTTCTCCAGGACACCCCGTATTACTACGAACGTCCACTTCCATTGGACAAAACCATCGTATGGTTATATACGAACTCGAAGGACTTCGAGGATGGTTTCTGGTTCTGGAGAAAACGAATAGGATTATTCAGTTGTCTTTTCTTTTCACCTTCTCTCAGGTTGCGAGTACTCCTTGGCTTAGGAGTAGTACACCTATTACGCAGATTGGACAGTCTTCTTCCAAACCTTAGGCTGGTGCCGAACGGTGGGGAATGAAGAAAACCAATTAGCCTAAACGGTGTGCAGAAGGTATTAAGGTTAAGACAAAGCAAGGGATTAGTAGGAGGGCAAAGTAAGTTGCGACTGCTATTCACGACCAAACCAAGTATTTCTTCGCCAATCCTAAATCACCTTTGTATTTCTCCAGGACACTCCGTATCACTACGAAGATCCACAGTTTTATTGGATAATCCATCGTATGGTTATATACGAACTCGAAAGGAACTTGTTCCAGTTCGGGGATGGATCCTGGTTCAGGAGAAATAGGAATAAAGTACATTCAGGTGTCTTTTATCTTCACCTTCTCTCGCGTTGCGAGTGCTCCTAGGATTAGGACAGTACACCCTTTATGCTTTTTGGATAGTCTTCTTCCAAACCATAGGCTGGTGCCGAACGGTAGGGAAGGAAGAAAACCATTTGGCCTAAAGGGGTGTGCAGAC
This sequence comes from Agapanthus africanus, assembly GCA_030015575.1. NCBI lineage: Eukaryota > Viridiplantae > Streptophyta > Magnoliopsida > Asparagales > Amaryllidaceae > Agapanthus > Agapanthus africanus. Next base: position 477,266,127 of record CM057346.1, on the reverse strand, counting down.
GGTATTGACTAAAGACATATGAAGGGATTTGGACAGGTGGCAAAGAATTATACGGTTATAGTTGTGAATCTGGATAATGGAAGAGGCATTACTAGGAATACCAGGATTCCCCACAGAAACATTTCAATGTTTCAGTTTTACTGTGTAATGTTAATAGAAAACTGATTTCCCGATTAGACACTTACTCCAGGGTATGTATTTACCAGGTATGATTCTCACATCTGTATGGTTTTACAGATGATGAGTGGGAGTAAGTTATTGGGAATTGGGTGATCATCCTCATTGTATCGGGATTCGTTGTAATCGGTGATATTTGAGGAGATCACCTGGGCTGTTTGCCGGTCGGCAAATATTTGGTTATGAATATCCGCTGTTGTGCACCAATTTCAAATTGATATATCTGTACGTCTATTTTCATAGAGTGAGATATACCTTTTGATATTATGTCGATGACATTTACCTATATCAGTGGATGGTTAGGTAAGGAGCATTAAACAGCGGTGTAATTCTTCTTAACCATAAGTACAGTTTTCAACCTACGACACACAGTGAAAGAGTTGTTAGACTCAGCGGACTTATACAGAGTATTGTATGTTGTCCAGTGTCCATTAGGACAGAGGGGTTGGTCCTCATACTATATTCTGTTTACTTTTAACTTCTCTAGTTCTTAGACATGTGTTTCGTAGAAACACATGGTCTAAGTTTTGAGGAGTTATAGGTATTTGAATAGAGTAGAGAACCAGGTGTAACAAGTATCGGGATTCTTCAAAGAGATCGAAGATGTAGATACTTGTGTATGGTATTCAGTTGATAGTAATGATAAAGAGAAATTGCTTCTCTTTCAGGTTACTCATAATTGGAAGCATTCCTAAGTTAAGTAACGCTGATCGGCCTCCTTCCATTTGGTTGACATGCACTGGAGACAGCTGCATGATTTGAATCTGGTTCAATTGAATCAGTGCCTCTGTTTCTATATTGGATATAGAACAGTTCATATCTTAACGATGTTAAGGTACGGGGAGTTGTCCGGCTTATGCTTAAAACCAGACTCCGGATAACTCAAGGCACGTTTCTGTAATGGCTGTTTGTGGGTTGACCCAGGCTATGACGAGGGTTGACTTTCTACCATCTGGCAGATCAATAGAAATATTGTTCTAGACTCGCCACAGTTTTATTAAAAATGGATTTTTTTTCAGAAAAACAGTAGTGGGAGTATGGTAGAACTGGAAGTGATTCCAGAACCGCAAACGATTACTGAAGATTTAATAAGGAACCTAAAGATTCAATCTGGATTGACATTCCATTGGCCACTCCGCAGATACGGTGGGTAACTTCAGGCACCCGAGAGGTACTCCGGTAGCCTCAAGGATGGTGACAGGGAAGTTCTTGTTTACCCACACTTGCCATTGCTGATTGTTCCAGGCTGCGAGACCCGGCAGGAGAATGAGTATAGCGTCGTTCTAAACTAGCTTTGGAAGTGCACGTCTATATGACTCTGCCAGAGGGTTGTCGTAGTCAGTGGGAGCAGCGGAAGCATTGGTGGACATCAGGCTTATGTCTATTTATAGACTAAAGCAGATGTAGAGGAGATAGATCATCTATTTTTGATGTGACAGTCATAGGTTTGACGTCATCAGAATAGGGGATGGATCTGTTGAGAAGGTAGTGGGAAGTGATATTCCTATACTACGATCGATTATACTTTGGTCGTCACACAGTAGTTTCTCCACAAGGGACTTGGATATTATATCAGACATACTGGTCACTAGATCTATGGTTTTAGATCTAGATTTGGGTGGTTTCCCAATCTGGGTACCTTGACAGCATTCTATGAGTATTTAGAATGGACGACTCCTGGCACGGTAGTGCACCTGCAGTTGATGGAGTCACCCTCTCTAAAGGTGTCTTATAGACTAAAGGGGAGAGGGATACTCATGATTGGCAGATCACTTGCTTAGGCAATTGAGTCAATCATGAGATGTCAAGTACCGCACCAGATGTTGTTCTTGCACTAGATGCAATAAGTTGATATTGATCCAATCCTGGAGAAACAGTCGGAAGCAGTCTTAGAACATAAGTGGATGTTCTAGGGATATGATAACGACAACCTCATTTGGGAGACAGTTATCATTCCAGGCTTCCAAGGTGACATGGACGACAAGGAGGTTGTCAGAGTTATAGTTCTCCCTCTGACGAGGGGCAGTATTTTGGACAGGTGGTCCAAGGCAATACTGAGGGAGGCATGGCGCGGGATACTGATTAGTTTCAGTTGTTGGTACAGTCTAAGAAGTTTGGATTTGGAGTTCATTTATGAGCTAGGTCCCATCAGACATCCAGACATTCTAAGACAGGTATTGCTCGTTTCGGGAGATGGCTTTCTCCGCGAACATGAGATATAGAGAGACATAGAAAGAAACATCTGAGCGGATCCACTCACTGAGGCTATTCCTCGAACGCAATAGTTTCGCAAACGGGTTTTGTGAGACTGACTAGTAGAGGAGTTGGGTGTTCGGTATCACACGGGCTGTGAGTATGCGGCATCGCAATAATTAGCCTTGAGTGCAAGTGGGAGATTGTTGGAGATAGTGCCCTCAGAGTCAATTATTGGATCACAGGCACGTGATTGCAATGATTGAGGGAGGACCTATCCCGGTAGGACAGTCTTACTCGAGATGATAGTATGCTATCTGGTTTATCTTTATCATCGTGTACTGCTTTAGGTGACCTGACATGTCGCTATTACACGTTGATAGAGCCCCTAGGATTCTTGCTTGACTGCCAGCAGTATGATGGCGATCATATACGTGGGAGCTGGTGGTCTATAAGCACATCCTTAAAAGGTCCCTAGTCGTAGGAGTTTCGAGACAGGGCATCGATACTCCGTTAGTAGACTAGTGTATACAGTCGAGACCCCGACGAGGGGCGGTGGCCGGTCTCACAAGCCACTGGTGTCAGTTGGTTCACCTAAGATGTATACAGGTGCTCATTGGGTTATGAGTACACCGGACAGGACTCCCCGGGAACCTGCTAGTTGGTCTTATACCAGACGTCAGATAGCAGTTCTCAGGTGACATGTGTACAGGTTAGTTCATCGACCTGAGATCGTCATTTGTCTCGTGTGAGTTCCCACTGTACTTTGATTACTACCCTACCACGGCTCAATGGAGTCGTGCAAACAGGTTTTAGTTGGGTACAGTCCCGAGCCACATGGAGGCAGTGAGCGGATCTGCAGGGGTTCGTCTCTCCCGGTATTGGGGGTGAGGTCGCGCTGTGTCTAGGAGAGCCATTACGCAAAGCCCTCGGCCGAGGCAGGAGATTTACTGGTAGGTATTCCAGTAGTATCTCAGGGCGTTCTGGGCTACGCTCCGACACGACTTGTACCGCTTTTGGGGGTCTGACTTTCACCAATCCCCTAGGCCCGCCATGCGATACTCATAGACGAACGGACCGGACTGTACGGATATTGTCACTGACAGGCTCAGTTGGGTGTCGGGGTGAGCTTCCTCATCGACGTCCCATTTGGTCAATAGCTGGTGGCCCGTCACGTATTGGCTTATACCTCTGACGTGCCAGTGGTTAAATCCACAGCCATAGTATTGACGAGTCTTTAGAGTCCACCACAGTTACAATTACTCAAGTTTCGGGCGAAACGCTGTAGAGACCGTATGGAGATATGGCAGGGTTCGATCAGATACGTGCGGTATTGCACGGATCGTGATCGGACAGTTTTTACTAGCCGGCTTTGGCTTAAGCCGGATTCTAGTATTTGATAGTGTAGTTTTGTCTCTTTGCATTTGTGTTCAGTGGGAATACAAATGCGGGCATGTATTTGCAGTAGTGGGGTTTTCCCGTATTTTATTACGGGATCAGTTTTTCTGAAGTTGCCAGTTTGCATTCCGTTCCGGCCGGTTTTCCTTCATTCCTTCTCGGTCGGACTTTCTCGGTGGAGGGTGTTAATTGCAAGTTTGCAATTAACATTTAGTGGAGGGTTTTCTTGCATATGTTGCATTTTGATGAGACTTGTTTCATCATGAGATTCCATATTGGTCTCATCTTTGCTTTTCATTTGATGGATGGTGGAAAGGATTTGGTTTGAAATGAGAGTGACCTTCTTCTTTAATTATCTTTTCCTTTTCTTATTTGAGAAATTCCTTTTTTCTCTCTCCAATCTCATACTTGAGATAAAGGGGCCGGCCACATTCTTTGGAGGAGGAGGGGATAATTATTTTTGGTGTGGCATTTTTCCATCTCATTCCATGGTTGCAAAAGATTAGCTTCAAAGCTCATTTCTTTCTCTCCTTCTCTTCTCTATTCCTCCACATCAAGGCAACCTCATAACCCCAAGAGACAAGTTCGCTACACTATTCTATAGCAAGCCTTGGACGCGTCGGCTAGCCAACTTCGCGCCCGAGTTGCCTCGGTCAAGAGGCGGGAGCCCGTAAAAGATTCCGGCTACGTGGTGCCCTTTCCGACGAGCGAGGAGGTGACGGAGATTCCGCGGGAGATCGGAGTGGAGACGAAGACCGAAGGACACGGATCGCTTGGTAACTTCTCACCCCATCTCTAGATTGCTAGTATTAGGTTAATGGTTTCGATCCGGGTTTTCTTTGTCCGCGGTAGCGCCGGTTTCCGAGTAAGGAAAAAAATTTTATTCCGCATTTTGGCCTCGAGTACGAGGCCGGGGCGCTGCCGTGGCGCAACAAAGGTATGGTCTCTTCCCCTCCCACAATTCATATAGAGTGGTAGACACAGATTTGGTAGGAGCCCTATTCAATATATATGCAGCTGTTTTAAGTGCATACCCCCAAAATGAAAGAGGCAACTCAATATTACTCATCATTGAGCGAACCATATCCAATAGGGTACGATTCTTCCGCTCCGATACACCGTTGTGCCGTGGTATATACGGAGGAGTAAGTTGAAAGAGAATAAAATTCTCTTTTAGAAAGTCATGGAATTCCGTACTCAAGTACTCCCCTCCTTGATCGGATTGAAAGATCTTGATATTTTTTCCAGTCTAGTTCTCTACTTCGTTCTTATATTCTTTGAATTTCTCAAAAACTTTAGATTTGTGTTTCATTATAAATATATATCCGAACCTAGAGAGATCGTTAGTGAATACGATGAAGTATGAGAACCCACCCTTTGTATGTATAGACATTGGACCACATACATCACTATATATGAGTCCCAAGAGCTCTGTAGCTCTTTCTCCATGTCCCGTGAATGGAGATTTGGTCATCTTTCCTTTCATATGATGAAAATTCGAACGAATTCAGAAATCCATTCTTATGCAACTTGGTCATCTTAACCAGTTCATGCTTCACATATGCTGCAGCCATTTTTGAAAATTTACCACTGTCATTAATTTTTAGATCTAGGGGTTGGAAAGTAGGTTTGTGTAGGGGTTTGAAATATTGTTTTGCATGTATTTGTGGTGTTTACGGGTGTATATATATCCCCCCTCTCTCAACAGAGAAAAAGATACAGAAATAACAAAAAGAAGATTATCAAGAGAAAGCTTGTCAGTGCTTTCTGCCTTCGAAGAAGAAGGGAATGGAATACTCATTCCTTTCTTTGTCCCTCTTTCCCTCAATCATCTCATTTGGATCAATAAGAAGATCAATGAAAACTTCTACAAGTTTTCATCTCCATCGAAGGAGTTTAATAGCCATGGCCATGGCTTCCAGCAAGATGAAGGCAAATGGAATATGAAAAATTCATATTCTAAGAAGGGCAAATCCAGAACACTCCTTAGCACACAAATCCATGTGTTCTTCACTAAGTAGAATAGAACCTAGAACATGGACCATCTCATGTTCTATATAATAATGAAATAGACCACCATATTTCTTAAACACACTTCTGGAAATAGATAAAACTCTATTTCCTTAAAAGAAAACAGGGACATGGATCAAAACCCCCGTGTTCCTTAATGAAATACCTGAATAGGAAAACCCTATTCATTTTTGAGATATGAAAAGCATATCTTCACATTGGAATATGGTGATAAAACACTGCATTCTTCATATAGAACATGGCCTAAAACTATGTTCTCTATTTTGAACACAATCCTTGTGTTCATTCAGCACAAAACCATTGAAAACAATTCAACACATCATTTTTATTTTTATGCAAGGAAAGCTTAATCAAACAAAGCTTTCTTCATCATTCATATACAAAATTGAATGAGAGCAAGATTAATGATGATACTTCAAAAGTAGCATCTACTAATCTCACAAATAAAAAGGGATATCGGCGCTAAAGCGGAAGGTCTCAAAATGGACCTCCCGACGTCGGGAAGCTCCAAAAATGAGCTTCCTAAAGACGTTGTAGGGTGGTCTCAAAAGTAAGCCTCCCGCTGTCGGGACCCCCCTCCCGACGGGCCGTGAAGCCCCATAATAGGCTTCCCTCAAACAGAAACATCTCTGTTTTTTAACAAAGTGTGGGTCCCACATAGAGTGACTCCACATTGGTTTAATATGAAATGATGTGGCCCCCATATAAGGATAGTGCCCATCCATGTATGTCAAAACTTATATTAAAATACCCTCAAGTATAGAACTAAACTCTTAAACTAGAGTTTTTCTCGTAACCTTGCACATTTTGCAATATCAATGTAATTTACATTCAAATTGTAATGAAAGACAATGAAATATCTGTATTTCTCATATTATTTTCTGCTTGCAAGTACTATATATCTTTAAAAGCGATCGCTGTGATATGATTTGAGCAACCTAATAAAGTATCCCGTCTAGACTTTTTCTAATACAATGGGATGTAATTAATGGTAAGTGCTTGCATTTATCGGAAGTCTCGAATCCCAGGATGTTCTGGTCAAACTTTTAAACCCCCAAACCTTATTTTGTTTAAACTCTACTTTTGTTTCAACATTCACTCGTTAAAGATCCTAAAGAGGGTAAACAAGTAGATCTTATACAGTTGTGTGGGAATGTGTCGTTTCCTATGATTAAATATCCGTATTGTAGTTGAACATATTTTTCTATAATAAATATACCATCTTCCCCCGTTTTCAATCGGGAGGATGCCAACTAGTAATTTTGGATTATGCAAAACCCTCGTTTCCATAGTTTAGCTAGCCATTACAAGCTGCTGCATATTTTTAGCATCTATTATGATTTAGGTACATTAATTCAGTCATCATTCTTTCTTCTTCTTCTTTTTGTTGTTGTAATGCAGGACGGCCTTGGCCACAAGTTAAGAGTAAAGTTAAAAAGGATTATCCCTCAGTGCAGTTGACATCTTTTGGTTGATGATTCATGTTCTATTATGCACTTCAAATAACTTAATATATCGGTTTATGTTATGCAGTTTTGGCCAGTTGTAGGATGGATAAATCACCAATATATGCCGCTACAGTTCCGTGTCATATTCCACAGCTTTGTCGCATGCTGCTGGTATAACTTTCACCTTGCTGGGTCTTCTTCATATAAGCTTTTGCTCCCAGTTTTATAAAAGTTTTTATTTTTTACATTCTTCAGGGGAATATTTCTGAATCGCCGAGCAAGGACTGTGGCCTTGACCAAGTGATGGGTGCATTTAGTGGCAAAAGGTGTTATATTTAAGGATACTTGGATTGTTATATCTGTCACACTTATGCCGTTGATTTGGCCGGCCCAAATTTTTTTGGTATAAAGGCTTGGTTGGTTGGTTGGTTGTTGTTGTAGTAGTAGTAATTATGATGTTGATTTATTAGATCCTGTATCACCTCCATCCATGTTTTATTCGGTCTCCCTTTTGCCTTTTTGCCATTGCCCATATCGAGAGTATCTATTCGTCGAACCGGTGCTTCCATAGGTCTGCGTCGCACATGACCAAACCATCTTAGCCGGTATTCCCGCATCTTCTCCTCCACAGGTGCTACACCAACTTTTGCACGAATATCCTCATTTCGCACCTTATCTTTTCCAGTGTAATAAGGCCCGGCATCGGATGAGTTGCTTGAGAAGTCCATATTCCTGAAAAGATCAAAAGAAATCGGATACAAGGAAGGTTACACAATGATTCAACGATGATTAGAAAGTGAGGAAGAAATGTAATAAGGCATACGCTAAGGGCGTAACTCAATCTAGAGGTCCCTCGGCGGAACCGTAATTTCATCCAAAACCCGACGCTCTGATACCAACAAAACCATGTCACGTCCCGTTTACCAAAATATGGAATATGAGGGGGGACTAGGCCAGCATGCTCCTACGGTCAGGGAAAAATCCCGCCGTAGTCACACTTCGGCTTCTAGCATTACATGGTAGTCAGTAAACAGTACTTGAGTAAAGGAAAATCACAGTTCATAACTTTATTACATTGCAACAAAAGAGTTCGAGATACATTTATTTCGCAGAATAAAATAACTAACCAACAAAACAAAGTGCAGAAACAAAAGAGATGGCGCTGACGAAGCAGTCTAGATCTCCGCGATCTCGAAGGGCAGGTCCTGCTTTTGGGCTGGATCCACTTCGTCCTCTGAGCATGCACACTCAGGTCGTCAGGGCGACACATATAGCAATAAATATATATATGATTTGCATGCAATATTATTAAACATGAGGAGTACAATGAATTGCAGAACATGAGTAAAATAAACATTGACTGAATATGAATAGTGCAATGTAGGTATCATGTCAGTAAGTTAGGCAAAGTGTATGCCACTACTTATCAGTTACTAAGTCAATGAAATTAATTGGTGGAGAGGATGCTCGTGTTTAACAAGGGTCTCGGGCATGCCCGAGACTACGGTCCGCTGTGTCCGGGACATAACCATGTCAGCCGTGCCGCTAGGACCACGACCTAATATATGTATATATATATCACTAATAGCGAATGATCATCTTCTAAATCACTGTACCTCGCTAAATACGAGTCCAATTCCACCTTGATTTCCCTATTCCCCAGGTTATAGTATGCATTCAGGTATTTGATGGGTTGTGAACAAATACGTATCGCTATCACTTTCAATCACTTTTCCACTTATCAGTATCACTGTCGTATTTGCCACTACCCAATTACTAACACTAATATATCGACAATGCAAATCAGTCGCTAGGTTTCAACGTGAATTATCACTATGCAGCAAGTATAAAGCAAACATGAAAAATAAGCAGAAATGCACTGAATAGATATTCCCTATTTCAATGACGACCAATGCCATATAACTTGTAAAATTTGCGATAAATCACATGCAAAAATTCGACCAAAATAATATAAAGGACGTATGAAGCACACTTGATTATATAAACAGTAAAATTTATTTCATGTCAAACGGAATTCATATTAGGGAATTATTAACATTTTAAGGTAGCGACCGATTGCTGGAATTCCAGTTTCTGAACCGGAGACACAACTTCACGCGCGTTTTATTAGTGATTTTGTTCAGATTCAGATGTTTCCCCAGTTGAATGAAATATAGTTATATCAGTTAAGTTTCCAACGCATCAAACGGATTATCGATAGCAGTTCTGTATTAAAAGTTATGTTCTGTTTAATATGACGGTGTAGGAAACATTACTGCAGAACACAGCGACACTCAAAAATACAAATTTAATATCAAACAATGGTGAAACAGCATGGGAAAAGATTAATGTGTTAGCTAACTAAATTATCTACGCGACCTTATGGGGCTCCGCATATTTTTAGTTTTATACAGGTACGTACAGGTGCTTAAATTCAGGTTTCCCCGTGGAATGCTGCCCCGGACTGCAGTCCAGAGTCGCATTCCCAATCAATTCTCGTTGCCGTAATCTATCAATATCGAAAAAATAAACTATACATAGTTATAGATTATCGAGTCGTCTTTGATATGAGCCATAGAACATCACATTTCAATCTGTATTTAATCTACAATGATTTTAATAAGCAACATGCGCGGTAAAATTTCAGATTTGACGTAGTTAGACGGAGGTATCATTTCATAGTGATGAAGTCAATATTTTCATCTAAAATTCTTATAAGTTATTTATTATCATTAAAGGGATTTATGCGCCATAAATTCCGCCATTTTGAAATGAGGTTTTCATTAGGGTAGTGTATCGAATACTTGCCAAATGTAAATATGTCACGATCGATACTTCGTTTTCTTTCAACCAAACAACGGTAAGTAATTCTTCTGTGCTCTACACAATAATAATACGCGTTATCCACTCAATCATGTTCCGACCATCATAGCTACGAGTGTAATTAAAATATAACGGTTATACGACAAAATATATAAAAGTGTTCATACTTTAGATTACTCGTTATAACTTAATACGATAGCATGAGTGGCAAGTGAGGAGTTTCAATTGCCTTAGACGATAGACGCCAACGCAGTGAATGACGACAGATATCACGGCTCGACGCACGCACGGGCAAGGCACGGCACGACAACAGTGACGAGCTTGAGCGCTCAATGAAATGTCGAGCTCGTCGGCGGCTCGCGGCGATGGCAATGGCGTGGCGACGGCATGGGGCAGCAACGGTGATGGCGAAGGCATGCGCAAGGGCACGGCACGACATAAGTAGCGGCGACGGCAGCGAACTTGGGTGGTGGCTAGAGGCAGTGGGTGCAGGGGCTCGGTGTTGGGGTGCTCGGAGCTTGCAGTTTGGAGGCGGTGAGCTCCGACGATGGTGGATGACGAGGACGAGAGCCCGGTGTCGTGGATGGGGTTGCTGGTGATGAGGCGGTCGGGGCTCGTCGACGAGGCGCAGGGGCGCAGTGGGTTCGGGTGCTGTGGCTTAGGGGATCCGGTGTCGTGGAGGAAAGGAGGGGCTTGTCGGAAGTTTTGGGTTGAGTGGGGAGAAAGATGAGACGGAGTTCGCCAGGAAGATCATCGGTGACGGTCAGAGCTTGTGGATGAGAGGGCTTGGTGTTGGAGCAGAGTGGGAGAGAGAGAGAGAAAATGATGCAGAGAAGGAATCGAGGGGGAGTGTGAAGTAGAGAGAGGGTGGCAGAGAGAGGGGTCGTCGTGGGTTTTGGGCGATGGGTCGTGTCCGTTGCGGCGTGGGTGCGAGTAGCGGGGAGAGACGTGGGGGAGCGGTTGAAGCCTTGGAGCCGTTGGGGGAAGTGCCCGTTGGGTGAGCGAGCGGGTCATGGGGAAGGTGGGCGCGAGGAAGTTGGAGAGCGGGCGTGGGTGCGGTCGTCGCGGGCACGGGAAGCGGGGGACGTTGGAGGAAAGGGCGAGAAAAGAGAACGAGCGAGGGAGGAAGAAAGGGGAAAGCTGGTGGGGGCAGGCGGCATAGGTCGGGTCGGGTACGGGTAGGCTATGATTTATATAGTTTAGGCTTGGGAATTAAATAAAGAATAAAAAATATGTAAAGTATAAAAAATAGAAAAATTTGAGGAAAAATCTGAAAAATATACAGAACTGGGGATTTACACACGACTCAGGGCTGCACCGAGAAGCAGATGCGCTGGATTACGGCGATTATCAGAAGTGGAGGAGCTGGACCGAGTTAGGGTAGCTTTTTTTTTTTTTAATATTTTTGAGGATGTATGTACTTGATACATATTGTATATATTTTGGACGATTTTGGTGGTTGTTTGATTGTTCACGATGATATAGATTGATATCGTATTCTGTTTCTTTATTTCTTTTATATATTATGTGTGAGATGTTAATTATGAATATTTCTGTATTTGGTTATATGATGTATATATTATTATGCACAGGGCGGGAAAAAAACAGTAGATCTGTTTTTAAAAAAAACTGATATTTTGTCCCTACGGATTAATCCATAGAGATATCTATTGCACCTATGGATTAATCCGTAGGTGCAATATTTGCCCCTACACTGTTATCCGTAGGGACAAAATATTAGGATACCTGATATTTTGTCCCTATGGACTCAGTAAAACTTGCCCCTACGAATTTACCCGCATTTATCGGGTCCTACGGAGGGGCAACAATCAGGCCCTATGAATATATCCGTAGGAGAAAGTATTTTATTTTATAAACCAATAAATTAAAATATTTATCAGGCCTTACGGAGTAATCCGTAGATATATGTATCCCTACGGATTAAGGTGGAGGGGCAATTATTACTCCGTAGGGGTATGTTTAGGGCGAAAACTTGCACCTGTGACGTTTGCACCTACGGGGTATTTTTATGTCTCTACGGTTATATGGGACAGTGGTTTGCGCCTGCGGTTTATTTTTATGTCCCTTTTTCTCTCTATCATCTCGTTTGGATCAATAAGATCAATGAAAACTTCTACAAGTTTTCATCTCTATCGAAAGAGTTTAATAGCCATGGCCATGGCTTGCAAATGGAATATGAAAATTTCTTATTCTATGAAAGGCAAATCCAAAACATGTTATCACATTTTCTCCTTAGTACACAAATCCATGTGTTCTTCACCAAATAGGACATAACCTAGAATATGGACCAGCTCATGTTCTGTATAATAATGAAATAAGCCATCCTATTTCTTAAACACACTTCTGAAAATATATAAAACTCTATTTCCTTAAAAGAAAACAGGGACATGGATCAAAAACCTCCGTGTCCCTTAATGAAATACATGAATAGGAAAATCCTATTCATCTTTTAGATAAGAAAATCATATCTTCACATTGGAATATGGTGATAAAACACTATTCTTCATACAGAACATGGCCGAAAACTATGTTATCTATTTTGAACACAATCCCTGTGTTCATTCTGTACAAAACCATTGAAAATGACGCAACACATCATTTTTATTTTTATGCAAGGAAAGTTTAATGAAACAAAGTTTTCCCCATCATTCATATACAAAATTGAATGAGAGCATGATTAATGATGATACTTCAAAATAAGCATCTACTAATCTCATAAAAAGGGATATTGGCGCTAAAGCGGGAGGTCCTAAAATAAACCTCCCGACGTCAGGAAGCTCCAAAAATGAGCTTCCTAAAGACGCTGTGTGGGGGGGGGGGGTTCTCAAAAGTAAGCCCCCGCTATTAGGACCCTCCTCCCGACGGGCCGTGAAGCCCCATAATAAGCTTCTTGCAAACAGAAATATCTCTGTTTCTTAACAAAGTGTGGGTCCCATCTAGAGTGACTCCACATTGGTTTGGTTTAGTTTTGAAATTAGAGAGGCAAACTTCTTGCTCCCGTCTTGGCTTTCACCAGTACCTGTACATCTTGCCAATACATTCAGAATGCGATTAAGTTTCATACATGCTTTACATATTGTTCATATCTACCGGGAGCGCATACAGCTGTTTAAGACTTCAGTCGATTCGTCCAATTGCAGATAGAAGCTTTGCACAGTTATTGCTGTAGCAATAAAATCAGTCATGTATTTTGTAATGTTCATAATGTTTAGTTTACCTGCAAAGGCTTCACTGTGGCACTGACTTCACTAGCCATATCTCAACAGAATATCTAAATTATATGCCCCAAAAGCCAAGTATTTAGGGTTTGAAACTTAAAGAAAACCACTGATATATAAATTGATTTTGCTCAACCCTCTTTATCTTCCCATGTGTATTAAAGACATGAAATGGTACATATACTTGGCATCTACACACACACATACACACACACATTTTGTTCTCTTTCATGCAAGTTAGCATGGGCGAACTGTGCCAATGCCGAAAATACAATACAGGGGATAGACGGCATCTAAGATAACCCGTGTGTCTAGAAAACTAAACCATCCCAGTGTAGATTTGTTAAACGCTCGAAAATATTAATGGTCGAATATCAATCAATATTAAAAGGCTTCAAATATCAAGTTGCGACAACGGACCGTTTATGGAAAGATGTTCATAACTTTTCCTTCTAAGTAAGTAGGAAAATATTTAATGACACATTAAACTTTAGCATTTGGATTAAATAAGGATATCATGGACATAAGATGCATGATCAGCTTGCTTGCAAATATGGTTTAAGTATAAGGTCTTCCTATAGTTCCGATGCGTTGTTCAGGGATTGAGATTTGGTAGTGGATTCTAGTTTCAGAAACTAAGTACTTCGAAATATAAGGAAAGAGGTAAACGATATTTGCTATAAGAAAGAAGTTACCACATAGTGAGCCCTATATTCGGTAAGAACAAAAAGTTACGTGAAGGAGAACAAGATCCAAAAACGCAAAGAGGAGAAAGAATTAAAAACTATACTTATGGAGATAAATTGTAATTGAAGCAATAAGTTCCGTTAGTATGTTGAGGAAAAAGAAAAGAATCAATTACATGTTAGTTGTTAATCTCTACAATGAATTTCTTGTTCTTGTTAGATATGAACAATTGTAGGGTTGAAAGAAATAAAACAGTCAGAACAGCTTCCCAGCAAACTCTTGTATATCTTCATCTCGACAAGTAGAGGAATTTGAAGCATACGAAGCAAAACTCTCAAGCTCAGAGAGATTTCTCCCAAGTTGTAAAGCCATCTTCATCCGAAACAGCTCCCCGTCCTCTCTCACCGCCACATCTCTCTCCCCTAAGTTGCTCTCAATCTCATCTTCCAAATTCCTATAATACCCTGCACAGTTCCTGAACAATTCAAACACCATCCCCATTTGCCCACCATGTTCCAACGTATTTACCACGGTCGCCATCGCTCCTCCTACGACCGCAAAAAACACTGGCCATGACCCTTGAGCCTGAGACGAGCCAATCATGCCCGCTCCAATCGCAGCCAAGCCAGCTAGCACCGGGCCCGATATTGCTAATGCCTTGTTAATCTTCACTACCAACTCTCCACATTCTATATATTGCTCCTCATCTTTCGCCTTCATTACCCGAAGCACGCCCTTCATTTCCTCTTCCAAATTCTTGGTCCATCCATTATTGTAATCACTATCGGTTTTCTTTATTTGTCTACCCGTTCTCTGTTTTAGCTTCGGCCACCAAACTGCAGGTTCTACCTTTTCTGGGAACTTCTCGAGCAATGGGAGTAGGGGGAGTGTATAAGCCCTGTCTATGGCAAGAACTTTCTCTATAGATTCTGATACATCAAATTCGGTAGGAGATCCAAGAGCGATAGTGGTATGGATCGATTTCTCTAGTTGTCTGAACAATTGAGCTGCTTTCCTTTGTTCTTCAGCTAGCTGTGAAGGCTGCAGCTTGTTAACTAACACCATCATAACACTTGATGCAGAGAAAAGCACGGTGGAAGAGATATTCAGGGGCAATGATTGCCCAACAGATATCGAAGAAATTGCTGCCATGAGAGAGGCAGAGAGAGTCATAGAGTTGATTGAATTCAGCAAGAGTTTGTTCCAATCATTTCTTTGCTCGCCAATGATAGAGTGCATCTCAGCTCTGTCTGCGGCTGTTTCGGCAATTGCATATAGTTTCGAAATGAGAGAGATATCGTCTTTGTTGGAGGAAGTGGTGAGTTTCAGTTGTGTGCGGTTGTTGGTGTTAATCTCTTCTCTCAGTGTTAAATTCTCCATGTTGATCATAGTTGGTATCTTGGGGAAGGAAACGCGTTTGTTTCTGGGACTGATGGGAGTTTGGAGAGTAGCTTGAAATTTTCGTCGACTTTGGATTGACGGTGGTGAAGACGATGATAACAAAGTCTGTACTTTTAGACTGGCCATGGATATTTCTGTTTGGATAGTTTTTCTTGTAGTTGTTTGAGAAATGGAGATATAGAAGTATGTAAACCGATTTTATTTTTGAATGATAATGGAAGCTTGCTTGTGATGTTTATATAGGAGGAGATGATATGGAATTTGAGGCAGCAGTTGAGGTTTGAATGTAATTGTTGACTGACTGGGTATTTGAAAAGGTCAGGGTTGGATTAGTTTGATTTGGATCAAACTCTATGACCATTCTCAAATTTTCTGGTACATGATGTCCCCACGAACTTTATAATTGTATTTGGAGTGTTTATGAATCTGGTGTATGCACATCTTAGATAATAACGATGATGATGATGGATGCCGATCGTTGGAAAAAACGGTGGAGGTTCTATTTTTTGGACGCCAAAGGAAGAAATCCCCTCCTATGGTTTCTTTCCTCCATTATTCTCTCACACACACACACAATAATGTAGGCGTATTTTACACGCTATTTATTTTTATGTTTGATAGCATGGTGTGTTATATTTACAATATTCCACCTAGGAGGCCTTCTGTAGGAACCGATGTTGAATATAAGTTCTGTAGGAACTCATGTTGTTGTTAGTGTTAATTGTCAAAAACCCTTGGAAAATTTTCATGTGCTAATGTAGGTCGTACATGCCGTGGGCAACTACATTAGATATAGCAGGCAACTATACAGATACCGCAGGCATGTGGTTTTTGACAACTGAAAACCTTTTCAGGGGTTTTTTGACAAATGCTTTGGGGCCATGAGTTTTTTGACAGCAGGAAAACCTGCTCGGGTGTTTTGACAATTTACCCTTGTTTTTATGTTAGAAATCTCATTTCCTTCTCTCTTTTTTTTACCTGCAAGTTGTTAAAGCTTAGTTGACCTGGAACCGTATATTCTTTATTCTTCAGAAAGAAGACAATATCCAGACCTTGCCATTTATCTTAACTAAATTATTCCTTATGTCTTTATTCAGTTTTTGATGGTTAGTGTTGATTTCATGGAGCTCACATTTATATGCAAATATCAAAAGGCAATGCTAAGAAAGTCATTGTTTTTTTGAGTAAGTTAGCATCTAGTGCTGGTATGGCACAGCTAACTTTATTATCTGTTCATTTTAATCTTTTCCTAGGATCCTGAATAGGGTCGCATCTAGATCCGGATAAATATCTGGATCCGAATCCGGATATTTTCTGGATTCGGATCCGGTTGCGTGTGTGTAATTTTTCGTATACGAATACGGTTTTACCAAAATTATCCGAATACGGTTAACTAGATATATAATTTTGGATACAGTTAAGGATATGGATATACGCAGACGGATACAGGAAAATATACCATTTTAAATTTATTTTTTCTAATTAATGTTGCTAATTTAAACCATACATCTCTTACTCATTTTATATTTAGGCATTTAACAAAATATTTTGACATATTATCTCATCATCATGTTTGTATCAAAAGATGCAAAATATGCTAGTAATATTTATAATTTATTTGTTAACATATATATTAATCGATTTATATATTTGCATGCATATTTCTCTTTATCAAATATTTTCAGTACTATATTAAATTAGTATTCAATGAAATATATCAATTGTAACCATATTACCGCTCTGCATCCATATTTATTTATATTAAATCCTTTTTATACCCATACCCTATTAGAATCCATAGCCGTCTCTATAATATATATCTGCTTCATATCTGTATTGATTTTGTCAAATACACATACTTGTTATTACCTAGCTATATCTGTTAGAAATTAAACTTGTTTTAGGCTACAAAGAATTGAAGAGACATCGGTTATAAAAGGAAGGGATACCAATTCATGAATAGGTTTAATGAAAGGTTATGTAACGGTTATTGTAATCAATTGGTATTATGAAGAGTCATAATGAAGGGCCATGTAAACTCCTATATAAGGAGATGTTTTGTAAAGTTTTTAATAGCAAGGAAAATATAAGAATAGTTTATTGATACTTTCTCCATTCTCTATCCATTCTCTCCTCCAAACACATTCGGCTACATCGTAGACCGAACATAAAGTTGTGAAGATCATAACAAAGTGGTATCAGAGCAAAGGTTCGAAGAAAATGTCGAAGACAACACTCTCTTACAACGCCCCACGCCTCACCAAAGATAACTATGAAAATTGGAGCATCAAAATGAAGACTGTTTTGGGAGCAGTAGGCGCTTGGGATGTGGTGGTCCGAGGCTATGATCGGCCTCAAGATGAAGCTGCACTGACGGCAGCTCAGAGAACGACCCACGAAAAATTATTCGAGAAAGATTGTACCGCAAGATACTTTATCGAGCAAGGTGTCGATGATTCGACTTTCGAGAAGATTTCGGCTGCCACTAATGCAAAGCAATAGTGGGAGATACTTGAGAAAACCTTCCAAGGAGTCGGGAAGGTTAAAAAGGTACGCTTACAATCACTAAGGAGGGAGTTTGAATTGTTAAAAATGGAGGAGAATGAATCGGTGACTGACTATAATGCCCGAGTGCTTACGGTGGTCAACCAAATGAAGAGGAACGGAGAAAAAATGGAGGATGTAAGGGTGATAGAGAAAATTCTTCGGTCACTACCACCGAAGTTTGACTTCATTGTGTGTTCAATTGAAGAGTCAAAGAATCTTGAAGAAATGACGATAGATGAGTTGATGGGTTCACTAAAAGCCCACGAAGAACGGTTCGTGAAAAAGCAAGAACCGATTGAAAAATTACTACAAACACAAGTTAATTTGAAAGGTGATTCAGTTGAAAATGGTCAAAATGACCGAAATCGAGGAAATGCACGCGGCCGAGGAAGAGGCCGTGGCCGAGGTCAATTCGGTCGAGGACAAGGTGGTCGAGGAGGTCAAAACAATGACGATAGAAGCCAAAGCCAAAATTTCGGCCGAGGTCGAGGCCGAGGACGATCGACTGGTGGAAGAGAGAGACCGAATGTTCAATGCTATAATTGCAAGAAATTCGGTCACTACGCAGCAGACTGTTGGGGAAAAACAGTCGAGGAAAAATCAAACTTTGTGGAGAAAGAAGATTACAATGACGATGTACTTCTGCTGGCTTTTAAAGGTGACGAAGAAAGTGCCGACACTTGGTATCTCGATACTGGTGCAAGTAATCATATGTGTGGCAAGCGAAACATGTTCGTAGACTTGGACGAATCGGTAAGTGGCTAAGTCACATTCGGTGACTGTTCGAAGGTACCAGTAAAAGGCAAAGGTAAAATTTTAATTCGACTGAAAGATGGATCACAAAAATATATCGAAAATGTGTATTATGTGCCGATTATGAAAAACAACATCTTGAGTTTGGGACAACTCTTAGAAAAGAATTTCGATATTCATTTAAAGGATCGAACTCTTTTCTTAAGAGATAACCGAATGAAGTTGATAGCAAAAGTGCAGATGACGAAGAATCGGCTATTTCTATTAGATATCAAATATGGTGAAGCAAAGTGTCTAAAATCATCAGTGAAATATTCGACTCGGTTATGGCATATGAGATATGGACATCTCAATTTCGGCGGACTAAACTTGTTGGCGAGGAAGAACATGGTCAAAGGTTTGCCGATTATGAATGAACCGAAAGAGTTATGTGAAGGGTGTTTACTTGGTAAACATCACCGAGCAAGTTTTCCAAAAGAAGCCGAGTTTAAAGCCAAGGAGCCATTACAACTTGTCCACACCGATGTATGTGGACCAATTACTCCAAATTCATTTGGTGGAAAAAGGTACATTCTAACATTTATTGATGATTTCACAAGGAAAACATAGGTATATTTTCTAAAAAATAAATCGGAAGTTTTTGAAAATTTTAAAAGATTCAAAATGAATGTGGAAAAAGAAAGTGGGTTTTATTTGAAATCGGTCAGGTCAGACCGAGGTGGAGAATTCACTTCAAATGAGTTTGAAAATTTTTGCAAAGAAAATGGGATTCGGCATTTCTTAACGGCCTCCTATTCACCACAACAAAATGGAGTGGCCGAACGAAAAAATAGAACCATATTAGACATGGTGAGATGTATGTTGAGTAGTAAAAATATGCCGAAGGAATTTTGGGCAGAAGCGGTTGCATGTGCTGTGTACATTCTAAACCGATGCCCAACCCAGAGTCTACAAAATGTAACACCGCAGGAGATGTGGCATGGTTATAAGCCGAATGTAAGTCACTTTAAAATTTTCGGGAGCATAGCATATGCTCATGTCCCCGAACAAAAGAGAGTAAAACTTGATGACCGAAGTTCTCGGTTGATTTTTATCGGTTATGATCTAAGAGCCAAAGGCTACAAGCTGTTTGATCCAGTCAATAAGAAGGTCATTGTTAGCCGAGATGTCGAATTTGATGAAGAAAGCTCATGGAGTTGGAGCGATGAAGCCGAAAGCAGCAGACCGAATGAAGTACTCGGTCAAGAAGAAAAGAAAAGAAATGAAGTCGAAGTTGATGTTCCATCGCCTGCAACAACACCTCGGTTCAATTTGCCTCAAGTCGGTTCTCCACAAACCGAAGCGTCGTCAAGTTCAACTCCACCAAGAAATCCAAGGACGAGGACTATGACCGAGTTATATGAGGTAACTGAAATGCAAAATAATCTAACATTATTTTGTTTGTTTGCCGAATGCGAGCCAATGAATTTTGAAGAAGCGGCCAAAGACCGAAGGTGGAAAGAAGCAATGGACGAAGAAATCAGTGCTATTGAGAGGAATGGAACTTGGGAGATCACCGAACTTCCCAAAGGCAAGAAACCCATAGGAGTGAAATGGGTGTACAAGGAGAAAAAGAACGCTAAGGGAGAAATCGAGCGATACAAGGCAAGGTTAGTGGTCAAAGGCTACAAACAACAAGCTGGCATTGATTATGATGAAGTTTTCTCACCAGTAGCGCGACTCGAGACAATTCGACTGATCATTGCTATGGCGGCTCAATTCAGTTGGAAGATATATCAATTGGATGTTAAATCGGCATTCCTCAATGGATATCTTGAAGAAGAAATCTACATCGAGCAACCACTCGGTTATGAGAAGAAAGGACATGAGTCGAAAGTACTGAAGCTAAAGAAGGCTTTATATGGCCTGAAGCAGGCACCGAGAGCATGGAATAGTCGAATCGACATATACTTCCAAGCACACGGTTTCATGAAGTGTCCTTATGAGCATGCATTATACATAAAGAAGTTCGAAAAAGGTGATATTTTTATAGTATGTTTATATGTGGATGATCTCATCTTCACAGGAAACAATCCACGTATGTTCGATGACTTCAAAAGCTCGATGGTCAAACAATTTGAAATGACCGACATCGGTCAGATGGCATATTATTTGGGAATAGAGGTAAAGCAAAGAACGAATGGGATTTTCTTATCCCAAGAAGGATATGCTCGGTCGATTTTGAGAAAGTTCAATATGGAGCAAAGCAATTCGGTCAATACCCCAGTAGACTGCGGAACAAAATTATCAAAGTTCGATGAAGGGAGCAATGTGGACTCGACGCATTTTAAAAGCTTGGTAGGCAGTCTTCGGTATCTTACATGCACAAGACCGGATATTCTATATGGAGTCGGCTTGATCAGCCGATACATGGAAGAACCGAAATTGACACATTTATCAGCGGCGAAAAGGATATTGAGATATATCAAAAGTACACCAAATTTCGGTTTGTTCTATTCGAAATCTAACAATTTTGAATTATATGCATATACCGATAGCGATTGGGGAGGAGATATAGATGACCGGAAAAGTACGACAGGGTACATTTTCTTCATCGGTGAATCAGCATTTACTTGGTGTTCCAAGAAGCAACCGATAGTGACACTATCAACTTGTGAAGCCGAATACATTGCTATATCGGCTGGAGTTTGCCATGCTATATGGCTAAGAAATCTGCTGAAAGATCTAAAGGTTGAACAGGAAGGACCTACGAAGATGTATGTGAACAACCAATCTGCTATAGCACTGGCGAAGAATCCAGTGTTTCATGAACGAAGCAAGCACATTGATACTCGGTATCACTCTATCAGAGAACATGTGAGGAAGAAAGAGGTCGAACTCGTTCATGTTAAATCACAAGATCAACTGGCCGACATTTTTACAAAGCCCCTAAAATTTGAAGTGTTCGCAAAATTCCGAGGAAAGATCGGCATGGTAAAACAAGTTTAAGGGAGCATGTTAGAAATTAAACTTGTTTTAGGTTACAAAGAATTGAAGAGACATCGGTTATAAAAGGAAGGGATACCAATTCATGAATAGGTTTAATGAATGGTTATGTAACGGTTATTGTAATCAATTGGTATTATGAAGAGTCATAATGAAGGGCCATGTAAACTCCTATATAAGGAGATGTTTTGTAAAGTTTTTAATAGCAAGGAAAATATAAGAATAGTTTATTGATACTTTCTCCATTCTCTATCCATTCTCTCCTCCAAACACATTCGGCTACATCGTAGACCGAACATAAAGTTGTGAAGATCCTAACAATATCTGTATCTGTATCCCTAAAAAACAAATAGCATGTGGTAAGTTAGATTAGATTTCCATAAGGTTGTTGCTAACTTCAAATAGCATGTGGTACCCCCACTGATTCCTACAGAGAGCGCGCGCGCGCGCGCACACACACACACACACACACACATATATATATATATATTAGAACAACTGTTGCGTGTGTGTGTGTCTCTTTTCTTGACACTTGCTTACAAGAAGTAGGGGTATTTTTCAAAATTGTCGTGATGGCCAATCACTATCAAAAGCTAATTCCATGGTTCACACCAGTTACATTCCCCTGAAGTTATTAGTTACCTTGTAATTGATATTGGCAATATAGGTGGGGTATCGCTTTCCTGCATATGTTGCTGTTTGTATTATTAGATAATGATCTTTACATCTTTAACGTAGCATGCCAACTTGTAGTAAGGCATTGTTGATTATTTATGAATTATAGATAGTTGGAGAAAAGTTTTATTTTTAAACTTTGAAAAGCAAATTTTTTTGTAGAATTGCTCTATAATTTCAGTATTTACAAAATGTTATCAATAAAATAAAGTATTAGTTAGTTTTTTTTGTTCCAGTCATTTCTTTGTTCTCCGATGATCACATGCATCTCGGCTCTATCTGCTGCTGCTTCAGCGATCACATAAAGCTTTCTGGTAAAAAAATATCATCTTTCTTGTCCGTGGAGGTGATTTTTTGATGTGTGTAGTTTTTTGCGTTGGTCTTTTCTTTGTTCTCCATGTTGATCAAAGACGGTAGGTTGGGATGAGAAATGGGATTGTTTTTGGGACTGATTGGCGCGTGGAGGCTAGCTTGAAATCTTAGAGTGGCCATTGCTGCTTCTCAAATTTGAAGATTATGTGATAGTTATGTTTGGATAGTTTACTTGTGGTTGTTGTGAGAAATGGAGATATAGAGCTTTGAAAAGTGGTTTGATATGAGATAGGTAGCTTGTTGCTGTTGTATATATAGGAGGAGATGGCATGAGAGTTGAAGAAGCAAGCAGTTGAGAATTGAATGTGATTGTTTGATTGACTTGGTTTTTAGAACAGTAAGATTCAGGGATGAGAATAGGTCAGGATTGCATTAGGTTGATTGGGTAAATGATTTGAATTAACTCCGTGACTATTCTAAGGCTTGTAGGCACATGAGGTCACCAAAAAATTTCTTAATTGTATTTGGGGTCTATGATCCTATATTTATGGGTTTTCTTTTCTTCTTCTTCTTCTTCTTTTTTGGCAAAGATGTGGCGGTGAACCTCGTTCACATTTTTTTGTGTGTAAATTATAAGGTGTGATCCATGAGTGTCCCTCTCCCATATTTCTTTCCTTTTTTTCCTTGTAATTATAGGCCGTAACCGATTCAAGCAGGACTTGACACCAGACCTCTTCCTCAGCTACAGGCAAGCTTACCACTGGACTAGAATGGCAGTTGCCCCCTTCTTAATTCAATTAATAATTAGTCTTCTTCTCTTTTGTTGGTTGCATGCCTTGAACTTATGATCTCCCTGTCACCAATCGATCGCGCCTGACCACCTCACCCCATGGAATGAGACTATATTTATGTTGACTACCAATATAGCACATTTCCTTTCTTTTTCCGTGTAATGTTAAATTTTGTATATATGTCATGGTATGCTTTATTTATATGCGAGAGCAGACCGTTATAAATTTCATGCTTAATGCAGATGTGTATCAGACTCCTTGGATCAGCATGGATTCTTGATGTAGGCTCGTCAGAGCCCTGATCTCTATATTACTTTCAGAAGACTATACGCAAACCTTGAAATTATATAAACTTATTTATTCATTGTATGATCTTTGTTCAGTTTTAATGAGTGAAAAGCTGACTTTGTGGAGCTCACTAACTTATGCAAATACTACTATAAAGTGACTTAATAAGGCAAGGTCATTTTCTGAGTTGGTGCTGCTATGGGAGTGCCAGTTGGTGATCTGTTCATTTCAATCTCTTCCTAGAATTTTGAAACCAAGCTTGTTAAGTCCATTGATTGTTGATTCAGTTTAATTAAATTTTCTGGCTACTGATTTGAGTTTCATCAAGTTAGTGTAAACTGATAAATGCATGCGGGGCGTATAGTGGATATTTGCAATTCTTCACTTATTGACTGTTACATGACCTCTTATATTTCTTTAGCAAGTTAGCATGAAATTTGAACTAGGAACATCTTTTATCGGCTCTTGCTAAGAACAAGTATGGTAAGTTTTCAGAATTTTATCTATATATGTGGTCAATCACTACCAAGCTGCCTTCCATGGATCACAGTAACTCCATTTCCCAAAGTGTCAGTTATCATCTATTAATTTTGGTACATAAATCTGTTAAATTTCTTTCTGGCATGACACCCTACGATCGTGTAGCTTGAATAGTTATGAATATTGATTGCTGGATAAAAGTTTTTCTTTTCCATTATATTTTTTCCCCTGGCATCAGAATAATACTGCATTACTTACGATCTCAGCTTTGGAATTAGAGGAGATATGTCTCAACAAAATTTAGTTTAGAATTGTTCTTTAATTTCAGTATATAGAAAATGCTGCCATTACAATAAAACAACTGGTTAGTTTCTTCTAACAGAACAAATTCGCTCTCTACCTTTGTTATCTGCAGGGAAAAGGCTATATATAATTAGAACAGCTTCCCCGCGAACTCTTTTATATCTTCATCACGACACGAAGAAGAATCTGAAGCATAGGAAGAAAAGCTCTCGAGCTCGGAAAGATTTCTCCCAAGCTGTAGAGCCATCTTCATCCGAAACAGCTCCCCATCCTCTCTCATCGCCACGTCTCTCTCCCATAGATTGCTTTCGATCTCCTCTTCCAAATTCCTATAATACCCAGCACAGTTCCTGAACAATTCAAACACCATCCCCATTTGCCCTCCATGCTCCAATGTATTTACCGCAGCCGCCATCGCTCCTCCAACGACAGCGAACAACACCGGCCATGACCCATGTGCCTGAGGCGAATCTATTAGACCCGCTCCAATCGCAGCTAGGCCTGCTAGAACCGGTCCCGATATCGCCAACGCCTTGTTAATCTTCAATACTAGCTCCCCAACTTCTATATATTGCTCCTCATCTTTCACCTTAAGTACTCGGAGCACGCCCTTCATTTCCTCTTCTAAGTTCTTGCTCCATCGCCCATTGCTATTCTTGGTTTTCCTCATTTTCCGCTTCGGCCACCAAACCGCAGGCTCTACCTTTTCCGGGAATTTCTCAAGGAGAGGCAGTAGAGGGAGCGGATAAGCTTTGTCGATGGCAAGAACTTTTTCGATGGATTCCGATACATCCACCTCAGTAAAAGATCCGAGAGCGATTATGGTATGTATCGATTTTTCCAACTGTTTGAACAATTGGGTTGCTTTCCTTTGTTCTTCGGCTAGTTGCGACGGCTGTAGTTTGTTTACTAACAACATCATAACGCCGGATGCAGAGAAAAGCACGGCGGAAGAGATATTTAGGGCCGTTGATTGCCCAATGGAAACTGATGAGATTGCTGCCATAAGAGAGGCAGAGAGAGTTATAGAGTTGATTGAATTTAGGAAGAGTTTGTTCCAGTCGTTTCTTTGCTCGCCGACGATTCTGTGCATCTCAGCTCGATCTGCAGCTGCTTCGGCAATTGCATAAAGCTTGGGGATGATCGAACTGCCATCGTTGTTAGAGGTGGTGGTGATTTGTGGTTTTGTGCAGCTTTTGGTGTCGATATCTTCTTTTAATACTAATTTCTCCATGTTGATCATAGTCGGTATCTTCGGAAGAGAAACGGGATTGTTTTTGGGACTGATCGGCGCTCGGAGAATAGCCTGAAATCTTCGACGGCTTCGGATTGATGGTGGGGAAGACAATGATAACAAATTCTGTACTCTTAGAGTGGCCATTGGTGTATCCAAGACAATGATAACAAATTCTAAAATTTGAAGATTATGGTGCTAGAAATGAAAATATAGAGCTTTGAAGCTTGTTTAATGTGATATGGGTGACTTGTTTCTGTTGTATATATAGGAAGGAATGGCATGAGACTGTTGAAGAAGCAAGCAGTTGAGATTTGAATGTGATTGTTGACTGACAGGGTATTTGAAATAGTAAGATGGAGGGAATTAGAGAGCAGGTCAAGGTTGAGACTAGGTTGATTGGGTAAATGCTTTGAATCAACTCTGTGACTATTGAAATTTCCCAATTTTATTTGAGCTTTATGAGGTTGAATATATATATTTAACTTCCTATAAAAATATATATCTTTTCTTTTAACATAGAGATTTTTATATGTCCGCCAGTGTTGTTCTTAAATGTCTTGTGCTTTCACCGTCTGTCTCATGCCTGAATAGAGGAGGAGGTTGTTTTAGATAGCCGTCAGTCAGCGTAAAATATAGTCGGATCTTTATGAAATGAATTTTAAAGAGAATTGTTAAGTGTTAATTTGACCGAGGAGACAGTTCTTAATAGAGCCGAATGGAAGAGAATGATTTATATAGCCGACCCTAAAAAATTTGGAATGAAGGCTTGTTGTTGTTTGTAACAACCTACTTCATTTATACCAATTCCAGTTCTCGTATTTCCTTAATTGTGGTATTTTCCTGATTTATTGTGTTTTGGGTGCAAATAGTATTTTACATTTTACATTGCATTCGACCCGACCCGCTTGCTTGAACTTATTTAATTCATATTTATGAATTATCCTGACTTGTTACGTAGACTGGTGCATTTTCATGTTTAGAGCATACTGGTATTTTATCTGGCATTTGCATTTTTACAATATAACATTTTAAGTCACATAAAATATTTTAAAAATATATTGCATGGCCTGCATGATACCCCTAGCCCCGTGGTAGCATCCGCGAATCTTGTTCTTGTTCCGTTCAGTGAAACGGACTTTTTTGGATGGCTACGCGCACGTGCGTGCATCCGTTCTTGAGGGTATGCATTTTTCGTTATCCGGACATTCATTTTTTATTTTTGGTCGACATGTATATTTTTCGTATTTTAAAACTGAATTTTAGACCCGACCCGAGTATGTTTTGGATATGTTTGTATTTACCAGAATATCAAATTCTATTTATATAATATTAATTTTATAAATTGATACAAATTAAAATTTAGTTAACTAATAAAAAAAATTTTAAATTTGAATCTAAACTAATTTCCTAACAAACTAACAACCCCCTCTCTCTCTCCTCTGCATATATATATTTATATATATTTTATTTATTTAATTTTTCTTTCCTTATTTAATATACAGCCTCTTCTTCTTACTTCTTCTTCTTCTTTCTTCTTTCTTTTTCTTGATCTTGTTTCTTGATTCCGGTGATCACCGCCGGAGCCGTGCTCGTCGCTGACGATCCGAGTGATCCAGTGAACGTACCTGACTTGCGTGATCACCCTCGTGCGTTGTTTGGAACCGTTCCGTGTATCGTGCGTGCATAGCAACATTTCACCGACGAAGGACGTTCCGTACACATCCGTTCTTGTTCCGTCTAGGCAAGTTAATCTTGCTACATGCTATATAACTCATTAGATACCTATTTAAATAAATACCACACCTGTATTTTAAATCAAGCATCCCATATTTTTTATATTACAGCCTTTCGACGTTCCGTTTGCATTTGTATAGTGCATTTCAGATTTAGGGCATACAAACCAATCTTAATTACATGCTACATTACTTTAGACGTATCTATTTTAACAATGGAATACCTGTATTTAAAATCATGCACCCCATATTTAGTTTTATAACTTTTCGATGTTCCGTTTGCATCCATTCATATCATTTCAGATCTAGGTCATGAAAACTTATCTTGTTACATACTATACTATCATATACTGCATCAAATTGAATAGTTACATTTCATATTGCTTAGTTATATGTTCCACACTTGTTAGTTGATCATTTTACGATTATGTGATACCCGTTTGAATCCATATCATTTAAAATATAAATCGTCGTAATATTTCTTATTATTATCTTTAATTAGTTTATAATCTGCATTTTATAATGTTATACAAAATATAGTTTGAAAATATTATAGTTTACACATGAAACGTCGTTGCAAAGCGGATACGACAAATCTGAAATTTACTGTACAACTTACCTTATAAAATTCATTATAAATCATAGAAAAATCATTTGTATACGTTCTTTAGTTCGTTACGAAGCTAACTCAGAATACTACAACTCTATGAAATATCTACTTGCAAATAAATTATTTAAATAACGTAAAATGCAAATGAAAATTTCTCTAAACTGGTGTCCAGGGAAATTACAGCAGCAAACTTTCAACTTCGAATGTTCATTACGTTTTGTAGGGACAACCTGAAATGCTTATACTTATAAAAATGAAAACCTTATTTAATTATCTTTGTTTTGGTATAAGAAACGTCCTTTTTGGAGAACTTTTGTTATTTTTAAGCTATTTTACAAATCAGGGTGACGCTGAATTTCTGAATGGAACTTTCTTGTGCATGGTTAATCAATACCACTTTTATAGTTATTAATCGGTTTGAATATGTTATCCATGTTAATATTATTATATCAATATCTATTTAATAAATAATAGTGCTTGTGTTTTAATATTCAACAAATTTTACCGATTTACAGTTTTATAGTATCCGTCTGTATCCGTACGGTTTATTACATATCTAGTTGCGCGGCGAAACCATATTATTTCATTTTACTGTTACATTAGTATCCCATACTTGATCTTGTGCATCCTACATAGTCAAGATATAATCCCTGATAAATATTTGTGCATCCATGCTTTATTTGTGCACCCGGACCTGTTACAGTTTAGTTATGAGCATCCGTTTGATACCTGTACACTACTTGACATGACCTGATACACTACTACTGACATGACTTGATACCCGTGCACTAGTTGACATGACTTGATACATGTATACCACCTGACATGACCTGATGTACCACAGCTTGACTTGATACCTGATCTTATTACTAATGCCGACAATCTTGACCTGTTGTCCCTACGGACATTTCCTATTGTCTATATAGACAAACATGTACCTGCTTGATCCTGTGTTGGCATTAGCTCCAGATTTATCAATATCTGACTTACACACATAACTTGGAGGTATGGGGAAATCAAGAATGTAGCTGAACGTAACTCAAAGGGCTATTACATCATTTTACCGTGGTCCCGTGGGGAATGAACGGGACATAGACTCACAGTCTATTACATCATTTTACCGTGGTCCCATGGGGAATGAGCGGGGTATAGACCGATAGGTTACGGTGAGGATTACATTAATTGATTTCGAATAACTTTAGAGTAGATCACCCTATAGCACAGTTTAGACTACTCACTGCACTTCACCTGTTTATATTCATGTTACTGATACTTGTTATTGATGACTTGTTACTATTCATACTCATGCCTGCATGACTTGTTACCCCCTGATTATATTATTGTTGATATTATGACGCACTGACGTCTGGGTTTTGCATGGCCCAGATCCTCTACTTTTGTCGTAGGCTGATCAAGAGTATTTCCGCCGTCAGGCCGAGCAGTGAGGATCCTGTTAGTATCCAGTTAGTTATTTCCTTACTTTCCGGATGTTATTGTTACTTAGATTTATTGCTTCCATATATTATTTCTTGACTCGTTTATTCTGGCTTATGGACATGTACTAGATAGTTTATTTACTTTCCTGTTCTTGATATCTCTACAGCCGTAATGTGACTGTAGATGGATTTTTCCTATCTACAGGTAGCATGGTTGGCTCTGTCACGTGCCTATCTTAGTGCACTCTGGGAAGTGGGGCGTGACATTGTTGTTGTTGTGCTTTATATGCAAACTTTGTTTTGTACGAACTACGATATAAGTTTATTTCATTTTTATGCTTTATAATATAGGTATATACTTGTAGAATTATGCAAGTGGCCTTATTTGGAAACTGATATCATGATCAGAATGGTTGGTACATTTTTATTTAAGGAAGAAGGATGGTTGATGCTTTATAGTATTAACATCTACCAGACATTTTTGTCTTATAAATTATGAGGTGACGGTTACGTGGGACCTACCCTGTCTTCTAATTTAATAAGGTTACACACCCTCTCCTCTAGTAATTCATTAACGTTGGCCTCTGTTCTTTTGTTGGCCTCATGTTTTGACCTTGATACATTCTTATAATTTTCATGTTCTACCCACTCTACTTGTGTTAGATAATGATTAATGAATATTCTCAGTTTCATGCTTTCGAGCCAGATGAATATACCGGACACATTCAGCTTGGATTCTTAATGTAGACGCTTTTCTGTAAGATAATATATATTTTCAGTTTCATGCTTTCGAGCCAGATGAATGTACCAGACACATTCAGCTTGAATTTTTAATGTAGACTCTCTCTCACTCTCTCTCTCTCTCTATAATGAGAATAATGGAGGAAAGAGGCCATAGGTGGGAATTTTCTCCGATGGCGTCGATAAAACATATCCTACATCGTGTTTTCCGACGATCGGAATGCATCATCTTCATCGTTATCATCTAAGATGCGGGTACACCAAATTTCAAGTGATTCTACAACTTTTTTACTGGTGAATTAGTGGGTTCAAAATTAATGGTTTACCGACAATAGAACTTTTTACATTGCTAAATCAACGGTGAAAAGGTTGTAGAATCACATGAAATTTGATGTACCCACATCTTAAACGATAACGATGAAGATGATGCATTCCGATGGTCGGAAAACACGATGGAGGGTGTGTTTTTCAGACGCCATAGCAGGAAATTCCCTCCTATGGCATCTTTCCTCCATTATTCTATATATAATACACACACATATCATTTCTTTACCTGCAAGTTGATAGAGCCTTTGTTGACTCTGTATTGTTATATTCTTCAATATGCAAGTGAATACTCTATTCAAGCCTTGATACATCTACCTAAACTTATTTTACATCTTGTGGCGCTCATATTAATTTATATGCAAAGACCAAAAGACTTTTTTTATAAAAAAAGTTTATAGAGGCGGACGGCTATAAAATCAACATAGCATAATTTGGCAAGGTCGTTTTCTTGGTTCGAAAGCATCTAGTATTGGCTTGTCATGATCTGTTCGTTTAAACATGTTACTAGAATCCTGATGCCAAACTAGTTTACTCCGTATGATTGTTGTTCGGTTTTATGAAGCTTGTACCAACCGATTTGAATTTCATCTGATGTAAACCAATAAAATTTGCACGCAGAGGATGTGTAGTTAATATCTGCAATTCTTATCTAAACCTGCATTTTCTATTGCCGTGATGTTAACTCTTCTGTGTGCTTGTATTTACAATAAAAGCTTTCTTTTACATGATACTTGTTTGATATATAGGCTAAATTTTACTTACATAGCGGCGTTTTTTTGCTTATACCAAACTCACACAAGTCAGAAAGTATGAAATACCTTAGACACGAGTCCTTTCCAGGCACTACTACAAACTTATTATATTGGGATGTCTCGAGCCGTCCCAAGCATTTTGGACGCCGATCTTAAAAGCAGCGTCCCAAAAACTTTTGAGACGGCTTGGGCCCTCCTAAAAAAAGATTGGGACGACCTGGGCCTTTCCAAAAAATGACTAGGACATCTTGTGACTTCCTAAATCAAAATATTTGGGATGGCCCAAGCCGTCCCAAAATTATCTGGCTTTAGTAGAAAAAAATTAGGATAATCTCGGTTGTCTCAAAAATGGTTAGGACGGTTTGAACCGTCCAAAAATTATGAATTTAGATATTTTAAAAATACGCAGAAATTTAAAAAAAAACACGCGCATACAATACAATCGCATATCAACAATTCTGATACAAATACAAATAGTATACACGAATAAATTAACAATAAAAACCGCGTGCACATATACGTCAACAACGATAATAACAACATCAACCATAGCATCAACAATATTATCAACCACAACAACAATATCAACAACATCATCAATCACAACAATTTCAATCATAACAACATTCACTATAAAGTAAACAACAAATACAACATAAATTAAAATAGACCATCTTCTCCCGTGTAGTCATGAGTCACTCGATCTCGGCATCAGCGCGCAATGCTGCCTATACCTGAATTTTAGAAATGATTTATATGTGAAACGTTGCAGTTGATAAGTTTGTGATATTGCAATTTAAATGAAAATGAATATTGCAGCAAATATACCTGAACCGTCTCTCTCAATATAGTCGCTTGCAGTGACTGATGTAATATGCCGAGAATGAGAAAACACACACACAAAAAAACTGATGTAATATGCCGAGAACGAGAACACACACATATAAAACTGATGTAATATACCGAGAACGGAACACACAAACACACACACACACACACAACTGATGTAATATGTCGAGAACGAGAACACACACATATGAGGATAATGAAGGAAAAGTTCCATAGTAACGTCGAAAAAATACACCCTCCATGATTTTTTTCGACGATCGGCATCCATCACCTCCATTTTTATCATGTAAAATAAGGATACATCAAATTTCATGTTGTTATATCACTTTTTCACCGTTGATTTAGTGGGTGCAAAATGAACGGTTTACCGACAACAGAAACTTTTACATTGCTATTTCAATAGTGAAAAAGTGGTAAAATCGCGTGAATGGTGTATCCACATCTTAGATGGTAAAGATAAAGATGATGAATACCGATTGTTGAAAAAAATGCTGGTGGATATAGATTTTTGACGCCACCTAACGAAAAAACCTATTAGGACCTCTTTTCTTCGTGTGTGTATATATATATATATATATATATATAGATAGAATGAGTATTATAAAAGAATATACCTGATTGTTAGGGTTTCTAGCGCCCTAGCCGCCACAACCGCGGCCTATGCGGAACGAAAAACAAAAATTCTAGAAGCATTAAAAACTACAAAACCTAGAATCGAAACCAAACACTTAAACTAGACAACTACATAGAGTTATAAACTACTATGAAGAGAGGGTTATACCAAATGATCCATGTCCTTCGGTCTTTTACCCACTTCCTTAGCTCCTTGAGGTCTCGTTAATCGAGCCTGACCGCCGGTCTTCCTTCGTCGAAAATGATCTACTCGAAAGATGTGGTTCATGGCTCTAGCTTCCCACTAAAAATCTAGTGGAGAACCTAAAAGTTCTAGGTTGCTAATTTAGAGTGTCCAGTGATACAGTGAGTTGTTCTAGTGTATTTCTATCTCTCTTCCATTCTTGATTCTCAACTCATGAGATGGTAGAAAGGAAAATGAAGAAGAAGGAGGAGGAGCTCAAGAAATGCTAGTGAGGAGAGAATCAAATAGCGAGAATGATTTTTCATCAAGTGAGAGAAATAATGAAGCATGGTTTTGTATAAATGGTTTTTGCAATAAAAATATAGAAACCATACTTGAATAGTTTGCATAAATGAATATACAATTCATTTGTCAAGACTATTCAAGCATGATTCTCATACTACTACAAATAAGGGTTGCCCCTACGGACATATGCGTAGGGGCCAAAAAATACCCCGTAGGTACAAAGGCCGCATGTGCAAGTTGAGGCCCTGAACTTGCCCCTACGGGCAAAATATTGCCCCTACGGATATATCTGTAGGTGTTGTTGCCCCTACGGATTACTCCGTAGGGGCAATCAAATCATATATTTTTTATGTTTATTTGAATATATTGTATGTACCTACGGATATACCCGTAGGTCCTTATTATACCCCTACGGATATATCCGTAGGTAATATGCCGTAGGGGCAAAATATCAGGAAACCTGATATTTGGCCCCTACGGATAACTTCGTAGGGGATAGACAGTGGCCCTTACGGACATATCCGTAGGGGCACTCCCAACACCCTGCACTGAGATCAGGGGGGAAAATATCAGGTTTCCTGATAGTTTGCCCCTACGGATATGTCCGTAGGGGCAACATATATACCTACGGCTTAATCCGTAGGTACATATTGTCTGTATTTTTTTTTAAAAAATGGGCTGCTAGATTTTTTCCCGCCCTGTGCACAATACTATATACATCAATCAAATCATATATTGCAGTATTCATAATCACATCTCACGCATATATATAATATACAAAAGAAACCCAAAAACTGAATATGATATAAATACAAACCAATATCAATATCGTTTCAAAATGTAGTACAATGTGATATAAATAAATACATGTTTCAAAAAATAAGAACCAAAAAGCTACCCTAGTTCGGTCCAGCTCCACCTCTGAATAACGTTAGAATAACGCGCGCCTGCTCCTCGGTCAATACACTCTGCAATGCGTCGCGAGCGGTAGTCTGAGCGGCATGTGGAGCTGGCGATGTGGTCTGCGCAGCCGCCGTCGAGGTAGTCGCTTGCGGAGCCGCGGCTGCGGGAGTCTGAGTGGGCGGTGGAGCTACAGGAGCTGTCTGCGGAACCGCAGCCGATGTAGTGGCTTGCGGAGCCGCAGCCGAAGGAGATGCATGTGGAGGCTCGGCCGATCTACCCTGTCGCGTCTGGACATAACGTGTGTAAGAAGCGTGTAAGAACTGTGTATTATTCGAATTCGTACCATTATTAAGTTATTTCGAAACCCTGTTTGGATATCTAGATTGGAAAAGCGTTGTTTATTTTAATTACATATGTATGTATGATTAATCAAACTTAAGTCTAAAACCAAATAAGCTCAAGCTACGTACTAATTATGGATATGTTGATATGTATATAATATGAAATGATATTTTACTATAAAGTAGTATATATACCAGCATCTCCTTCAACTCCTGAATGGTGGCCCTCAAGCTATCCAGTTCCTGATGGACATGCCGGTCATTGGAGACGGAGGAAGTAACCGCCGGGGTGGAGTCCAACCTCATATGGGCCCTGCTAGGGCCCAATCCCCGGCCTCTCTCCCAACCTCCGTGGTGCCCTCCGTGTGCGGCGTCCAGAACTGGGGTCAGCAGCCTCGGATCGTTCTGTCCGGTAAAATCGATCTCCGAGGCCTGGGCCTGCTCAACCACCCGCTCCTACACTCACATTAAGCAGTAAAGTATAAGTATAAAATTTAAACTTGAACCTTCCAAAACTAAAATTTCAAATTTGGGTAGAAAAAATATTAACACTTACGCAGTACTCCTGGGTAGCGACGTCGGGATATCGAAGCTCGCCCGTGGCGGGATCTGTCGAGGTGCCATGGACGGCAAGATATGCGGACAGCACGCTCGGTGTACGACCTGACGCCACGGTCCGAGATGTCTGCAATATTAGAAAGTAATTCTTAATATTAGAAATATTAGAGAATAACTCTTAATATTGCAGAATATTAGAGAATAACTCTTAATTTACCGATAACTCCATGGCTCGAGTAATGTTCCTCGAGCCACCTGTGTAAGTGGGGCGACCCCTCTTCGCCGACTTCCTGTTCTCCATATTCTGAGCGGCCTGTTTCTGCACAACGCATTAACATTTAGTTTTCTAATTAAGAAACACAAAGAAATAAATTATATCATAAATAATGAATTAAATTTAAAATACATACCTGTTTGCGTTCGGAGTCGAAATAAGCCCACAATAGAGGCCATGTCTCTACGTCGACTCTCGCAAACGCCGGAGTAGATAGGAGGGCCGCTCTCTCTGCCTCGGGGGTCGCTATCCACAGGGAGTAGCAGTCGGCCTTCAGCTTATTCCTATTGTATCGGACCTTGGCCTGCATGTTCTTCATCAGGCCATTGTACAGAGCATGAAGGTCGAGCACCCTCCCCGGGTGATCAGGGTCGGCTACAGGCTGAAAATCGTAATCCAACTGAAAATACAAAAAAAACATTGTTATTAGATTGCAAGTGTTAATAATAAATATATTGGATAGATCAAATGAAAATATATATTAATACATACCCGAGCCTGATCAAAGAAGAGGGCGAATGAGCGCTGGTGCTGCTCGCCCCACTCAACGTGAAGTGGATAGTTCTTCACGATCCGGCTCTCGTCCCCCAAATACCGGCCGAACCTCTCGGCATGAGGACCGGTATAGCGATAGTCAAGGGTAAAAAATAGGGGGAATGCTGCCTCCCCCCTAGCTCTATCAGGCCTCAGCCTATGGGACTGATTTGGGCCTCGAGTCCCCCTCTGGGGATGGAGAGGCCCTGTGTCTGCACGAAATATCAAGACAATCAATAATAAGACAAAGTTGTATTAAGAAATCAAGGTTAAACAAAAATTCAAGTGTGATATATACCTCCGGTGACTAGCGCACGAGCCTAGGCCCGAGCAGCAGCACGAGCGGGACGATAGTTCCTCCGGTGAGGAACAACCGGGGTCCCGGACCCGGACGCATCCCCTCCAACTATAAAATAAACATCGACGCTAAATTTCCATGAAGTTCATATTTATTCTATAGAGCATATGTAAAATGAATAAATATTTTAAATTTATTCATACTAACCTGCAGACGATGCGGAGGGTATGGAAGCGGCAGGAGTGGCCCCTGTGGAAGGTGTGGACGCACCACCTATAATTAGACAATTAAAAATAGATTATATAAGTAATTGCAAAAAGAATGTGTAGATCAATAATATAACGTTCTAAATCAATATGCATGCACTATAGGATATATAAACATACCCGCAGGTGCGGTGGTGTCACCACCTACAGCTAGACAATAATAAAAATTGCTAAGTAAGAGCAAAAGGAATGTGTGTATTTATGATATAGTATTCTAAATCAATATACATACACTATATGATATATAAACATACCTGGAGGAGCGGGGGTGGCCTCTGTCCCAGATGTGGACGCATCACCAACAACTAGACAATCAAACATTGACAATATAAGTAATTTTGACATAAACATGCATGAATATCTGTAATATTACATTCAAAATGGATATGCGTGCAGTATACCTGGAGGTGTGGCAAAATCCACATGGAAGGAGGCATCAGAAGGGGTCTCCGATCTGGGTGCAAGACCGGCCCTCTGAAGCTCCCTACGGAGCTCTCCGGGCGGCAGAACCGCTCTGCCTCTGCCTCTGCCTCTGCCGCGGCTGGAGCTCCTGCCGCCCCTCACTGCTCCCGACATCGTCATCAAATCTAGATAAACGGTTCGTGGACGCATTAGACAATCATTAAAAGTATTGACTATATATGATCTAGAGCGTAAAATGTGAAGTAATAATATAACATTAGTGATAACCTTTTTCGTTTCGTGGGCGCATCATACATATCTACTTGGATTTCATCGTCGATGTCATTTCTAACCCACGTAACTTCATGATCGGTCGAAGACAACCCGTCCTTCGAAACAGACGGTCGGAGCACTTTAAGCCTTCTCTCTTCTTCGTCCTCATCGCTGTCCTCATATTCTGGGACATCGTAGACATCTCTAGGTTTCCATCGGCATACAACACTCCACCCCGGATGCTTCAAACACTGTGAGTAGTATACTTGGAACGCTTGGTTCGGAAAGATAAACGGATCGTCCTGACCGTAAAATCGAAGTGTGTTCATACTGGTCAATCCATATTCATCTTTCCAAGTCCCAAGACTGCTTCTCCACCTATCTGTATCGGTTCGCGGATCGTACCAAGTACACTGGAATATATAAAAGGGTTCTGATCGTCCGGGATAGTGGATGCCGAGTATACAATTTAAGTACCCATAGTAAATCACACCGTCCGATCCTACCGTCGCAATCCCACTATTCTGAGTGGTTCTAGATGTTTCTATGTCCTTAACTTTGAATTTGTATCCAAGGACACCAAATCCTTTGTAATATGCAACCTCCATACTAGGAAATTGAGCTAAACATCTTGAATCACTCTCAAATGATGCAGACAAGTTCGGATCGTGGATCTAACAAAACAAATTTTACGATAAATACATAACGATACAAGTTTAGATTAAAACTGATAGCAATAAAATGTAATTCGAATAATTTACATGCTCCGTGACCCAATCACAAAAATTATCCTGATGGTATTTTTCCAAACGTTCTTCGTTCCAATCAGGATGCCCCTCACGTACCTCGTTAAAATGAGTTCTGTTTTCGACAAATAATTGTGACATTAATATTATGTCATTTCATACACACACAAACACAGATATAACAATTAGTCCAAAAGAACTTACTCTCTAATTTGTTCAAGACATGAGTAATTAAGCAAGATAAACCGGTATATCTTGTTGATAAACATAGTGTCTACCCTCTTATACTCGGCTTTACCATATGGCCCGTCTTGAATTCTTCGTGGTCGGTTAAGCCTTGTCTCAATGTTCTCGTCCAGATAGCGGGAACAAAATGTGGTTGCTTCATCAAGAAGATAACCTTGCATGATAGAACCCTCTGGTCGATTTTTATTGCGTATATACTTCTTAAGAGTGTAAAGGTACCTAATGAGAATATGTTGAATAAATAAACACGGGCATACAGGACAACAATAAATTTATAAATTGCGCGAAACGAAAAATTACACGTACCTCTCGACGGGATACATCCATCGATATTGTACCGGTCCGGCTAACTTCGCCTCAGTTGCAAGATGAACCGTCAAGTGTATTATGATATCGAAGAATGACGGTGGGAAAATACGCTCAAACTTGCAAAGTATCAACGCAATAGAATTTTCTAGTTTATCCAGCGTCGCAACCTCCAGTGTTTTAGCACACAACTCTCTGAAAAAACAACATAGGTCGTTGATTACTAGACCAACCGAGTCGGGGAGAGAAGTCCTGAGGGCTAATGGAAGAAGGTGCTCTACGATAACATGGTGATCATGACTTTTCAGCCCATCGATCTTGCCCTTCACAATTTTTATTTTCTTGCTGAATGATCCTGAGAAACCTGTGGGGACTTTCAAATCATGCAACACCTGCAGGAATCTTTTCTTCTCCGGTTGTGACATATGATAAGCGGCATTGGGAAGTACAAACTTGCCCGGTTTACCCGCTACCGGTTTAGGGTGCAGCTCACTTCTTATTCCCCACTCTTGTAGATCCATCCGGGCATTCATGTTGTCTTTCGATTTCCCGTCTTTACACAGAAGCAAGTTAAGTATGTGCTCTGATACTCCCTTCTCTATATGCATGACGTCCAGACAATGACGCACTGAATTTGTAGACCAGTACGGAAGCTCGAAGAAAATGCTTAACTTGTTCCAATATTGTGGTTTGACCTGTTTCGTCGGATCCATCCCGAAGGTCACGTTATTGTAACCATCCCATTTAGCAGTCACGTCCTCTCCGGACAATGGGGATGGAGGCACAAGAAGCTCCTGATGACCATTAAAGTGAACCGTGTCTAACCTATAGGGGTGGTCTGGAGGCAGAAAACGTCGATGGCCGCAATAACAAACCTTCCTGCTAAAATTCAAAAATTTTGATGTTGTGTGTTCATGGCAATGAGGACATGCTTTGTGACCATGTACGGACCAACCTGATAGCATTCCATACGCAGGAAAGTCATCAATTGTCCACATTAAAGCCGCACGTAGTATGAAGGTTGTATTTGTGTTTGAATCATATGTCTCTACACCATCAATGAACAAAGTTTTCAGCTCCTCGATCAGAGGTCGGAGATAGACGTCGATATTGTTCCCCGGTGAGTTTGGTCCGTCGATAAGAAGAGGCATCATAAAGTATGATTGGTCCATAGCCAACCAAGGCGACAGATTATAAATTATCATTACAACGGGCCATGTACTGTGACTTCCAGCCATATAGTTGAATGGGCAGAAGCCATCGGTAGCCAGTCCGAGCCGGACATTGTGAGGATCGCTACTGAATATTGCGTGCCTCCTATCGAAATCCTTCCATGCCGGTGAATCTCTTGGATGGCTCATTTTTCTATTTTCGTTTGGAGGAGCACGGTGATGCCAAATCATTGCCTCGGCTGTTTTCTTGCACCTGAATAGCCTCTGTAGCCTCTGTGTTATGGGAAAGTATCGTGCTATCTTCACAGGTATATCAGGCTTCTTATCAGAATCTTTCGGCTTATACCTGGCCTCTCCACATGTTGGACACTCTTTCAAATCTGAATTCTCTTTCTGGTACAACACGCAATTTTTAGGACATGCTTGAATCTTCTCGCACTTTAGACCCAAATCAGACATCATCTTCTGGGCTTCGTACCAGCTTTCGGGCACATTATTTCCCGGAGGCATAGAATCTTTCAAGAACGAAAGAAGTATTTTGAATGACTTGTTGCTCCATCCATTTAGGCACTTAATCTGGAAAAGTTGGACGAACCATGAGAGGGTGGAATACTTCGCATTCTCATAACTTGGTTTCCTAGCATCATTCATGAAATTTTCATATTTATCCGCACACGGTCCCTGACCGGAAGGAATGTCATCTTCGGTATGAATAGATTCACCTAGAGCAGCCTCTACCATATCCTCCATTTCTTCTGATGGAAATAAATTTCCGTCTCCTGCCGTATTACCGAATTCTTCTTCTTCTCCTGCCGCATTATCGTGTTCTCCTTCTTCTTCTACCGCAGTACTGCATTCTTCTCCTTCCCCGTGATATTTCCAAGTTGAATAAAGTCTAGTAAACCCATGTTTTACAATATGAAGCTCTGCCAATTCTACCTTCTGCCAGTACTTATTGCCACATCTATCGCACGGACAGAGAATCTTCTCTATTATGATCTTATTATGTGCGCGTGAAAATTCAAGGAAAGCAGCAACTCCTGCGACAAACTTAGGTTGCATACGTTGTTTCCAATCCACATACATCCAGTCCTTAACTCTGACGTACTCATGGGCCATGTTAGACTGAATAACATATAAATTGTAAGTTATGCTGACTATATTGAGAAATATAAGAACGGGATAGTTACTGACAAAGGAGAAAATCCGTGTATATGCTTTGTGTGTGCGTTTGTCGTTGAAAATAATAAATTATCGCACGTATGTTAACCGATAAACGGGGACTAAGTGGCGCTTTTAGTTTCATATATGAGTATCGATGGGAATATGAAGGTTTCATATTATCATATATTGGTTTTAACCCGAACATCTCGAATCGCTCTCTAGTTATGCATTTGTATGTGTGTGTTCCGGCTGTCGGGGGTAGGCTTCTATCCCATTAAGAATGTATAGAGCGAACGCCCATCACTTGTGCTTTCAACCGTTTCGAGTAAATTTCGGCAGCACCTCCCCGCTGTTCTCCGAGTACACTGTAATAGAATAGATAATCATTTCAAAGCTGTGAAACAACGTTGAAATGAACATCTAATCTATCTTTGTACACGGAGAACCAGCGGAAAGGTACCGACGAAATATCTCGAAACGGATGAAAACACAAGTGAATGAAGGCGTTTGCTTTATACATTCTTAACTTGTCCACACGGGACAAATCTATGGGTTACCATACGATTGAATTTTCTCGTCGCGTAGACTATACGACAGTTGTTAGTATCGAGCTATACTGCCCGATATTTAACAACCTTCGTATAGTTCTAGGTCACGACGAGCATCGCATGTATGTTAACCGATAGACGGGGACTAAGTGGCGCTTTTAGTTTCATATATGAGTTTCGATGAGGATATGAAGGTTTCATATTATCATATATTGGTTTTAACCCGAACATCTTGAATCGCTCTCTAGTTATGCATTTGTATGTGTGTGTTCCGGCTGTCGGGGGTAGGCTTCTATCCCATTAAGAATATATAGAGCGAACGCCCATCACTTGTGCTTTCAACCGTTTCGAGTAAATTTCGGCAGCACCTCCCCGCTGTTCTTCGAGTACACTGTAATAGAATAGATAATCATTTCAAAGCTGTGAAACAACGTTGAAATGAACATCTAATCTATCTTTGTACACGGAGAACCAGCGGAAAGGTACCGACGAAATATCTCGAAACGGATGAAAACACAAGTGAATGAAGGCGTTTGCTTTATACATTCTTAACTTGTCCACACGGGACAAATCTATGGGTTACCATACGATTGAATTTTCTCGTCGCGTAGACTATACGACGGTTGTTAGTATCGAGCTATACTGTCCGATATTTAACAACCTTCGTATAGTTCTAGGTCACGACGAGCATCGCACGTATGTTAACCGATAGACGGGGACTAAGTGGCGCTTTTAGTTTCATATATGAGTTTCGATGGGGATATGAAGGTTTCATATTATCATCGAGTATCATATATTGGTTTTAACCCGAACATCTCGAATCGCTCTCTAATTATGCGTTTGTTGTGTATTCTTGTTGTATGTGTGTGTTCCGGCTGTGGGGGGTAGGCTTCTATCCCATTAAGAATGTGTAGAGCGAACGCTCATGTCCCTTTTACCAATCAAGAGAATACTACTAATAACTTATTGAGAACATAAACAATATAATAATATTTTAGTATGTCAGGTTAAAATAATTGTATTAGCAAATACATTTTAGATAGTTATATAGACTACAAATTTCCAGAGAGAAAAAGTGGATGGGCAAGGAGAACAGAAGTTCCACTGTATTCACTTTTTGGATGGAACGATTTTGGTAGGCGGAAATCTATCATATACCAAAAAATTTCTAACTGAAACCATCAACTTCCAATATTAGATTCATTCATAACTAACAATAAAAGGTTCTACTTCTCATTTTATTTGACTGACACCAAATAAACCTATCCCATTAAAGATATACTTCAAAGTTCCAAACACCAATTCCAATTGACTAACCCCCTTACTTAATTTGGGTCAACAACATAAGCTTATTGAATATTATCAATCACTAAAGTAATATTAAGGAATATGATAAAGTTCAATGTCAAGACCATGCATAAATTCTCGGAAGAAATATTCAAAAAAAATGATATCATGATCACTCAAGTAATATCTAATTTTCCCACAATAATTGAAAGGCATAGAGTTGAAGGGGATTATGAAGAAAGAATGGACCCAGTCACCACCCATCAAGCAGCTTTCTCCCTACACCAATTTACTTTCTGTTTTATGAAAGACATCCTAGCGTTGTCAAATATCTTACGACATGCAAATCAATCTTACGATTCAATACAAGATACAGGAAAATTAATAAGTATCTTATGAATGTATTTGTTGGATGATTGGATCAAGTAGTTTTAGGATACAATTTCTGCATCTTACAATATAATATAATGGAATCACAAATATTCAACCCAACTAATAAATGTGTTTCAAATATATTTAGAAAGATTTTTTAGTCACATTTTGGTTGCTAGTTTTAAGATGAGAAAACG
This sequence comes from Agapanthus africanus, assembly GCA_030015575.1. Lineage (NCBI taxonomy): Eukaryota > Viridiplantae > Streptophyta > Magnoliopsida > Asparagales > Amaryllidaceae > Agapanthus > Agapanthus africanus. The sequence goes on along the minus strand of CM057346.1, from coordinate 477,222,922 downwards.
GAGTATACGTTTGAATTTCCTATGTTGGCGGGACACATAACATCACTAAATTCATCGATCCATCCATGTATTTTGTTGTCATCAATCCACTTAACCCTAACCCCAACCTAACCCTAGCCCCAGCCCCACCCAGCCCCAGGGGCAGCCCCCAGCCCCAGCCCAGCCCAGCCCCAGTCCCAGCCCCCAGCCCCCAGCCCCAGCCCAGCCCAGCCCCAACCTAACCCTAACCCTAACCCCAGCGCGGCCAGCTAAACCTCAACACCAACCCTAAGGCAAACCCTAACCCCAGCCCCAGCCCCAGCAGCAGCGAACCCCAACCCCAACCCTAACCCCAACCCCGACCCCGACCCCGACCGCGACCCCTGCCGAACCTCAACTCGCGCGCGCGCAACCCCCCGACCCCAGACCCAGCACGTATGTTAATCAAAAAATTCTTTAATTTACCTCAAGATTTACTCACCTGACCGGCGGTGGCGACGACCCGAACGGCGCTGGCGACGACCTGAACGGCGGTGGCGAGGAGGACGACGGTGGCGACGAGGAGGACGACGGTGGCGACGAGGAGTTATTTTCGCGCGCGATCGAGATCGAGAGAGAAAGAAATTATGAGCGTAGGCGATCGATCTGAGCTTTAGTAATTTGATATTTAGTTGCCCCTACGGATATACCCGTAGGTTCTTTGTTTGCGGCTCTATAGGGGCAAACACCAAATTAAGAATTAATATTTTTATTCTTGGACGTCTGGGCCTGTAGGGGCAACCTTTTAGCCCTACGGATTAATCCGTAGGGCCAAGTTAAATCTGCCCCTACGGATTCCAATATCCGTAGGGGCAACCCCCTATTTTACTAGTGTCACCATTCTCACCTTATTTTCCATTTAAATCAATAAATGGATAAACTAAAATAAGATGTCCAGCTTCTAGAATATTTTCCGTATAAATACGAAATACACTCTACTGTATATATATACCTGTATTCATATCAAAATACGAATATCCAAAGAGATAGAATAATACAAAGAACATAATTCTAGAATATACATATCGAAATATGTATATGTAAATTATTAAATCAATACCTGATTTAATAATCCGGCTCAATCCTAAGCCGGCTAGTATTATCAACCGTCTGATCGAAAGTCTGGGTATCTAGTACAATAATTCGATCAGAAATCTGCACGTATCAAAATACGGTTACTATATCATTTTGTCTGAACCAGAGAAACCCTCTGTGTGAGCTCTAAAGACTCGACAGTACGCCGGCAGTGAGTTACTGGATAAATCCATAACCATAAGCACGTCGGCGGCACTAGCTGTACGTAACGGCTACCTGGGTACCTGTCGAAAAGCAAGACCGACGAACAAACTCATCTGAACCCCTACTAAGCCTATCTGTGAAAATCTCTGTACAGTCCGGTCTTTTCGTCTAAGAGTATCTCATATCAGGTCTAGGAGGTGGTAAACGTCAAACCCTAATAACGCGATAATTCGTGCCTATGTGGCTCATGACCGATCTAAGATATTATTGATCTAACCATCAATAAATATCATCTGCCTTGGTCAAGCTCTTATGGTATTGGTCAACCGAACACCGTGCAACATCAACTCCCTATACTGGGAGAGACGAATCCTAAGCAATCGCTCACCGCCTCTATATGGCTCGGGACTGTACCCAACTAAAACCTGTTTGCACGACTCAGTAGAGCTATGGTAAGGTAGTAATCTAAGTACAGTAGGAACTCACACGAGACAAATGACGATCTCAGGTCTGAAAACTAATCTATACTTATGTCACCTGAGAAGTGCTATCTGACGATAGGTATAGTACTCTCTAGAAGTTCTCGGCGAGTCCGTCCAATGTACTCACCCTCAGTAAGCACGTGTATACAATCTTAGGTGCGAAAGGCCAATGGCTGTGGGATTAACTATCGCCCCTTGTCGGGGTCTAGAAATGTATATACCGGTCTACTTCGGAATATCGATTCCGAGTCTTGATACTCCCACAACTAGGAACATTTAAGGATGCGTTTATGGACTACCGATCCCCCCACATATATGATCGCCATCATAACGCTGGTAGTCAAGTAATGATCCTACGGGCTTTATCAACATGTATTAATGATACGTAATAACAAGTAAAATATATACACATGTTAAGATGAAGACAAACCAAATAGCATACTATCATGTCGAGCAAGATTGTCCTGTACATACATATGTCCAAGCATCCACTATATATATATTCCCCTCCGAAAGACGGCCGAGACTGAACGTCTTGCCTGAGATTCGGGGCAGATGCTATTTGGTTTTATCCGTCTACCTCTCCGAAGATGCCAAACTGATTTATGGCACCGTGTATCGGAGGTTTAGACGAATGCGGCCGATGTAGCAGACTTCGTCAGATTCCCCCTCGCTTGAGGGGTTTTTTTTATTGTGGGGACACTCTTCCTTGTAGGCGCAAGCCCCTGCAGTTAATTACGCTACCGCATAGCGGTAACAACTTTCTCCTTCTCCAGAATTTCACTTCGTGTCGTGGGTGTTTGTTTTGTTTGTGGTTGCCCGTGGATTGTATACGGAGACTGAGTAATGCCGTCGCCCATAGGATGTGGATTAGTCCAAATCCGTATTTACTTAGATTTGGGTTTGGTGCTTTTAGTTTAAGAATGCGTTAGCCGCATTTGAGGCTAAGATCGACTTAAACGTTCGTTAAGGATACGTTAGTCTGATTTGAGACTAAGATCAACTTAACGGGATCGTCTAGATCCATTTCCAGTTTAAGGACGTAGTGGTCCATATTCCAGTTTAGGGACGTGGTGGTCCACCATTAGTTTAGGGACGTTTCGGTCCATGTTCCAGTTTAGGGACGTGGTGGTCCACCATTAGTTTAGGGACGTTTCGGTCCAATATTAGTTTAAGAACGTTTCGGTCCAATATTAGTTTAAGGACGTTTCAGTCCAATATTAGTTTAAGGACATTTCGGTCCACGAGTTTAAGGACCCCGCAGTCCGTATCGATGTGTGGTTGTCGGGACCCGTCACCTCTCTGACGTCGTTGAAGGATTACAACGATGGGTGTCAGAGGAGTTCGGAGATGTACCCTCGAACCGGTCGTAAATTGATTTAAGAGAGCAATCTCGCTCAGTCAATTTACTTTGAGGACTTACGGCCAAAAATTGGGCTAAGTCCAGTTAAAAAAATATTCAACACTTTTATTTGTTGTTGGTCTGTTAGACCTGTGCTGGGGCTTGGCCCATTTTTAAAATAATGCATTGCATTATTTTCTATTTTTATTTGGACTGGGCTCTGCCCTTTTATAAATGATGCAGAGCATCTATTTTGTTTGGGCTCTCTTCTTTTTTTTTGATTGCTTTGCAATTTATTTTGGCCTGTTGGTCTTTTTGATTTGGGCCTGGCCCTTTAGGAAATGCATTGCATTTGTCAGACGCTTTGCGCCAATCAAGGAACGCAAGCGCTTGTGATGACGACACGTGTCATGCAAGCGCAGTGCGCTGCACTTGCGCTGCTGACACGTGGCGCACCTTGGTGAGTTGCGCCAATTCCAGAGAGCAAAACTCTATTTCAAAAGCGCGTAGCGTAAGTTGTTCTGTAGCTGACACGTCGCGCTCTCCCAAGAGCGCAACAGCGCAGTTTGGAAGTGCAAAGCACTAAGAATCTTTTAGATTCAAGAACAGAAGTGCAAAGCACTATTTGATTTCTTGATCTAATTTAGATCAAAGAAAAGATAAGTTTTTCTTGTTTTTCTTATCTCAAAGAACCAAACATTCATAAAAGTGTAAAGCACTATTTTATTATTATATTATTATTATTTTTATTAAAGATCATTGATCTTGTTTTTAGATCTATGATCTGTTCATAAGAGAACTTTCTCTTCCTTCTAAAGGTTTTTATCTTTTTGTTCTTGAGGAGTTCTTCAGAGTTCTCTTTCCCTTCTTTTTTTTAGAAAATATTGATGCCTTTGAATTGAGGTCTAGGGTCCTTTTTATAGTGCCCATAAATTAGTTAAATTTGTAAAAGAGATCTTTCTCTGAGTGATTTGGGGAATTTTCCCCACCGTTGGATCTTTGATCCAAGGGCTTCTGTTTTACAGAAGAAAATCTTCTTGTCTTAACAAGAACAGAAAGATTTCTTTAAAATCTTTATTCTGTTTGGCGCAAATGCCCCAGCGCGTGACACGTGTCACGCAGTGCACAGCGCAGCGCAACTGCGCTAGCGCATCTGCGCTGACACGTGTCGCGCAGCGCAAAGCGCAGCATAACTGCGTTAGCGCATCTGCGCTGACACATGTCGCGCAGCGCAGTGCTTGCGCAACTGAAGCGTTGTTTCCTTTAATTTTGCTTAAAATAGAGCTTTGCTCTGATTGGGTGCGCCTTCTTGGGCGCTGCGCCGATGCGTCTGCGCCTGACACGTGGCGCGTTGCGCTCGGGATTTGAAGCGTTGCTTCAAAATTTGAATTTTGAATTTCCAGCAGAGCTTTGCTCTGATTGGGGGAAACAAATGCCCCCCACCGTTGCGCTCACGTGGCGCACACGTGAGTGCAGCGGTGGCAAACTCCTGATCGTTGGATCAAGGGGTGAGCCGAAGGGGCGCAAGCGCCTTATAAATAGGACCTATGGCCCTTAGAAAAATCTTCACCATCTTCAAGATTTTAATTACCAGAGCTTTGCTCTTGCTTGAGAATTTCAGAGCTTTGCTCATTTCCAAAGTTAGAAACTTTAGGTAAAATTAATTCAAATCAAATTAACTTAAATTAACTTTAACTAAAGGGCTTTGCTCTTACAGATCTTTTGATCTAAAGAGATCCCCATTGGGGTTTCATAAACAGAGCTTTGCTCTCAAAAACTTATAGATCTGCAGAGATCTTGTTCATGGGTTCTAACCCATGGACAGAGCTTTGCTCTTTGAATCATCTATAGATCTTTTAGATCTGAAAAATGAAGAAATTTTCATAAGTTTTTCATGGATTTTTCAAGATTCCAAAAATTTTAATTCTTTTAGGTGTAAACATTTTCTGATGGACCTTTCCATTATTACCATAGAGCTATGCTCTTTTAAGGAATCTTATTTCCCTGAGACCAGAGTTTGATAAATGTCACTCTGTGACAGAGCTTTGCTTTGAAAGAGGAGATTTTCTCCTTGTCTCTAGGGATTCTTCCCCCCTTTTTTTATTAATGGGAATGTTTTCCTGGGGACCAACTGACAATCCCATCCAATGATGAGGTTGTCTTACTAACTGACATATTGTCATCCAGATTTTGTGGGTCCCCCTTCGGTCTTCTACCCGCCGCACTGCTGTGTGGTGTAATTAATTAATTTTAATTTAGTTTTTAATTTAATTAATTGATTAATGTATTTTTCTTTTTTTAAACGCCAAGCGTTGGAATTACAACACTAACGGCTAGATTGTTCTTTTGCAGCGATCATGTCTCTCGACACCTCGTTTCCGTTCGTCCGCTCGGAGGAAGGGTTTCCCGAAGCACCCTTGGACCGTGAAGTCTTGGCCATGATTAGAGAATATGACCCGGAATACAAGAGTCTCCACCTTTGGGGGTCGTGGTATAACCAGATCATTATGGGTCGACGCAGCTTCACATGCGCAGTGCCGTCCGAGCCCATCACGGCGATTCATTATGCTACCCCACCCTCGGTGCAATATGCCGTGGAGTTGGTGGATTGGACATCGAAGGGCTTTCTATATCCCGCCATAGATGCGATACCGGTTCAGCGTCCCATGGTTTTGGACATCCTAGGACGCCGTATCTGTTAAGATGAAGCACGACCCTGGGGGCAATCATATAACCTTGGTCTGATCCCCCGCCACCCGATCGGCTATCTGCCATGGGCCCGGTACATCCTGTCGACGAAGAAGTCGCAGTTGATAAGATTAGGACTGTACACCGCGGTCTACGTCTCTCTCTTCCAGTATCCCACGCTCCCCACCTGGTGGTTCAAGGCTTTCCTAGAGCAGTGGAATATTCCTACCCAAACTTTCCTTGCCATGGATCGGGAAGTGTCCATCTCTTTGGAGGAGTTCACGGAGTTATCCGGCTTACCAGTCATGGGGGAACACTATGAAGAGCTGCTCCCGACAGATGAGTACGTCTTCGGTGCTAAGCCGGTGGCAAGGGGGATCACGCCGGAAAACGCTGTTCAACACCAATTCCCAAGCCTGATCAAGGTGTTGAACATCTACGAGTCTCTTTTTATCGAGCATGGGAGTCGAGGAGTTAATTTTGAGGATTTCATCGCCCGTTTCCTTCGCCCAAGCGTCCTTTCATCAGAAGCTGCCAAGTTTGCTACCCTGGATGACCCTTTCGGTCTAGGTTTGGATAACCTGCCGGCGAAGGAGACAGATCAAAAGGGTTTTTTCCTTCCGGACTTCCCGACTATATCTTTTGCAGAAATTGCGGCCCCCGGGATAGACGAGAAGGCCTTTTTCTTAGGATTTCTCTGATTGTGGCTGAGTTGGTTTGCGATCCTAATGCACTCTCATCGTATGCGGCCTTCTGTTTTTTACCCCGCCCACCGGATGACTATCGGGGTAAAGGTGGCCGTTGGGATCGCCGGCTTGGCGCACTTATATCATGGTCTCAGCCGAGCAGCGGATGCTAATGAGCCTGGGGTACTGCACGTGGTCTTCCCGATGCATTACTTTGTATCGTGGCTCGAGCTACACACGGCGGGTGTCTTCGGTATGCATAAAAGGCCCTCGTTCTTTGACAAGTGTGGTTTCCCTCGCATCATTCAGTTGATTGGCGCATCAATCGTGACCCCTTCACCACGGAACGCCAGGGGTTTATTGCTTCGCCCTCACACCGTTGGAGTCGGGATGTCCTTCATTGACAAGGTATTAACCATTGGAAAAGCGTCCACCGCTATGGTGCGACCATTACAGGACTCCTTTAAGGATGGAGCTTCAGTTTTGACGGCCCGGGAGACCCTCCACTTGTATTCTATTAGACCGGGCTTCCTAGTCTTCAGGCAGGGCGGTGCGGCAATCTTCATGAGATATAACCCGCATCGTTTCGCCCAACAACTGGGCTACGATCAAGGGGTACCCTTGGAAGCTTTCTTACTGGAACCTGCTGCCAATGAAGAAGGGATGGAGAATGCGTTACATCACTTCATGCGCCTGAACACGGGTTCTCGTTTTTTTATCAGTGCGCCGGCCTGCGCTCCACGACTCCTTAATGTATATAAAGAGTGGTACAATCATGTGACGGAGGCCGTTATAAAGGAAGAGAGGCGAGTGTTGATCGACCGTAAAGTTGCACCTCCCGGCACCGACCGTAACGCTCCCTTAGTGCCAAGGACCCCGATGGTTCCTCCTCTAAAAGATGCCGGGGGCAGACCATCGCGTGCGCAAAGTCCTCCACGTGGATTGCCGCTCCCTGATATCACAGATGCACCTCCCGCACCCTGTGCTCCAGTGGAGACAGTGGTTGTATCCTCGCCGGAGTCTGGCGTGGGTGCGGACATCGGGACCCGCCATCCCAAGGTGGCTGCTAAGCGGAAGTCGATCCCACGTGAGCCTAGGGTCGGAGGGCAGAAGAAAAAGAAATCGCACTTCGCTGCAGATGTCGTATTCGGTCAGGAACCCCATGCTCCCTATGCCGAGGGCCTAATCGAATATGGGACTAACGAGGGATTAGTCATGCCGCCGCTGGATGACACAGACTTGGAATCCGCTCTCGAAACTTCAGCGTGGTTGGCAAAGCGTGACGCGTGGCTGGCTAAGCTTGCGCAATCAGGTAACTACTAGTCGCATTTTCTTTATTGCATCATATTCTTCTCATTGCCTTTGACTAACGTTTTTCTTTTTTTTCTTCCAACAGGCATCACTGATGAGGAAGCCATTGCCGCTTCACTCAAGACCTTCCAGGAGGAGGAACGCCTTAGAGCGCCTTTAGGCCTCAGTAAGTTTCGATTCATCAAGTTTTCATTTCCCTTGTGTTATGGTCGATCTAACTTTCCCTTTTTATCACAGGAACCTCAATGCCGCTCCCGCCAAGTGATGCAGATGTTCCGCCAGCTGCCGATGTTCCCGCTTCCTCTGGGCCACCGCAGGAGGTTCGTCTTAAAGAGCCGATGAAAGATGCTTTAAAGGCTCTGGAGGCATACCTGAACGAGGATGACGACGCCTTGAAGGAAGCGTCACAGAGGTCCATCGCGACAGCCCGGGAGGAAAGGAAGCGGCTGGGGCGTGAGGCGAAGGCGCGCAGGGCTGCCTTGGCTATAGGGGCGGGCCCCAGCACCGCCCCTCGTGCTGATACTCCATCCGAAGAGGCCCCGGTCGCCCTGTCTACATCTCATAGACAGGCGATCCGCGCCAATCGAGAGGCCAATGACAAGTCTACCTCAGGTAATACTTCTTTCAGAATCTTGTTATAAGACTTATAAAACTGTCGGTTCTTATATGTTCCACCCTGCAGGGTTAAGGCCAACCGAGGGGGAGGCGGAGACCATTGAACCTAAGGAAGCAAAGGAGGCGGCACCTGCCGAACCCGAGCTGACGGTAGGCAACGTTACTGGGGCTGCGGAGCCTGAGCTGGATGTTGAGGGATTTGCAGCTAAGAAGGTCATTGATGCCGAGCTTGAAGTGGCGACAGATGAAATGATCGTCGTAACTGAGCCCAGGGTAGTGGCGGACGAGGTGCTTGAGGCCGGCGACCTCGTGGTGACGGCGGATGAGCCGATGAAGATCGTGGAGTCTGAAGAAGTAGCGGGTGAGATGAGCACGACTCTCGGGAAGGAGTCAGCCGCTCTCTCCCAAGAGTCTAGTAATGCTCCGATCATTGCCCTCCTTGCTTACGATCTTCCGCCATCTCCTGGCTGCGCGAGCACGACGACGGTCCCTATCGAGTCAGGTGATGAGGCCATGGGCGGTGGCCTCATATTGATGGAGGAGGGAGCCGCCTCAGTTTCATTCGGTAGCTCATCAGGTAAATCTCAAGTTGCTGTCTTTCTTTACCTTACAATTCTTTCTGACAAATTTACCTTTTTCGTAACGCAGGTGCAGCCAGTGATGATGCCCCACTGCTCGAGGGAGCGCCTTCAACGACTGCCTTGGCGGTGGTCACCTCTCAGCCCTCTCTCATACCGTCGAAGATGTTAGAAGGTATGAGTTCGCAACTTATTAATCTCACTTTTCAGACGTATAATTTGTGTACTAAAGTCATACTGTTATGTCTTTCAGGAGTGCTTTTTGACCATCTTTATCAAGTGTTGCTCCCACACTTCTCATTCCCATCTGAATTCGCCTCTCCCTCTGGTGGCGCTGGTGAGTACCGTTCCCGATTGATATCTTTGTTTTTCAGTGGTAGAATTACTTCTAACTCTCTCTTGTCCTGACTGCAATGTTACAAATCGAAGGGGGAGAAGAAAGATCGGTTGCGCCACCGGCCCTTCCGGCCTTGCCACCTGCTTCAACCGGTATAGTAAACTATCTTATCAATGACTTTCTCCATATCTATTGAATCATCATCTAATCACATTTTGTCTTTTTCAGCCGTCGTTCTAGTCTCGGTGCCTTTTGAGTCTCATATTACAATACCGGGCGGCCCTTCCCAGAGACGTCCGTCCTTAAAAGGTGCGGCGAATAGTCTGCGCATGTTGAGCGACTACATCGAGGAACTCGACATCGAGACTCCTACATCTGCCGAGGACTTCGCTACGATGGTTAACCCGATGTTGGTGATATTTTCCACCTTCCATGACGAGGGCATTGTCGCCTCTTGGGTTAACCGTTGTCGGGAGATTGAGGCTCGCCTTCATCAGCTGGAGTCGATGCGTCTATCCCCCGAGACTTTGGCCGTGAGTACTCAACGGGGAGCATGGCTCGAGCAAAGCACTTCTCATTTCCGTCATTTGGAACAAGAAGCAGTTTTGAGGCTGAAGGAGTGCCAGGAGTCTTCAAGCGAAACTTTTCGCCTGCGTGCTGAAGTTGAGGCGAACGCCGCTGAGGTAAAGGCCGTTTTCGAGGGCCTTCTGGAGCGCATCTCAAATGGGCTGAAACTGAAGCAGGCACTTAATGTCTCCGAGCATGACACTCCAGGCCGTGAAGCTGCTCATCAGGCCGTCAGGGATCAGGTTGCATCTATCGCGCAGCAACGGGCCCAAGTGGAGGCGGAGTTGGTAGTGGTGGCCAATCAGGAGAAAGTGGGGAAGGAAGTGCGCGAACAATTGCTAGAGCTATGCAGGACGCTTCCTTCTCAGTAACTCTCCTTGTATCATTTGTACTTATAAATAAAAAATGTATATATATATTTTTCATCCTTTAGCACAATGTATCCTGTACTCAATCAAGTTCATGAATAAAAGATACACATTTTCTGTAATGTCTTGTGTCATTTTTTTCGCCTTTTCTTTATTTTACCATCAGCATGCCACCTTAGTAAACATGGTCAACAGATAATAGAGCACGCATCTTGACTTTCTTAAAAAAAAAATAGCGATGGCTTAGGCCGCAGGTTCAGATCTGCTGTCTAAGACTTTTCAACTCTATAAGCCATGAGGGTCTCATAGGGATTTTTCTCCCTACGGATCGAGAGGATCTCGTAGGTGAGTTTTTCTCCTTAGGAATCGTGAGGACTCCTGAATGTGGTTTTCTCTTATAATTCGTAAGGATCCTATAAGAGAATTTTTCCCTCTTACGAGTCGAGAGGGCCCGTAAGCGGTTGTTTCACTCCTTGTCGAGATTCGACTTTGGAGAGTGAGACCCGTGAATAGTATGCAAGAGAGCTTTTTGGATCGACTTGCAGGGTCCCATTGTTCAGGAAGCAAGTTTTTTTGTCCCTGCTGCCTGAGGCTTCATCTTGCAAGTTGAGACGAATCGGGAATTTCCCGCGGAGACACTGGTTTCTCTGCGAGCCGACGCGAATCAGGAGGCTCTCGTCAAGGAGTGTTTGTATCCGTGAGTCGAGGAATTTGCTAGGGATTATTTGTTTCCCAAGCGCCAAGGATTATTTGTTTCCTTGCGGTTTGAAACGAGTCGAGAATTTCCCACAGAGGCACTGGTGGCTCTGCAAGTTGACGCGGATCAGGAGGCTCTCGTCAAGGAGTGTTTGTATCCGTGAGTCGAGGAATTTGCTAGGGATTATTTGTTTCCCAAGTGCCAAGAATTATTTGTTTCCTTGGGGTTTGAAACGAGTCGAGAATTTCCCACGGAGGCACTGGTGGCTCTGCGAGTCGACGCGGATCAGGAGGCTCTCGTCAAGGAGTGTTTGTATCCGTGAGTCGAGGAATTTGCTAGGGATTATTTGTTTCCCAAGCGCCAAGGATTATTTGTTTCCTTGGGGTTTGAAATGAGTCGAGAATTTCCCACGGAGACACTGGTGGCTCTGCGAGTCGACGCGGATCAGGAGGCTCTCGTCAATGAGTGTTTGTATCCGTGAGTCGAGGAATTTGCTAGGGATTATTTGTTTCCCAAGCGCCAAGGATTATTTGTTTCCTTGGGGTTAAGACGAGTCGAGAATTTCCCACGGAGGCACTGGTGGCTCTGCGAGTCGACGCGGATCAGGAGGCTCTCGTCAAGGAGTGTTTGTATCCGTGAGTCGAGAAATTTGCTGAAGACACTGTTTCTTCGGAGTTGGACTGAACCGTCGAGATTTGGCCTCGTCTTCTGGCGGAGCCTGTTGGGAAAGTATGGTTCCCTCTTGTTTGTTTACGCCCTTGGATTGTATACAGAGATCGATGTGATCTTAACTGTAGGGCCAAAGTTTTATTATCTTCCTTTTTTTTGTTTTATTTCCGCGATGCTCTATCATTTCAGCTTTTATATCGCGAAGGTCGCGATTGCCCAATCATTTCGGCTGTTTATTTCATTTTTACTCGCTGCTTTTTATTGCGAGTTGCCCAATCATTTCGGCTGTTTATTTTATTTTTACCCGCTGCTTTTTATTGCGAGTTGCCCCATCATTTCGGCTATTTCGCATGCATACATTTTTACTTGCTGCTTTTATTGCAAGTTGCCCTATCATTTCGGCTATTTCATATGCACGAGCGGCCTACTGGCTTTTGCCGTAAACCTGAAATTAAACACCGATTTCGGCATCAGCACCGCTACAACTGGAATATTGTCAGGAGCGAATCATCATCTGCCTCTGTCGATGTTGAACAAAAGTGGCTTAGCGACCAGCGTTAGGGTCCTGTCGTCTAAGGCTTTTAACTTCATGAGCCGTAAGGGTCTCATAAAGGTATTTCTCCCTACAAGTCGTGAGGATCTTGTAGGTGTATTTTCTCCTTAGGAATCGTGAGGATTCCTAAGTGTTTGTTCCTCTGTAAGTCGTAAGGATCCTACAGAAGGATTTTCTCCTTGTAAGCCGAGAGGACTTATAAGGGTTGTTCGTCATGCGAACATATCCCCAGTCACGGATGAGACTTGATTAGGGAAATGTTTATTCGCGTCCGTGGATTGTATACAAGGGTCAGTATTGAGCCACTTGTAGGGCAATATCGGGAGTTGTGGGAGTTGCTTAAGTACAGGTTTAGGTCTCTGTAACTTAAGACTTTCAAATCTTATGGGCCGTGAGGGTCCCATAAGAGAGTTCTCCTTACGAGTCGTGAGGATCTCGCAAGTGTATTTTCTCCTTAGGAATCGTGGGGATCCCTAAGTGTGTTGCTCCCTTGTGAGTCATAAGGATCTCACGTGGGTGGTTTCTCCTTACAAGGTCGAGAGGACCCTATAAGTGTCTTTTAACGAGGTTGCGCCCTTTCGGGTTTTCACAAACACTCGCTGGTAGCCCTGCTGTTTTTACTCACGGAGCCCTTTCGGGTTTTCATCCGTGCCCATTTTGCTCATGGACGTATCGCTTTTTTTATTCTTTTTATTTTTATATATTTTTTACGAGGTGCGCCTTTTCGGGTTTTCACGAACACTCGCCGGTTGCCCTGCTGTTTTTACTCACGGAGCCCTCTAGGGTTTTCATCCGTGCCCTTTTTGCTTATGGACATACCGTTTTTTATTTTATTTTATTTTTATATGTTTTTTTTATATCTCGTCAGCCTAAAAGATGCTGCGGTAGTAGTTTAAAGACGTTTCGGTCTGCTATTAGTTTAAGGACATTTCGGTCCGACTTTGAGAAGGCTGGCTACTGCTGATAGAGTTTGAGCTTAAGCATAGTATTTCTTTAGAAAGCGACCGTTTATTGGCCTGAAAGGCCTTTCACCGTGCATATCCATGAGTAGATAGGCCCCACCCTGGTAGACCTTATCTATGATGTACAGGCCTTCATAGTTTGGTTCGAATTTTCCTCGCTTGGCGCGATTGGGAATCATAGGCCTTTTGACCATTAGCACAAGTTCGCCTTGGCGGAATGTCCTCGGTCGGGCCAATCTTTCATATGAGCGCGTCATCTTTGCTTTATAAGCTTCCAGATTTTGCTGTGCTATGAGCCGGGCTTCATCAAGGACGTCAAGCTCCTCAAGCCGAAGGTGAGCGTTTTCTTCGTCCGTCAGCTCGTAGTGGACAACCACTCGTAGAGAGGGTAATTCTATATCGAGAGGGAGTACTGCTTCTGTACCGAATACCAACGCATATGGCGTTGCGTTCGTGGCCATTTTAAACGTAGTTCGATACGCCCAAAGAGCCTCTTGCAGTCTCTCGTGCCAGTCTCTCTTATTTCGGGACACCGTCTTTTTCATGATTTTCGTCAAGGTCTTGTTGAAGGCCTCGGCGAGACCGTTGGCTCGCAGATTATAAACCGAGGAATATCTCCAGTCTATGTTATGCTGTTGCGCGAAGTGGCTGATCTTGTGACTTCTGTAGGCTGGCCCGTTATCGGAGATGATCCGTCGCGGAGTTCCAAATCGATATATGACATGCGTCTTGAAGAAATGGAGGATATTCTCTGTCTTCACTTCCCTCAATGGTATTGCTTCCGCCCACTTGGAGAAGTAGTCAGTTGTCGCCAGGATGAAACGATGTCCCCTAGACGATGCTGGTTCGATGGGGCCGACTATATCAGTCCCCCACATTTCGAATGGCCAGCTAGCCACCGTTGGATGTAGTGGATTCGGATGCTGATGGATGAAGTCCCCATGAATTTGGCATGAGTGGCATTGCTTCGCATATTCGAGGCAGTCCTGGATCATTGTGGGCCAATAGTTGTCCATCCGTTTGATCTTCAACTTCATCTTTGGGCCCGCTTGGTGAGAACCGCAGAGTCCGTCGTGAACTCTCTGGATGACTCTTTTCGCTTCGTCAGGTCCTAAGCATCTCATCCACAGAGAATCAAACAACCTCTTGTACAGAGTATCTTTGACGAAGGCGAAAGACAGAGCTCGTTTCATGAGCTGATGTCTTGTGGACGCTTCTTCAGGCATTCGGTGGGATTTAAAGTAGTCTATGAAGACTTCTCTCCAATCCTCGGTATTTTCCCAATTTTTTAGTTGCAGGGTCGTCTGCTCGCTCGCTCCTTTTTCTTCGGATGATTCCGGAGATATTTCTGCTGGGGCAAGCACCCGACGGCTTTGTACTATGATTCTGACGTCAACGAGGTTCTCGTCAGCCAGCTCTTTAGCAAGTTTGGCCAACGCGTCTGCTTTGCTGTTTTCCGCGCGCGGTATGTTCTCCAAAGTATAGGAGGGAATTTGGGTCAACAGTTGTTGCACCTTTTCCCCGTACTTCACCAACTCCAGTTTGCACGTTTGGTAGTCGCCGTTTACTTGACTAACGACCAGTTGAGAATCTCCGTATATAAGGAGGTTTTCAATTCCCATGTCGATGGCGATCTTAAGACCTGCTATCAAGGCTTCATATTCGGCTTCGTTATTCGTCCTCGGCTCTGTTAAGGAGAAAGCGAAGCGCATTATCCCTCCTTGTGGAGTCACGAAGATGAGACCTACCCCCGATTTGATTATAGGGGTACTTTGTTTGCGTTTTTTCATGGAAGATGCTCCATCGAAATAAAGTTCCCATTGGGTATCACCACCGTCGATCGCGTCAAACGCATGTTCGTCTGGCAAATCGCAATTCAGAAGAGAATCGGCAGGTATCGGGTGCTCAGCGAGGAAGTCGGCGATGGCCTGGCCTTTCACTGCCTTGAGAGGTTGATATGTTATCGAGAACTCCATCAAGAGCAGGGCCCATTTAGCGAGTCGTCCCGTCAACATGGCCTTCGACATCAAGTATTTAAGGGGGTCCACCTTTGAAATGAGATAGACTTCGTGCGCCAACGCATAGTGCCTAAGCTTTGTTATTGCGAAGATCAACGCCAGGCAGTGTTTTTCAATGGGAGAGTAGTTGCTTTCTGCCCCCAGCAGAACTCGACTTAAGTAGTAGAGTGCTCTTTCTTTCCCTTGATCGTTCTCTTGTGCCCATAATGCGCCTAAGGAACCTTCGAGGGCGGTTGTATAAAGAATGAGGGGTTTTTCCTTGACCGGAGCAGCCAATACCGGCGGGTTCTGCAGGTACTGTTTAATTTCGTCCAGCGCGCCCTGGCATTTTTGATCCCAGACGAATGGAGTTCCCTTCTTCATCAGGTGACTGTAAGGGCGGCACTTGCCAGAGAAGTTGGCTATAAATCGCCGAATATATGCGAGCTTTTCTTTGGAGAGACCGCAACTGTTTGAGAGTCCTTGGCGGAGGCATTTCCATGATCGCCTTGATCTTGGACGGATCTATTTCGATACCCCGGTGTCGGACGATGAATCCTAAGAATTTGCCCGAGGAAACTCCGAATGCACACTTAAGAGGGTTCATCTTCAAGTTGTATTGTCGAAGGCGTTGAAATACGTCTTTAGATGCTCGAGATGTTCTTCGTATGATTTGCTCTTAACCACGAGGTCGTCGATATAGCACTCGACGATTTCATGTATAAGGTCATCGAAGATCTTCGTCATGGCCCTTTAGTAAGTGGCACCGGCGTTCTTTAATCCGAAGGGCATCACTTTATAACAGAATATTCCCAAAGGGGTCCTGAAGGCTGTGTGCTTCTGGTCTTCGGGATGCATTTTTATCTGATTATAACCTGACGAGCCGTCCATGAAGGAGAAAACCTCATGAGTGGACGTATTGTCTATCATCAGTTCGGTGACTGGCACTGGAAAATTATCCTTCGGGCAAGCTTTATTAAGATCCCGGAAGTCTACGCATATGCGCACTGTCCCATTTTTCTTCATCACCGGGACGATGTTGGCGATCCATTTAGGGTATTGAACTTCCTGGATGAAGCCAGAGTCGATCAGCTTCTTGACCTCAGCATTGATGCTCATCTCAAGCTCGAGCCGCATTCTCCTCGGCGCCTGTTTGACTGGCTTGATGTTCGGGGATATCGCCAATCTGTGCACAGCAATTTCTGGATCTAGTCCCAGCATTTCGGAATAGTTCCACGTGAAGCAATCTCTATGCTGTAGAAGTACGTCCTTTAACGCAGCCACCATTTCTTCAGATAGCAGCTCGCTGATGAATGTCGGTCGCGGATCGTCTGCCGATCCCAACTCAATCTTCTTGAGGTTATCTGCAGTAGTATGTATGCCATCCTCCAGTTCTTTTGGCGCTGGTGGAAATTCTGAGATTACCTCGTCGTTGCTGTTTTCGAAGCACCAGGGAAGGTCATCCATGTCCTCAGGCTCTTCTTTTAATATTGTAATCATGTGACAGGTGCGAATTCGCTTCCAATCCCAATGTGGAACCGGTTCTTCTTTCGTGGCCTTGGGCTCGTGCTTTTGTGGCGGTTCTACCCTCCAGTTGTCAGACAGAGCGAACTTGCCAAGCTGATACTGATCTTCAACCCAATTCTTGAAGGTGAAGCAGTCCTCGAGAGGGTGCCCTATCACTCGATGATAAGGGCAATAGTCCGGGTGAGAGACTTCGCCTGCTTGTTCGGGGTATTTAGACTCCGGCAGTATAAGCATTTGATGTTTTAGAGAAAGGTCAAGTATCCTCTTCGTCTTATCCCGAGGAAAAGAGTATGCTCGACTCATTTTCTTCATGAGGGATAGATCAATAACGCTCGACTCCCATTTGCGTGGCTTCTTAGCCCTGCTTTGTTGCTGTTGAGCGCCTTTTTGGCCTTTCGACTTATTTCTGCTTTTGCGCCGAGCCTTCTTTATAACGGGTTGACAAGGAGCGGCATTTTCATCTTTCACGGCCTGTTGAAGGAGGCGTTGCGTTCTGGCTTTCTCGTAGATGGCCATTTCGCGGTTATGGTCGTCCCGGACTTTTTGACCTGCTTCCCTTATAAGCTTGTCCATTTGTTCTTCGAACGACGGACTGGGCACTTTTGCATCAGGAACTTTTACTGGTTCAGGATTGGTGTCCTCCCGTTGCGCATCTGCTTCTTCATTGAAGTCATGCACGACGTAACAGTCGCGGAGCAGTTCTCGTTTCTTGGAACGAATGTATCCGAGCCCAATTGTCTCCATTCTCCCATTAGGCAACTTATGCTGAGTTCCAGGGACGTTCCAGAACTTGTCATAGAATTTGGCCTTTCTAACGGTCTGTTTGAAGGGTATCCCTTGGCGCTTCAACAGCCTCTTCAAGCCTTCTGTATAATATCTGGGTAGACGGATGAGTTGAAGCCTGTCCAACGTAGGATCCGCCCCGTGCCAGACTTCTTTCTCCGCTTTGTTTTCTTCAGAGCGGTAGAATAGAATTGCTTTTTTGCTTTCTCGTTTGGGAGGGATATAGAATGTCCGCAGCTCTTCTACACTATAGATATTAAGTGCATCCAGTTCTTTATGATGTTTAGGCGGCACCATGGCGACTTGTAGACTTTGCTCTTCGTCAGCGGACGTTTGTATTGAAGGTCGAGCAGAGAATACAGCATGGACTTCATCTTCCGAGTCGCTACCAAAGATCAATGCAGGAGCCGATGGTCCCGGCTTGGTGTATTGGGGCGGACCCGAATAAACTCTTTCCTCTTCCTCCTCGGTATCACTGCCGAAGACAGGGATGGTAGCGTTAGTTTTATTCTCCAGCTTGTGACACCTTTCCGTGTCTTCGAAACTCGGTAAGAAGTATTTGGCATCTTCATATTTGCGGACCTCGTTCACAGAGAACGGGTTCAGTTCTCCCGTCACTGTATACTCGAAACCATCCTTAAAATACTTCATACACTGATGTTGTGTAGAAGGGATGATGTTGTACTCGTGTAACCATGGTCGGCCGAGCAAAGCGTTGTAGCATGTCTTGGCGTCTATGACGTGGAACTTAATGTCCGTGACGAGTAGCCCGAAGCGTAGCGTCAGTATCACAGACCCAAGAGTTCTTGATGACTGGGAGTCGAACCCAGAGATGGTGATCTTGTCACGAACAAGGTGCTGGACGCTCATGCAGATTTCTTTTAAGATCCGTACATTGAGGAGATTAACGGAGGATCCATTATCGATCAGGATTTTGCCTATCTTTATATCGTGACAGTATCCTAAGACATAGAGGGGGCGATTGTGCTCGCACGTCCCAAGGAGAAGGTCCTCGCCGCCGAAAGTGACATCGGCCGTGTGCACTTCCTCCAATTCATCCTTCATCTTTTCCTCGGCCAGGCATGCTTGGAATTGTTCCGGATCTTGGAGTGCCTTAATTAACGAATCTCTCGCCTCCTTTGATAGCAAAAGAGCGTCAAGAATGCTGAGCTGTGAGGGTAGCTTCCTCAGATGCGCTAAGACGTTGTAATCCACCTTATTCTTCTTCGGCGGGTCCTTGGCGCTTAGCTCTTCCACCACTTGGTCATCTAAGACGATATCTTCAGAGACCTTTTCTTTCCCTTTATCTTTTCTGTTTAAGGGTCCGAGGTTCTTTTCAGGCAGCGTCCGATTCCGCAGCCGGATATTTTCGCAGACCTTCGGTTCTTCTTCTTTTTCCGAAGCGGACTCTTTAAAGAGAGGGGCAAGTTCTAGCTCTTCATCAAAATCACTCCCGAATGTAGGCACTTGTGATCCACCGGTGTTAACCATGCAACAATCGCCAGCAGTTCTTTTAAGCCCTTCGGTCGTATTTCTTTGCTCCCAACGAATTTTGCGTTTCTCTCGCTTAAAGTGTTGTTGATAAGCAACATATCCTTGCCACCATCTATCGAAAGCTTTGCACTCTTCAGTGGGGTGCGAAATCTTCCGATGATACAAGTAATAGGAGGGGTGCATTTCCATTTCACCAGTAATTTTTCCTTCGGAGGATGGTAGCTTCATGCCTATTGATATGGCCTTAGCAAACCTTTTCCTCATCTTGAATTTGCTTTTGTCCGCAGTGGGTGTACTTCGCTCCAGCGGGAGTATCTCAATTCTTTCGTCAAGGCGCTGGCGTTTGGCCCTTTCGAATATAACCTCCTCGCGTTCTCGATCAGCTTTACTTTTCAATCGAGCTTCGTTGAGGAATGCGTCAATTTCTTCATCTGATGGCCCCAGAATTTTTGATTCAAGGTCTGCCCCCAGCGTTTCAGTACAAGAAGTCTCCTCATCGTTCGTGAACGAATGGGAAATCATATGACAGCTCGCCACGCATTCTTCAGATTCATCTGACGAACTTTCTCCCTCACCTTCCTCTTGAAAGACGTGGTTGAGAAACTCTTGGAATGTAATGGGAGTCCGTGCCTTCTGGTTGTATTCCTCCAGCGCGTCAATTTGTTTTTGTAGGTCCGTGCGCTTGTCGCCAGGCTTCACGGGCTTCTTTGACTTCTTTTTCTTCTTCTTCGAGGATTTTGACGGCTGGTTGTGAGTGGTTGAGCCACCACCATCGGTCTTTGGAGTTGGACGTGGCTTCAACATCCCCTCAATGACCTGCGGTTCCAACGGGTTCTTCCACCTAATCGCTGGACATGTCTGAAGGTCGTTCAGCATCCTCTTTGTCTTGGCTGATAATACAACCTCCCAAGAAGCTTCTTCAACGATGGAGCATGTTGCCTCCGGCGTATTCGTCCTCTTAGAGGTGTGGGGCTGCGGGGGATTCACCTTCCATTTGTCAGATAACGCGAATTTACCCTGTCGGTACTGGTTTTCAAGCCAATTTTTGAAAACGTAACAATCCTCGATCGGATGACCCAGTACTCTATGATAAGGACAGTAGTTGGGCTCGTTGACATCACTTGGTTGCAGCGGACGTTTTGGATCCGGCAGATTTATGAGTCGGTTGCGCAACGCCAGCTCGAATAACCTCCTCGTTTTATCGCGGGGAAAGGAGTAAGGACGCCCTAGTCTCTCCTCAAGGTCTACGTACGGGCGCATATTATTTTGACGCACGACCGGCTTCGAGTTGCTCGGTTGTTGTTGAGCATTAGCGACGACGATCGCTTTTCCCTTCCCTTTGTCATTTCGGGAGTCCGGCTTTAGAAGAGGAGGTTTATGGCCCATCTGATCCATCTGTGCTAGCTTGTCAATCAAGGCCTGGAAGGTAGTCGGCTTGAAAAACATCATAAACCGCGAGATGGTTGCTTGTGGATCGAGGGTTCCCACAAACATACCCACTGCGGGAGCTTCTTCAATGCGCTGCTCGCACTTCGACCATAAGTTCCGCCATCGTATAGCGTACTGAACCCACGTCTCGCCTGGCTTTACCCTGGTGTTAATCAGTGCTGTCATCGGGGTACGTTCACCGGCGCTTGCAAACCGCTGAGTAAACAACAGCTCCATTTCCGCGAAGGTTTTGATAGAGTCGTTCGGGAGCTCAGAGTACCACTCGAACGCCGTATCCGATAAACTTCCAACAAACTGGCGAAGTAAAAGCTTGTCATCACCACCGGTGTTGCCGCAGAGTGCCCTGAACTGGGCAACATGTTGGTGAGGATTGCCCGTCCCCTTGTAGACATGGAACTTGGGAATTGTGTAACCGGGTGGGTACTTGATTTGATCGTACCAACTTGGATATGGCCGTCCTTTTTTTACGACCTGGCCAGCTGCTTCGGTCACATGATGAACCCGTATTTGTTGGGCGATGTACTCGTCCAAATCAGCTTTGGAGATTGCATCCCCTTTAGCTGTCGACAGAGCTGGTGGAGGATTTGATGTCTCTCCCTTATCATCTCTAAGGACGATCCGGGGCTCTTCGGTCGGAGGATCTTGCTGTATCATCATCCCTATCATGTCTTGGAAGAGGAGGCCCATACGCTGTATGTTGGCTGCTTGTTCAGCAGCCTCTTTGTCCTTCTTCTCCAATATCCTACGAAGGAATTCGGCGTCGGTTTCTTCCTCTTGGCGTTCATCCGAGGACGTTTCAGGGTTTTCTTTTGGCCCTGTAAGTGCGGCCATAGCGTTCATCATTTCTTGGAGCTTCTGCTGCTGCTCCTGAGCCTTGGTCACTGACCTCGTGTGCGGTCTATGACCTGTTGATATGCGGCTATCCTTCTTTCCCGATGCCACATAAACTGTATGAACTATCATGCCCCCGGACTTAGGGCGTTTAGGCTCACCGCCTTTGGCATTTGCCGCGGGGGTTTTCTCCGGCCTTCTTCTTTTGTGGACCGTTGAAGTGGAGGGGGCCGTTGCAGTGGGCATCTTGGTGATTGTTGTCCCCTGTTGTTTAATAGGACGGTCCTTTTCTTTTTGCACCTTCGCCTTCTTCTGTTGACGAGAATAACCTGGGTCAATCACGGAGTCTTGAACCCTACGCCAAACCTTGTATATTTTTTAGGACAGCCGTTGAGGGGGCTGTTCTTGCTTCGTTTTCGGAACTCTCTCCGCAGGTGGAGGAGATCTTTTCAGTGTAGCGGTTGGAGAGTTCTTACGTACCCTCTTCAGCAGTTCAAAGCTGTTCCCAGTTGGAACAGCAGCGTTGACTTCCACCTCTGGAGCCGGTGGAGTTAGCCCTGAGGGGGAGTTGCCCCTTGCCTTCCTCACTCGTCGCCAATGGCGACGTTGAGCATGACGAGCCGTTGGGACTGGCTCGGAGATAGAGACAGCTTCTTTTTGCCCCCTGTCTGAATAAGGCATCGCTGGTGTAAACCTCTCAAAGACTGAGGTTGTCCCTTGAGGGATGATATTTAACCTGTCGAAGATAGATCCTCGGGCAGGGGCAGGAGCAGGAATAGTCAGTCTTGAAAAGACTGACTCTTTGATAGGGGAAGCCGCCTTGACGACTTCTGGAGCAGCGGCTATTGCCTTCCTTGGGACAGCCACCTTGGGATTCACAGGCTTCGTGGTGGGCCCCTCAGTGTTTTGATCCAACCTAGCAAAGACAGAGGCTGTTGGCTTGGTAATGGACGACTCGTTGACAGGGGCCGTCGTAGCAGTGAGCCGGTCGAAGACCGACTTCTTGTTCACTTCCGGTGCAGGTATTGGCATAGAGAAGCTTGAAGGCAGGATCATGGTCCCGAAAAACAGGACGGTGGTGGCCTGGGCTACCTGTTCTACCTGCAGAGCGATGAAGGAAGCCGCTTGGGGCCCATATGCTACACCTCCTGGTGAGGTGGAGCGTCCGTTGCAGTGGCATTTCGAGCAGTTGGTGCAGTTAAATACCATTGAATCTTGAGTTCTGCGCCAAGCAAAAGACCAAATCTTAGTAACTTGAAATCCAAAGGCAACCGTTAACAAACCGCGATTGGCTCGCGAAGACGACACATGAAGTGTGGAGTGGAAAGAGGAAAAGGTCCCACCGGGCGTGCCAGAATCTGTTCCCCTCCGAAAGACGGCCGAGACTGAACGTCTTGCCTGAGATTCGGGGCAGATGCTATTTGGTTTTATCCGTCTACCTCTCCGAAGATGCCAAATTGATTTATGGCACCGTGTATCGGAGGTTTAGACGGATGCGGCCGATATAGCAGATTTCGTCAGATTCCCCCTCGCTTGAGGGGTTTTTTGATTGTGGGGACGCTCTTCCCTGCAGGCGCAAGCCCCTGTAGTTAATTACGCTACCGCATAGCGGTAACAACTTTCTCCTTCTCCAGAATTTCACTTCGTGTCGTGGGTATTTGTTTTATTTGTGGTTGCCCGTAGATTATATACGGAGACTGAGTAATGCCGTCGCCCGTAGGACGTGGATTAGTCCAAATCCGTATTTACTTAGATTTGGGTTTGGTGTTTTTAGTTTAAGGATGCGTTAGCCGCATTTGAGGCTAAGATCGACTTAAACGTTCGTTAAGGATACGTTAGTCTGATTTGAGACTAAGATCAACTTAACGGGATCGTCTAGATCCATTTCCAGTTTAAGGACGTAGTGGTCCATGTTCCAGTTTAGGGACGTGGTGGTCCACCATTAGTTTAGGGACGTTTCGGTCCATGTTCCAGTTTAGGGACGTGGTGGTCCACCATTAGTTTAGGGACGTTTTGGTCCAATATTAGTTTAAGGACGTTTCAGTCCAATATTAGTTTAAGGACATTTCGGTCCACGAGTTTAAGGACCCCGCAGTCCGTATCGATGTGTGGTCGTCGGGACCCGTCACACCTCTGACGTCGTTGAAGGATTACAACGATGGGTGTCAGAGGAGTTCGGAGATGTACCCTCGAACCGGACGTAAATTGATTTAAGAGAGCAATCTCCCTCAGTCAATTTACTTTGAGGACTTACGGCCAAAAAGTGGGCTAAGTCCAGTTAAAAAAATATTCAACACTTTTATTTGTTGTTGGTCTGTTAGACCTGTGCCAGGGCTTGGCCCATTTTTAAAATAATGCATTGCATTATTTTCTATTTTTATTTGGACTGGGCTCTGCCTTTTTATAAATGATGCAGAGCATCCATTTTGTTTGGGCTCTCCTCTTTTTTTCATTGCTTTGCAATTTATTTTGGCCTGTTGGTATTTTTGATTTGGGCCTGGCCCTTTAGGAAATGCATTGCATTTGTCATACGCTTTGCGCCAATCAGGAAGTGCAAGCGCTTGTGATGACGACACGCGTCATGCAAGCACAGTGCGCTGTGCTAGTGCGCTGCGCTTGCGCTGCTGACACGTGGCGCACCTTGGTGAGTTGCGCCAATTCCAGAGAGCAAAGCTCTATTTCAAAAGCGCATAGCGTAAGTTGTTCTGTAGCTGACACGTGGCGCTCTCCCAAGAACGCAACAGCGCAGTTTGAAAGTGCAAAGCACTAAGAATCTTGTAGATTCAAGAACAGAAGTGCAAAGCACTATTTGATTTCTTGATCTAATTTAGATCAAAGAAAAGATAAGTTTTTTTTGTTTTTCTTATCTCAAGGAACCGAAGGTTCATAAAAGTGCAAAGCACTATTTTATTATTATTTTTTTTATTTTTATTAAAGATCATTGATCTTGTTTTTAGATCTATGATCTGTTCATAAGAGAACTTTCTCTTCCTTCTAAAGGTTTTTACCTTTTTGTTCTTGAGGAGTTCTTCAGAGTTCTCTTTCCCTTCTTTTTTTTAGAAAATGTTGATGCCTTTGAATTGAGGCCTAGGGTCCTTTTTATAGTGCCCATAAATTAGTTAAATTTGTTAAAGAGATATTTCTCTGAGTGATTTGGGGAATTTTCCCCACCGTTGGATCTTTGATCCAAGGGCTTCTGTTTTACTGAAGAAAATCTTCTTGTTTTAACAAGAACAGAAAGATTTCTTTAAAATCTTTATTCTGTTTGGCGCAAATGCCCCAGCGCGTGACACGTGTTACGCAGCGCACAGAGCAGCGCAACTGCGCTGACACGTGTCGCGTAGCGCACAGCGCAGCGCACAGCGCAGCGCAACTGCGCTGACACGTGTCGCGCAGCGCACAGCGCAGCGCATCTGCGCTGACACGTGTCGTGCAGCGCAAAACGCAGCGCAACTGCGCTAGCGCATCTGTGCTGACACGTGTCGCGCAGCGCAGTGCTTGCGCGACTGAAGCGTTGCTTCCTTTAATTTTGCTTAAAATAGAGCTTTGCCCTGATTGGGCGCGCCTTCTTGGGCGCTGCGCGGATGCGTCTGCGCCTGACACGTGGCGCGTTGCGTCCGGGATTTGAAGCGTTGCTTCAAAATTTGAATTTTGAATTTCCAGCAGAGCTTTGCTCTGATTGGGGGAAACAATATACAAATACAATAATGGCCTTTAGGGCATACATATCCAACAATCTCCCAATTGCACTAAGGCCATATATTGGTGTACCGAGTACCCAACATCTGCTCTAGAGCCAGTTGTTGGCGTATCGCATACCCAACATCTCAAATAGTCTCTCGAATCTTGCTTGAGGGAGGGCCTTGGTGAATGGATCCGCCGTGTTCTCTTTTGTGATTACTTTCCGCACCTCGATATCCTAGCGATCTACGATCTCCCTGATCAGGTGATACCGCCTCAAAATGTGTATGAATTTCTAATGGGACCGTGGTTCCTTTGCTAAAGCCATAGCCCCATTGTTGTCACAATACAAACGTATTGGATCAACAATAGACGGAACCCCCTCAAGTTCAATAATGAACTTCTTTATCCAGACCGCTTCTTTTGCGGCATCGTTGATAGTAATGTATCCAACCTCCATCGTCGAGTCTGCGACGGTGTCCCGTTTGCAGCTCTTCCAACTAACCGCCCCTCTGTTGAGGGCAAACACAAAACCCGAGATAGATTTGCTGTCAAATCTCGAGTCGGTAAAGGACTCCACCTGGAGGTCCCCATTACCGAACACCAGGAACAGTTCTTTAGTCCTTCTTAGGTACTTAAGAATGTTCTTTATTATCGTCCAGTGGTTCTCTCCTAGGTTTGACTGATACCGGCTCATCATGCTAAACGCATAAGCTACATCTGTTCTTGTACATAGTATCGCATACATTATACATCCTACCGCCGAAACATAGGGTATAATGTTCATGCGAGCCCTCTCCTCATCAGTCTTGCAAGACATCTCTTTGGAGAGGGTGATTCCGTGCAATGTGGGTATATTACCGCGCTTGGAATTTTCCATACTAAATCTCTTTAGTATGACCTCTATGTACCTGGACTGTGAAAGTCCCAATAATCTCTTGGATCTATCTCTGAAGATCTTAATCCCCAGAATGTAGGGGGCATCACTCAGGTTTTTCATGGAGAACCTTTGTGACAAGAACAGCTTGACCGATTGTAGTATAAGAATGTCATTTTCCATCAAGAGAATGTCCACGTACAAGACTAGGAATACAACAGTTCTTCCTACAATCTTCTTATAGATATAAGGCTCATCCTCATTTTTGATGAAGTCAAATTTCTTGACTATCTCATCAAAACAGATGTTTCAGCTCCGTGATACCTGTTTTAATCCATAAATTGATTTAAGCAACTTGCACACCTTCCCATTGCTCCCACTGTCTATGAATCCCTTCGGCTGATTCATATAAACACACTCTTCCAAAGTTCCGTTTAGAAAAGCCGTTTTTACGTCCATTTGCCAGATTTCGTAGTCAGGT
Source organism: Agapanthus africanus (assembly GCA_030015575.1). Classification (NCBI taxonomy): domain Eukaryota; kingdom Viridiplantae; phylum Streptophyta; class Magnoliopsida; order Asparagales; family Amaryllidaceae; genus Agapanthus; species Agapanthus africanus. The sequence goes on along the minus strand of CM057346.1, from coordinate 477,196,690 downwards.
AAGGCAACAATGACAAGTAGGATCCGAATGGATTTCAGCATAGCCACTGGAGAAAAATTTCGTTATAGTCCACACCGGGTGTTTGACGAAAGCCTTTCGCAAAAAGTCTAGCCTTATAGGTTTCCACCTGTCCATTTATACTAATCTTCTTTTTGAAGATCTATTTGTATCCAATGGGTTTTACCCCAGGAGGAGCAATATCCAAGGTCCAAACTTTATTGGTGTACATGGACTCCATTTCAGATTGCATAGCATCCAGCCATTTATCAGATTCCTTATTGGTAATGGCCTGCTTGAAACTAGTAGGATCATCTTCTTCCAGGATGGAATCCTATCGATCCCCGTTTATGAGAAAACTGTAGTATCTCTTGGGCGGAAGAGAAATCCTACTAAATCTGCGGAGTGGCTGAGCTTTATCGGGTTCTATTGAATTCTCTGGTTCTACCAATTCTTCAGTTTCAATTTGTAGTTCTAATGTTTCATTCAGTTCTACCGTGCTCCCACTAATTTCTTTTATAAGAAATTCCCTTTCTAAAAAGGTGGTGTGATGAGCTACAAGCACCTTCTGTTCTTCGGTGTGGTAGAACAGATATCCTTGTGAATGTTTAGGATAACCCACGAACTTACACAAAACTGACCGTGCATCGAACTTATCTGAGTTCTGCTTCTTTACATAAGCAGGACATACCCGTATCTTAATAAAATTAAGGTATGGTCTCTTCCCCTCCCACAATTCATATAGAGTGGTAGACACAGATTTGGTAGGAGCCCTATTCAATATATATGCAGCTGTTTTAAGTGCTTATCCCCAAAATGAAAGAGGCAACTCAACATTACTCATCATTGAGCGAACCATATCCAATAGGGTACGATTCTTCCGCTCCGATACATCGTTGTGCCGTGGTATATACGGAGGAGTAAGTTGAAAGAGAATAAAATTCTCTTTTAGAAAGTCATGGAATTCCGTACTCAAGTACTCCCCTCCTTGATCGGATTGAAAGATCTTGATATTTTTTCCAGTCTAGTTCTCTACTTCGTTCTTATATTCTTTGAACTTCTCAAAAACTTTAGATTTGTGTTTCATTATAAATATATATCCGAACCTAGAGAGATCGTTAGTGAATGTGATGAAGTATGAGAACCCACCCTTTGTATGTATAGACATTGGACCACATACATCACTATGTATGAGTCCCAAGAGCTCTGTAGCTCTTTCTCCATGTCCCGTGAATGGAGATTTGGTCATCTTTCCTTTCATATGATGAAAATTCGAACGAATTCAGAAATCCATTCTTATGCAACTTGGTCATCTTAACCAGTTCATGCTTCACATATGCTGCAGCCATTTTTGAAAATTTGCCACTGTCATTAATTTTTAGATCTAGGGGTTGGAAAGTAGGTTTGTGTAGGGGTTTGAAATATTGTTTTGCATGTATTTGTGGTGTTTACGGGTGTATATATATCCCCCCTCTCTCAACAGAGAAAAAGATACAGAAATAACAAAAAGAAGATTATCAAGAGAAAGCTTGTCAGTGCTTTCTGCCTTCGAAAAAGAAGGTAGGAGATCTATAGGAATGGAATACTCATTCCTTTCTTTGTCCCTCTTTCCCTCAATCATCTCGTTTGGATCAATAAGAAGATCAATGAAAACTTCTACAAGTTTTCATCTCCATCGAAGGAGTTTAATAGCCATGGCCATGGCTTTCAGCAAGATGAAGGCAAATGGAATATGAAAATTTCATATTCTACGAAGGGCAAATCCAGAACACTCCTTAGCACACAAATCCATGTGTTCTTCACCAAATAGAACAGAACCTAGAACATGGACCATCTCATGTTCTATATAATAATGAAATAGACCACCATATTTCTTAAACACACTTCTGGAAATAGATAAAACTCTATTTCCTTAAAAGAAAACAGGGACATGGATCAAAACCCCCGTGTCCCTTAATGAAATACCTGAATAGGAAAACCCTATTCATTTTTGAGATATGAAAATCATATCTTCACATTGGAATATGGTGATAAAACAATGCATTCTTCATATAGAACATGGCCTAAAACTATGTTCTCTATTTTGAACACAATCCTTGTGTTCATTCTGCACAAAACCATTGAAAACAATTCAACACATCATTTTTATTTTTATGCAAGGAAAGCTTAATCAAACAAAGCTTTCTTCATCATTCATATACAAAATTGAATGAGAGCAAGATTAATGATGATACTTCAAAATTAGCATCTACTAATCTCACAAATAAAAAGGGATATCGGCGCTAAAGCGGGAGGTCTCAAAATGGACCTCCCGGCGTCGGGAAGCTCCAAAAATGAGCTTCCTAAAGACGTTGTAGGGAGGTCTCAAAAGTAAGCCTCCCGCTGTCGGGACCCCCCTCCCGACGGGCCGTGAAGCCCCATAATAGGCTTCCCTCAAACAGAAACATCTCTGTTTTTTAACAAAGTGTGGGTCCCACATAGAGTGACTCCACATTGGTTTAATATAAAATGATGTGGCCCCCATATAAGGATAGTGCCCATCCATGTATGTCAAAACTTATATTAAAATACCCTCAAGTATAGAACTAAACACTTAAACTAGAGTTTTTCTCGTAACCTTGCACGTTTTGCAATATCAATGTAATTTACATTCAAATTGTAATGAAAGACAATGAAATATCTGTATTTCTCATATTATTTTCTGCTTGCAAGTACTATATATCTTTAAAAGCGATCGCTGTGATATGATTTGAGCAACCTAATAAGGTATCCCGTCTAGACTTTTTCTAATACAATGGGATGTAATTAATGGTAAGTGCTTGCATTTATCGGAAGTCTCGAATCCCAGGATGTTCTGGTCAAACTTTTAAACCCTCAAACCTTATTTTGTTTAAACTCTACTTTTGTTTCAACATTCACTCGTTAAAGATCCTAAAGAGGGTAAACAAGTAGATCTTATACAGTTGTGTGGGAATGTGTCGTTTCCTATGATTAAATATCCGTATTGTAGTTGAACATATTTTTCTATAATAAATATACCATCTTCCCCCGTTTTCAATCGGGAGGATGCCAACTAGTAATTTTGGATTATGCAAAACCCTCGTTTCCATAGTTTAGCTAGCCATTACAAGCTGCTGCATATTTTTAGCATCTATTACGATTTAGGTACATTAATTCAATCATCATTCTTTCTTCTTCTTCTTTTTGTTGTTGTAATGCAGGACGGCCTTGGCCACAAGTTAAGAGTGAAGTTAAAAAGGATTATCCCTCAGTGCAGTTGACATCTTTTGGTTGATGATTCATGTTCTATTATGCACTTCAAATAACTTAATATATCGGTTTATGTTATGCAGTTTTGGCCAGTTGTAGGATGGATAAATCACCAATATATGCCGCTACAGTTCCGTGTCATATTCCACAGCTTTGTCGCATGCTGCTGGTATAACTTTCACCTTGCTGGGTCTTCTTCATATAAGCTTTTGCTCCCAGTTTTATAAAAGTTTTTATTTTTTACATTCTTCAGGGGAATATTTCTGAATCTCCGAGCAAGGACTGTGGCCTTGACCAAGTGATGGGTGCATTTAGTGGCAAAAGGTGTTATATTTAAGGATACTTGGATTGTTATATCTGTCACACTTATGCCGTTGATTTGGCCGGCCCAAATTTTTTTGGTATAAAGGCTTGGTTGGTTGGTTGGTTGTTGTTGTAGTAGTAGTAATTATGATGTTGATTTATTAGATCCTGTATCACCTCCATCCATGTTTTATTCGGTCTCCCTTTTGCCTTTTTGCCATTGCCCATATCGAGAGTATCTATTCGTCGAACCGGTGCTTCCATAGGTCTGCGTCGCACATGACCAAACCATCTTAGCCGGTATTCCCGCATCTTCTCCTCCACAGGTGCTACACCAACTTTTGCACGAATATCCTCATTTCGCACATTATCTTTTCCAGTGTAATAAGGCCCGGCATCGGATGAGTTGCTTGAGAAGTCCATATTCCTGAAAAGATCAAAAGAAATCGGATACAAGGAAGGTTACACAATGATTCAACGATGATTAGAAAGTGAGGAAGAAATGTAATAAGGCATACGCTAAGGGCGTAACTCAATCTAGAGGTCCCTCGGCGGAACCGTAATTTCATCCAAAACCCGACGCTCTGATACCAACAAAACCATGTCACGTCCCGTTTCCCAAAATATGGAATATGAGGGGGGACTAGGCCAGCATGCTCCTACGGTCAGGGAAAAATCCCGCCGTAGTCACACTTCGGCTTCTAGCATTACATGGTAGTCAGTAAACAGTACTTGAGTAAAGGAAAATCACAGTTCATAACTTTATTACATTGCAACAAAAGAGTTCGAGATACATTTATTTCGCAGAATAAAATAACTAACCAACAAAACAAAGTGCAGAAACAAAAGAGATGGCGCTGACGAAGCAGTCTAGATCTCCGCGATCTCGAAGGGCAGGTCCTGCTTCTGCGCTGGATCCACTTCGTCCTCTGAGCATGCACACTCAGGTCGTCAGGGCGACACATATAGCAATAAATATATATATGATGGGCATGCAATATTATTAAACATGAGGAGTACAATGAATTGCAGAACATGAGTAAAATAAATATTGACTGAATATGAATAGTGCAATGTAGGTATCATGTCAGTAAGTTAGGCAAAGTGTATGCCACTACTTATCAGTTACTAAGTCAATGAAATTAATTGGTGGAGAGGATGCTCATGTTTAACAAGGGTCTCGGGCATGCCCGAGACTACGGTCTGCTGTGCCCGGGACATAACCATGTCAGCCGTGCCGCTAGGACCACGACCTAATGTATGTATATATATATCACTAATAGCGAATGATCATCCTCTAAATCACTGTACCTCGCTAAATACGAGTCCAATTCCACCTTGATTTCCCTATTCCCCAGGTTATAGTATGCATTCAGGTATTTGATGGGTTGTGAACAAATACGTATCGCTATCACTTTCAATCACTTTTCCACTTATCAGTATCACTGTCGTATTTGCCACTACCCAATTACTAACACTAATATATCGACAATGCAAATCAGTCGCTAGGTTTCAACGTGAATTATCACTATGCAGCAGGTATAAAGCAAACACGAAAAATAAGCAGAAATGCACCGAATAGATATTCCCTATTTCAATGACGACCAATGCCATATAACTTGTAAAATTTGCGATAAATCACATGCAAAAATTCGACCAAAATAATATAAAGGACGTATGAAGCACACTTGATTATATAAACAGTAAAATTTATTTCATGTCAAACGGAATTCATATTAGGGAATTATCAACATTTTAAGGTAGCGACCGATTGCTGGAATTCCAGTTTCTGAACCGGAGACACAACTTCACGCGCGTTTTATTAGTGATTTTGTTCAGATTCAGATGTTTCCCCAGTTGAATGAAATATAGTTATATCAGTTAAGTTTCCAACGCATCAAACGGATTATCGATAGCAGTTCTGTATTAAAAGTTATGTTCTGTTTAATATGACGGTGTAGGAAACATTACTGCAGAACACAGCGACACTCAAAAATACAAATTTAATATCAAACGATGGTGAAACAGCACGGGAACAGATTAATGTGTTAGCTAACTAAATTATCTACGCGACCATATGGGGCTCCGCACATTTTTAGTTTTATACAGGTACGTACAGGTGCTTAAATTCAGGTTTCCCCGTGGAATGCTGCCCCGGACTGCAGTCCAGAGTCGCATTCCCAATCAATTCTCGTTGCCGTAATCTATCAATATCGAAAAAATAAACTATACATGGTTATAGATTATCGAGTCGTCTTTGATATGAGCCATAGAACATCACATTTCAATCTGTATTTAATCTACAATGATTTTAATAAGCAACATGCGCTATAAAATTTCAGATTTGACGTAGCTAGACGGAGGTATCATTTCATAGTGATGAAGTCAATATTTTCATCTAAAATTCTTATAAGTTATTTATTATCATTAAAGGGATTTATGCGCCATAAATTCCGCCATTTTGAAATGAGGTTTTCATTAGGGTAGTGTATCGAATACTTGCCAAATGTAAATATGTCACGATCGATACTTCGTTTTCTTTCAACCAAACAACGGTAAGTAATTCTTCTGTGCTCTACACAATAATAATATGCGTTATCCACTCAATCATGTTCCGACCATCATAGCTACGAGTGTAATTAAAATATAACGGTTATACGACAAAATATATAAAAGTGTTCATACTTTAGATTACTCGTTATAACATAATACGATAGCATGAGTGGCAAGTGAGGAGTTTCAATTGCCTTAGACGATAGACGCCAACGCAGTGAATGACGACAGATATCACGGCTCGACGCACGCACGGGCAAGGCACGGCACGACAACAGTGACGAGCTTGAGTGCTCAATGAAATGTCGAGCTCGTCGGCGGCTCGCGGCGATGGCAATGGCGTGGCGACGGCATGGGGCAGCAACGGTGATGGCGAAGGCATGCGCAAGGGCACGGCACGACATAAGTAGCGGCGACGGCAGCGAACTTGGGTGGTGGCTAGAGGCAGTGGGTGCAGGGGCTCGGTGTTGGGGTGCTCGGAGCTTGCAGTTTGGAGGCGGTGAGCTCCGACGATGGTGGATGACGAGGACGAGAGCCCGGTGTCGTGGATGGGGTTGCTGGTGATGAGGCGGTCGGGGCTCGTCGACGAGGCGCAGGGGCGCAGTGGGTTCGGGTGCTGTGGCTTAGGGGATCCGGTGTCGTGGAGGAAAGGAGGGGCTTGTCGGAAGTTTTGGGTTGAGTGGGGAGAAAGATGAGACGGAGTTCGCCAGGAAGATCATCGGTGACGGTCAGAGCTTGTAGATGAGAGGGCTTGGTGTTGGAGCAGAGTGGGAGAGAGAGAGAGAAAATGATGCAGAGAAGGAATCGAGGGGGAGTGTGAAGTAGAGAGAGGGTGGCAGAGAGAGGGGTCGTCGTGGGTTTTGGGCGATGGGTCGTGTCCGTTGCGGCGTGGGTGCGAGTAGCGGGGAGAGACGTGGGGGAGCGGTTGAAGCCTTGGAGCCGTTGGGGGAAGTGCCCGTTGGGTGAGCGAGCGGGTCATGGGGAAGGTGGGCGCGAGGAAGTTGGAGAGCGGGCGTGGGTGCGGTCGTCGCGGGCACGGGAAGCGGGGGACGTTGGAGGAAAGGGCGAGAAAAGAGAACGAGCGAGGGAGGAAGAAAGGGGAAAGCTGGTGGGGGCAGGCGGCATAGGTCGGGTCGGGTACGGGTAGGCTATGATTTATATAGTTTAGGCTTGGGAATTAAATAAAGAATAAAAAATATGTAAAGTATAAAAAATAGAAAAATTTGAGGAAAAATCTGAAAAATATACAGAACTGGGGATTTACACACGACTCAGGGCTGCACCGAGAAGCAGATGCGCTGGATTACGGCGATTATCAGAGGTGGAGGAGCTGGACCGAGTTAGGGTAGCTTTTTTTTTTTTAAATATTTTTGAGGATGTATGTACTTGATACATATTGTATATATTTTGGACGATTTTGGTGGTTGTTTGATTGTTCACGATGATATAGATTGATATCGTATTCTGTTTCTTTATTTCTTTTATATATTATGTGTGAGATGTTAATTATGAATATTTCTGTATTTGGTTATATGATGTATATATTATTATGCACAGGGCGGGAAAAAAACAGTAGATCTGTTTTTAAAAAAAACTGATATTTTGTCCCTACGGATTAATCCATAGAGATATCTATTGCACCTATGGATTAATCCGTAGGTGCAATATTTGCCCCTACACTGTTATCCGTAGGGACAAAATATTAGGATACCTGATATTTTGTCCCTATGGACTCAGTAAAACTTGCCCCTACGAATTTACCCGCATTTATCGGGACCTACGGAGGGGCAACAATCAGGCCCTATGAATATATCCGTAGGAGAAAGTATTTTATTTTATAAACCAATAAATTAAAATATTTATCAGGCCTTACGGAGTAATCCGTAGATATATGTATCCCTACGGATTAAGGTGGAGGGGCAATTATTACTTCGTAGGGGCATGTTTAGGGCGAAAACTTGCACCTGTGACGTTTGCACCTACGGGGTATTTTTATGTCTCTACGGTTATATGGGACAGTGGTTTGCGCCTGCGGTTTATTTTTATGTCCCTTTTTCTCTCTATCATCTCGTTTGGATCAATAAGATCAATGAAAACTTCTACAAGTTTTCATCTCTATCGAAAGAGTTTAATAGCCCATCTAGAGTGACTCCACATCTAGAGTGACTCCACATTGGTTTGGTTTGGTTTTGAAATTAGCTTTCACCAGTACCTGTACATCTTGCCAATACATTCAGAATGCGATTAAGTTTCATACATGCTTTACATATTGTTCATATCTACCGGGAGCGCATACAGCTGTTTAAGACTTCAGTCGATTCGTCCAATTGCAGATAGAAGCTTTGCACAGTTATTGCTGTAGCAATAAAATCAGTCATGTATTTTGTAATGTTCATAATGTTTAGTTTACCTGCAAAGGCTTCACTGTGGCACTGACTTCACTAGCCATATCTCAACAGAATATCTAAATTATATGCCCCAAAAGCCAAGTATTTAGGGTTTGAAACTTAAAGAAAACCACTGATATATAAATTGATTTTGCTCAACCCTCTTTATCTTCCCATGTGTATTAAAGACATGAAATGGTACATATACTTGGCATCTACACACACACATACACACACACATTTTGTTCTCTTTCATGCAAGTTAGCATGGGCGAACTGTGCCAATGCCGAAAATACAATACAGGGGATAGACGGCATCCAAGATAACCCGTGTGTCTAGAAAACTAAACCATCCCAGTGTAGATTTGTTAAACGCTCGAAAATATTAATGGTCGAATATCAATCAATATTAAAAGGCTTCAAATATCAAGTTGCGACAACGGACCGTTTATGGAAAGATGTTCATAACTTTTCCTTCTAAGTAAGTAGGAAAATATTTAATGACACATTAAACTTTAGCATTTGGATTAAATAAGGATATCATGGACATAAGATGCATGATCAGCTTGCTTGCAAATATGGTTTAAGTATAAGGTCTTCCTATAGTTCCGATGCGTTGTTCAGGGATTGAGATTTGGTAGTGGATTCTAGTTTCAGAAACTAAGTACTTCGAAATATAAGGAAAGAGGTAAACGATACTTGCTATAAGAAAGAAGTTACCACATAGTGAGCCCTATATTCGGTAAGAACAAAAAGTTACGTGAAGGAGAACAAGATCCAAAGACGCAAAGAGGAGAAAGAATTAAAAACTATACTTATGGAGATAAATTGTAATTGAAGCAATAAGTTCCGTTAGTATGTTGAGGAAAAAGAAAAGAATCAATTACATGTTAGTTGTTAATCTCTACAATGAATTTCTTGTTCTTGTTAGATATGAACAATTGTAGGGTTGAAAGAAATAGAACAGTCAGAACAGCTTCCCAGCAAACTCTTGTATATCTTCATCTCGACACGTTGAGGAATTTGAAGCATACGAAGCAAAACTCTCAAGCTCAGAGAGATTTCTCCCAAGTTGTAAAGCCATCTTCATCCGAAACAGCTCCCCGTCCTCTCTCACCGCCACATCTCTCTCCCCTAAGTTGCTCTCAATCTCATCTTCCAAATTCCTATAATACCCTGCACAGTTCCTGAACAATTCAAACACCATCCCCATTTGCCCACCATGTTCCAATGTATTTACCACGGTCGCCATCGCTCCTCCTACGACCGCAAAAAACACTGGCCATGAGCCTTGAGCCTGAGACGAGCCTATCATGCCCGCTCCAATCGCAGCCAAGCCAGCTAGCACCGGGCCCGATATTGCTAATGCCTTGTTAATCTTCACTACCAACTCTCCACATTCTATATATTGCTCCTCATCTTTCGCCTTCATTACCCGAAGCACGCCCGTCATTTCCTCTTCCAAATTCTTGGTCCATCCATTATTGTAATCACTATCGGTTTTCTTTATTTGTCTACCCGTTCTCTGTTTTAGCTTCGGCCACCAAACTGCAGGTTCTACCTTTTCTGGGAACTTCTCGAGCAATGGGAGTAGGGGGAGTGTATAAGCCCTGTCTATGGCAAGAACTTTCTCTATAGATTCTGATACATCAAATTCGGTAGGAGATCCAAGAGCGATAGTGGTATGGATCGATTTCTCTAGTTGTCTGAACAATTGAGCTGCTTTCCTTTGTTCTTCAGCTAGCTGTGAAGGCTGCAGCTTGTTAACTAACACCATCATAACACTTGATGCAGAGAAAAGCACTGCGGAAGAGATATTCAGGGGCAATGATTGCCCAACAGGTATCGAAGAAATTGCTGCCATGAGAGAGGCAGAGAGAGTCATAGAGTTGATTGAATTCAGCAAGAGTTTGTTCCAATCATTTCTTTGCTTGCCAATGATAGAGTGCATCTCGGCTCTATCTGCGGCTGCTTCGGCAATTGCATAAAGTTTCGAAATGAGAGAGATATCGTCTTTGTTGGAGGAAGTGGTGAGTTTCAGTTGTGTGCGGTTGTTGGTGTTAATCTCTTCTCTAAGTGTTAAATTCTCCATGTTGATCATAGTTGGTATCTTGGGGAAGGAAACGCGTTTGTTTCTGGGACTGATGGGAGTTTGGAGAGTAGCTTGAAATTTTCGTCGACTTTGGATTGACGGTGGTGAAGACGATGATAACAAAGTCTGTACTTTTAGACTGGCCATGGATATTTCTGTTTGGATAGTTTTTCTTGGAGTTGTTTGAGAAATGGAGATATAGAAGTATGTAAACCGATTTTATTTTTGAATGACAATGGAAGCTTGCTTGTGATGTTTATATGGAATTTGGGGCAGCAGTTGAGGTTTGAATGTAATTGTTGACTGACTGGGTATTTGAAAAGGTCAGGGTTGGATTGGGATCGAACTCTATGACCATTCTCAAATTTTCTGGTACATGATGTCCCCATGAACTTTATAATTGTATTTGGAGTGTTTATGAATCTGGTGTATGCACATCTTAGATGATAACGATGATGATGATGGATGCCGATCGTTGGAAAAAATGGCGGAGGTTGTATTTTTTGGATGCCATAGGAGAAAATCCACTCCTGTGGCCTCTTTCCTCCATTATTCACACACACACACACACAATAATGTAGGCGTATTTTACACGCTATTTATTTTTATGTTTGATAGCATGATGTGTTATATTTACAATATTCCACCTAGGAGGCCTTCTGTAGGAACCAATGTTGAATATAAGTTCAGTAGGAACTCATATTGTTGTTAGTGTTAATTGTCAAAAATCCTTGGAAAATTTTCATGCGGTATCTGTATAGTTGCCTGCTATATCTAATTTAGGTCGTACATGCCGTGGGCAACTACATTAGATATAGCAGGCAACTATACAGATACCGCAGGCATGTGGTTTTTGACAACTGAAAACCTTTTCGGGGTTTTTTTGACAAATGCTTCGGGCCATGAGTTTTTTGACAGCAGGAAAACCTGCTCGGGGGTTTTGACAATTTACCCTTGTTTTTATGTTAATAATAAATATATTTTTGCTCTGTTTCATGACCATTTAATTTCCTGTTCAATGCAAATGAATGCACCAGACTCATTCAGTTGGGGATCTTGAAGCTGGCTCCTTTTGAAGTTATCTCTATGTGGTTAGAAATCTCATTTCCTTCTCTCTTTTTAACCAGCAAGTTGTTAAAGCTTAGTTGACCTGGAACCGTATATTCTTTATTCTTCAGAAAGAAGACAATATCCAAACCTTGCCATTTATCTTAACTAAATTATTCCTTTATGTCTTTATTCAGTTTTTGATGGTTAGTGTTGATTTCATGGAGCTCACATTTATATGCAAATATCAAAAGGCAATGCTAAGAAAGTCATTTTTTTGAGTAAGTTAGCATCTAGTGCTGGTATGACACAGCTAACATTATTATCTGTTCATTTTAATCTTTTCCTAGGATCCTGAATAGGGTCGCATCTAGATCCGGATAAATATCTGGATCCGAATCTGGATATTTTCTGGATTCGGATCCGGTCGCGTGTGTGTAATTTTTCGTATACGAATACGGTTTTACTCAAATTATCCGAATACGGTTAACTAGATATATAATTTCGGATACAGTTAAGGATAGGGATATACGCAGACGGATACAGGAAAATATGCCATTTTAAATTTATTTTTTCTAATTAATGTTGCTAATTTAAACCATACATCTCTTACTCATTTTATATTTAGGCATTTAACAAAATATTTTGACATATTATCTCATCATCATGTTTGTTTCAAAAGATGCAAAATATGCTAGTAATATTTATAATATATTTGTTAACATATATATTAATCGATTTATATATTTGCATGCATATTTCTCTTTATCAAATATTTTAAGTACTATATTAAATTAGTATTCAATGAAATATATCAATTGTAACCATATTACCGCTCTGCATCCATATTTATTTATATTAAATCCTTTTTATACCCATACCCTGTTAGAATCCATAGCCGTCTCTATAATATATATCCGCTTCATATCTCTATTGATTTTGTCAAATACACATACTTGTTATTACCTAGCTATATCTGTATCTGTATCCCTAAAAAACAAATAGCATGTGGTAAGTTAGATTAGATTTCCATAAGGTTGTTGCTAACTTCAAATAGCATGTGGTACCCCCCACTGATTTCTACAGCATATATATATATATATATATATATATATATATATATATATATATATATATTAGAACAACTGGTGTGTGTGTGTGTGTGTGTCTTTTCTTGACACTTGCTTACAAGAAGTAGGGGTGTTTTTCAAAGTTGTCTTGATGGCCAATCACTATCAAAAGCTAATTCCATGGTTCACACCCGTTACATTCCCCTGAAGTTATTAGTTACCTTGTAATTGATATTGGCAATATAGGTGGGGTATCGCTTTCCTGCATATGTTGCTGTTTGTATTATTAGATAATGATCTTTACATCTTTAACGTAGCATGCCAACTTGTAGTAAGGCATTGTTGATTATTTATGAATTATAGATAGTTGGAGAAAAGTTTTATTTTTAAACTTTGAAAAGCAAATTTTTTTGTAGAATTGCTCTATAATTTCAGTATTTACAAAATGTTATCAATAAAATAAAGTATTAGTTGGTTTTTTTTTGTTCCAGTCATTTCTTTGTTCTCCGATGATCACATGCATCTCGGCTCTATCTGCTGCTGCTTCAGCGATCGCATAAAGCTTTCTGGTAAAAAGATACCATCTTTCTTGTCTGTGGAGGTGATTTTTTGATGTGTGTAGTTTTTTGCGTTGGTCTTTTCTTTGTTCTCCATGTTGATCAAAGACGGTAGGTTGGGATGAGAAATGGGATTGTTTTTGGGACTGATTGGCGTGTGGAGACTAGCTTGAAATCTTAGAGTGGCCATTGCTGCTTCTCAAATTTGAAGATTATGTGATAGTTATGTTTGGATAGTTTGCTTGTGGTTGTTGTGAGAAATGGAGATACAGAGCTTTGAAAAGTGGTTTGATATGAGATAGGTAGCTTGTTGCTGTTGTATATATAGGAGGAGATGGCATGAGAGTTGAAGAAGCAAGCAGTTGAGAATTGAATGTGATTGTTTGATTGACTTGGTTTTTAGAACAGTAAGATTCAGGGATGAGAATAGGTCAGGATTGCATTAGGTTGATTGGGTAAATGATTTGAATCAACTTCATGACTATTCTAAGGCTTGTAGGCACATGAGGTCACCAAAAAATTTCTTAATTGTATTTGGGGTCTATGATCCTATATTTATGGGTTTTCTTTTCTTCTTCTTCTTCTTTTTTGGCAAAGATGTGGCTGTGAACTTCGTTCACATTTTCTTGTGTGTAAATTATAAGATGTGATCCATGTGAGTCCCTCTCCATATTTCTTTCCTTTTTTTCTTGTAATTATAGGCCGTAACCGATTCAAGCAGGACTTGACACTAGAACTCTTCCTCAGCTACATGCAAGCTTACCACTGGACTATAATGGCACTCACCCCCTCCTGTATTCAATTAATAATTAGCCTTCTTCTCTTTTGTTGGTTGCATGCCTTGAACTTATGATCTCCCTATCACTAATCGATCGCGCCTGACCACCTCACCCCATGGAGTGAGACTATATTTATGTTGACTACCAATATAGCACATTTCCTTTCTTTTTCTATGTAATGTTAAATTTTGTATATATGACGTGGTATGCTTTATTTATATGCGAGAGCAGACTGTTATAAATTTCATGCTCAATGCAGATGTGTATCAGACTCCTTGGATCAGCATGGATTCTTGATGTAGGCTTGTCAGAGCCCTGATCTCTATATGAGGTTGGGCGTTTCATTTCTTCATTTGCAAGTGAAAGCCTTGGTTTACCTGGTACTAATATATTCTTTACTTTCAGAAGACTACACGCAAACCTTGAAATTATCTAAACTTATTTATTCATTGTATGATCTTTGTTCAGTTTTAATGAGTGAAAAACTGACTTTGTGGAGCTCACTAACTTACGCAAATACTACTATAAAGTGACTTAAAAAGGCAAGGTCATTTTCTGAGTTGGTACTGGTATGGGAGTGCTAGTTGGTGATCTGTTCATTTCAATCTTTTCCTAGAATTTTGAAGCCAAGCTTGTTTAGTCCATTGATTGTTGATTCAGTTTAATTAAATTTTCTGGCCACTGATTTGAGTTTCATCAAGTTAGTGTAAACTGATAAATGCATGCGGGGCGTATAGTGGATATTTGCAATTCTTCACTTATTGACTGTTACATGATAATTTTTGATGCATTTTCAGTAAGCATGTTTATTAGATCAGATTCCATAAGGTAGCTGTTAACTTCAGTGGCACCTCTTATATTTCTTTAGCAAGTTAGCATGAAATTAGAACTAGGAACATCTTTTATCGGCTCTTGCTAAGAACAAGTATGGTAAGTTTTCAGAATTTTATCTATATATACGGTCAATCACTATCAACTGCCTTCCATGGATCACAGCAACTCCATTTCCCAAAGTGTCGGTTATCATCTATTAATTTTGGTACATAAATCTGTTAAATTTCTTTCTGGCATGACACCCTACGATCGTGTAGCTTGAATAGTTATGAATATTGATTGCTGGATAAAAGTTTTTCTTTTCCATTATATTTTTCCCCTGGCATCAAAATAATACTGCATTACTTACAATCTCAGCTTTGGAATTAGAGGAGATCTGTCTGAACAAAATTTAGTTTAGAATTATTCTTTAATTTCAGTATATAGAAAATGCTGCTGTTACAATAAAAGAATTGGTTAGTTTCTTCTAACAGAACAAATTCGCTCTCTATCTTTGTTATCTGCAGGGAAAAGGCTATATCTAATTAGAACAGCTTTCCCGCAAACTCTTTTATATCTTCATCACGACACGAAGAAGAATCTGAAGCATAGGAAGAAAAGCTCTCGAGCTCGGAAAGATTTCTCCCAAGCTGTAGAGCCATCTTCATCCGAAACAGCTCCCCATCCTCTCTCATCGCCACGTCTCTCTCCCCTAGATTGCTTTCAATCTCCTCTTCCAAATTCCTATAATACCCAGCACAGTTCCTGAACAATTCAAACACCATCCCCATTTGCCCTCCATGCTCCAATGTATTTACCACAGCCGCCGTCGCTCCTCCAACGACAGCAAACAACACCGGCCACGACCCGTGTGCCTGAGGCGAATCTATTAGACCCGCTCCAATCGCAGCTAGGCCTGCTAGAACCGGTCCCGATATCGCCAACGCCTTGTTAATCTTCAATACTAGCTCCCCAACTTCTATATATTGCTCCTCATCTTTCACCTTAAGTACTCGGAGCACGCCCTTCATTTCCTCTTCTAAGTTCTTGCTCCATCGTCCATTGCTATTCTTGGTTTTCCTCATTTTCCGCTTCGGCCACCAAACCGCAGGCTCTACCTTTTCCGGGAATTTCTCAAGGAGAGGCAGTAGAGGGAGCGGATAAGCTTTGTCGATGGCAAGAACTTTTTCGATGGATTCCGATACATCCACCTCAGTAAAAGATCCGAGAGCGATTATGGTATGTATCGATTTTTCCAACTGTTTGAACAATTGGGTTGCTTTCCTTTGTTCTTCGGCCAGTTGCGACGGCTGTAGTTTGTTTACTAACAACATCATGATTGCAGATGAAGAGAAAAGGAGGGCGGAAGAGATATTTAGGGCTGTTGATTGCCCAATGGAAACTGATGAGATTGCTGCCATAAGAGAGGCAGAGAGAGTTATAGAGTTGATTGAATTTAGGAAGAGTTTGTTCCAGTCGTTTCTTTGCTCTCCGACGATTCTGTGCATCTCGGCTCGATCTGCTGCTGCTTCGGCAATTGCATAAAGCTTGGAGATGATCGAACTGCCATCTTTGTTAGAGGTGGTGGTGATTTGTGGTTTTGTGCAGCTCTTGGTGTCGATATCTTCTTTTAATACTAATTTCTCCATGTTGATCATAGTCGGTATCTTCGGAAGAGAAACGGGATTGTTTTTGGGACTGATCGGCGCTCGGAGAATAGCCTGAAATCTTAGACGGCTTCGGATTGAAGGTGGGGAAGACAATGATAACAAATTCTGTACTCTTAGAGTGGCCATTGGTGTATCCAAGACAATGATACAAATTCTAAAATTTGAAGATTATGGTGCTAGAAATGAAAATATAGAGCTTTGAAGCTTGTTTAATATGATATGGGTAACTTGTTTCTGTTGTATATATAGGAGGGAATGGCATGAGACTGTTGAAGAAGCAAGCAGTTGAGATTTGAATGTGATTGTTGACTAACAGGTTATTTGAAATAGTAAGATGCAGGGAATTAGAGAACAGGTCAAGGTTGAGACCAGGTTGATTGGGTAAATGCTTTGAATGAACTCTGTGACTATTGAAATTTCGCAATTTTATTTGAGCTTTATGAAGTTGAATATATATATAACTTCCGATAAAAATATATATCTTTTTTCTTTTAACATAGAGATTTTTTATGTCCGCCAGTGTTGCTCTTAAATGTCTTATGCTTTCACCGTCTGTCTCAAGCCTGAATAGAGGAGGTTGTTTTAGATAGCCAACAACAAGCATAAAATATAGTCGGATCTTTACAAAATGAATCCTAAAGAGATTTGTTAATTGTTAATTTGACCGAGGAGATAGTTTTTAATAGAGCAGAACAGAAGAGAATGATTTATATAGTCGACCCTAAAAAATTTGTAATGAAAGCTTGTTGTTGTTGTTGTGCTTTATATGTAAACTTTGTTTTGTAAGAACTATGATATAGGTTTATTTCATTTTTTATGCTTTATAACGTAGGTACTTGCAGAATTATGCAACTGGCCTTATTTCGAAACTGATATCGATCAGAATGGTTGGCATTTTTTTATTTAATGAAGAAGGATGGTTGATGCTTTATAAATTATGAGGTGACGGTTATGTGGGACCTACCCCCTCTTCTAATTTAATAAGGTTACCCACCCTCTCCTCTAGTAATTCATTAATGCTGGCCTCTGTTCTTCTGTTGGCCTCATGTTTTGACCTTGATACATTTTTATGATTTTCATGTTCTACCCACTCTACTTGTGTTAGATAATGATTAATGGATATTCTCTGTTTCATGATTTCGAGCCAGATGAATATACCAGACGCATTCAACTTGGATTCTTAATGTAGACGATTTTCTATAAGATAATATATATTCTCGGTTTCATGCTTTCGAGCCAGCTGAATGTATCAGACACATTCAGCTTGGATTCTTAATGTAGACGCTATATATATATATATATATATATATATAGACACACACACACACACACACACACCTGCAAGTTGATTGAGCCTTGGTTGACTCTGTATTGTTATATTCTTCAATATGCAAGTGAATACTCTATTCAAGCCTTGATACATCTACCTAAACTTATTTTACATCTTGTGGAGCTCATATTAATTTATATGCAAATACCAAAAGAATTTTTTTTAAATAAAAAATTATAGCGGCCCACGGATATAAAATCAACATAGCATAATTTGGCAAGGTTGTTTTCTTGGTTCGAAATCATCTAGTATTGGCTTGTCATGATCTGTTCGTTTAAACATGTTCCAAGAATCCTCATGCCAAACTAGTTAACTCCATATGACCGTTGTTCGGTTTTATGAAGCTTGTACCAACCGATTTGAATTTCATCTGATGTAAACCGATAAAATTTGCACATAGAGGATGTGTAGTTGATATCTGCAATTCTTATCTAAACTTGCATTTTCTATTGCCGTGATGCTAACTCTTCTGTATGCTTGTATTTACAGTAAAAACTTTCTTATACATGATACTTGTTTGATATATAGGCTAAATTTTACTTACATAGCGGTGTTTTTTGCATATACCAAGCTGACACAAGTCACAAAGTATGAAATACCTTAGACATGAGTCCTTTCCGGGCCCCACTACAAACCTATTATATTGGGACGTCTCGGGCCGTCCCAAGCATTTTGGACGCCGACCTTAAAAGAGGCATCCCAAAAAATTTTGAGACGGCTTGGGCCCTCCTGAAAAAAGATTGGGATGTCTTTGGCCGTCCCACAATGATTGGGACGACCTGGGCCTTCCCAAAAAATGACTAGGACGTCTTGTGACTTCCCAAATCAAAATATTTGGGATGTCCCAAGCCGTCCCAAAATTATCTGGCCTTGTGGGAAAAAAATTTAGGATAATCTCGGCCGTCTCAAAAATGGTTAGGACGGCTCAAACCGTCCTAAAATTATGAATTTCGATATTTTAAAAATACGCAGAATTTTTTTTAAAAAAACACACGTGCATACAACACAATCGCATATCAACACAATTCTCACACAAATACAAATCGTGCACACGAATAAATTAACAATAAAAACCGCATGCACATAAGCGTCAACAACGATAATAACAACATCAACCACAACAACAACAATATTATCAACCACAACAATCACAACAATACCAATCATAACAACATTCACTATAAAGTAAGAGAATAATGGAGAAAATAGGCTCCGGATGGATTTTCGTTAGGCGGCGTTGAAAAAATACACCTTCCAACATTTTATTCAACGATCGGCATCCATCATCATCATTTTTATCATCTAAGATGGGCATGCACCAAATTTCACGTGATTCTTCAATTTTTTCACCGTTGGATTAGCAATGTAAAAAGTTCTATTGTCGGTAAACCGTTAGTTTCGCACCCACTAAATCAACGGTGAAAAAGTGGTAGAATCGCATAAAATTTGGTGTATCCACATCTTAGATGATAAAGATGAAGATGATGTATGCCGATCTTTGGTAAAAATGGCGGAGTGTGTATTTTTTCCGACGCCATAGAAGGAAATTCCCTCCTACGGCACCTTTTCTCCATTATTCTCATAAAGTAAACAAAAAATATAACATAAATTAAAATAGAAAGAACCATCCTCGGCCGTGTAGTCATGAGTCTCTCGATCTCGGCATTAGTGCACAATGCTGTCCATACCTGAAATTTAGAAATGATTTATATGTGAAACGTTGCAGTTGATAAGTTTGTGATATTGCAATATAAATGAAAATGAATATTGCACCAAATATACCTGAACCGCCTTTCTCAATATGGTCACTTGCAGTGACCGATGTAATATGCTGAGAATGAGAAAACACACACACACACACACACACACACATACACACACACACAAAACTGAAGTAATATGCCGAGAACGACAACACACACACACACACACAAAACTGAAGTAATATGCCGAGAACGAGAACACACGCACATATAAAACTGATGTTATATACCGAGAATGAGAAAACACACACACACACACACATAACTGATGTAATATGCCGATAATGAGAACACACACACATATGAGGATAATGAAGGAAAAATGCCATAGGAGCGTCGAAAAAATACCCCCTCCATGATTTTTTTCGACGATCGGCATCCATCACCTCCATTTTTATCATGTAAGATATAGATACACCAAATTTCATGTTGTTATATCACTTTTTCACCGTTGATTTAGCAGGTGCAAAATGAACGGTTTACAGACAACAAAACTTTTTACATTGCTAATTCAATAGTGAAAAAGTGGTAAAATCGCGTGAAATTTGGTGTATCCATATCTTAGATGGTAAAGATAAAGATGATGAATGCTGATCGTCGGAAAAAATGGTGGAGGATATAGATTTTTGACGTCACCTAACGAAAAAGCCTCCTAGATCCTCTTTTCTTCATATATATATAATTGAATGAGTATTACAAAAGAATATACTTGATTGTTAGGGTTCCTAGTGTTGGATATAGTGCCCTCTAAGTCAATTATTGGATCGCAGGTACATGATTGCAATGATTGAGGGAGGACCTATACCGATATGAAAGTCTTGCTCGAGATGATAGTATGGTATCTGGTTTGTCTTTATCATTGTTTACATGCTTGAATTCTCTATTGCATGTTGATAGAGCCCATAAGATTCTTTCTTGACTGCCAGCAGTATGATGGCGATCATATACGTGGGAGCTGGGGTCTGTAAGCACATCCTTAAAGTGTCCCTAGTCGTAGGAGTTTCGAGACAGGGCATCGATACTCCAGAGTAGACTAGTGTATACAGTCAAGACCCCGACGAGAGGCGATGGCCGGTCTCACAAGCCATTGGTGTGAGTTGGTTCACCAAAGATGTATACAGGTGCTCATTGCATTATGATTACACCGGACAGGACTCGCCGGGAACATGCTAGTTGGTATTATATATATCGTCAGAAAGCAGTTCCCTGGTGACATGTGTACAGGTTAGTTTGTCGACCTGAGATCGTCATTTGTCTCGTGTGAGTTCCCACTGTGCTTAGATTATTACCCTACCACGCTCAAAGGAGACGTGCAAACAGGTTTTAGTTGGGTACAGTCCCGAGCCACATGGAGGCAGTGAGCGGATCGTCGGGGATTCGTCTCTCCTGGTATTGGGGGTTGATGTCGCACAGTGCACGGGTGGCCATCACTAGAAATCCTCGGCCGAGGTAGTGGAGAATTACTGATTTGGATCACTAGTTTCTCAGGAGGTGATGGGCTTCATACCGACACGAATTATCGCGTTATTAGGGGTCTAACTTTATCCACCCCCTAGACTCGATATGCGATACTCTTAGACGAACGGACCGGACTGTATAGATATTGTCACTGTCAGGCTCAGTAGGGTTTCTGGATGAGTTCGCTCGTCAGCTTCCCTTCCAATCAATACATAGACAAACGTTACGTACAGCTTATACCTCTGACGTGCTAGTGGTTATACCCAGTGCCAGTGTGTTGATGAGTCATTAGAGTCCCCCACAGACACTTTCCCAAGTTCGGGCAAAACATTGTAGAGGCCGTATTGTTTTATGGCAGGGTTCGGAAAATGCACGTGCGTTTATGCACGTGTCATATTTCGGGCAGATAATACTGGTGGGCTTTGGTTTAAGCCAGATCCGAGTATTATACTGTGCAGATATAATATCTTTGTCTCAGTTGCATTTGTATTCGGTCGTAATACAAATGCGGGTATGTTTATACTGTTACGGGGTTATCCTGAAATTCGTTTCGGGATCGCTTTTGGAAGTTGCCAGTTTCCAGTTTTCTATCACCCGTATTTGACATTCGGTTAAATACGGATTTATCTTTTCGTCACTTGGGTGAGTCATGAGGGTGAGTCATGCTTCTAGAAGTTTCTAGATGATGACTAGGATTAGTGACTCATGGTTGCATTAATTGTTCAATTAATGTTTTGATGACTAAGGGTTATGATTCATTGTTTCATTAAATGTAATGTGCAAGGTGTATTTTGAATCATTCTTTCTCATTTATGGTTGTGGTCACCTCCTAGCTCCTACACTCACCTCCCTTGCTTCTATAAGTGGCCGGCCCCTTTCATTTGGGGAGATGATGGATTAGGAAAAGGATTATGGTTGTAGGAAAAAGATTATAGTAGTGGTTCATGGAAATTTCATATACCAATTTCTCATTTCATTCCACTCCAAATGGCAACTTCATTAACCGTTCGTCCATAGCTTTGGACGTAACGAGACAAAGTGTTCTACTCATTCTCTGCATCAATCTTGGTCATCTCTTTTAGCAAACTTGATGATCGAGTTGCCTCGATTCAGAGACGGGAGCCTGTTTAAAAATCCGTCGACGTGGTGCCACCTGGACGAGGAGACCGGAGATTCAGGAGATCGGAGCAGCCGCAACAAAGCGTGGGATGATAGTTGAAGACCGAAGGACTCGGATCGTTCGGTATAACATTTCTACCCACTTTGTAATTTGTTAGTTTAGTTTTAATAGCAGATCCGGGTTATAGTACGCGATAGCGCCAGCTAAAAAGTTTTTGTTCCGTATTTGGCGTCTGTTAGACGGCCGGGGCGCTACCGTGGACTTACAGTGGTATCAGAGCCTCACCATTAAGCTTTACTAACTTGTGCTAACACGTTTAAAATATCGATCGAACGGATTTTCGAAAACTACAATTTTTCTGTACAAAGTTTCTGTCGATTTTAAATCTATCCTAAAAATTATTTTGAGCATCACAAAAAATTGTGCAGGCAATTCTAAGCAAACTGGTGAAATTTGGTCACGTGATCCCACAAAACGGCCGCGGATCCGTGGCCCGAACCAGGGTTCGGCCGCGGATCCGCCGCGCTTTTGTGGGAACAGTGAGCCAAATTTCTACAGTATGTTCTACAGGGTAAATTGTGGTTTTTGGAATATTTCTTTTGGGCCTATATTTTATTACTGTACACCAGATGTACGTGGGGCCCACTTTGGAAAGTTTTGTCGATCGAAATTTTAAACTTGTTAGTATGCAGTACTTATATTATATCTCCGACCGGGAATGTCATTTGAGCGGTAAACCGCGTCTAATTGCTATAGTTCTTTTAGACAGGTTTGCGAACGTGACATTCGTGTTGATGTTCTGTGTTGTGCAGTAATGTTGCGGATTTGTCGTGGTGGATAGCAGTGTACAATGGTAGTGCAGTTTGGATTTATTAGTACATTTGATATTGTGGGGCGAGCGTCCAACATGTGGACTGCCGTCACTGCCTGTTTGTATAATATTCTTTTGGGGCACGACCGGGCTGAGGTCGATGTACCCGTTGTACATATTTTTATTTCTGTACTAGGTTTACCCCGCAACGGAGTGCACGGATAGCCGGGTTCTGGAGGGCAACGGGTCCGTATCTCATAGCTTTGAGAGGCAGAGGGGCCTTACTCTAGAATTGGCAGACTATTCGCCGCACTCGTAGGGGGTACAGGTTGACCCAAGGAGGGGTGCTCAAGTTACCGGATTCCGTGAATGGCCGGGTGGTCCATTCACTTTGTTGTAGAGGGCTACTTTGCTTCAGGTTTTGGCGGGTAACTTGCCGCACCCGTAGGGGTCTAGGTTTCATTGCACAGGCTATCCACACGACCAGGGGAACGTCGGGTTTTGAGTAGCGGCTCTGTGAAACCCGGGGATCCCAGATTATCTGTATTGTTCTGTGATGCTTATTACTTTTATGTAATGTTGCATATTATCACGCCTGGAGCCATTATTGTATATTGGTATATATACTATTAGATGTTGTATATGTTTGACACCCACACTAGTTCATTCCCCGCACCGTCGTTAGTTAAGTAACCTAACGGGTGATGACGGGACCCAGTGGCGAATACGGATGGCATATACGTACATTTTATTTTTCGTTCTTTTCTGGTGTGATTGATTGATGGGACTGCATTGATTCTTATCAATGCAAGGGTAAAACAAACCTATATTTGATGTTGTTGGAACAACTTTAAAAAGTGTTATTACAAAGACGTTTTCTTTTGTTTTGCATAGTGATATTCGGTTGGAATATCCTGCACCTCATTCGACGAGGCAAGGGCTGATATCCTTTCACCGGGAGAAACCCCTTGGGCAGAAGTTTGCGTCAGGGTAATAACTTCAATATAGTCGATTACAAGTTGCTTTGCATCGAGGTATTCAGTTGGAATATCCTGCACCTCATTCCACGAGGAAAGAGCCGAGATCCCTTCACTGGGAGTGACCTCTTTAGCAAAGGTTTTCGTCACTATATTTTTATAAAAAGCTATCAAGTTCCTTCAACGAGATCAAGTTCATTACGTTAAATATTTTTCGCCAAAAACCAGCCGTAGCCCTCCGTCATTTCTTATGGATAGTCAGTAGTATTCAAGCTATGTTTGTTGACTAAAGTCAAGGCATAGTGTTTGGTAGTTGCTGGGTATTCATCTGTTGCATAGATAGATGCGTTGGTTTGAGACAGTCGTATTACCTTGTTGACTAAAGTTAAGGGTATGTACGGGTGGGTTCAAATTAACCTGGATAATGACGGGTAAAACTTGGCATGTGACTTATGATGGGTTGACTAAAGTCACGATCATAAGAGCATGGAAAAAAAATAAATATCGGGAGTTTCAAACATACAGGAAACTTGCCAGGCATGCGCATACCTTCTGGAGTGTGATAACTTGAGTGGCTTCCATCAAATTATCATGCAATGATAGTTGGATCCCGATTCTCACTGATGAGTTGGTTTACTCTTCGGGTGATCCCGACTAATTTCTCTTTTAGGTTTGGAGGAGAATTTGAGATTACAGTGGGAGGTTTCCTGATTAGATAAAGTGATAACCATTCTGATCTAGGTTAGAGTGCACGCAGAGTGTTTCTTTTCTCTCTCTCTCTCTCTCTCTCTCTCTTTGGCTATGACCTTTGACCAACCCTAGACTATGACTCGGTGACCAAGTTGACCGAACCTTCTTAAAATACTGGCTTTTGGATTGTCCGAGTTGCATAAGTCATTGCCGCTCCTTCTTTTACCCTTTGTATTTCTCAGAACACCCCGTATTACTATGGACATCCACTTCCATTGGATAGATCCATTGTATGGTAATATACGAACTCAAAGGGACTTCTTCGAGGATGGATCCAGGTTCAGGAGAAATAGAATTGGTTTATTCAGTTGTCTATTATTATCACCTTCTCTCAGATTGCGAGGGCTCCTTAGTTTAGGAGAGTACACCTATTACACTTATTGGATAGTATTATTCCAAACCATATGCTGGTGCCGAAAGGTAGGGAATGAAGAAAACCAATTAGCCTAAGTAGGGTTTGCAGAAGGTAATATGTAAAGACAAGCTAAAGGGATTAGAAAGAGGGCAAAGTAAATTGCGACTGTTATCATTCACGACCAAACCGCGTACTTCATCGCCACTCCTATTTCACCTTTAATAGAATAAGGTATTATTCAGTTGTCTTTTATCATCACCTTCTCTCAAGTTGCGAGTACTCCTAGGATTAGGAGAGTACACCTATTATGCTTACTGGATAGTCTTCTTCCAAACCATAGGCAGGTGCCGAACGGTAAGGAAGGAAGAAAACCATTTAGCCTAACGAAGGTGTACAGAAGGTAACGACTAAAGACAAATAAAGGGATTTGGAGAGATGGCAAAGAAATATACGGTTAAAGTCATGAATGAGATTATGGAAGAGGCATTACTAGGAATACCAGGATACCCCTATGAAACATTTTCATGTTTCAGTGCATTGTTGAAGGAAAACCGATTTCCCGATTAGATACTTACTCCAGGGTATGTATTTACCAGGTATGATTCTCACATCTGTATGTTTTTACAGATGATGAGTAGGAGTAGGTTATTGGGAATAAATGTGATCATTCTCATTATATCGGAACTCGTTGTAATTGGTGATATTTGAGGAAGTCGCCTGAGTTTTTTGCCGGACGGCATGTATTTGGTTTTGAGTATCCGTTGTTGTGCACCGATTTCAAAATGATATATCTGTACGTTTATTTTTATAAAGTGAGATATAACTTTTTGAAATTATGTCCGTGACATTTACCTATATCAGATACGATTGGGTAAGGAGCATTAAACAACGGAGTATTTCTTAAACCATAAGTACAATTTTTAACCTACGATGTGCAGGTTTTTAGTTATTCAACTCAAAGGACTTATACAGAGTATTGTATGTTGTCCAGTGTCCATCAGGATATAAGTGATGGTCCTCATACTATGTTCTGTTTACTTATGACTTCTCTAGATTTTAGATAAGTGTTTCGTAGAAATACAAGGTCTAAGTTTTGAGAAGTTGTGGGTATAAGAATAAAGTAGAGAACCAGGTGTCACAAGTATCGGGATTCTTCAAAGAGATCGAAGATGTAGATTCTTGTGATTGGTATTCAGATGATATTAATGGTTTTGAGAAACTTGTTTCTCTTTCAAGTTACTCATAATTGGATGGATTCCTAAGTTGAATAATGCTGATTAGCCTTTCTCCATTCAGTTGATATGCACTGGAGACAGCTGCATGATTAGAATCTGGTTCCAATTAAATAAGTGCCAAAGTTTCTATATTGGATATAGAATGGTTCATATCTTAACGATATTAAGGTATGGGGAGTTTTCCAGCTTATGCTTAAAACCAGACACTGGATAACTCAAGGCACGTTTCTGTAATGGCAGTTTGTGAGTTGACCCTGGCTTTGCCGAGGGTTGATTTTCTACCATCTGGAAGATCAATAGTGATATTATTCTTGACTCGCCACAGTTTTAGTAAAATGGATTTTTTCAGAAAACAGTAGTGGGAGTATGGTAGAACTGGAAGTGATTCCAGAACCGCAAACGATTACGGAAAATTTAATAGGACCTATATATTCAATCAGGTTTGACATTCCATTAGCCACTCCGCAGATATGGTGGGTAACCTCAGACACCCGAGAGGTACTCCGGTAGCCTCAAGGACGGTGACAGTGAGGTTCTTGTTTACCCAGACTTGACACTACTGTTGTTCCAGACTATGAGACCCGGCAGGAGGATAAGTATAGCGTCGTTCTAAACTAGCTTTAGAAGTGTATGTATATATTATTCTGCCAGAGGGTTGTCGTAGTCAGTGGGAGCAGCGGAAGCATAGTGGGCAAGTAGCTTATGTCTATTTATAGGCTTGAGCAGATATAGCAGAGATTAGATCGTCTAATTTTTGATGTGAAAGTCATGTGTTTGACTTCATCAGAATAGGGGATGGATCTGTTGAGAAGGTAGTAGGGTGTGATGTCCTGGTTTTTGGATGACATACACAGAGTAGGAAGTAAAATTCCTATACTACAATCGGTTGTACTGTGGTCGTCACACAGTTGTTTCTCCAGAAAGGATATGAATATAATATCTGACATTCTGGTTACTAGATTTATGGTTTTAGATCTAGATTTGGGTAGTTTCCGAATGTGGGTACTTTGACTATATTCTAATAGTATTTTAGAATAGATGACTCCTGGCATGGTGGTGTACCTGCAGATGACGGAGTCACCCTCTCTAAAGGTGTCTTACAGACTAAAGAGGAGAGGGACGTACATGATTGGCAGATCACTTGCTTAGGCAATTGAGTTAATCGTGAAATGTCAAGTACCACACCAGATGTTGTTTTTGCACTAGATGCGATAAGTTTATATTAATCCAATCCTGGAGAAACATTAGGAAGCAGTTTTACAACATAAGTGCATGTTCTACGGACTTGATGACGGCAGCCTCCTTCGGGAGACGGTTATCATTCCAGGCTTCCACGGTGACCTGGATGACAGAGTGATTGTCAGAGTTATAGTTTTCCCTCTGACGATGGACAATATTATGGACAAGTGGTCTAAAAGGATACTGTGGGAGGCATGGTGCTGGATACTGATTAGGTTCAGTTATCGATACAGTTTAAGAAGTTTGGATTTGGAGTTCATTTATGAACGAGGTCCCATCAGATATCCAGACATATTCTAAGACAGGTATTACTCGATTCGGGAGATGGCTTTCTCCGCGAAATTGAGATTAAGAGAGACATAGAAAGAAACATCAGGACGGATCCACTCACTGAAGCTATAAGTATGCGACATCGCAATAATAGCCTTAAGTGCAAGTGGGAGATTGTTGGATATAGTGCCCTCTAAGTCAATTATTGGATCGCAGGTACGTGATTGCAATGATTGAGGGAGAACCTATACCGATATGAAAGTCTTGCTCGAGATGATAGTATGCTATCTGGTTTGTTTTTATCATTGTTTACATGCTTTAGTTCTCTATTGCATGTTGATAGAGCCCATACAATTCTTGCTTGACTGCCAGCAGTATGATGGCGATCATATACGTGGGAGCTGGGGTCTGTAAGCACATCCTTAAAGTGTCCCTAGTCGTAGGAGTTTCGAGACAGGGCATCGATACTCCAGAGTAGACTAGTGTATACAGTCGAGACCCCGACGAGGGGCGATGGCCAGTTTCACAAGCCATTGGTGTCAGTTGGTTCACCTAAGATGTATACAGGTGCTCATTGCATTATGATTACACCGGACAGGACTCGTCGGGAATATGCTAATTGGTATTATATATATCGTCAGAAAGCAGTTTCCTGGTGACATGTGTACAGGTTAGTTTGTCGACTTGAGATCGTCATTTGTCTCGTGTGAGTTCCCACTGTGCTTAGATTACTACCCTACCACGCTCAAAGGAGACGTACAAACAGGTTTTAGTTGGGTACAGTCCCGAGCCACATGGAGGCAGTGAGCGGATCGTCGGGGATTCGTCTCTCCCGGTATTAGGGGTTGATGTCGCACAGTGCACGGATGGCCATCACTAGAAATTCTCGGCCGAGGTAGTGGAGAATTACTGATTTGGATCAGTAGTTTCTCAGGAGGTGATGGGTTTCATATCGACACGAATTATCGCGTTATTAGGGGTCTGACTTTATCCACCCCCTAGACTCGATATGCGATACTCTTAGACGAACGGACCGGACTGTACGGATATTGTCACTGTCAGGCTCAGTAGGGTTTCTGGATGAGTTCGCTCGTCAGCTTCCCTTCCAATCAATACATAGGCAAACGTTACGTACAGCTTGTACCTCTGACGTGCTAGTGGTTATACCCAGTGCCAGTGTGTTGATGAGTCATTAGAGTCCCCCACAGATACTTTCCCAAGTTCGGGCGAAACATTATAGAGGCCGTATGGTTTTATGGCAGGGTTCGGAAAATGCACGTGCGTTTACGCACGTGTCATATTTCGGGCAGATAATACTGGTGGGCTTTGGTTTAAGCCAGATCCGAGTATTATACTGTGCAGATATAATATCTTTGTCTCAATTGCATTTGTATTTGGTCGTAATACAAATGCGGGTATGTTTATACTGTTACGGGGTTATCCTGAAATTCGTTTCGGGATCGCTTTTGGAAGTTGCCAGTTTCCAGTTTTCTATCACCCGTATTTGACATTCGGTTAAATACGGATTTATCTTTTCATCACTTGGGTGAGTCATGAGGGTGAGTCATGCTTCTAGAAGTTTCTAGATGATGACTAGGATTAGTGACTTATGGTTGCATTAATTGTTCAATTAATGTTTTGATGACTAAGGGTTATGATTCATTGTTTCATTAAATGTAATGTGCAAGGTGTATTTTGAATCATTCTTTCTCATTTATGGTTGTGGTCACCTCGTAGCTCCTACACTCACCTCCCTTGCTTCTATAAGTGGCCGACCCCTTTCATTTGGGGAGATGATGGATTGGGAAAAGGATTATGGTTGTAGGAAAAAGATTATAGTAGTGGTTCATGGAAATTTCATATACCAATTTCTCATTTCATTCCACACCAAATGGCAACTTCATTAACCGTTCGTCCATAACTTTGGACATAACGAGACAAAGTGTTCTACTCATTCTCTACATCAATCTTGGTCATCTCTTTTAGCAAACTTGAGGATCGAGTTGCCCCGGTTCAGAGGCGGGAGCCCGTTTAAAGATCCGTCGACGTGGTGCCACCTGGACGAGGAGATTGGAGATTTAGGAGATCGGAGCAGCCGCAACAAAGCGTGGGATGATGGTTGAAGACCGAAGGACTCGGATCATTCGGTATAACGTTTCTACCCACTTTGTAGTTTGTTAGTTTAGTTTTAATGGCAGATCCGGGTTATAGTACGCGATAGCGCATGCTAAAAAGTTTTTGTTCCACATTTGGCGTCTGTTAGACGGCCGGGGCGCTACCGTGGACTTACAACTAGCGTCCTAACCGCCACAACCGCGGTCTATCTGGGCCGGCGCCGCCGGTCCAGACCGTCCTGCTCTCAATTTTTGATCCCGACACCCTTTGGCCTTCCCCACTAACCTTAGTCTGTTTGTTTTTCTTGCACATTTTCAGAGAATTAAAACGAGGCATTAATCCAAAATGTTAATAGATTTTAATTCCATTCTTCAATACCCTAAACCCTAATTTCTTATATAAATACCACCTTACACCATAGCCCTCCTCATTCAGAAATCTTTTGCCAAAACTCTCTAAATTTTCCAAGTCCAAGAAATTGTACAAGTAAAGTTAGCTCAAGGTCAAGTTCCGGCGACGACTGGGGACAAATCTGGTGACCCCGCGACTCCACGACGTTTGCAAACCCATCCTCTACCTCTCCTCTCTCTTCTCAATCTGTAAGTCCCTGCTTTTTCTTCTCTCTTAAACAAGTCTCTTTTCAAATGACGTCGGTAAGTGGAGTTAACCGGCTTTTAAAACCTAATTTCTTTAAAATTATAATTTTTCTTAGGAAACTCATAACCAAATTAATAAACTTGCTTATTAACCATTAACTAAAATTTAGAAATCAATTTCTTTATAAAACTCCATGTAAAATCATGTTTATTGCACTTTTATGGTTTAATACCACATACTTACTTTCGACATATTTTATCATGCTTACTTGTATTACTTTCAGAAAATTCACGAGGTAATGACCTACCTCATCACAACACTCATCATGATATAGCACGATGGCTTGAGAACGATATTTTGTAGCTAAGACGAATTTTACATGTAAATATCATAAACTATCAAAACTGTATTCTTCAAATTGTTTTAATTAAATTCCATAAAATTATATCCTTAGAACCCATTTTGGGGAATCTGATTTGGTTGGTGCGGGTTATCTCACATCCATCGGACTAGTAGGGCGAGATGCAGATCTCCTCACGGAGCATACGATCTCGATGGAATTTTTATTACAATTTCTAAGAAAACGTGATTTCTATTAATAAATAAATTATATTTTTAATAATTATATATATAAATATTACCAAAATATCTATTTTAAATATATAATATATTCCATGTTTTCTAATCAAAAGAAAAGAATCATAAAAGTTCATGAAAATACCGGCAAGAATCAATACAAATCAAATTACATGAAAATACCCTATACTATTAAAGTTAGGTTTATATCCCCTAAACTATCTCATCACTTTTAAAATTTCATCAATGAAAACCCTGAAGACGATAATTAAATACTTGAGGCTTATTTTGAAAATATATCAAAATTATTTTTCATAAAACCCCTCAAGTTATATTAATTTACAATAAGGACCTTAGTAAATATAGGTTTAAGCGGGACCAGTTCTTTTGAGCCTCAGCGAGCCGGAGAATTTGGGTGCTTGCCTATTTAAGGTAGACAACTAAAACGGTGTTATCAATACGGTAATTGTTTTGGAAAAAGTCATAAATTCTGCCGTCCATGTGCAGCAGTTACCGATAATTCTAAAACTAATTCAGAACTTCAATTCGTTTTAAAGTATTTGACTCAGTCAGAGACTCAGTCTAATCTGAAATCAATCCATCCTTGAATACAATTAAAGTATAATTCCAATTCAACATGAATTCATTTATACCAGAATACAATCTATATCAACATAAATTGATTCGACCGAACCATGGATATACATTTGACATTGTTTACATGACTATCCGTTTACATCCTTTCCGTTTACATGAACTACTGATATCATGGTTTCGGCAAGTATTACATCTATTAAACAAAACAATACACATCAATACAAAATACATTACAGGGTTTTAAAGGGGTAGACTGGTACGAAATGTGTTAAAAGTGGCACGAGACGGTCACTTTAATACACCTAACCTGTACATCCATTGTCGTTGTCCCATGGGTTTTGACAGGGCCTTGTGATACGTATACCATAATCCACCGGGTAAGCTGGACTCCTCTCGTATACACTGTCATATTCTGTACCAAGTTATAAACAACTGTGTTAATATAACTATCAACATTATACCAGTTATATTCTCTTTACCTGTTCAGTCTATTTCTATCTCTCTTTGGGACTTACCGAGCGATTGTTCGCTGACGACATTCCTTTTCTATTCTTTCTTTGGAATGTTGTCAGGAAGACCTGATTCTCTGGAGATCGAGCCCAGCACAGACGACTTGGAGCAGTTCTCAGAAGACCCAGAGCTCAAGTCACTTGTATATACTTTACTTTCAGTTCATGCCAGGCATTGCTTTTTGAGTCTTGTATTTACATTTCCAGTTGTATTGTAAAGGATGTTTAATAAATAAAAGTTGATGTTCTTTTACATCTCATGTCTTACTTGTGTAGTTTACTATATTGCTTATTTACGCTTAGCGTGTTTACTTCTTAGTAAATACGTTGCGTGACCCATCATGTCTCCTTACCGTACTCTGGGAAGCGGGGCATGGCTCATTAACATTTTGGATTAATACCTCATTTTAATTCTCTGGAAATGTGCAGGAAAAACAAACAGACTAGGGTTAGTGGGGGAGGACAAAGGGTGTCGGGGTCAAAAATTGAGAGCATTAGGGACGGTCTGGATCGGCGGTGCCGGCCCAGAGAAGAATCTCGCCGGCCATATGGTGTGGGTCTGGGCTTGGATGCATGCCACGTGTCGGGGTCTGTGCATATGACAATTTCCACATGTTTGATTAACCTGACGTTTCATTTTTACATGTATTGCACGTGTAAACTTTTGGGCTTCCAAAAAGTTTAAAAGAAAAATCAGCAAAAATAATATGTAGCTGGGGGGGGGGGATTCGAACACAAGGGCTATGTCACAGCAGTGCAAGGCTTTACCAATGAGATACAAGTGCTTTCTTGCTGTTTAAAAACAAATCAAATTTATAAATTGTGCTCAGAATTTACAAATACTCCATTTGTACATTAACTTTAAAAACTTTCTGTACATTAAAACAGAGTCGTTACACGGAACGAAAAACAAAAATTCTACAAGCGTTAAAAACTACAAAACCTAGAATAGAAACCAAACACTTAAACTAGACAACTACATAGAGTTTTAAACTAATATGAAGAGAGGGCTATACCAAATGATCCATGTCCTTCGGTCTTCTACCCACTTCCTTAGCTCCTTGAGATTTCCTTAATCGAGCTTGACCGTCGGTCTTCCTCTGTAAAAAATGATCCACTCGAGAGATATGGTTCATGGCTCTAGCTCCACACTAAAAATCTAGTGGAGCAACTAAAAGCTCTAGGTTGCTAATTTAGAGTGTCCAGTGATATAGTGAGTTGTTCTAGTGTATTTCTATCTCTTTCCATCCTTGATTCTCAACTCATGAGATGGTAGGAAGGAAAATGAAGAAGAAGGAGGAGAAGCTCAAGAAAGGCTAGTGATGAGAGAGAAGCAAATGGTGAGAATGATTTTCATCAAGTGAGAGAAATAATGAAGCATGGATTTGTATAAATGGTTTTTGCAATAAAAATATAGCAATCATACTTGAATAGTTTGTATAAATGAATATACAATTCATTTGTCAAGACTATTCAAGCAAGGTTCTCACCATTCTCACCTCACTACCTTTACACCTCATTTTCCATTTAAATCAATAAATGGATAAACTAAAATTAGATGTCCATCTTCGATAATATTTTTCGTATAAATACGGATTACACTCTACCGTATATACATATCCGTATTTGTATCAAAATACGAATACCTAAAGAGATAGAATAATTAAAAGAACATAATACTAGAATATAAATATCGAAATATGTATATGTAAATTATTAAATCAATACCTGATTTAATAATCCGGCTCAATCCTAAGCCGGCTAGTATTATCAACCGTCTGATCTAAAGTCCGGGTATCTAGTACAATAATTCGATCGGAACTCTGCACGTATCAAAATACGGTTATTACATCATTTTGCCTGAACCAGGAAAACCCTCTGTGTGGGACTCTAAAGACACGACAGTATGCCGGCAGTGAGTTACTGGTTAAATTCATAACCACAAGCACGTCAGCGGCACTAGCTGTACGTAACGGCTACTTGGGTACCTGTCGAAAAGGAAGGCCGACGAGCAAACTCATCCGAACCCCTACTGAGCCTATCTGTGACAATCTCCGTACAGTCCGATTTTTTCGTCTAAGAGTATCTCATACCGGATCTAGAAGGTGGTAAACGTCAAACTTTAATAACCCGATAATTCGTGCCTATGTGGCTCATGACCGATCCGAGATACTATTGATCTAACCATCAATAAATCTCATCTGCTTTGGCCAAGGTCTTATGGTGTTGGTCAACCGAACACAGTGCGACATCAACTCCCTATACCGGGAGAGACGAATCCTTAGCAATCGCTCACTGCCTCCATGTTGGTCGAGACTGTACCCAACTAAAACCTGTTTGCACCATAGTCACATAATTCGCGAATTATTCGGCGAATTCGCGAATAATTCGCGAATTATGTGACCGCCGATTAAATCTGCGAATTATTCGTCATCACCGAACGCGCCGAATTATTGCCGAATAATTCCTGAATTATTCGTGAATTATTCAAAAAAAAAAGCGAATTATTCAGAAAACAACAAATAATTCACGAAATCAAAATCTAGCGTCTCATATATTAATTTTATATTAATTTTTTGCTCGAAATCCTTCCCGAACATTTCCCGAACACTTACCGAATCTTTCCCGAATACCTGCCGATTTTTTCCGAATAGTTTTCCGAATCCGAATTTTCGACCTCGCCGAGTTATTGCCGAATCACGAATTTGTGACTATGGTTTGTACGACTCAATAGAGCCGTGGTAGGGTAGTAATCTAAGTACAGTAGGAACTCACATGAGACAAATGACGATCTCAGGTCTGAAGACTAATCTGTACTCATGTCACCTGAGAAGTGCTATATGACGATAGGTATAGTACCATCTAGAAATTCTCGGCGAGTCCGTTCAGTGTACCCACCCTCAGTGAGTACCTGTATACAATCTTAGGTGCGAAAGACCAATGGCCATGGGACCAACTATCGCCCCTCGTCGGAGTCTAGAAATGTATACCCCAGTCTACTCCGGAATATCGATGCGCAGTCTCGATACTCCCATGACTATTGTAACACCCGAGCCCAATAATACTATTTCTGGTTCTAGTTGAGTGTTATACATTGCTCATTTCGATTATCCTGATGGTTTGGTGCTTATTGCTAAATTTTAACCGGTTAAGTCATTTTGGCACATAACAAATTTTAACACCTAAAATGAAATTAAAAATATCCATGTTGACCTACTCGTCGCCATTAGTCGCGTGGTAGCGTCCGCGCGTCTAGATTTCGTCCCGTTCGGCGAAACGGGCAAGTTTGGACGTCTACGCGCGCGTGCAAGTGTCCGACTTGGGGGCATGCATTTTAATCACAAAGTATCTCTTTTTAAAATTTGGAACTCGCTTAAAATCCTATAATTTGAATTTGAAACATTTGGGCGCAACCCGGGCGCGATTTGGAAATGTTTCATTTAGCGCCGAAAATGCCCATTTAATTAAATATTATAAAACTATAATATATCTTAAAATCCCTATTCTGTTACTATATTTAACGTGTAAAATCTTTCTTAAAAATCTTTTAAAAATTCTTCTCTAACTCCCGTACCTTCCTCAGCCAATCACGAGGGCTAAAACCCTCGTGGGCCCCGCCTCACACTCTCTCTCTCCCCGTCTCTCTCTATCTCTCTCTAATCTCACTCTCTCTCTATCTCCTAAAATCTCTCTCTGTCTCTCTCTATAATCTTCTCCCTCTCTCTCTTTTATATATTCCAAACTGTTCCTCACCTCCACCACGAGAAGAAACCCATCGCGAGAACCTCCGAACCCTAACCCTAGCCTCCTCGTGCCTGCGCCGTCGACCTCCCTGCGACCTCGCCGTCGCCGTTCTCGCCTCCACAACCTCACCGCGCTCCTACCTCCTACCTCCGTTCTCTTTCCGCGCCTGCACCCAACCCCCGACGCCACCACCAGCCGCAGATCTCGCCGTCGCCGCCGCCTCCCATCGCCGACGACACCAGAATCCTCCTCCCTTCACCCTCGTCCCGACCTCGTCGTCGTCTTCCTCCTCCCCTCGCCGGACCACCAGAACCCAAGCCCGACCCTAGCACCAATCCCCGGGTCACCGGAAAACGTGCCGACGATGCTCGCCGTCGTCACCAGAGCCACCTCCGACCACCTCCTCTTCCCTGCGACCAGAACCCGGCCTTTACCTCCCCTCATCGCACAGCACCACCCTTTCCAACGAGCCCATAAGCTTTCCAGCCTTCGCTGCTCGCCGTCGCTGCCTCGCCGGCGTCCCATCGCCGTCGAGCCCGTCGTGGTTTCCCCCTGGTGTCTCCCTGTAAGCATCCCTTTACTTTTCCATTCGTATTAACCTCCTCACTGGTCCTTAGTTGCGTGTATCGTATGTTTTGCTAACTTCGTCGCCTTTTTGACATTTCGCCGGATTCCGGCCGTGCCGACGGCTTGACCCGACACTCCAGCAAGGTACTCCGGTCCGCGTGGTTCCGCTGTTCGCTGTTAGGACTCGATCCGTGGCCCGTGCACCCGTCTCGTGTTTTCCACCGACATTGCATCCGTACTTTCCGGTTTGCGAAACCGTCGAGGCAAGTATCCGAATACTTGCTTTAACATGCTAGTACACAAGATCAAGTCTTGCTTTACACTTAATTAACATATTATTTTATAACTTAGAATTGACAGTTACAATTATTCTTAACATTGAATCGGTATAGTAGTTTCTTATAATTAATCAGTCTGCTATCAATCCACACTTTAACTAACTAACCAAGTAGATCGTCCTCGCTTCATTTGTTAAATCACCCATGAGACAATTATTATGCTTAGTTTAAATTCATGTAGCTTCATTACTTTATGTTGTTGATATCGTTTCACTTTGCGGCTATTGCACCCCAAGGGTGCTTGAACCTGTTGATAAAGATAATACAAGCACCATTGTGATTAAGCGACTATTAGTGCTGTTTACTTTAAATTCTTGCTGTTGTATACCTGTTGTGAGCACACCTTCAATTGCATTACATATCGACCCTATCTTGATACACCTGACACATGTACTGATACACCGGACATGACACCCTGTACATACTGACTCAACCTATTGTACTATGACCTGACTTATTTCATGATCTCATGCCTAATGCCAACAAACCTGACTTGGGGTCCTCATGGACCATTCCTGCTGTCTATCCAGACAGACCTGCTTGTACCTGATTCTGTGTTGGCATTATTAGTCCTTGACTACTGAATACCTGACCTAACATACATAACTTGGGGGTATGGGGAAATCAAAGATGAACCTGACTTGTAACTCGACAGTTCACTACCTGTTCGAGTGTACACATTCCTGTTTTGTGCCTAGCGGCATGTCTCGGTTTCGGCCGAGAATATTGTGGCCGTGATCCCGGGTATGTACGGGATACTACCGAGTGTACACTTTCCTGTTTTGTGCCTAGCGGCATGTCTCGGCTGCAGCCGAGAATATTGTGGCCGTGGTCCCGGGTATGTACGGGATACAATTGAGTTACATCGACGATTCATCAATTGATTTCAAAGACTTTAGAGTAGGAACCTGATAGAACAGTTTAGTTACCCACTGCACACTACCCTGCACTGCTTGTTTCATATTATTGCTTTATTCATGTTTATTTATGCATTGCCTATTACCATGTTCATATTATACTTGGTTGACATGACGCGCTGACGTCTGGGTTTTGCATGGCCCAGATTCTTTACCACTGTGGCCGACCGAGCAGGAGTACTTTAGCCAGCAGGCTGATTTGTGAGTTCTATAGTGGTTAGTTCGTTTATTGCATTTTATTTCCAGGTGCGATCCCGCATTATGGGACGTACCTTTCTATTATTGTATTGGATCATTCGCTTCCGCACTTATTGGTTATTGACTCTCGTTATTATGGATTTGGACATGTGCTAGATTAGTTTATTTATCTTGTTCTTGATATCTCTACAACCGTAATGTGACTGTGGATGGATACTTCCTACCCACAGGTAGCATGGTTGGCTATGTCACGTGCCCAATCTTGCGTACTCTGGGAAGCGGGGCGTGACAACTAGGAACATTAAAGGATGTGTTTATGGACTACCCAGCCCCCACATGTATGATCGCCATCATAACGCTGGTAGTCAAGTAATGATCCTACAGGCTTTATCAACATGTATTAATGATACGTAATAACAAGTAAAACATATACACATGTTAAGATAATGACAAACCAAATAGCATACTATCATATCGAGCAAGATTGTCTTGTACATACATATGTCCAAGCATCCACTATATATACATATACAATAATGGCCTTCAGGGCATACATATTCAACAATCTTCTAATTTTACTAAGGCCATATATTGGCGTAACGAGTACCCAACGTCTGCTCTAGGGCCAGTTGTTGGCGTATCGCATATCCAACATCTCAAATAGTCTCTCGAACTATGCTTGAGGGAAGGCCTTGGTGAATGGATCCGTTGTGTTCTCTTTTGTGTCTACTTTCCGCACCTTGATCTTCTGGCGATCTATGATCTCCCTGATCAGGTGATACCGCCTTAAGATGTGTCTGGATTTCTAATAGGACCATGGTTCTATCGCTACAGCCATAGCCCCATTG
The DNA here is from genome assembly GCA_030015575.1 of Agapanthus africanus. Lineage (NCBI taxonomy): Eukaryota > Viridiplantae > Streptophyta > Magnoliopsida > Asparagales > Amaryllidaceae > Agapanthus > Agapanthus africanus. The sequence continues at coordinate 477,157,839 of CM057346.1, read as the reverse complement.
TTGTCGCAATACAAAATTGGTTCAACAATGGACGAAACCCCCTCAAGTTCAATAATGAACTTCTTTATCCAGACCACTTCTTTTGCGGTATCGTTTGGAACAATGTATCCATCCTCCATCATCGAGTCTATGACGGTGTCTTGTTTGGAGCTCTTCCAACAAACCGCCCCTCCGTTGAGGGTAAACACAAAACCCGATACAGACTTTTTGTCATCCTTGTCACTCTGGAAGCTCGAGTTGGTAAAGGACTCCACCTGGAGGTCTCCATTACCAAACACCAGGAGCAGTTCCTTAGTCCTTCTTAGATAGTTAAGAATGTTCTTTACTGTTGTCCATTGGTTCTATCCTAGGTTTGACTGATACCGGCTCACCGCGCTAAACGCATAAGCTACATCTAGTCTTGTACATAGTATCGCATACCTTATACATCCTACCGCCGAAGTATAGGGTATAATGCTCATGCGAACCCTCTCCTCATTAGTCTTGCGAGATATCTCTTTGGAGAGGGTGATTCCGTGCAATGCGGGTATATTACCGCGCTTGGAATCTTCCATACTAAATCTTTTTAGTATGACCTCTATATACCTGGACTGTGAAAGTCCCAACAATCTCTTGGATCTATCTCTGTAGATCTTAATCCCCAGAATGTAGGAGGCGCCACTCAGGTTTTTCATGGAGAACCTTTGTGACAAGAACAACTTGACCGATTGTAGTATAGGAATGCCATTTTCTATCAAGAGAATGTCGTCCACATACAAGACTAGGAATACGATAGTTCTTCCTACAATTTTCTTATAGATATAAGCCTCATCCTCATTTTTGATGAAGTCAAATTTCTTGACTGTCTCATCAAAACAGATGTTCCAGCTCCACGATACCTGTTTTAATCCATAAATGGATTTAAGCAACTTGCACACTTTTCCGCTGCTCCCACTGTCTATGAATCCCTCCGGCTGATTCATATAAACGCACTCTTCCAAACTTCCATTTAGAAAAACCGTTTTTATGTCCATCGGCCAGATTTCGTAGTCATAAAAGGCAACGATGGCAACTAGGATCCGAATGGATTTCAGCATAGCCACTGGAGAAAAAGTTTCGTCATAGTTCATACCGGGTGTTTGACGAAAACCTTTTGCAACAAGTTTAGCCTTATAGGTTTCCACCTGTCCATCTACACTAATTTTCTTTTTGAAGATCCATTTGCATCCAATGGGTTTTACACCAGGAGGAGCAATATCCAAGGTCCAATCTTTATTGGTGTACATGGACTCCATTTCAGATCGCATAGCATCCAGCCATCTATCAGAGTCCTTACTGGTAATGGCCTGCTTAAAACTAGTAGGATCAACTTCTTCCAAGATGCAATCCTATCGATCCCTATCTATGAGAAAACCATAGTATCTCTCGGGCGGACGAGAAATCCTACTAGATCAGTGGAGTGGCTGAGCTTCATCGGGTTTTATTGAATTCTTTGGTTCTACCAATTCTTCAGTTTCAGTTTGTAGTTCTAATGTTACATCCAGTTCTACCGTCCTCCCACTAATTTCTTTTATAAGAAATTCCCTTTCTAAAAAGGTGGTGTGACGAGCTACAAACACCTTCTGTTTCTCGGTGTGGTAGAACAGATATTCTTATGAATGTTTAGGCTATCCCACGAATTACTCAAAACTGACCGTGTCTCGAACTTATCCGGGTTCTGCTTCTTTACATAAGCAGGACATCCCTATGTCTTAATAAAATTAAGGTATAGTCTCTTCCCCTCCCACATTTCATGTGGAGTGGTAGGCACAGATTTGGTAGGAGCCCTATTCAATATATATGCAGTTGTTTTAAGTGCATACCCCCAAAATGAAAGAGGCAACTCAGCATTACTCATCATTGAGCGAACCATATCCAATAGTGTACGATTCCTCCGCTCCAATACACCGTTATGCTGTGGTATATATGGAGGAGTAAGTTAAGAGAGCATACCATTCTCTTTTAGAAAGTCATGAAATTCCGTACTCAAGTACTCCCCTCCTCGATCAGATCGAAAGATCTTGATAATTTTTCCAGTCTGGTTCTCTACTTCTTATATTCTTTAAATTTCTCAAAAGCTTCAGATTTGTGTTTCATTATAAATACATATCCGAACCTAGAGAGATCGTTAGTGAATGTGATGAAGTATGAGAACCCATCCTTTGCATGTATAGACATTGGACCACATATATCACTGTGTATGAGTCCCAAGAGCTCTGCAGCTCTTTCTCCGTGTCCCGTGAATGGAGATTTGGTCATCTTTCCTTTGAGACGAGACTGGCAAGTTTCATATGATGAAAATTTGAAAGAATTCAGAAATCCATTCTTATGCAACTTGGTTAGTCTTTTCTCATTGATATGACTAAGTCTACACTGCCACAAGTAGGCTTTGTTCATATCTGAACTCTTTCTCTTGTGTGTGTTTTGTATATTAAAAACCATGTTTTGATTTAGAACATACATACTATTACACAGTGTACTTTCTGCAACCAATACCTGATTAAGATAAATGTTCATGATATTTCTATTTGGAACAAAGTTATATCCATCTTTATTAAGTAAAAAAACTAATATGATATTGCAAAGCATGGAAGGTACATAGTAGAAGTTGTTAAAAATCATAGTATTGCTGCTTGGCAATACTAGGTGATATTCACCGACGACAGCAATCAACTAGTGCTCTGTTCCCTACTCTGAGGGACATATCACCAGGTCCAATCATCCTACTTTTTCTCAGTTCCTGCAATAAATTATAGATATGAGATCCTGGTCCGGTATCTAGTATCCAGAAAGTAGGACCGACCGAAAAACAGTTTTCAATAACAAGAACACCTGAAAGAGACGCAATAGTATGCTTCTTCTTCACCGAGGTCATCAAGGAATTCATACAATCCTCTTTCCCATTCTCATGCTTTTGACATGTGTCACAAGTCAGAGCTAAACCTACGTTCCCCAACCCCGAATAATAATCCGGATCGGTCAAGTCATACATTTTATTATCTTAATTAAGGCGTGAATTGGTTGTTACCTGGAGAGAGAGAAAAGAAACACTCAGTATGCTCTCTTGCAAGATTAGATTGGTTATTAGTTTATCTAATCAGGATGGCTCCTACCATTTCTTCGAATTTTCCTTCAAACCTTTTAAAATAAAACTAGTCGGGATCATTAACACCTTATAAGTTTGCTAACCATTCAGCCAGGTCGGTATTGGTACTCCGAGGGACGTTCCCCGTGCTCTCGCATGGACCTAATTAAAATAAACCTCATTTCCGCAAAGGCGTAGCCCCGTTAACACCTTTCTAGACACCTAATGAGTTAGCTAATTATGAAGTGAAAATATCTCCCAAGAGTAATCCTACTCATCAGCGGAATCGGGATCCAATTATCATCGCGTGATAACATAGATGGAAGCCACTCTAGTCACCACACTTCAGAAGAAATGCAACACTAGTAAGTTTCCTGTATATTTGAAACTCCCGATGTGGTTTTCCCTAACGACCTATAACCTTGACACTTGCCAATAAATCATAGGCCACCAGTCAAGTTCAACCCGTTATTGTCCTAGATTAACTCGAATCTACCTGAACAAATCCTTGACGCTAGACAACAAAGCTGTGCAACAGTCTCGATCAATCGCATATCCATGCAACAGATAAATATCACTCAGCTACCGTTCATTATGTCTTGACGCTTGCCAACAAACATAGCACGAATATTATGTGGTACCTATCCAAAATGACGGAGGGCTATGGCTGGGTTTTTAGGGAAAAACCCTTTAACGTAATGAACTTGATAACGTTGAAGGAACCGGGTTGTTTTGAAAAGGAGTGGTTTAGGCTCCACTTTTGAAAACTGTTAGTTTTGAAGAAAATCGAGTAATCTATAGTAATGATCAATCATAATTATTGCACATTTGTACTGTCATTTTTCCTATTATTATTAATCACTAAATGGCGTTATTTGTAATTTAAGAACATATGTGGTTTATGTGTAAAAAGATTTTGTCATATATTTCTTAACTTATAATTAATATAATTGGGGGAATATATGCATATCATATTTAAATAAAATATTCATATGATTTTTAACCATTATTATTAAGATGTGCATATCATATCATATAATATCCATTAAGTAATTTAATTAAAATTGGTTGGAATATTATCTCAAATAAAATAAATGCTGCTAATGATTTGATTTGAGATATTGTGCAGCTATTAAAATAACAAATCAGTTCAAGGCTACAAACATAAGTAGGAAATCCGCATCAAATCGAGTTAGCAAACCAAATATGCTGAATTTTAGGAGCAAATTGAAAAATCTCGCAACTGCTACCCCTTGTTGGTCCCGAGGGACGGAGGACGCTAGGTTAGAAAGAGATATTTTCAAATTATATTCATTAGAAAAATCTCCTAAATCACGAGAAGAAAGCACAAAAATTCGGGAGGCGCGATAACACCAATAGGAGACGGAACCGCGGTGGAATGAGGTATATGGCGGCGGAACCGCGGTCAATTAATAGCCGTTCGATGTGCAATTTCAGGGGTATGATCATCTTTTCACATACATCGAGATGACGTCTAAGGTTTCAAGTTCCACAGCCTATATAAAGGACCGATCATCAATCAAGAGTTCTCTATCTATCTATCGATCAATTTATGGTTTTTAGTTCTTTTATTTTTTTAGCCAATCAAAGTCTGTAATGCAAAATTTTCAATAAAAAGTAGTTTCTCTTTTAATTTTGTCTCAATACTTTCCGCATTACTTTTTGCGTTTATTTTCCGCACTTTTCTTTTTTGTTTTTCTTATGGTTTTCTTATTCTTCTACCTTTCTTCCTTTACATCGTTTTCCCCAATGAGCGAATAAATTCTCGCTTGTCAGGGTTTGTAGGAATGGGTAGTATAATAGATGAAAGAATCCCTTATCTTCTACTTATGTTTTAAGTTTTGCAATGCGGATTTTATTGGCCAACGTTATTCAAAGATGCACATGATTATTGCAAAACTTGTTCACGGTGTCAGTACATGGGTCGGATTTTACAGAGATGCCGCTCCAACCTATCTTGGTTGTTGAGATATTTGATGTGTGGGGAATTGATTTCATGGGACCGGTTTCTAAATTTTTTGGGAACTTATACATTCTCTCAGCGGTTGATTATGTCTCTAAATGGGTTGAAGTAATACCGAGCCATACTAATGACAACAACGTTGTTGTTAAGTTCCTTAAAAAGACTATCTTTTCTCGGTTCGGGCACCCTCGTGCTATCATTAGCGATAATGAGACGCATTTATGCAATCGGTGTTTCTAGGCTTTGATGCAGAAATATTTGATCAACCACAAACTTTCTACGCCCTATCATCCCTAAACGAGCGGGCAAGTCGAGCTCTCCAATCGACAGATCAAGCAAATTTTGGAGAAAACGGTTTCTAAGAACCGTAAAGACCGGTCTTCTAAACTGACTGATACTCTTTAGGCATTTCGTATTGCATATAAGACCGATCTTGGCATGTCTTCTTATCGGCTGGTGTTTGGGAAGGTGATTGATTTCTGTTTTAAAGAAGTGTGTAGTACTAACCGCAATCAACAACGGTGTCGCATGTAGCTAGACCGAGATAAGTACAGGTCGTCCTCAGGGATATATGGAATCTTTCAATCTTACTTTAGAAGTGTTGTAAAAGAGGAAGAATAGAATAATAGAGAATAGTAGAGAATAGTTTCTAGATCTATGTCAAACAAAGATGTAGAAAATAGATTTAGTTTAATTACGGATATAGATTTTATAAGAAGAATGCTTGTAGGGTTCGTTCGGATTTAGTAGTCATGGATGACGAATAAAGATTACTCATTTTATCTATTGATAGATTTAATACTAGATAGATAGTGATGAATGAGCATCAGGGTTCTTGGAAGAAACTAGTGTTTCTACACTATTGACCCTTGTCTTTTCATTGATCTCTATTCATTTCTAGCTCTTAACAAAATAATTGTTAATCTAATCTCAAACAGCGGTCAAGACTATCAATAAATTGATAGCACGCCCGATTAGGATGTTAACATTTATTTTTCTAAAGTTTATAAACTTCATAAGACTTAAAGGAAGTTAAAATATTTACTCATCCATTGTTCTACCCTAATCCTACGAACCCTATCAAGCGGAGAATTACTTGCATATGATGGAGATAGAAGAAGAAGAACGGATAGAGATCATAAAATAAATACAAAAATTAAAATTAATCTAATGATCTACCTTTATTAATCAACTTCACAAGTACAAAACCTTTAAGATTAGATTACAAGAGGAAGAAGAAGTTGCTCTTGATCTCTGCCTTGTAGGAAGTAGATGCTACGTCGAATCTCACGTTGCTTTATCACGTCGAATCGCGGACCTGTCTAGGATCACTTGTTCTTTGACTGTGATTTGCTTCGTGTAAAGATTGATGATCTCTAACTTTAGCCTTCGGTCCTCTATATAGTCCCAAAACTAGAAACCAAAGATCCTAAGAATTAGGGTTTGTTGAGATGATCCAAACCACAAAATCCCACATCCCAACTCAGTGAATCGGTCGCGGATCCGCCGCATATGGCATGGGTTGGCCGCGGAACCGTGGCCATCTGGTGGGATCTATGTTCCAAAATTCTGGGGCTTATTTCTTTTGACACATGGAGATTTATTTGATGTCTGGAACTTGAAAATATTTCCTGAGACTCTGCCAGTATTGATTCTTCAATTTTATCTAACTTCATCGGCAGATTTCTAATTCCCGACATCTCAATATCTCGATCTCCTGACCTGAGCTAAAGCTTGCACCATATCTCAAAGAATAATGTTAGTAATATTTGGTATTTTTGAGATATTATCCTAACCATTTTATATGGTATTATATTTTAAGAATATTGATTAAGGATATTTGATATGATATGCATATTTAAATTATCAAAATATTATATAAATATTATATGCATACATTTTCCTTCATAATGTTAATTATAATATATAAGCATATGGTAAATAGTATTTTTACAGATAAACCCTCATATGTGCCTTATTTATAATAAACACCTTTAAATATTTAAGAAAAGTAAGAAAAATCTCATATCAAAACTGCGATATTTTCGACTGAACAAATACCCCCAAACTTAATTTTGATCGTCCCGAGCAAACTTGTTATTCAAGAGAGGGAGGAAAAAAAAAGAACCTAAGTAGCACACTTTCGTAGGCAACACAATTGCACTGAGCACGTGCAACAAGCCGTTAAACCTCTAGGTGTCCCTAGTAGGAGGAGTGTTGTCTCCTGAGGGTTTTCAGCGGATTACACCCATAAAATCCTATAATAAAAGAAAGACGGTGAAAGTTACATATAAAGATAGGAACTATAAAAGAAAGAATTTGAAAATAAGAGTTTTCAACTACACTAGTTTTTTAGTTTCTATGAGCCCTATCTTAATGGTCATGAAAAGATGTTAGAAATCACATCATCCCTCAATAAAACATCGTCTTTAGTTTTCCTCCCTATCTGTCTTCCAAACATCGATCATATACCCCTACGTGTATGTAAAAGACATCCCTACACTTAGAGAATTCAATTCAAACTATCATACTCTTGTCTATCTTCCAAAGTACTTTTTAGTTGGTGAATATTTTATATGGAATTGCTCATACATTCTTCATGCGACCGTTAATACTTTTTGAGATACTAACCGACCGATTACAAAATGTGCTCACGCATTTACGCGTAATTCCTCGTTTCACAACACCTAAGGCTTAGCAGTAGCTCTCAAACCAGTTGTTCTAAGGCACTAGGTGATAAAGCATCCTCGCTATATTTTTTTTATGCTGCCTTAAGCAATTACAAAACCAATGTTCATTTTTTTTCTTCTTCACCACTTATATGTATATTTTATTTCATAGTAAGGCTTTTAGACAAGAGCATTTCAAGGTATCCTCTACTATCCCAAGTTTCAATATGTGTGACAGTGCATATAGTAAGGTATCAACATTCAAAAGTTTGGACTCAAGAATATGGACTATTTTTCAGACTTATTTTTATCCTCAGATTATCAATTTCCTTCATCTTACTAACCCTTGAGACAACGGCTCATAACTACTTATTACCAGTTTCATTTAAGAAAACATCTAACTTTCATTCTTTTCTTAAACTATTCCTATCATCCATACGTAAATTTTCACTTTCAAACTTTCATTATCAATTTTTTTTGTGCTTATATATAGTATAATGAAAAATAAAACCTGAATAAGCACAAATCTCCCCCAAACCTGTTTGCAACAGTGTCCTCACTGATATCATCTGTCAAGCTTAAAAAAACTATAGATTTGGGATGAAAAGTTAGTAACGGGGATAAGAAATAATGACAGTGAAATTCTCTCCCAAACTTATTTTTGACTCACAATTTTGTAAAAATTTTCTTCAAGAGCCAAAGATACCCCCCAAACATGAGTAAAACTGTATTAAGCATTTAAAATTATGAGGGGGATAAAGTTATTGGTCAAAGTAAAGCTTTACAAAGACAAAAAGTCAACACCAACCATTCAAATATTTTATCGATGAAACGTACTGGTTGGTGGAAGATCAGAGATTTGAAGAAGTGGAGAGATAGGAGGCGGTATGGTTTACGTCTTGGTTGATAGAGACAAAACAGTGATGGTGATTGGAAACGGGAATGTGAATGATTAGGAATGGGAAGAATAGTCACATTCTAGTATGGGATAAGAAGAAATGGTGGTGGTTCAACTTCTTTAGGTGGAGGTTGATTAATCACAAAATCCGTGTTATTTAGGAATGCGATTTCGTTGGCGAAAATATCTTCGAAACTTTCATCGATGGTCCGATTGAACGTTTCAATGTCAATAAGTGTCGCACCATAATTCAACACACTTGATTTGTCAAAACTTATGGAGATAGGAGACTCGAAAAACTCATCAACCTTATTCTCAAAAGTATCTAAATCAAATTGTCGTTCTAGAATTATCGAACTCGAAATATTGGATTGTGATTTATCAACCTTCGCTAAAAGTAAAGGTTGATTAGAAGAAGAACCAAAGAAAGTAGGAGATGAAATGGATAAACAAATTGGTGTGTCGAGTATTGCTGAACCAGATGTGGGAAATGAAAGCTGAATTTCGTTCCTCTTTTTGGTCAAACATTTATCATCAACTTCAAGACACATATGGGGTTCGGGAAGAATAGTTAAAGGCTCGAGATGATGACCACACGGGAGTGAAAGGACCTGATGAATTGGTGGGACAAATTCATCCAAAATTTCGGGTTCATCATCCAATATATCCCCAACGTCAATATCCTCAATCAAGTGAAAGTTAAAATTCTCAGACACCTCATCAAAAGCATAGTTTTCAATTAATTTAGGTTCTAGAGTGGAGGTGTAGAGATCACAAGGATTGGGTGTGGCTTCACTTGAAATGGAATCCTCACAATCGGGTAAATCAAACACTATAAAGTCACACAACTCATCAGACATTCTATCTTCAATTGGTGAATCATTTGGTGTACTCGATAGATTTGTGAAATTGGAGTTGTGGATTTCACTTTGGGATGGGGAGGTTTGATTTGGAAGGGTGTATTGCTCTCTCTCACTACCTGAATTCTCAATTTGTCCTACGGCCGTATCATACGTTGAAAAATTTCGAGCTGGTTCGAAACTAGTTGCTCATTCGTTTTGTTTATTGAGGACGTCCATGCACTCATTCAATTCCTCTCTGGCGCGGCGCGACGCTGACACATATTCTTCCACGGTCCGTTCAAGACTAGACATGGGTCGGTAAAAGGTTTCAGCATAAGATTTAAATTCTTATGGATAAGTAAAACTCCTAAATGACTGATTAGAAGGAATGTCTAGTGAAGGTGTAAAAGTCGGGTAGGATTGATAGGAATCGAATGGTTGTGAAAATTGGGCAGGAGTAGGATCAACATTGTGACAAGAAGAATATTGATATTGGTTGGTTGGTTGGCGACTATCAATAGATGTCATATACGTCATAAATTGAGTATTAAAATCTTCTTTAGAAAGTGGTGGTGTTTGTTGTCCTAACGGTTTGACCGGATTGAAACTTTAGCCGTTAGTTTTCGCTATATACTCAGCGATGGACATGCGTTTAGGAGTTCCCTCACACATGTTAGATGGAGTATCAACATAAGAAGATGCAGAATTTTGATGCGGTTGATAGGACCTGGAGTGAGGGGGCCAACTGTTTCTTTCCGCTTGCTCTATCCGATCTCTTGAAGACATTGTAGAGTCAGATATTATACCGAAACGATTACGATAACAGGAAATATCTGGTTCTGGATAGCAAAGCTCGGCAAGAGTTCTTCTATTTGGGTTACCCATTATAAGAAGGTGAAAAGAAAAGAGGGTGATAAGATTTAAGCTCTATTTGGATTGTTTTGCTTTGAAAGTGGGACTTGAGGGTTGACTCGACAAATCACAAAATGCACAAGCAAACCCTCGAACTAAGGTTACCTAGGTTAAGCACTAGACCGCTCCTAGATTTCCAAAGGACAAGCCGCATGATCAATCCTCTACCATCTCTTTATAACTCTTGTGGCCAGGTAAGTGCCAGGTAAGTGGGAGGTATCCGCTATACGAATCACCGAAAATAACGGGCCTAATTAAGTAACCACTTGCCTAGACACACTTGCCTAAACACTGCAAAAGAAATGTGGATAAGTGATAGATTACCCACGACCTTCCTCTGTCCTATTTGAGCGCGACGGTCTTTAGGGTCTTGATCTAGATATTTTTTTTAATTAAAATAGGGTGATGCGGATGCTCGTTTAGTGATTTGTGGGGCCTAGGAAGGGTGAAATCCCCACCTAATCTGAATTGTGGTCTTGCCCGTTAAAGTCCGTATTAAAATATGCAAAAACAACCCTCAAAACAAAACACGCAAAAAGATTTTTGAGCGGCGATATTTTGCAAAGAATCCTGCAGAAAAATATATTATAATATTTTTAGAGGAGAGAGAAAGAGATAGAAAAGATACCAGAAAAGTTTGAGGGCATAAATCCCCAAGACCGCCGTGGTTCCTCCGCCGTTTACACACAATAGCCACTGTTCCGCCGCGCTTTAGGGGGTTCTTTGTTTAATTTTTTCACTGTGGCCTCTTTTGCTCCTCTGGGACTTGATGAATTTCTCTGAATCTTTATCTCCTTGCTAAAGTGACTCCAGATTCTCTCGCAAAAATCGCACACTAATCGTTAAATATGCAAGATGCGGTTTTGTTTAATTTATGATATTGATCGAATAAGAATTCAACACGAATAATAAGAAAAAAATATTACGCACGTATCCCCGACAACGGCGCCATTTGATTGATTTTTGTTTTAGAGAAGTGTGTAGTAATAACTGCAATCAATAACGGTGTCGCGTGTAGCTAGACCGAGATGAGTACGGGTCGTCCTCAGAGATATGTGGAATCTTTCAATCTTACTTTAGACATGTTGAAAAAGAGGAAGAATAGAAGAATAGAGAATAGTGGAGAATAGTTTTTAGATCTACGTCAAACACAGATGTAGAAAATAGATCTAGTTTAATTACGGATATAGATTTTATAAGAAGAATGCTTGTAGGGTTCGTTCGGATTTAGTAGTCATGGATGACGAATAAAGATTACTCCTTTTATCTATTTATAGATTTAATATTAGATAGATAGTGATGAATGAGGATTAGGGTTCTTGGAAGTAACTAGTGTTTCCACACTATCGACCCTTGTCTTTTCATTGATCTCTATTCATGTCTAGCTCTTAACAAAACAATTGTTAATCTAATCTCAAATCGCGGTCAAGACTATCAATAAATTGATAGCGCGCCCGATTAGGATGTTAACATTTATTTTGCTAAAGTTTATAAACTTCATAAGACTTAAAAGAAGTTAAAATATTTTCTCATCCATTATTCTACCATAATCCTAGGAACCCTATCAAGCGGAGAATTACTCGCGTATGATGGAGATAGAAGAATAAGGACAGATAGAGATCATAATGTAAATACAGAAATTAAAATTAATCTAATGATCTACCTTTATTAATCAACTTCACAAGTACAAAGCCTTCAAGTTTAGATTACAAGAGGAAGAAGAAGTTGCTCTTGATCTCTGCCTTGCAGGAAGTAGATGCTCCGTAGAATCTCACGTCGTCTTATCACGTCGAATCACGAACCTATCTAGGACTTGTTCTTTGACTGTGATTTTCTTCGTGTAAAGATTGATGATCTCTAGTTTTAGCCCTCGGTCCTTTATATAGTCCCAAAACTAGAAACCAAAGATCCTAAGAATTAGGGTTTGTTGAGATGATCCAAACCAAAAAATCCCATATCCCAACTCAGTGAATCGGCCGCGGATCCGCCGCATATGGCATGGGTTGGCCGCGGAACCGCGGCCATCTGGTAGGATCTATGTTCCAAAATTCTGGGGCTTATTTCTTTTGACATATGGAGATTTATTTGATGTCTGGAACTTGAAAATATTTCTTGAGACTCTTCCAGTATTTATTCTTCGATTTTATCTAACTTCATCGGTAGATTTCTAATTCCCGACATCTCAATATCTTGATCTCCTGACCTAAGCTAAAGCTTGCACCATATCTCAAAGAATAATGTTAGTAATATTTGGTATTTTTGAGATATTATCCTAACCATTTTATATGATATTATATTTTAAGAATATTGATTAAGGATATTTGATATGATATGCATATTTAAATTATCAAAATATTATATAAATATTATATGCATATATTTTCCTTCATAATGTTAATTATAATATATAAACATATGGTAAATAGTATTTTTACAGATAAACCCTCATATGTGTCATATATATAATAAACACTTTTAGATATTTAAGAAAAGTAAGGAAAATGTCATATCAAAAGTGCGATATTTTCGACTGAACAGAAGGCTTGCCACCTCCCTGTCGAGATCGAACATTGTTAGTGATATATTCTCTAGAGGCCATTATTGAATCGTACTGAATTGTATATTACATTTTAGAAGCTTGTGATATTCACAGATATAATAACAGTCTTGCTCAAAATGGTAGTATGCTACTTGATTTGTTTCTATCTCAATATGTGCATATATTTCTTTTAGCATATCGATTATACATATTGGTAGAGCCCTTAGGATATTTGCTTGACTACCAGCGTTGTGATGGAGGTCATACTAGTGGGGGCTGGGTAGTCTATAAGCACATCCTTATACAGGTCTCTAGTCATAGGATTATCGAGATGGGGCATCGATACTCCGGAGTAGACTAGTGTATACACTTCTCCTCCCAGCAGAGGAGATGGTCTGTCCCACAGCCATTGGTACGTCGTACCAGAGATAGTATACAGGTACTCATTGCGTTATAAGTTACACTGGACGGACTCGATGGGAACTGCTGGTTGGTATTATACCTATCGTCAGGTAGCAGTTCCCGGGTGGCATGAGTACAGGTTAGTCCGTTGACTTGACATCACTATTCGTCTCAAGTGTGTTCCCACTGTACTTAGATTACTACTCTACCACGGCTGAAAGGATTCGTGCAAACAGGCAGTAGTTGGGTGCAGTTTCGAAGCACTTGGAGGCAGTAGTGGTTAGATAGGATTCGTCTCTCCCGATATTGGGGGTTGATATCGCGCTGTGCTCGGAAAGCCATTACACAAAGTCCCTCGCCAGGGCAAGCGAGATTTACTGATAGGTACTCCAGTAGTTTCTCATAGTGTATTGGGCTCTACCTGTAGGTTCCTAGGCACACCAAGGAGGTCTCACAAGGCATCAACCATGCCAATTTGAAATTTTAACGGTGCCGAGAAACCCTAACAAGATCGTTGGCTAGATTTTTAGGCGAAACAAGAACTAGTAAACTACTTTACAATGAGTGAACGGAAATACAACCTTTGTAAATCCGGTCCTCCACCTCCACGGCTCCATGATGAAGTCCTCTCCGCTGTCCATATCAAATCCCGGGCTCTAGCGTCGGCTTCATCGGAGAAAGAGCGGGCTAGGTCATCGACGACGTGCCGAAGATGATCTACGTCGAGGCATCACTAGATCAAGCTCCACCTTCACCAATTCAAGAAAACTTGTGAAGGAAACACCCTATATTACTTGGCAAGAGGTAGAGGATGAAGAAATAGGAAGTGGGTAGACTTTAGAATTGGATTTCTCACTAGTTTTCATCACTTGCCATTAGAGTAGCAAGCTTTCTTCATGGAAGAAGAAGATGAAGAAGAAGAAGAAAATATATATCATAAGTCTTTTAAAATAAAAACAATATGATACTTATCATAATCTCAACCATGGTTTAGTGTAGAGATTTAACTAAGGTTAGATGAGTGGTTAGGGTTAAAGAAGAGACAAGAATGGTGACTTAGTCAAGGTTTCAAGAAGCTTCAACTAAAAACAAAACAAGTCCACCATTTATCTTTCTCTTTATCATTTTCTTTTTCCAAAATAAACAAAAAGAATAAATAAATGATTAAGTAAACAAAATGATACCCTAACCACTAACTAACCATGGTTTAATACTTTACACAAAACCAAGCTAGAATGTATCATCAAACATGATACAATCATGTGCACAAAATATATCACATATACAATGTGCATATAAGTGAGTAAATCCATTTAAAGTGAACCAATACCAGTTAATGCAAAGTAATATATCAAATATATAATTATACATTAAATCATTAAATCAACACTTGATTCAATGATCCGGTCATGTCGCATATAACCGGCTAGTATCCAACGTATCGGCTTATCGAATCAATCCTTGATTCGATAACTAGGTTATATCGCATACAACCAATCGATACATTCATCGCGAGAATGGAATACGGTATCACATACACGCATTATTCTCGGTCCCGCACATATCTCATATGCGCTCCTATTTCGTTTCGCTTGAGCCAGGAAACCTCTGTGTAGGACTCTAAAGACTCGTCAATACGCCGGCAGCAGATGATGATCATATCAAACACCCACAAGCCGCAAGCGGTCTGCTAAACGTAACGGCCACCCGGGTATTGAGCGATCAGAAGATCGACGAGCAAGCCCGCTCACACTCCTGTGAATCCAACCAGTAACACTTACCGTATAGTCCGGTCTGTTCGTCTGATATGTCGCATATCTCGCCTAGGGGTGGTAAACGTCAGACCCCAATAGCTCGATAAGTCATGCCGACGTGAAGTCCATGACATGTGTGAAACTACTGATAACTCTTACCAGTATATCACTGCAACCCTGGCCAGGGATTTCTGTTAGTTATATGTATGCCCTAGAGGCCATTACTGTACATATGATGTATATTGTAGTGGATGCTAGGACGTATATAGGGAGGACTTTCTTGCTCGACATGATAGTATGCTATCTGGTTGAACTTTACCTTAACGTGTATACTGTTTGTCTCTCTGTTACATGTTGGTAAAGCCCTTACGATATGTACTTGACTACCTGGACTATGATGAAGATCATACTAGTGGGGACAGATAGTCTATAAGTACATCCTTCAAAGTCCCTAGTCGTGGGTGTATCGAGACGGGGCATCGATATACCAGTGTAGACTAGCGCATACCTTCTCGACCCATACAGATGGGCGATGGATGATCCCATATCCATTGGTGTTTGACATCAGAGATGATATACGGGTGCTCAGTAGAGACTGGGTACACTGGACGGACTCGCCGAGAACTCCCAGATGGTATTATACCTCACGTCAGATGGCAGTTCTCTGGTGACACTGGTACAGAGTAGTCTGTTGACCCGAGATCGTCATAGAGTCTTATGTGGTTCCCACTGTGCTTTGATTTCCATCTTACCACGTCCAAGAGGGCGTGCAAAACGGTGGTTTTTGGGTACAGTCCCGAGTCACATGGAGGCAATGAGCGATAGGAGGGGATTCGTCTCTCCCGGTATAGGGAGTTGATGTTGCGCTGTGTTCGATTGGTTATAACAGGAAATCCCTGGCCAGGGTTGCTGAGATTTACTGGTAAGTGTTACCAGTAGTTTCTCGAACAGTTATAGACCTCATATCGACACGACTTATCGAGCTATTGGGGTCTGACGTTTACCACCCCTAGGCGAGATATGCGACATATCAGACGATCAGACCGGACTGTACGGTAGTGTTACTGGTTGGATTCACTGGAGTGTGAGCGGGCTTGCTCGTCGATCTTCAGATCGCTCAATACCCGGGTGGCCGTTACGTTTAGCAGACCGCTTGCGGCTTGTGGGTGTTTGATATGATCATCATCTGCTGCCGGCGTATTGACGAGTCTTTAAAGTCCTACACAGAGGTTTCCTGGCTCAAGCGAAACGAAATAGGAGCGCATATGAGATATGTGCGGGACCGAGAATAATGCGTGTATGTGATACCGTATTTCATTCTCGCGATGAATGTGTCGAATGGTTATATGCGATATAACCTAGTTATCGAATCGAGGGTTGATTCGATAAGCCGATACATTGGATACTAGTCGGTTATATGCGATATGACCGGATCGTTAAATCAAGTGTTGATTTAATGATTTAATGCATAATTATATATTTGATATATTACTTTGCGTTAACTAGTATTGGTTCACTTTAAATGGATATTCTCACTTGGTTTGTGCACATTGTATATGTGATATACTTTTGTACACTTGATTGTATCATGTTTGATGATACATGTATACTTGGTTAAGTGTAAAGAATTAAACCATGGTTAAACATATAATTAGGGTTTTATTTTTCCATTATTTATTTATTTGTTTATACATTTTGGAAAATAAATGGAAAAGAGAAAAGAATGGTGGCTTTATTTGTTGTTTAGTTGAAGCTTCATGAAGCTTTGACCTTGTCCACCATTCTTATCTCATCCTTAACCCTAACCATTCCTTTAACCTTGGTCAATGCTCTACACATAACCATAGTTAGTATTATGATAAGTTTTGATTTACTTTCTATTTTTGAATTAACTTATCATAATAATTCTTCTTCTTCTTCCTTTCTTCACTTGAAGAAAGCAAGCTCCATCAATGGTGATTGATGGAAATGAGTGAGAAATCCAATTCTAAAGTCTACCCACTTCCTATTTCTTCATCCTCTACCTCTTGCCAAGTAGTAGAGTATGTTTTCTTCACAAGTTTCTTGACTTGGTGAAGTCGGAGCTTGATTTAGCGATGCCTCGACGTAGATCATCTTCGGCATGGACATCGACGACCTAGCTCGCCATTCTACGACGAAGCCGACGCTAGAGCCCGGGAATTCTTTTGGACAGCGAGGGGACTTCGTTGCGGAGCTATGGAGGTGGAGCACCGGATCTACAAAGGTTGTATTTCCGTTAAACTTTTAGTTAAGTGTTAACTAGATTTCTTTTTCGCCTAGATTTCTAGCCGACGATCCGTTCTAGGGTTTCTCGGCACCGTTTAAATTTGAAATTGGCATGGTTGATGCCTTGTGAGACCTCATTAGGGTGCCTAGGAACCCTACAGTGTTATCAGAGACTAGCTAGAGCCTTAGGCGAAGTCCAGACGGAATTTGAATTCCGAACGAACCCGAAACCCCAATACAAATTGCTCTCTGTACTTTTTCTGAAAACGTGGATTTTTCCAGATTAAAAATTACCAAAAAATTCTGCAGGTAATTGCATGAGTTACTGTGAAGCACGTAATAATAACTCGACTACAGAGGCGCGGAACCGCGGCCCCCACCATGGGATTCGCGGCGGTTCCGCGGCCACTGTGTTGAGTTACACCACGTGTCTTGCACAGTAATTCATGTTTTGTAATGCTGAGTCTTCTGGAAATTTTTAGTATTTATTCAAGAGTTGAATTTTCTGGGGTAGTGTTGGGACTTCTTATATTCGATCGGAGTATCAAATTTTGTCTGTGTGGCTTTCCGGATAAATTTTAGAATATGTTAAAAAGTTCGACCGGATATAAATACCCAATTTTTCCCCTGTCGGGAAATTTCCAAGTGTTGGATTTTTCTGGAGTTTAAAGACGTTCTAAGTAGTGCAAGTAACTCGATGGACCCTCTAGAAGACAACAAACCTTAACTCGATTATGTGACCGTCTTGAACTGCCCTTTGAACCTTAGGGTTTGGGGCAGTACGGCGTGCCACATGTGAGGCGTTGGCTTGACCCTTCTACGGCTGGACCGTCGGTACTGAGGCACGAACTGAATGTTGTTAGACTTATTTCATGTGTTGATCTGTATCGGGAAAACTTGGGTGTTCGATTGTTCGATCGGAAAGTCTAACATTTCTAATTATCTGGAATGTGATACAATAATTGGAATTCACAATAAGTTATGAGATAACTGAATGAATGTTATAAACATAGCAGTTTAGTCTCAATTGATCGGTTGCCACGGAATTTTGATGTGATCAAAGGTCCGTCGCAATCACGTAGCGTACGCGGATACTCGCCGGGTAAACTTAATAGACATGCTCACTCCATAGCCCCGACCAAGTGACTGTAGGAGAACCCCGTCGCCGAAAGCATCCGTCCGGGTGCTCGCGGTAGCGGTGTTCCGCCTTGGTACACTTCGTCGACGGTATCGGGGGTGCAGCCGTCTACTGAAGTTTGCGACGAGCATTCGATCAGGATGTCGGGAATCTTGTTGAATTACCCGACTTAATATTGAAAAGTGTTTTCAATGATGAGACTAAAATGCGGGGTTTATAATTGTTAGGCATACGATGTTTAAGTAATTCATTTGGTCAGGCATGCGATGTCTGAGGAGGTTGCGGATTCCAACTGTTGTAGTTTTACACTTTCTTTTCTGTGACCGTAAGTGTAATATGTGATATCGCCGGTTTCGTTGCTATATGTCAACGACAATTGGGATGGACATATTTACTTACGTTGATGACATGTGATGTTATGTGTTGTTGGATATGTTATATTGGATCGTCGTGTTTGAATAGCCGGGGTTTTTTATGTGAGATGAGTGTTTTTCATTTTCATTCATGTAAAAACTTGTATGTAATATTCTTTTATTAGGGCGCTTCCAGGTTGCGGAAGTTGTCACCGTTTGTATATTATTTACTTTTCCGCACTAGGATAGACCCAAGGAGGGGAGCACAAGTAACCGGGTTCTGGAGTCCAGTGGGAGACCAACTCGAGGAGTCGAGTCCGGGTCTCCTAACTCCAGAATTGGTAGGGTTGCTTGCCGCTCTCGTAGGGGTCTAGGGGTGTGGGTTTGGCTATTCATCACGACCGTGGAATCCGTGTTTTATACTGGCTCGTATTGAAAACACGGACGTCCTAGTGTATCCAATGTTTCATATGTTTCTTCTGCTGCGATATCTGTGATGCGATCATGTGATGTTCTTTGATAGATACTTTATATAATATATATGATATATTATATAGGCGTTACTTATGTTTTACACCCGCGCTAGCCCTGCCCCGCTCTGCCGTTAGTTACCTAACCTAACGGTGCACGAGGGGACATCGAGGCGAATGCGGATGACATAAGTGTACGTCGTATTTATCTGTGATGTTTAGGTAACTTAATGATGGGACTTCATTAATGTGATTAATGAAATAAAAGAAACCTAAGATGTTGTAGAATCGAATTTCAAAATAAAACAGGTAGCCACAGTTCTTGCTTTGCACAGAGGTATATATGATATATCCTGCACCTTATTCGATGAGGAAAGGACCGAGATCCCTTCACCGGGAGTGACTCCTTTAGCAATTACTGGCAGATGCTACACACTCGGTTTGTCTTTTGATTGCTTTTAAGAGTTTTTGCTTTGCACAGTGATATATACGATATATCCCGCACCTCATTCGACGAGGAAAGGACCGACGATCCCTTCACCGGGAGTGACTCCTTTAGCAAAACTAGAAAAGCCTCAAAAGCACTCCATTTTAAAATCATTTGATTCTACAACGATATCAAGTTCATTACGCAATAGGTTTTCAGAAAAACCTGTCGTAGCCCTCCGTCATTTCAGATAAGTAGTAGTTAGTATTCGTGCTACGTTTGTTGGCCTGCGTCAAGGCGTAGTGTGCGGTAGCTAACTGGTGCTTATCTGCATAAGCATATGATGTGATTGGATTAGGGTAGTCGTGCGACTTTGTTGGTCTGCGTCAAGGGTCGTGCGGGTGGGTTTAATTCAATCAGGAAATGACGGGTTGAACTTGACTAGCGGACTATGGTTTGTTGGCCTGCGTCAAGGTCATAGGACGCTAGGGGCAAAATATTATCGGGAATTTCAAGTGTTGAAATTTGCAATGGGATTGTATACCTTCTATGAGATAGTTGGATCCCGATACCCGCTGCGAGTAAGTGTTACTCCTGGGAGAGTTTTATACATTACAATTAGCCGATCAAGTAGGTGTCTAGAAAGGTGTCAACGGGGTTACGCCTCTGGGAAAACGAGGTTTACATTAATTAGGTTCGTGCGAAAGCACGGGGGACCTCCCTCAAAGTACCGACACTGGCCTGGCTGAAAGATTGGCGAACTTGTAGTGTGTAATTAATCCCAGCTAGTCTTTCCTTTTTAGGGTTTGAAGGAAGATTTGATAAAAAGCAGTGGGAGCCATCCTGATTAGATAAAATAATAACCAATCTATTCTTGACAGAGCGCACGCTGAGTGTTTTCTTCTCTCTCTCTCCAGGTAGCGACCATATCACGCCTTAATCAAGATAATAATACGGAAAATTGACCGAACCCGCTTGTTATACTGAGCTGGGGAACGTTGGTCCCGCTCCAACTTATAATTGTTATAAGACAGAGCAGGAAATTGGGGAATACCAGAATTCCCGTGCCGCCCAAACGAAGAGAGTGCATACTGATGCATCATCTTCGGGTGTGTTCATTATACAGAACTGTTTCTCAGTATCCTCCGCATCCTGGGTATATGATACCGGATCCGGATCCCAGATAGGTAATCTGTTACATAGGGCTACAAAAGGGTAGAAAAAACTGAGAACGGGTGATAAGTTTCATGAGGCAGAAAACGGGGCAAGTGTTGCAGCCAAGTCTGTCGGTCACTGTCACCCTGTATTACCAATACATTGATTCTGAACGAATGTTATTAGATACCGAACCTGATATACAAAATCATATCAGTCTCTTTATTAGTAAAGAAATGATAAAATTTTGTATTGTTGGATAATGTTTTGAACATTTCCTATATCAAAAGTTGATCGGTTCAGGCACGTTATCTAAAAGCATTGATGTTCTAAATCAAACTACAGTTCTTTAATATATAGAACACACATAAGAGGAAGAGTTCAGAAATGAACGGATCCTTCTTAAGGTATTGTAGACTAGGTTATATCAATGTGACCCGACTCGCTAGAGTTACATAAAGATGCATATTTAAATTAGTTTGAATTTACATCTTGTGAAACTCGCCAGTCATGTCACAAAGATAAGATGACCACAGCTCTGTTTATTGGAAACAGAGAAAGAGTTAGTAAACTCTTGGGATGATACATGTTGATGTATGTAAGGTCCCCTGTCTACACATGCCAGGACTGGTTCTTTATACTTCATTACGTTCTCTGATGATCTTTCGAGTTTCTGACCTATGTTCCTGTTGAAACACAAGTCCGAACCTTTTGAGATATTCACAGAATATAAGCGAGAAGTAGAGAACCAAAATACGGGTAAAAGTATTATGTCCTTTGATGCGATCAAGGAGGAGAATACTTGTGCACGGAAATACTGGACTGTTCTAAAGGAGAATGAGATTCTCTCTCAGCATTACTCCTCCGTATACACCATTGCAAGATGGTATGTCGGGGCAGAGCAGATACACCCTATTTGATATGGTGTGCTCTATGATGAGTACTACTGAGTTACCTATTTCCTTTTTGGGAGTTATGCACTTGAGAAGCTGCATACCTATTGAATAGGGTTCGAATCAAATCAGTTGCCTACCACTTCATATATGATATGCAAAGGGAAGAGCCCATATCTTAAGTTAGTTAAGATTTGGAGTTGTCCGGCCTATGTCTAAAAGCAAAATCCGGACAAGTTCGAGGCAAGGTCTGTTATGTAGAACTGGAATAGTTCCAGCTATACAAGCTACAGCAGATGATTTGATAGATCCAAAGGATTCAGTAGATTCCAACGAACCTCAGCCTCTCCGCCGATCTAGTAGGGTTCCTCACCCGCCTGAGAGATACTTCGGTTTCTCTATGACAGTGGGAGCGAGGATTGCATCATGAGATGATGACCCAACTAGTTTCGAGCTGGCCATCAGGAGTGAGACTCTGTAAGAATGGCTGGATGCTTAGCGATCTGAGATGGAATCCTTATACACCAACAAAGTATGGACTTTGGTTGCTATATCTGAAGGGTTAAATCCCCATCAGGAGCAAGTATATCTTGAGAAGATTACTTGGTGTAGATGGAAAAGTTGAGACTTTCAAAGCTAGACTTGTTAAAGGTTTTCGTCATTGACCAGGCGTGGATAATGATGAAACCTTTTTCCAGTATCTATGCTTAAGTCCATCCAGATCCTACTTACCACGGCTACATACCATGACTATGATATCTGGAGGTTGGGTGCCATGACTACTCTTTTAAATAATGATTTAGAAGAGAGCGTCTATAAGTACACAGCCAGAGGGCCTCGTAGACAGTGGGAGCAGCGGAAACGTGTGCAAGATGCTTTATAGGATTAAAGCAGGCATCGCGGAGTTGGAACATCTGTTTTGATGGATTAGTCAAAGAGTTTGACATCATCAAAATGGTAGATGAACCTTGTATAAACAAAAGGTAGTAGGGAGTATGGTGCTGATCCTCGTAGAGTACGTGGATGACATACTCTTGATAGGGAAAAGGTTTCCTATGCTACGCTCGGTCAATCTCCGTTTATCACAATGATTCTCCATATAGGATCAAAGTGATACCTCCTAAATCCTGGGTTTTTGGATCTATGAGATAGATCTAATTGGATGTTAGGACTCTCACTAGTTGTAGTGAGACGGTATCAACCGATCCTGGGGAGAATCACTGGAAGGGTTCCAGGGTGATAAAGATGACTGAAAGTCAGTCACAGGCATTGTCTTTACCCTCAGTAAAGGGACGGTATGTTGGAAGAGTTCCAAGCTAGATACCGTGGCACACTAGACGATAAAGGCAGGATACATCGCTACTTAAGATGCTACCAAAGAGGCTGTTTGGATGTATAATGGTTCATGAGATGAACTATGTTCCTACCATTGTGAGACAATGGAGTTGTGGCTTATGCCAAGGAATGCCGGTCCCATCAGTGATCCAGACATATTCTAAGGCAGTGTCACCTGATCATGGAGATGGTTGATCTCCAGGGAGATCGAGGTTAGGAGAGTAGACTCAGAGGACAACACAGCGAATCCACTCAAAAAGGCCTTTTCCCAGAGAGAGACTTTTATGGGATGGTTGAGTATGAGATACTACAACCACTGCTACAGATGGCCCTAGTGCAAGTGGGAGATTGTTAGTTATATGTATGCCCTAGAGGCCATTACTGTACATATGATGTATATTGTAGTGGATGCTAGGACGTATATAGGGAGGACTTTCTTGCTCGACATGATAGTATGCTATCTGGTTGAACTTTACCTTAACGTGTATACTGTTTGTCTCTCTGTTACATGTTGGTAAAGCCCTTAGGATATGTACTTGACTACCTGGACTATGATGAAGATCATACTAGTGGGGACAGATAGTCTATAAGTACATCCTTCAAAGTCCCTAGTCGTGGGTGTATCGAGACGGGGCATCGATATACCAGTGTAGACTAGCGCATACCTTCTCGACCCATACAGATGGGCGATGGATGATCCCATATCCATTGGTGTTTGACATCAGAGATGATATACGGGTGCTCAGTAGAGACTGGGTACACTGGACGGACTCGCCGAGAACTCCCAGATGGTATTATACCTCACGTCAGATGGCAGTTCTCTGGTGACACTGGTACAGAGTAGTCTGTTGACCCGAGATCGTCATAGAGTCTTGTGTGGTTCCCACTGTGCTTTGATTTCCATCTTACCACGTCCAAGAGGGCGTGCAAAACGGTGTTTTTTGGGTACAGTCCCGAGTCACATGGAGGCAATGAGCGATAGGAGGGGATTCGTCTCTCCCGGTATAGGGAGTTGATGTTGCGCTGTGTTCGATTGGCTATAATAGGAAATCCCTGGCCAGGGTTGCTGAGATTTACTGGTAAGTGTTACCAGTAGTTTCTCGAACAGTTATAGACCTCATATCGACATGACTTATCGAGCTATTGGGGTCTGACGTTTACCACCCCTAGGCGAGATATGCGACATATCAGACGATCAGACCGGACTGTACGGTAGTGTTACTGGTTGGATTCACTGGAGTGTGAGCGGGCTTGCTCGTCGATCTTCAGATCGCTCAATACCCTGGTGGCCGTTACGTTTAGCAGACCGCTTGCGGCTTGTGGGTGTTTGATATGATCATCATCTGCTGCCGGCGTATTGACGAGTCTTTAGAGTCCTACACAGAGGTTTCCTGGCTCAAGCGAAACGAAATAGGAGCGCATATGAGATATGTGCGGGACCGAGAATAATGCGTGTATGTGATACCGTATTTCATTCTCGCGATGAATGTGTCGAATGGTTATATGCGATATAACCTAGTTATCGAATCGAGGGTTGATTCGATAAGCCGATACATTGGATACTAGTCGGTTATATGCGATATGACCGGATCGTTAAATCAAGTGTTGATTTAATGATTTAATGCATAATTATATATTTGATATATTACTTTGCGTTAACTAGTATTGGTTCACTTTAAATGGATATTCTCACTTGGTTTGTGCACATTGTATATGTGATATACTTTTGTACACTTGATTGTATCATGTTTGATGATACATGTATACTTGGTTAAGTGTAAAGAATTAAACCATGGTTAAACATATAATTAGGGTTTTATTTTTCCATTATTTATTTATTTGTTTATACATTTTGGAAAATAAATGGAAAAGAGAAAAGAATGGTGGCTTTATTTGTTGTTTAGTTGAAGCTTCATGAAGCTTTGACCTTGTCCACCATTCTTATCTCATCCTTAACCCTAACCATTCCTTTAACCTTGGTCAATGCTCTACACATAACCATAGTTAGTATTATGATAAGTTTTGATTTACTTTCTATTTTTGAATTAACTTATCATAATAATTCTTCTTCTTCTTCCTTTCTTCACTTGAAGAAAGCAAGCTCCATCAATGGTGATTGATGGAAATGAGTGAGAAATCCAATTCTAAAGTCTACCCACTTCCTATTTCTTCATCCTCTACCTCTTGCCAAGTAGTAGAGTGTGTTTTCTTCACAAGTTTCTTGACTTGGTGAAGTCGGAGCTTGATTTAGCGATGCCTCGACGTAGATCATCTTCGGCATGGACATCGACGACCTAGCTCGCCATTTCTCCGACGAAGCCGACGCTAGAGCCCGGGAATTCTTTTGGACAGCGAGGGGACTTCGTTGTGGAGCTGTGGAGGTGGAGCACCGGATCTACAAAGGTTGTATTTCCGTTAAACTTTTAGTTAAGTGTTAACTAGATTTCTTTTTCGCCTAGATTTCTAGCCGACGATCCGTTCTAGGGTTTCTCGGCACCGTTTAAATTTGAAATTGGCATGGTTGATGCCTTGTGAGACCTCATTAGGGTGCCTAGGAACCCTACAATTTCCTGTTATGGCCAGTCGAGCATAGTGCAACATCAACCCCCAATACCGGGAGAGACGAATCCCCTCCTATCGCTCATTGCCTCCATGTGAATCGGGACTGTACCCAAAAACCACCTGTTTGCACGACTCAGTAGAGCCGTGGTAGGGTGGAAATCAAAGCACAGTGGGAGACACACAAGACTCTATGACGATCTCGGGTCAACAGACTAAGCTGTACCAGTGTCACCAGAGAACTGCCATCTGACTTGAGGTATAATACCATCTGGGAGTTCTCGGCGAGTCCGTTCAGTGTACCCAGTCTCCACTGAGCACCCGCATACCATCTCCGATGTCAAACACCAATGGATATGGGATCATCCATCGCCCATCACATGGGTCGAGAAGATATACGCTAGTCTACTCTGGAGTATCGATGCCCCGTCTCGATATTCCCACGACTAGGAACAATGAAGGATGTACTCATTGACTACCCAGGCCCCACTAGTATGTTCTGCATCATAGTCCTGGAAGTCGAGTACTCATCCTAAGGGCTTTATCAACATGTAACAGAGAGACAGAAAGTATACACGTTAAGATAAAGAGTAACCAGATAGCGTACTATCATGTCGAGCAAGAAAGTCCTACCTATATATGTCCCAGCATCCACTACAATATACATCCAATGTACAGTAATGGCCTCTAGGGGATACATATAACTAACAATAGTAGCTTTACTTGTTTAATTTTTGCACAGTAATTCATGTTTTCAGGTGTTGAGTTTTCTGGGAATTTTTAATATTTATTCAAGAGTTGAATTTTCTGGGGTTGTTTTGGGGATTCGGTGTTTCGATCGGTGTATCAGATTTTGCGCATCCCAATTGTCGTTGACATGTGATGTTATGTGTTGCTGGATATGTTATATTGGATCGTCGTGTTTGAATAGCCGGGTTTTTTTTATGTGAGATGAGTGTTTTTCATTTTCATTCATATAAAAACTTGTATGTAATATTCTTTTATTAGGGCACTTCCAGGTTGCGGATGTTGTCACCACTTGTATATTATTTACTTTTCTGCACTAGGATAGACCCAAGGAGGGGAGCACAAGTAACCGGGTTCTGGGGTCCAGTTGGAGACCAACTCGAGGAGTCGAGTCCGGGTCTCCTAACCCTAGAATTGGTAGGGTTACTTGCCGCTCTCGTAGGGGTCTAGGGGTGTGGGATTGGCTATTCATCACGACCGTGGAATCCGTGTTTTATACTGGCTCGTATTGAAAACACGGACGTCCTAGTATATCCAATATTTCATATGTATCTTCTGCTGTGATTTATCTATGATCATGTGATGTTCTGTGACAGATATTTTGTATAGTATATATGATATATTATATAAACGTTGCTTATGTTTTACACCCGCGCTAGCCCTGCCCCGCTCTACCGTTAGTTACCTAACCTAACGGTGCAGACGGGACATCGAGGCGAATGCGGATGGCATAAGCGTACGTTATATTCATCTGTGATGTTTAGGTGGACTTAAATGATGGGATATTCATTAATGAGATTGATGAAAGAAAATAAACCTAATTGATATTGTGGAATCGAATTTCAAAATAAAAACAGGTAGCTACAGTTCTTGCTTTGCATCGCGGTGTTCATTATAGAACATCCTGCACCTTATTCGATGAGGAAAGGACCGAGATCCCTTCACCGGGAGTGACTCCTTTAGCAATAACTGGCAGATGCTACAACCCTCAGTTTGTCTTTGATCGCTTCTATAGTTTCCGCTTTGCACAGTGATATATATGATATATCCTGCACCTCATTCGACGAGGAAAGGGTCGACGATCCCTTCACCGGGAGTGACCCTTTTAGCAAAACTAGAAAAGCCTCAAAAACATCCATTTAAAAACCATTTGATTCCGCAACGAGATCAAGTTCAAAGCGTTAAAGGTTTTCACAAAAAAAAAAAACCATTCGCAACCCTCCGTCATTTTAGGAAGTAGAGTACTTAGTATTCATGCTGTGTTTGTTGACCATAGTCAAGGCACAGTGTACGGTAGCTAAGTGATGTCTTCCTACACCGCATATGATGCGATTAGTTAGGACAGTCACGTGACTTTGTTGACCTTAGTTAAGGGTCATGTGGGTGGGTCTAATTAATCACGAAATGACGGGTAGAACTTGACTAGTACTTATGATTTGTTGACCATAGTTAAGGTCATAGGTGCTAGGGGTAAAAACCATTATCGGGAGTTTCAAGTGTTGAAATTTGCAATGAGATTGCATACCTTCTATATGATAGTTGGATCCCGATACCCACTGCGAGTAATTGTTACTCCTGGGAGAGTTTTGCACTTTGCAATTAGCCGATCAAGTAGGTGTCTAGAAAGGTGTCAACGGGATTACGCCTCTGGGAAAACGAGGTTTACTGTAATTAGGTCCGTGCAAAAGCACGGAGAACCTCCCTCAAAGTACCGACACTGGCCTGGCTGAAAGATTGGCGAACTTGTAGAGTGTAATTAATCCCGGCTAGTTTTTCCTTTTAAGGTTTGAAGGAAGATTTGATAAAAACAGTGGGAGCCATCCTGATTAGATAAAATACATAACCAGTCCAATCTTGCAAGAGCGCACGCAGAGTGTTTTCTTCTCTCTCTCTCCTGGTAGCGACCATATCACGCCTTAATCAAGATAATAATACGGATGTATTGACCGAACCCGCTTTTTATACTGAGCTGGGGAACGTTGGTCCCGCTCCAACTTATAATTGTTATAAGACAGAGCAGGAAATTAGGGTATACCAGAATTCCTATGCCGTCCAAACGAAGAAAGTGCATATGATGCATCTCCTTCGGGTGTGTTCATTACAAAGAACTGTTTCTCAGTATCCTCTGCATCCTGGGTATATGATACCGGATCAGGATCCCAGATATGTAATCTGTTACATAGGGCTACAAATAGGTTGAAAAACTGAGAACGGGTGATAAGTTTCATGAGGCAGAAAACGGGGCAAGTGTTGCAGCCAAGTCTGTTGGTCACTGTCACCCTGTATTACTAATACATTGATTCTGAACAAATGCTATTAGATACCGAACCTGATATACAAAATCATATCAGTCTTTTTATTAGTAGTCTTTTTATTAGTAAAGAAATGATAAAATTTTGTATTGATGGATAATGCTTTGAACATTTCCTATATCAAAAGTTGATCGGTTCAGGCACGTTATCTAAAAGCATTGATGTTCTAAATCAAACTACAGTTCTTAGTATTCAGAACACACACAAGAGGAAAAGTTCAGAATTGAACGAATCATTCTTGAGGTATTGTAGACTAGGTCATATCAATGCGACCCGACTAGCTAAAGTTACATTTAGATGCATATTTAAATCAGTTTGAATTTACATCTTGTGAAACTTGCCAGTCATGTCACAAAGATAAGATGACCATAGCTCTGTTCATTGGAAACAGAGGAAGAGTTAGTAAACTCTTGGGACTGATACATGATGATGTATGTAAGGTCTCCTGTCTACACATGCCAGGACTGGTTCTTTATACTTTATTATATTCTCTGATAATCTCTCAAGATTCAGTCGTATGTTCCTGTTGAAACATAAGTCCGAAGCTTTTGAGGTATTCACAGAATATAAGTTGGAAGTAGAGAACCAAAATACGGGTATAAGTATTATGTCCTATGATGAGATCAGGGAGGAGAATACTTGTGCATGGCATTCCTGGACCATTCCAAAGGAGAATGAGATTCTCTCTCCGTATTACTCCTCCGTATACACCATAGCACGATGGTATATCGGGGCGGAGCAATCACACCCTATATGATAAGGTGTGCTCTATGATGAGTACTACTGAGTTACCTGTTTCCTTTTTGGGAGTTATGCACTTGAGAAGCTGCATACCTATTGAATTAGGTTCGAATCAAATCACTGCCTACCACTCCATATAAGATATGGTGTGGGAAGATCCTATCTCTTAAGTAAGTTAAGATTTAGGATTGTCCGGCCTATGTCAAAAGCAAAATCCGGACAAGATCAAGGCAAGGTCAGTTCTGTAGAACTGGAAAGGTTCCAGCTATACAAACTGCAGCTGATGATTTGATAGAACCAAAAGGATTCAGTAGATTCCAATGAACCTCAGCCTCTCCGCCGATCTAGTAGGGTTCCTCACCCACCTGAGAGATACTTCGGTTTCTCTATGACAGTGGGAGCGAGGATTGCATCATGTGATGATGACCCAACTAGTTTCGAGCTGGCCATCAGGAGTGGGACTCTGTAAGAATGGCTGGATGCTTAGTGATCTGAGATGGAATCCTTATACACCAACAAAGTATGGACTTTGGTTGCTATAACTGAAGGGTTAAATCCCCATCAGGAGCAAGTATATCTTGAGAAGATTGCTTGGTGTACATGGAAAAGTTGAGACTTTCAAAGCTAGACTTGTTAAAGGTTTTCGTCATCAACCAGGCACGGATAATGATGAAACCTTTTCCAGGGACTATGTTTAAATCCATCCAGATCCTACTTGCCAGGCTACATACCACGACTACGATATCTGGTGGTTGGGTGCCATGACTACTTTTCTAAATATTGATTTAGAAGAGAACGTCTATAAGAACACAGCCAGAGGGCCTCGTAGACAGTGGGAGCAGCGGAAACGTGTGCAAGATGCTTTATAGGATAAAGCAGGCATCGCGGAGTTGGAACATCTGTTTTGATGGATTAGTCAAAGAAGTTGACATCATCAAAATGGTAGATGAACCTTGTATAAACAAAAAGGTAGTAGGGAGTATGGTGACGATCCTTATAGAGTACGTAGATGACATACTCTTGTTAGGGAAGGAGTTTCCTATGCTACGCTCGATCAATCTCCGCTTATCACAATGATTTTCCATATAGGATCAAAGTGATACATACTAAATCCTAAGCTTTGGATCTATGAGATAGATCTAATTGGATGTTAGGATACTCACTAGTTGTAGTGAGATGGTATCAATCGATCCTGGGGAGAATCACTGGAAAGGTTCCAGAGTGATAAAGACGACTGAATGTCAGTCACAGGCGTTGTCTTTACCCTCAGTAAAGGGACGGTATGTTGGAAGAGTTCCAAGCTAGATACCGTGGCAAACTAGACGATAAAGGCTGGTAACATCGCTATTAAAGATACTGCTAAAGAGGCAGTTTGGGTGTATATTGGTTCATAGGATGAACTAGGTTCCTACCATTGTGTGACAATGGAACTGTGGCTTTGGCCCTGGAACCCTGGTCCCATCAGTGACCCAGACATATTCTGAGGCAGCATCACCTGATCATGGAGATAGTTGATCTCCAGGGAGATCGAGGTTAGGAGAGTAGACTCAGAGGAGAACACGGCGGATCCACTCACGAAGGCCTTTTCCCAAAGAGAGACTTTATGGGATGGTTGAGTATGTGATACTGCAACCACTGCTACAGATGGCCCTAGTGCAAGTGGGAGATTGTTAGTTATATGTATGCCCTAGAGGCCATTACTGTACATTGGATGTATATTGTAGTGGATGCTGGGACATATATAGGTAGGACTTTCTTGCTCGACATGATAGTACGCTATCTGGTTACTCTTTATCTTAACGTGTATACTTTCTGTCTCTCTGTTACATGTTGATAAAGCCCTTAGGATGAGTACTCGACTTCCAGGACTATGATGCAGATCATACTAGTGGGGCCTGGGTAGTCAATGAGTACATCCTTCATTGTTCCTAGTCGTGGGAATATCGAGACGGGGCATCGATATATTCCAGAGTAGACTAGCGTATATCTTCTCGACCCATGTGATGGGCGATGGATGATCCCATATCCATTGGTGTTTGACATCGAAGATGGTATGCGGGTGCTCAGTGGAGACTGGGTACACTGAACGGACTCGCCGAGAACTCCCAGATGGTATTATACCTCACGTCAGATGGCAGTTCTCTGGTGACACTGGTACAGCTTAGTCTGTTGACCCGAGATCGTCATAGAGTCTTGTGTGTCTCCCACTGTGCTTTGATTTCCACCCTACCACGGCTCTACTGAGTCGTGCAAACAGGTGGTTTTTGGGTACAGTCCCGATTCACATGGAGGCAATGAGCGATAGGAGGGGATTCGTCTCTCCCGGTATTGGGGGTTGATGTTGCGCTATGCTCGACTGGCCATAACAGGAAATCCCTGGCCAGGGTTGCAGTGATATACTGGTAAGAGTTATTAGTAGTTTCACACATGTCATGGACTTCACGTTGGCATGACTTATCGAGCTATTGGGGTCTGACGTTTACCACCCCTAGGCGAGATATGCGACATATCAGACGAACAGACCGGACTATACGGTAAGTGTTACTGGTTGGATTCACAGGAGTGTGAGCGGGCTTGCTCGTCGATCTTCTGATCGCTCAATACCCGGGTGGCCGTTACGTTTAGCAGACCGCTTGCGGCTTGTGGGTGTTTGATATGATCATCATCTGCTGCCGGCGTATTGACGAGTCTTTAGAGTCCTACACAGAGGTTTACTGGCTCAAGCGAAACGAAATAGGAGCGCATATGAGATATGTGCGGGACCGAGAATAATGCGTGTATGTGATACCGTATTCCATTCTCGCGATGAATGTATCGATTGGTTGTATGCGATATAACCTAGTTATCGAATCAAGGATTCATTCGATAAGCCGATACGCTGGATACTAGCCGGTTATATGCGACATGACCGGATCATTGAATCAAGTGTTGATTTAATGATTTAATGTATAATTATATATTTGATATATTACTTTGCATTAACTGGTATTGGTTCACTTTAAATGGATTTACTCACTTATAGCACATTGTATATGTGATATATTTTGTGCACATGATTGTATCATGTTTGATGATACATTCTAGCTTGGTTTTGTGTAAAGTATTAAACCATGGTTAGTTAGTGGTTAGGGTATCATTTTGTTTACTTAATCATTTATTTATTCTTTTTGTTTATTTTGGAAAAAGAAAATGATAAAGAGAAAGATAAATGGTGGACTTGTTTTGTTTTTAGTTGAAGCTTCTTGAAACCTTGACTAAGTCACCATTCTTGTCTCTTCTTTAACCCTAACCACTCATCTAACCTTAGTTAAATCTCTACACTAAACCATGGTTGAGATTATGATAAGTATCATATTGTTTTTATTTTAAAAGACTTATGATATATGTCACGCCCCGCTTCCCAGAGTACGCAAGATTGGGCACGTGACATAGCCAACCATGCTACCTGTGGGTAGGAAGTATCCATCCACAGTCACATTACGGCTGTAGAGATATCAAGAACAAGATAAACAAACTATCTAACACATGTCCAAATCCATAATAACAAGAGTCAATGATAAATAAGTGCGGAAGCAAATGATCCAATACAATAATAGAAAAGTACGTCCCATAATGCGGGCTCACATCTGGAAATAAAATGCAATAAATAAACTAATCACTACAGAACTCACAAATCAGCCTGCTGGCTGAAGTACTCCTGCTCGGTCGGCGACAGTGGTAAAGAATCTGGGCCATGCAAAACCCAGACGTCAGCGCGTCATGTCAACCAATAATATAATAAGAACATGGTAATAAGCAATGCAGAAATAAACATAAATAAAGCAATAATATGAAACAACAGTGCAGGGTAGTGTGCAGTGGGTAACGAAACCGTTCTATCAGGTTTTCTATTCTAAAGTCTTTGAAATCAATTGATGACTCGTCGATGTAACTCAATAGTATCCCGTGCGTGCCCGGGACCACGGTCAAGATTCTCGGGGCTGAATCCGAGACGTGCCGCTAGGCAGTAACAAGTAGCAGGATGGGCGAGTGATGTCAGCATCATCACTCCGGGGCTGGCCTAGCCCGTAAGACTGATCAGAACAGGTATCGAACTGTTGAGTTACAAGTCGGTTTCACCTTTGATTTCCCCATACCCCCAAGTTATGTATGTCGAGTCAGGTATTCAGTAATCAAGAACTAATGCCAACGCAGGATCAGGTAAAAGCAGGTTTGTCTGTATAGACAACAGGAATGGTCCATGAGGACTCCATGTCAGGTTTGTTGGCATTAGGCATGAGATCAGGTAATAGTTCAGGACATGGTACATCAGGTTAAGTCAATAGTAAAGGGTACCATGTCCGGTGCATCGGTATGTATATATATGTCATGTGTAGCAAGGTCAGGTCAATATGTAACGCAATCGAGGGTGTGCTCACAATAGGTATATAATCGAATAAGGAAAATAACAGCAGGGAATAAAGTGAACGACAATATCAGTTCATTTAATCACAATATAGTGCAGTCGTATTATCAGATTAACAAGTTTCGAGCACCCTTGCGGTGCAATAATCACAAGGTAGTGAAATAACAATAACAGAAAGTAATAGAGCTACATGTGTACGGCTATCGTCCTTTTAACAGTAAAATGATTAACTGGTAGTTTCGTTATTAGGGTTAAAGTGGCAATTGTGATCTTAGGTTACAGTATCATGATATATGTCATAATGCGTCCAAATAATAAAATAGTTCTACTTAGTTAAGCTTTGCAAGTTTAATGAGTCAAACACACTTAATTTGTATAACATAGCATGTAGCAAGTGATACTTGCCTCGACGGTTCGCGAACCGGAAAAAAACGGACGTAACGTCGGCGGAAAAACACGCGACGGACGCGCGGTTCACGGATCGAGACCAAACAACGAACAGCGGGACCACACGGACTGGAGTACCTTATGGGATAGCAAGGATGGCAACTGCGACGTGGTCGACGGCGATGGAGCGCCGGCGAGGAGGCAGCGACGGCCGACTCGGCTGCAGGTGCTGGTTCAGGGGATATGGTGAGGAGGTAGAGGTAATGGCCGGGTTTTGGGTTGCAGAGGAAGAGGAGGTGGTCGGCGGTGGCGTGGGTGACGACGACGAGAGTCGACGGCGACATTTTCCGGCGAACCAGAGAAGGTGGTCGGGTTGCAGCTTGGGTTCTGTTGCGGCGCCGGCGAACGGGAAGGAGGAGGAAGGTGTCGAGGTCGGGAAGAGGGCGAAGGGGAGATGCTGGCGTCGTCGGCAACGAGATGCGGCGGCGACGGCGAGCAGCGACGGTGCAGGAGGCTACGGTGTTGGGTGCACGGGAGAAGGGAGAGGAGGAAGGAGGTCTGCGGTCGAGGCTGAGGAGGCAAGGGTGATGGTGGTGGTGTCGTCGGCGCGGGGGCTGCGGCGGCGATGGGCACGGTGGCGGCTAGGGTTCTCGCGTGGGTTTGTGGGGGTTCTCGTGAAAACGAAGACGACGAGGGAAAATATATAGGGATAGAGAGAGAGAGATTAGAGGAAGAGAGAGAGAGAGAGATTAGAGGAAGAGAGAGGAGAGATAGAGAGACAGAGAGAGAAAAAGAGGCGGGCCCACGAGGGATTAAACCCCTCGTGATTGGCTGAGGAATTTTAAAAAGAGATTAAAATAAAGATTTAAAACATTAAAACGTAACAGAAAGGGGTTATGTATATATATATTATAGTTTTAGATATTTAATTAAATTGGGATTTTGGCGCTAAATGAAACATTTTCAAATCGCGCCCGGGTTGCGCCCAAAAATTTGAAATTTAAATAATAGGATTTTAAGCGGGTTCCAAATTTTAAAATGAGATGTTTTGTGATTAAAAAGCATGCCCCCAAGTCGGACACTTGCACGCGCGCGTATCCGTCCCAACTCGCCCGTTTCACCGATCGGGATGAAAACTCGACGCACGGACGCTACCATGCGGCTAGGGGTGACGAGTAGGCCAATATGGATATTTTTAATTTCACTTTAGGTGTTAAAATTTGTTACATGCAAAAATGACTTAGCCGGTTAAAATTTTACAGTGAGACCCAAACAGGCAAAATAAATGAAATGAGCAATGTCAAACACTCAACCAGTAACAGAAATAGTATTATTGGGCTCGGGTGTTACAATATATATCTTCTTCTTCTTCTTCATCTTCTTCTTCCATGAAGAAAGCTTGCTACTCCAATGGCAAGTGATGAAAACTAGTGAGAAATCCAATTCTAAAGTCTACCCACTTCCTATTTCTTCATCCTCTACCTCTTGCCAAGTAGTATAGGGTGTTTCCTTCACAAGTTTTCTTGACTTGGTGAAGGTGGAGCTTGATCTAGTGATGCCTCGACGTAGATCATCTTCGGCACGTCGTCGATGACCTAGCCCGCTCCTTCTCCGATGAAGCCGACGCTAGAGCCCGGGATTTGATATGGACAGCGGAGAGGACTTCATCACGGAGCCGTGGAGGAGGAGGACCGGATCTACAAAGGTTGTATTTCCGTTCACTCATTGTAAAGTAGTTTACTAGTTTTTGTTTCGCCTAAAAATCTAGCCAACGATCTTGTTAGGGTTTCTCGGCACCGTTAAAATTTCAAATTGGCATGGTTGATACCTTGTGAGACCTCCTTGGTGTGCCTAGGAACCTACACTACCCTGGCATGACTTTTTGTGCTATTAGGGGTCTGACGGTTACCATCCCCCTAGGACCAATATGTGAGTATCTTAGACGAACAGACCGGACTGTACGGAGATTGTCACGGATAGGCTCAGTAGGAGTTCGGATGAGTTTGCTCATCGGCCTTCTTATCGACAGATACCTGGGTAGCCGTTACGTGCAGCTAGTACCGCTGACGGACTTGTGGTTAAACCCACTGCCAGCGTACTGTCGAGTCTTTAGAGTCCCACACAGAGGGTTTCCCTGCTTCTGGTGAAACGATGTAGAGGCTGTATGGTTTTATGGCAGGGTTCCGATCATATACGTGCACTGGCTACATGGATGTTGTTCGGATGGATAATACTAGTGGGCTTTGGTTTAAACCGGATCCTAGTATTATATTATTGGATTATTATTATCTCATTGTATTCGTATTTTTCGGAATACGAATACAGGTATGTATATACGGTGAGGCATTCTTTTAATTTCACAAAAGATGCTTCTAGAAGGGGACACCTCATTATTTGGTTTATCTATTTTTGGAAATAGATTAATGAGGTGGAAATTGGAGATATTCAAGGCATGGGGTGAACCATGGCTCATTGCATTTGTTTATTGGTTTGTGGTTACTATTGAAGCATGGTTGCTATTTTCAATGGAAAAATGATACATACTTCATGTGAGATAATGAGTGAGCCATTCTTCACTTGCCTAAGACCTAGTTCATTTGCTCATTTCCTTTCTCTCTCTATTTTCTCCTCCTTCTTCCTCAAAAACCCTAATCTTCACATGTGTTGTGAGCCATAAGGTTATATGAGATAAAACACTCTATTAGACACTCTACATATTCTAAACTACCTAGCTTAGCAAACTAGGTACCTTAGTTATCTTAGTTTAGAGGTTAGAGCTTGAAGTATAGACTCTCGGATGGATCATCTTTAACATGAGGAGGCCGACGATCAAGCGCGATTCGGATCTTCAAGGAGCTCAAGGAGAGGAGGAGAAGAAGACCCGAAGGACAAGTAACAAGGAGGTATAAAACTCTTACCAAGTAGTTAAAGCTCCAAGTAGAATAGCTAGTTAAGGTTTCCGTAATGATCCTGGAGTTAAAGTCGGTGTTGCATAGTATGAAAATTCATTTTTTTGTAAATTCCGCCTCCCTACAAGTGCGTGGGGTGTACGACATCGACTTACAGTAGTATCAGAGCCTACTCAGACCTTAACTAGTTTGTTAGACGATGTTTAAAATTACGAAACCGAAATAACTCCGAAATAGTCGAAACGAAATCCAAGTTTCTGTCGAATTTCAAAGAGCCTCTAAAAATTATTTAAACAATTGCAGAGTTCTCCTTTATTTATAGCTAGAACACCGCAGAAAAACGAGATAATAACTCCAAAGTTTGGCCGTCCAAATGCTCATTTTTCCCGGCCTCGCCGGCCGTATTAGGGTTTTGGGTCTTGGGTTTTTGGTGGTGTTATGGAATCTTGGATTTAAGTTTTCAGGTGTTGTTTGTTTTTGCTCAGATTTCATATTATGTTATCTTTGTGTTGGGGCAATACGGAGTATTTCGAAGTCGCAGTTCTAACATCGTTTATGAGTTTCAGTTTGTATATGTGTTGCTAAACATCTGCTAATTGCTATATGTCGATTAGTGGGGGTTGCACACATTTGTATTTTGATGATTGTTTTATATTGAGTATTGGATCGTCGTGAATGAATGGCCGGGGGGATGTGAGAAGAGTGTTTTCTTTTCTTTCATTCATGGATATTTGTAATTTGATGTATTATTATTTTTGCGGGGCACATCCGGGTTGAGGTTGTAGCCACCGTTGTACTATTTCATTTACTTTTTCTTGCACCTAGGATAAACCCAAGGTGGGGTGCACAAACTACCGGGTTCTTGAAGTGCTGAGTGGCCTACTCATTTTATTGAGGGAGGTTGCTTTACTTCGGGAATTTGGCGGGTAGTTTGCCCCACCCGTAGGTGTCTAGGGTGGGGTTTGGCTATTCATCACGACTATGGAATCCGTCTTTTGTTCTAGGCTAAAACGAAACACGGAATTCCTAGTATATCCAATATATTCATTTGTGATCTGGAATGCCTATTATTGCGTGAGAAGAATGGCCATATATCTATTATATATAATAAACATTGCTTATGTTTTGCACCCGCGCTAGTCCAGCTCCCGCTCTGCTGTTAGTTAAGTAACCTAATGATGCATAACGGGGCCCCGTGGCGAATGCGGATGGGATAAGTGTACGTTCTATTTTCGTTTCTTTTCTGCAATGATAGGGTTAAATGATGGGACCACATTAATATTGATTAATGCAAGGAAAACAAACCAAAGTTTAAATCGTTGGAATAATTTCAAAACCACTCGGTTTTCTTGAAAAACAACTTTTAAATGCGGAGCCTAAACCACTCCTTTTAAAAACTATCATGGTTCCTTCGACTATATCAGGTTCATTACGTTCATGGTTTCACCAAAACCATCCGCAGCCCTCCGTCATTTCAGATGGGTATTCAGTAGTATTCAAGCTATGTATTTTGACCTTTGCCAAGGCATAGTGATTGGTAGCTGCTGGGTGTTCATCTGTAGTATAGATAGATGCGTTGATTTGGGATAGTCGTACAACTATTTTGGCCTTCGTCAAGGGTTTGTACGGATGGTTTCAAATTAACTTCGATAATGACGGCTAGAACTTAACTTACGCCTTATGATATGTTGGCCTTCGTCAAGGTCATAAGCGCCTGGGGCAAAAATACACATCGAGAGTTTCAAAGGAAAATGAAACTTGCTAGTGTTGCATACCATTTGGAGTGTGATGATTTTAGTAGGATTCCTTCAAGGTTGTTACACGATGATATTTGGATCCCGATCCTACTATGAGTATCCGCTACTCTTTGGGAGATTTTTTCACTAAACAATCAATACTATAAACCAAGTAGGTGCCTAGAACGGTATTAGCGGGGCTACGCCTCCAAGAAAAAGAGGTTATGTAATTAAAGAATTTCGTGAAAGCGTTGGAAAACCTCCCTCGAAGTACTAACACTAATCTGGCCAAAAGGTTAAGCAAGAATTGTATGGTGAAATTAATCCTGACTAATTCTTCTTTTATGATTTGAAGAAGGATTCGAGGAACAGTGGGAGCCATCCTGTTTAGATAAACTAATAACTAATATGAACTTGTAAGAGTATCATGCTGAGTGTTTCTTCTCTCTTTCCTAATTGCAATGACCAAAATAACCGGGCTTAAGTTACTGCTAGATAATAATAAATCGACTAGGCCAAACTATAAAGATTGGCTAAGGAATGTCCAGATGGCCATTATCTATAACAAACTGGGCTACCTCCTTACTACCAAAGCTCCCGCCGTCCCAGGTCCAGATTCCACCATCGCGGATGTTGAAATCCGTAAGATATGGGAAATAGACAGTGCGAGAGCCAAGTGCCTCATGTTGAACTCAATTGATAATGAACACCAGAGACGGCACAAGAAGATTGACTTAGCTTCCATCTTCCTCCATACCAAAGATTTATTTGGAGAGTGATCTCGTATCTCAAGATATGAGACCTCGAAGAAATTGTTTCAGGCGAGGTTGGTTGTCGGGTCATCTGTAGGGGACCACGTTCATAAGATGGTTAGCTATATTGAAGAGCTCATGGACATTGGGACCACGTTGGAGAACGAGTTATATACTGACTTGATTCCACATTCCCTCCCTTCTACCTACGCCCAGTTTATCTTGAATTTTAACTTTCAAGGGAAGGAAGTTTCACTTCCAGAACTCTTCAACATGTTGAAGAGCGCTGAGGGCACCCTGTAAAAATCCAGGGAGACACCCACTCTGCTTATTATGGAATCTTCCTCTTCTGGACCAAGGCGAAAGCCAAGGGGAAGAAGAAGAAGGCTTCCACCAAGCCGAAAGGCGGTGTCAGTAAGGTAGAGGGAAAGGGTAGGGCAAAAGTTTCGGGGCTGACAGTAGGGAAGGATGAATGTTTCTATTGTCAAGGGAAAGGGCATTGGAAGAAGGACTGCAGAGTTTGGAAAGCCAAAAACTAGGATTCGGCTTCGGCTTCTGGTGTGTTTATGATTGAAAAACTGTCTGTCAATTAACTCTATTTCTTAGGTACTAAATACCGGATTGGAATCTCATATCTGTAATTCATTATAGGCTCTAAGAAACCATAGAGTTATCAAGGATGGTGATATGACTATCAGGGTTGCTAACGGAATGGGCATAGATGCTGTATCCGTAGGGGAATATCACCTAAGATTGACAAGTGAGCAGATTTTGATTTTGCGT
Organism: Agapanthus africanus; assembly: GCA_030015575.1. Lineage (NCBI taxonomy): Eukaryota > Viridiplantae > Streptophyta > Magnoliopsida > Asparagales > Amaryllidaceae > Agapanthus > Agapanthus africanus. The sequence goes on along the minus strand of CM057346.1, from coordinate 477,117,387 downwards.
AACTGTTTGTGTGTACCTAGTTTGGCATGTAATATCATCTCTGTATCTTTACTATTTAAAGAAGGTTATGATTCTACATTTGTAAGCGACGTCGTCCACATCCACCTTAATCAAGATTTGATTGGGTCAGGTACACTAGATAACGGTATATACGTATTAAATCAAGCTCAGATTTTTAATGTCCAGAACACACTTAAAAGAAAGTCTCCAGAATTAAATCAGACTTTTCTTATGGTATTGTAGACCAAGTTACATCAATGAAACATGGTTGACGATGTTACATAAAGAGGGATATTTGGATCTGTTTGAATATCAGTCTTATGCAACTTGTCAATCATATCTCAAAGGAAAGATGACAAAGACTCCGTTCACTGGACACTGGGTAAGAGCCAGCGAGCTCTTAGGACTCATACACAGCGACGTGTGTGGTCCAATGTCTACACATGCAAGAAGTGGTTATTCCTATTTCATTACTTTTACGGATGATTTCTCAAGGTATGGACATGTATTCTTGATGAAACATAAATCCGAGGCCTTTGAAAAATTCCAAGAATATAAGAATGAAATGGAAAAACAAACAGGCAAAAGTATCAAAACACTTAGATCTAATCGAGCTGGTGAATACTTAAGTGCTGAGTTCCTGGGTTATTTAAAAGAGAATGGAATTCTCTCTCAGCTTACTCCTCTATACACACCTCAACACAACGGTGTATCGGAAAGGTGGAACCGAACCTTATTGTATATGATATGTTCCATTATGAGTAACGCTGAGCTACCGTGATCCTTCTGGGGTTATGCACTAGAATCAGCTGCATATCTTTTGAACAAGGTTCCTACTAAGTCAGTGCCTACCATACTATATCAGATGTGGAGTGGGAAGAAACCCTATCTTAAGTATCTAAACATATGGGGATGTCCATCTTTTATAAAAAAGCAGTATGCGGACAAGCTCAAGGTACGTTCAGTACTGTGTAAGTTTGTGGGATACCCAAAGAACTCCAGGGGCATCTTTTCTATTACACGGAGGAACAAAAGGTCTTTGTTTCTCGGTATGCCCACTTTTTGGAAACTCAATTTCTTGAAAAAGAAATAAGTGGGAGCGTAATAGAACTGGAAGAAATTCCAAAACCACAAGTTATTACTGAAAGGATAGTGGAACCAGAAGTTTCGAAAGAACCAGACATCCCTACGCCACTCCACAGGACTAGTAGGCAGTCTCATCTATTTGAGAGATACTACGGTTTTCTCATAGACGGGGATAGAAAGGATTACATCATCGACGATGATGAGCCAACTAGTTTCCAGCAAGTCATTAGGAGCAGAGACTCGGTAAAATAGCTGGATGAAATGCGGACCGAAATGGAGTCCATGTACATCAACAAAGTATGGACTTTGGGTATTGCTCCAGAAGGGGTAAAACCCGTATGCTGCAAATGGATCTTCAGAAAGAAGATTGGTGTAGATGGATAGGTTGAAACCTATAAGGCTAGACTTATTGCAAAAGGTTTTCGTCAAAGACCTGGTTTGGACTATAATGAAACCTTTTCTCCAGTGGCTATGCTCAAATCCATTTGGATCCTTCTTGCCATTGCTGCCTTCCACGATTATGAAATTTGGCAGATGGACGTAAAGACCGCTTTTTTGAACGGAAATTTAGAAGAGTGTTGTTATATGGATCAACCGAAGGGTTACATAGAGAGTGGGAGCAGCGGAAGAGTGTGCAAGTTGCTTAAATCCATTTATAGATTAAAGCATGTATCGCGGAGTTAGAACATCTGATTTGATTAGACGGTCAAGGAATTCAACTTTATAAAAAATCCAGATGAACCATGCATTTATAGTAAAATTGTAGCGAGAACTGTGGTATTCCTCTTCTTGTACGTGGATGACATTCTCCTGATAGGAAATGACATTCCTATGCTACAATCAGTCAAAAGATTCTTGTCACAAAAGTTCTCCATGAAGGACCTGGGTGATGCCTCCTACATTCTTGGGATCCAGATCTATGGTGATAGATCTAAAAGGATATTGGGACTTTCACAGTCAAGGTACATCGACACCATACTGAAAAGATTTAGTATGGAAGATTCAAAGCGCGGTAATCTACCAGCTTGTCACGGAATCACCCTCTCTAAAGATATGTCTCCCAAGACTGATTTGGAAAGGGATCGCATGACTATTATACCCTACGCTTTTGCGGTAAGCTTTATAATGTATGCGATGTTGTGTACCGGACCAGATGTAGCTTATGCACTGAGTGTTGTAAGCAGATATCAGTCAAACCCATGGGAGAAGTACTGGACAGCAGTTAAGAACATTCTCAAGCACCTGAGAAGGACTAAGGAGATGTTCTTGGTGTACGTCAGTGAAGACCTCCAGATCAAGGCCTTCACTGACTTCAGCTTCCAGAGTGATAAGGATGACTCCAGGTTCATGTCCGGTTATGTCTTTACCCTCAATGGAGGGGCGGTCTGTTATAAGAGCTCCAAGCAGGACGCTGTTGCTGACTCAACGATGGAAGCGGAGTATATCGCTGCATGTGACGCCGCGAAAGAAGTAGTCTGGATCAGGAAGTTCATGACAGAACTTCAGGTGGTTCTATCCATTGTTGATCCAATACATCGGTATTGTGACAACAACGGGTCTATAACTTTAGCGACAGAACCAAGGTCCTATCAGAAGTCTAGACATATCTTGAGGTGGTACCACCTGATCAGGGAGATCGTTGATCGTCGGGAGATCGAGGTGCGGAGAGTAGAGACAGAGAACAACACTGCAGATCCACTCACAAAGGCCATCCCTCAGGTACAGTTCGAGGGGCTAATCGAGATGATAGGTCTGCGATATGCCAATACATGGCCTTAGTGCAAGTGGGATATTGTTAGTGATATATGCCCTAGATGCCATTATTGTATCATACTGGATTGTATATTACATTTTGGAAGCTTGGGATATTCACATATATAATAACAGTCTTGCTCAAAATGGTAGTATGCTACTTGGTATCTTTCTATCTCAATATGTGCATATGTTTCTTTTAGCATATCGCTTATATATATTGGTAGAGCCCTTAGGATCTTTGCTTGACTACCAGCGTTGTGATGGCAGTCATACTAGTGGGGGCTGGGTAGTCTATAAGCACATCCTTATACAGGTCCCTAGTCGTAGGATTATCGAGACAAGGCATCGATACTCCGGGGTAGACTAATGTATATGCTTCTCATCCCAGCAGGGGAGATGGTCTGTCCCATAGCCATTGGTACGTCGTACCGGAGATAGTATACATGTGCTCATTGGGTTATGAGTTACACTGGACGGACTCGATGGGAACTGCTGGTTGGTATTATACCTATCGTCAGATAGCAGTTCCCGGGTGGCATGAGTACAGGTTAGTCCGTTGATTTGACATCACTATTCGTCTCGAGTGTGTTCCTACTGTACTTAGATTACTATCCTACTACGGCTCAAAAGAGTCATGCAAACAGGTAGTAGTTGGGTGCAGTCCCGAAGCACTTGGAGGCAGTAGTGGTTAGATAGGATTTGTTTCTCCCAGTATTGGGGGTTGATATCGCGCTGTGCTTGGAAAGCCATTACACAAATTCCCTGGCCAGGAAAAGCGAGATTTACTGGTAGGTACTCCAGTAGTTTCTTAGGGTGTATTAGGCTCTACCCCAGCATGACTTATTGTGCTATTAGGGGTCTGACGGTTACCATCCCCCTAGGCCCGATATGCGAGTATCTTCGACGAACAGACTGGAATGTACGGAGATTGTCACGGATAGGCTCAGTAGGAGTTCGGATGAGTTTGATCATTGGCCTTCTTATCAACAGATACCTGGGTAGCCGTTATGTGCAGCTAGTATCACTGACGGACTTATGGTTAAACCCACTGCCAGCGTACCGTCGAGTTCCCACTGTGCTTTGATTACTACCCTACCACGGCTCAAAGGAGTCGTGCAAACATGTTTTAGTTGGGTACAGTCCTGAGACACATGGAGGCAGTGAGCGGATCGTCGGGGATTCGTCACTCCCAGTATTGGGGGTTGATGTTGCATTGTGCACGGGTGGCCATCACCAGAAATCCTTGTCCAAGGTAGTCGAAAATTACTGATTTGGATCAGTAGTTTCTCAGTTGGTGATGGACTTCATACCGACACAAATTGTCGTGTTATTAGGGGTTTGACTTTATCCATCCCCTAAACTCGATATGCGATACTCTTAGTGTTAGTTGTATGTATGCCCTAGAGGCCATTATTGTTCATGAGATGTATATTATAGTGGATGCTGGGACATATATAGGGAGGACTTTCTTGCTCGACATGATAGTATGCTATCTGGTTGCTATTTATCTTAACATGTACACTTACTGTCTCTCTGTTACACGTTGATAAAGCCCTTAGGATGTGTACTTGACTTCCAGGATAATGATGCAGATCTTACTAGTGGGGCCTGGGTAGTCCATGAGTTCATCCTTCAATGTTCCTAGTCGTGGGAATATCGAGATGGGTCATCGATATTCCAGAGTAGACTAGCGTATATCTTCTCGACCCATGTGATGGGCGATGGATGATCCCATATCCATTGGTGTTTGACATCAGAGATGGTATACGGGTGCTCAGTAGAGACTGGGTACACTGAACGGACTCGCCGAGAACTCCTAGATGGTATTATACCTCACGTCAGATAGCAGTTCTCTGGTGAAACTGGTACGGTTAGTCTGTCGACCCGAGATCTTCATAGAGTCTTGTGTGTCTCCCACTTGCTTTGATTTCCACCCTACCACGGCTCTACCGAGTCATCCAAACAGGTGGTTTTTGGGTACAATCCCGAGTCACATGGAGGCAATGAGCGATAGGAGGGGATTCGTCTCTCCCGGTATTGGGGGTTGATGTTATGCTATGCTCGATTGGCCATAACTGAAATCCCTGGCCAGGGTAGATGAGATTTACTGGTAAGTGTTATCAGTAGTTTCTCGCCCGTTATGGACCTTACATCGGCATGACTTATCAAGCTATTGGGGTCTGACGTTTACCACCCCCAGTCAAGATATGCGACATATCAGACGAAGAGACCGGACTGTACGGTAGTGTTACTGATTGGATTCGCAGGAGTATGAGCAGTCTTGCTTGTTGATCTTCTGATCGCTCAATACCCGGGTGGCCGTTACGTTTAGCATGCTTTTTGCGGCTTGTGGGTGTTTGATATGATCATCACTGTTCTCCTCCGAAAGACGCGACCGGGACGTTAGGACGTCAGGCTTGAATTTTGGGGGCAGATGCTATTTGGTTTTATCCGTACACCTCTCCAAAGATGCCAAGTTGATTTATGGCACCGTGTATCGGAGGTTTAGACGGATGCGGCCGATGTAGCAGATTTCGTTAGATTCCCCCTCGTTTGAGGGGTTTTTGATTGTGGGGACGCTCTTCCCTGCAGGCGCAAGCCCCTGCAGTTAATTACGCTACCACATCACGATAACCTCTTTCTCCTTCTCCAGATGGTCACTTCGTGTCGTGTGTGTTTGTTTTGTTTTTGGTTGCCCGTGGATTGTATACGGAGACTAATTTATGTTGTCACCCGTAGGGTGTGGATTAGTCCAAATCCGTATTTTCTTAGATTTGGATTTTGGTTTGGGTTTAAGGATCGTTAATCTCCTTTGAGACTAAGATCAACTTAAACGTTTGTTATGGATAGTTAGTCTAATTTTAGACTAAAATCTACTTAACAGTTTGTTAAGGATACGTTAGTCTAATTTTAGACTAAGATCTACTTAACAGGATCATTTAGATCCAACAAAAGAGCATTTGGGCTCTATTGTTTTAGTTTAGGGACATTGCGGTCCAGTTTAAAGACGTCATAGTCTGTAAAGTTTAAAGACATCATAGTCTATGAGTTTAAGGACCCCACAGTCCATGGTAGTTTAGAGATATCATAGTCTGTAAAGTTTAAGGACATCATAGTCCATGAGTTTAAGGACCCCACAGTCCATAAAGTTTAAGGACATCATAGTCCATGAGTTTAAGGACCCTACAGTCCATAAAGTTTAAGGACATCATAGTCCATGAGTTTAAGGACCCCATAGTCCGTAAAGTTTAAGGACATCATAGTCCAGTTTAAAGACGTCATAGTCTGCGTGGTTTTGGTTCAACCGTTTGGAGATGCACCAAAAGTTATTGGTTATTGGAACCCGTCACCTCTCTGAAGACGTTGAAGGATTACAACGACACATATCAGAGGAGTGAAGAGATGTACCCTTGAACCAATATTGGTTGAGAGATCTGTAGTTTAATTTGGGACTAAGATCAAAGATTTATGAGCATATGGGCTCAATTAATCTGAATTAGGGATCTATGGCCAACTTGGGCTCAGCCCATTCAGTTAAAATGTTAAAAATTTAACAATTCTAAGCATTGGTTTGGCTTCTGACAACCGTTTTTGTCTTTTATTAAGTATTGAGCACTCATTATAGCTCTGGGGCTTTATTTATAGAACAGTTTATGTTCTCTTAGCACCCACGTGAGGAGCACGTGGTGCGCCTGGCGCTGTGCTCCAGTTAATGAGCGTAGAGCGCTTCTTGTGAAATAGCACACATGTGAGGAGCACGTGGTGTGCTTGGCGCTGTGCCCTGGGTAATGAGCGCAGAGCGCTTCTTGTGAAATAGCGCATATGTGAGGACCACGTGGAGCGCTTCTTATGAAATAACGCACACGTGAGGAGCACGTGGCGTGCTTGGCGCTGTGCGCCAGACTTGGAGCGCTGAGGTGCTTCTTTAAACTTGGAGCGCTAAGGCTCTGCAGCGCTGTGCTATAGTTTTGGAGCGCTGAAGCGCTTCTTTTAATTTGAAGCGCTAAGGCTCTTTTTAGGCAGCTTTGTGCTCTGAGAATTAAATTTTCGTTAATTGGAGACTTTGTCTCATAGATCTGAGAACTCGGTTCTTATTTTAATAGGAGATTTTACAATCTCTACTATTTTTGTGAAAGACTTTGTCTTTATTTTGTGGATCTATGATCTGAAGAAAATTAAGTTCTTCCCCTCACTTTTTATGATGAGATATTATGATCTCTTTTGTGAAAGATATCGGTCTTGTAGATCTATGATCTTAGAAAAAGAAATAGATTCTTCCTCTCTTATGAAATGATTTCATCTCTCTATTTATTTACTTTGAAGAAATTCTTCTTCTTCCGAGAGCTTTCTCCTCTCTTTTAAATTTCTCAAAGCTTATGGGGGGTCTCCTCCCTTTAAGACTTGAAGTCTTGGGGTCCTTATATAGGGCATGCTGATTTGTTGAATTAGTTGAAGAGATCTTTTCTCTAATTGATTTGGGGATGTTTTCCACGTTGGATCTTTGATCCAAGGGCTTCTTATTTCCACAAGGCAATCTTCTTGTTTTTAACAAGATTGGGAAATTTTTCCATATAGAATTTATTCTGTATTTTGGTGATTTTTAATCACCATTAGATCATTGATCCAACGGTGCTCTGATTTTCAGAGCATAATCTTTCCTGTTTGGAAAGATTTTGAGGAATGTTTCCTTAACAGAATTTTATTCTGGTCAATTGATGATTTTTAATCATGTTCATTAGATCTTTGATCCAAGGGCCAAGAACATTTTGTTCTATCGCTAGCACTCACATACTTTGCACGTGGTACACTGCTTAGAGTGCAGCGCTCTTAGCGTTAGCGCTCACATGCTTTGCACATGGTGTGCTGCTTAGAGTGCAGCGCTCTTAGCGCTAGCGCTCATGTGCTTTGCACGTGAGCGCTGTCTCAGAGTCTTTGACACTCAGCGCTGGCGCTATTATGAAGCACTGCTTCATCTCAAATTTTAAAATTTGAACAGAGCTTTGCTCTGATTGGGGGAAACTGTCACGACCCGCAGGGTACGGAACGTGACTGGCACTTAAGTTTACGAAACGTCTAAAGGCGTCCGTAAAATAAGTAAGCCAAAGCCCAGAAAACAAAACCAATTAAGCAAAAGAGTGAAGAAAACCCAATCAATTGAAAGCGAGTTATCAAATAAGTCATGTAAAACACTTTTTAAAAACAATACAAATTTTTCCCGAAAATTTCGGCAGAGTCTCCTTTGTAAATACTGACCCCCAAAAATGGGTACAACAAAATATATACATGAATCCACAAAATAAGGCATCCCCAAACGGGAGCTAGCTCTTCGCCATACGGCGGTCACAAATCCCACGCAATGTAAATGACAACAAGCATAATAAAGCATAAGGAAGCATGAAAAAGTAGCATGTCGGCTCAAGTGAGCTCGACCCCAAATACAGTATAAAATCCACAAACCTCACAGTCTCATCTCTAGGTCAATATACAATAATCTGGTAGAACAGTAGATGGAGTACACTAGATACAAGAATATACAAGAATATACAAGGTGGTACAAAAAATAACATAACCCACCTATGAGCAAATCTCGAGCTCAGGCAAAAGAGGCAAAAGACAAGTGCGCCCGCCGCTACTGAACTGACGGAGCGGACCTGCAAAAGACTGTGGCACAACGGGGGTGAGTTGCCAACTCGTGAGTAATAAATAACATCTACAAAGGCTATCGTATGCATGCACACAAGCATCCTAGCATCTATAATACAGGTATGACTGGATGCACTAGCAGGTGTGTATATAACATCAGTGTACTAATATGCATGCAACATGAAAATCTGAGGTCTCAATAGGTATATATAAGAAATATTTTACCTCTTTTTGTTTTTGAAACTCTTTTAGAATGCCAGCATAATGTCGATGAATCGACGAAAATCGGTGTCCAGCAACGACACCCAAAAGCTGTCTCAAATCTCATAAATGTATCTCTGGCCTCAGCCGTCCGGCTGACCCATCTCAAATATCAATATCTCATCATCTAGCGGCCACGGTCGGTATCCTCTGGATATCCGCCGTCCCAAACAGTCACCGGTAGGTAATCCGTCCCCTGCCAGGCTCAACGTCATCACCACATTCCTCTTGCCCCGGGGTACCTTACCGGGCCCACCATGTACCCGTGCCGGTTCCTCCACTCCTCGACACGGATTTCCAAAGCCACAGCAAACTCATGGTGGACGACACTTACATCACTAGAAAACCGCAATTTACATGTTTTAAAAATATCATAAGTTTGGAAATTTTGCGGCTTTCCCCCGAAATCCAGCAATATCATAAAATCTCAAGAAATCCTCATAAGTGCATATATCAATGATAATGAATGCGTATGATATCAATAATCAAGTTGCGATGTGTGATTAATGTATTAAGCATGAACAATGAATATGATGAAGTACATGCACATGAATAGCAATCCTAGGGTTTCATTTTAAGGAAATAGCACAATTTAAGTATCAATTAGTAAAAGGTTTAATTTAAAGGTTATCTAGTGTGGTGGCATGGCAATTACCAGGGTGTGTGTGTAAACATGAATAGTGCTCGTGCTGCATATAAAACCTGGTAATGGTGCATGTGTCCTACAATTGAGTTTGCATATATGGGTATAACCTATTGATCTAATTGCAGCAATTATCATGCCAGTATTATTATTCTAATGTCACAAGTGATTATCCAATTTACTATTTTCCAGTTTACTAAATCTATCGGGCGACTTGCGCCATCCAGACGATCGTCCCCCGTAGATGTTAAATCTACTCACTGGGATTCCTGGCTAGCTGTGTCCGATCACCGCCTTTCCCTTTCGCGCCGCGTCTGACGTCTCCGCGACCGAACCTGGAATTTATATCAATACCAAATATAAGGTTACATATCAAGAACGACGCAAACCCCAACGAAACTACTAAAGTTCGCTAGCTAGGTACAACGTGCACAAAGTGCGCGGACACACGCGAAAATCGCAAAAACTGCCAAAAACGCCGATTTGGGTCACCCGGCAAAACTAAAACCCGACTACCCAAAAACCTCACTCACGCATCCTAAAAGTCGTAGGACAAGCCAACACAATCATCGAGATGCCACAATTAATTCATCACATAACTTTTTTATAAAAATCTAGTAAGCAGAAATTGCAATTTGATGCAAACATCGACAATTTAGCGACAAGTCAACACCACCCAACACCAACATCCAAACTAACCAAATAGCTAGCCAATACACAATTTCTAAACCATTAACTAGGCTTAAAAACCTAATTTACATAACAAAACCTTTTCTTGATTTTTGTACTTAGCAACCATAAATCAAACTATATATGAAAACCTTAATTTAACACTATATTTTAGCCTAATAAGCAAATTAACCACTTAGATTAAGGTTAGCAAAACACTAGATAGCAAATTAGGTTTAATCAACACAAATTAGGTTTAATCAACTCACTAATCATGTTTCAAATACCATTTCCATACAAAAACCTTTTCTTGAAAATCCTAAAAAGCAAATTTCACACTTCTAATTTAATCAAATTAGCATAATTGAAAACTATATCAACAAGGTAACCAAATAGATTAGTCATTAACAACTAGATTAACTATAAAATACTTAATTAACTATTATGGCTTCAAACCCTAGTCTCAATTTTCAAACAAAGTCTAAGAAATCTAGATTAACTACACTAAATTATCACTAAACCCTATAATATAAGCACTTAAACAAAGGATTTAACAAGATAGGAAATATACCTCTTGATCAATGGATCAAGCAAGAAAGTTTGCTCCAAAAATGCCTCCTTTCCACATGATTTCAACTATATTAAGCTTGAGAAGAGGTAGCACAAGGATTTGTTTTGGTTTTGTAAACAAATTTGTGGATTTATATGGATTTTTGTAGCAATTTTGATGAAATTTTGGAGGAAATGAAAAGAGGAAGGTGAAGGGGGAGGGCTGCTGGAATTTTCGACCAGAAGAGGGATGGTGGAGGGTGTGGGCAAGTGGGGAAGATCATGGGTCAAGTCCACAAAGTCAAAGTATCATACTTTATCCATTTTAATTAAAATAAAACCATAAACCATGAAATTCAACTCAAGAAACAACTCAAGAAAGAGAGGCCAGAAATTTCTGGAGTTGGCCAAGGTTTGGGCTGTTCTTGGGCTGAGGGAAAAGATAGAGGGGTGGTACAAAAGAAATTTTATGCAAAAAGGCCCCCTACAACTCAAAAATTGCAAGTTTTAGCCCAAATATTCAATAATTTCGTTTCAAATCATAAAAATTTGAAAAAAATCAAAATAAATTACTAAAAATTCATGTTATCACTAGAATATAATTATCATAATTTTAGAGATTAAAATTAGCCCGGAAAAATTTGTATTTATCACTTATTTAATGTATTTTCTTACCGGCTTAAAATAATATTAAAAAATGAAAAATAGGGAAAAATTTTTAAATGACCAAAATTTCATAATTAACTCATTAGTCACTAAAAACAAGTAATTACCTATCCACTTTAAGTATAATAGCCCTAAACTGCAAAATATCGAGAAAGACGGTTTTCGGAAAAATACCGAATTTTCACCGAATTTCAAGAAAACACCAAAACGACTTTTCAAGACGCTACAATCTTCCCCCCTTAAAGAAATTCGGTCCCCGAATTTAAGAATATAGCTACGCGTACCTTCAAAGAGATGGGGATATTTCTCCCTCATCTCGCCCTCGGTCTCCCAGGTAACCTCCTCGCTGCTTGGGCTACGCCAAAGGACCTTGACGGTTAGTATAACCTTCGACCTCAACTTCTTCACCTGCCGATCCAAGATGGCCACCGGCTGCTCTGCAAAAGAAAGGTCGCGCTCTAGCTGGACTGTCGGGTGCTGAATCGCATGCGAAGGGTCGTGAAGGTACTTGCGGAGCATCGAAACATGAAAAACGGGGTGAACATCGGGAAAGCTGGGTGGAAGAGCCAAACGATATGCAACAGCGCCGACACGCTCGAGGATCTCGAAGGGACCTAAGAATCTAGGGCTAAGCTTCCCCTTTCGCCCAAAACGCATCACGCCCTTCATCGGTGAGACCTTCAGAAAAACATGGTCGCCAACTGCGAACTCTAATCTGCGACGGCGCCTGTCTGCATACGATTTCTGCCTGCTCTGAGCCGCTCTCATCCGGTCTCGGATCAACTGTATCTTCGCTGTCGTCTCCTCAACAAGCTGCGGCCCCAAAATACTGCTCTCGCTGAGCTCTGTCCAACAAACGGGCGATCTGCATCTCCTCCCATACAATGCCTCGAAAGGTGTCATCTGAATAGTATCCTGGAAGCTGTTGTTGTAGGAGAACTCCACTAGAGGTAAATGACGATCCCAGCTACCACCAAAGTCTAAAACGCACGCTCTGAGCATGTCCTCGAGAGTCTGAATGGTCCGCTCTGACTGTCCATCTGTCTGCGGATGAAACGCTGTGCTGAAGCTCAAACGAGTGCCCAAAGCCTCCTGAAGTCTCTGCCAAAGTCGGCTGGTGAACTGAGTGCCTCGATCTGACACGATACAAGTCGGTACGCCATGTAGTCGCACGATCTCGTCAATATAGAGCTGAGCATACTGAGCGAAGCTGAAAGTCGTCTTCACTGGAAGGAAGTGAGCCGCTTTCGTCAATCTATCCACGATCACCCAGATGGAGTCGTACCCTCGACTGGTCCTGGGTAGACCCACAACGAAGTCCATCGAAATCTGCTCCCATTTCCACTCTGGAATGGGTAACGGCTGTAGCTCTCCTGCGGGCCTCTGGTGCTCGGCCTTGACTTGCTGACAAGTCAGGCATCTCGAAACGAACTCCGCAATGTCCCTCTTCATCCCGTCCCACCAGTAGGTCTCTCTCATATCATGGTACATCTTGGTGGAACCGGGGTGGACACTATACACTGATCGGTGTGCCTCCTCAAGAATGTCGCGCCGTAATCCATCAGCATCTGGTACGCACAGTCTAGATCCATATCGTAAAATCCCCTGATCGTCAACCATGAACTCGGAAAATCTGCCCTGTCCCATCTGTGCCATGATCTCTGAGCAACGGTCGTCACTGAGCTGTGCCTCATATATACGGTCAAGCAACTGTGGGCGTGCACGAACATGCGCGAGCTGTCCCCCTGTCTGAGTGAACTCGAACTCAACTCGGCTGTCGCATAACATCTGCCAATCTGCTGACGACTGCCTCTGAACTGCGCGCAAAAAGGATAGACTACCCCCGGGCCTCCTACTCAACGCATCTGCCACCACATTCGCCTTGCCGGGGTGATATAAGATCTCGCAGTCGTAGTCTTTCACCAACTCCATCCAACGACGCTGTCTGAGGTTCAGGTCTCGCTGCTGAAATATGTACTTTAAGCTCTTGTGATCGGTGAATATCTGACACGACTCGCCGTAAAGGTAATGTCGCCAAATCTTCAGTGCAAAGACCACTGCAGCCATCTCCAAATCATGAGTGGGGTAGTTCTGTTCATGCTTCTTCAACTGCCGAGAAGCATAAGCGATCACCCGGCCATGCTGCATCAAAACGCATCCTAATCCCACTCGCGAAGCATCACAGTAGACAACAAATCCGCCTGATCCCGAAGGTAAAGATAATACCGGCGCCGTAGTCAAACATGTCCGCAGCGGCTGAAAACTGCGCTCGCACTCCTCCGTCCAGACGAAAGGAACTCCCTTCCGGGTCAAACCGGTCAACGGTGCAGCTATACGGGAGAAGTCCTGAACAAAACGCCTGTAGTAGCCCGCCAAGCCTAGAAAACTACGGATCTCAGTCACTGATGTAGGTCGGGGCCACTGCTGAACAGCCTCAATCTTCTTCGGGTCCACACAAATGCCGTCTCTCGTAACCACGTGACCCAAGAATCCGACGCTGTCCAGCCAGAAAGCACACTTGGAGAACTTCGCGAACAGCTGGTGCTCCCTCAGAGTCTGTAACGTAATCCGCAAGTGCTGCTCGTGCTCCTCTCTGCTCCGGGAGTACACCAAGATATCGTCGATAAACACGATGATGAACAAGTCAAGATACGGCCTGAATGTACGGTTCATCAAATCCATGAATGCTGCTGGGGCGTTGGTGAGTCCGAACGACATCACCAAAAACTCGTAGTGGCCATAGCGTGTACGGAAAGCTATCCTCGGTATATCCTCCTGTCGAACTCGCAGCTGATGGTATCCTGATCGCAAGTCGATCCTCGAAAAATACCCCGCACCCTGAAGTTGGTCGAACAAATCATCAATGCGCGGCAACGGATATCTGTTCCGAATGGTAACTTCGTTCAGCTGGCGGTAGTCGATACATAAGCGCAAACTTCCATCCTTCTTCTTGACAAACAGGACCGGAGCACCCCACGGAGAAACACTCGGTCGAATAAGCCCCTTATCCAACAAATCCTGCAACTGCTCCTTCAGCTCTCGAAGCTCTGCCGGGGCCATCCGATAAGGCGGTATAGAAATAGGCCCCGAACCAGGAATAAAATCAATGCAGAACTCAACATCGCGCTCAGGCGGTAGCCCAGGTAGCTCATCAGGGAAGACATCAGGGAACTCACAAACTATCGGGACCCGGTCCAACGGAACCTCTGCCGCTCGAGTATCACAAACAAACGCTAAGAATCCCTGACATCCCTTCCGCAAGAGCTGACCAGCGCGAAGAGAAGAAATTAAGCTGGGAAGGGTGACACTGCGGTCTCCCCGAATAACAAGGACTGGCTCTCCCGGAAAGCTAAATCTGACTGCCTTCTCACGGCAGTCCACCGAAGCATAACAAGTGGCTAGCCAATCCATGCCCAGAAGCACATCAAAGTCCAACATATCGAGGAGTATCAAATCAACTGATGAATCCCTCTCCCCGATACGAACGGAACACAAACGAAATACAAACCGAGCGACAAACGACTCGCCTACCGGAGTAACAACAACAAGCGGCTGATCTAACGATGACGACTCACGGCCCAACATCGGTGCAAAGTGTGTAGAGACGTACGAATGTGTGGAACCTGGGTCGAATAATACCCGTGCATCGAAAGAACAAACTGGCAAAGTACCTGTCACAACGGCATTGGATGCCTGCGCATCCTGCGGTGTCAAAGCAAAAACTCGGGCCTGTCCTCCACCGATAGCGGGCTGACCTCGACCTCGGCCTCTGCCTCCTCGTCCTCTCTGAACAGGACCGCCGCGTCCACGGCCTCTCGGTGCACCTAACTGGCGTGGAGCATCGCCTGGGGTAGGAAGTAGGGCTCTCTGAGGAGGGGGTGGTGATGGTGGTAGGGTCACATGCGGAACTGTCGCTACTCCCTGTCGTCTCACCGGACAGTCTCTGACAAGATGGTGCAAACTCCCGCACCCAAAACATCCTGGCGACGGCTGCTGCCCCTGGGAATAAGAACCATATAACTGTCCCCCGCCCAAATCCTCTGCCAGGCCTATCTCTCGGAAAGAATCTGGCGCGCTGCCTCTGAGGCGGTACATCGGTGCGCATCCTCTTCGGCCCAGAAACGGCCGGAGTCTGTGATATGCGTGCCTCCATCCGTAATGCCGTATCCATAGCCGCTGAATAAGTGTCGTAGTGCTGGGCGCCAATGGCAAGGTATAGCTGGGCATCAAGTCCCTGTACGAACCTCTTCACCATCTTCTCCTCGGTATCCACCAAATACTGAGCATATCGGGATAACTGTGTAAACTGGATATCATACTCAGACACCGTCATCCCAGGTGTCTTGACTAAGGCCTCGAAACTGCGAGCTCTGGCGTCACGAACGCTCTCTGGAAGGAAACGGGCTAGAAAGACCGCTGTAAACTCGGCCCAAGTCATAGGCGGTAGATCTGCAGCTCGACCTCTCAAGACTGACTCCCACCACGTCTGCGCGAGACCCTCTAGTCGGAAACTCGCAAGCTCTACCCATCGATCATCCGAACATCTCAGCGAACGGCAGATCCTGGCTAAACTGTCAAGGAACGTCTGTGGGTCCTCCGCTGCCTCGGTGCCGGTGAATACTGGAGGTCTCAGCCTCATGAAGTCCTGTAGTGAAACCGGAATGGACACGATGGTAGTAGTAGGAGCAGGTATCATGGTCGTCTGTGATGTAGTAGGTACGTCATCCTGCCTCGGTGTACGACTGGCTGCAACTAGGGATCCTACCATCTGACGCAGCTCCTGCATGCCTCCCATCATCTGTCGCAACTCCTCCATACCCGTCTCGAGCCTATCCATACGGCCTGGGGAAGGTGGATCGGTCTGTCCCTGCGGTGTAGGCATACCACCCTGCTCAGTCCTAGTCTCGGACGAGCCAGCTCGAATCTCGTCTCTGGCGGCAGCCCTCTGTGCCCTCGTAGCCTTCGGCGGCATAGTGGCTGTCACAGGAAAACGGATAGTAAGGACAGTGCAATAGGATCATAGGATACACGGAATTGAAGAAGGAATTTTTCAAGCAAGTATATCCTAAAGTCACTTAGGCGGAGTACCGTATCGTAAGTATGCCGCGGACATACGCACGCTACGTTACCCTGCTTAAGTCACTTACTCCATCTACCAAGGGTCATCCTACACTCACAAAGGTAAAACCTATCGCTCTGATACCAACTTTGTCACGACCCGCAGGGTACGGAACGTGACTGGCACTTAAGTTTACGAAACGTCTAAAGGCGTCCGTAAAATAAGTAAGCCAAAGCCCAGAAAACAAAACCAATTAAGCAAAAGAGTGAAGAAAACCCAATCAATTGAAAGCGAGTTATCAAATAAGTCATGTAAAACACTTTTTAAAAACAATACAAATTTTTCCCGAAAATTTCGGCAGAGTCTCCTTTGTAAATACTGACCCCCAAAAATGGGTACAACAAAATATATACATGAATCCACAAAATAAGGCATCCCCAAACGGGAGCTAGCTCTTCGCCATACGGCGGTCACAAATCCCACGCAATGTAAATGACAACAAGCATAATAAAGCATAAGGAAGCATGAAAAAGTAGCATGTCGGCTCAAGTGAGCTCGACCCCAAATACAGTATAAAATCCACAAACCTCACAGTCTCATCTCTAGGTCAATATACAATAATCTGGTAGAACAGTAGATGGAGTACACTAGATACAAGAATATACAAGAATATACAAGGTGGTACAAAAAATAACATAACCCACCTATGAGCAAATCTCGAGCTCAGGCAAAAGAGGCAAAAGACAAGTGCGCCCGCCGCTACTGAACTGACGGAGCGGACCTGCAAAAGACTGTGGCACAACGGGGGTGAGTTGCCAACTCGTGAGTAATAAATAACATCTACAAAGGCTATCGTATGCATGCACACAAGCATCCTAGCATCTATAATACAGGTATGACTGGATGCACTAGCAGGTGTGTATATAACATCAGTGTACTAATATGCATGCAACATGAAAATCTGAGGTCTCAATAGGTATATATAAGAAATATTTTACCTCTTTTTGTTTTTGAAACTCTTTTAGAATGCCAGCATAATGTCGATGAATCGACGAAAATCGGTGTCCAGCAACGACACCCAAAAGCTGTCTCAAATCTCATAAATGTATCTCTGGCCTCAGCCGTCCGGCTGACCCATCTCAAATATCAATATCTCATCATCTAGCGGCCACGGTCGGTATCCTCTGGATATCCGCCGTCCCAAACAGTCACCGGTAGGTAATCCGTCCCCTGCCAGGCTCAACGTCATCACCACATTCCTCTTGCCCCGGGGTACCTTACCGGGCCCACCATGTACCCGTGCCGGTTCCTCCACTCCTCGACACGGATTTCCAAAGCCACAGCAAACTCATGGTGGACGACACTTACATCACTAGAAAACCGCAATTTACATGTTTTAAAAATATCATAAGTTTGGAAATTTTGCGGCTTTCCCCCGAAATCCAGCAATATCATAAAATCTCAAGAAATCCTCATAAGTGCATATATCAATGATAATGAATGCGTATGATATCAATAATCAAGTTGCGATGTGTGATTAATGTATTAAGCATGAACAATGAATATGATGAAGTACATGCACATGAATAGCAATCCTAGGGTTTCATTTTAAGGAAATAGCACAATTTAAGTATCAATTAGTAAAAGGTTTAATTTAAAGGTTATCTAGTGTGGTGGCATGGCAATTACCAGGGTGTGTGTGTAAACATGAATAGTGCTCGTGCTGCATATAAAACCTGGTAATGGTGCATGTGTCCTACAATTGAGTTTGCATATATGGGTATAACCTATTGATCTAATTGCAGCAATTATCATGCCAGTATTATTATTCTAATGTCACAAGTGATTATCCAATTTACTATTTTCCAGTTTACTAAATCTATCGGGCGACTTGCGCCATCCAGACGATCGTCCCCCGTAGATGTTAAATCTACTCACTGGGATTCCTGGCTAGCTGTGTCCGATCACCGCCTTTCCCTTTCGCGCCGCGTCTGACGTCTCCGCGACCGAACCTGGAATTTATATCAATACCAAATATAAGGTTACATATCAAGAACGACGCAAACCCCAACGAAACTACTAAAGTTCGCTAGCTAGGTACAACGTGCACAAAGTGCGCGGACACACGCGAAAATCGCAAAAACTGCCAAAAACGCCGATTTGGGTCACCCGGCAAAACTAAAACCCGACTACCCAAAAACCTCACTCACGCATCCTAAAAGTCGTAGGACAAGCCAACACAATCATCGAGATGCCACAATTAATTCATCACATAACTTTTTTATAAAAATCTAGTAAGCAGAAATTGCAATTTGATGCAAACATCGACAATTTAGCGACAAGTCAACACCACCCAACACCAACATCCAAACTAACCAAATAGCTAGCCAATACACAATTTCTAAACCATTAACTAGGCTTAAAAACCTAATTTACATAACAAAACCTTTTCTTGATTTTTGTACTTAGCAACCATAAATCAAACTATATATGAAAACCTTAATTTAACACTATATTTTAGCCTAATAAGCAAATTAACCACTTAGATTAAGGTTAGCAAAACACTAGATAGCAAATTAGGTTTAATCAACACAAATTAGGTTTAATCAACTCACTAATCATGTTTCAAATACCATTTCCATACAAAAACCTTTTCTTGAAAATCCTAAAAAGCAAATTTCACACTTCTAATTTAATCAAATTAGCATAATTGAAAACTATATCAACAAGGTAACCAAATAGATTAGTCATTAACAACTAGATTAACTATAAAATACTTAATTAACTATTATGGCTTCAAACCCTAGTCTCAATTTTCAAACAAAGTCTAAGAAATCTAGATTAACTACACTAAATTATCACTAAACCCTATAATATAAGCACTTAAACAAAGGATTTAACAAGATAGGAAATATACCTCTTGATCAATGGATCAAGCAAGAAAGTTTGCTCCAAAAATGCCTCCTTTCCACATGATTTCAACTATATTAAGCTTGAGAAGAGGTAGCACAAGGATTTGTTTTGGTTTTGTAAACAAATTTGTGGATTTATATGGATTTTTGTAGCAATTTTGATGAAATTTTGGAGGAAATGAAAAGAGGAAGGTGAAGGGGGAGGGCTGCTGGAATTTTCGACCAGAAGAGGGATGGTGGAGGGTGTGGGCAAGTGGGGAAGATCATGGGTCAAGTCCACAAAGTCAAAGTATCATACTTTATCCATTTTAATTAAAATAAAACCATAAACCATGAAATTCAACTCAAGAAACAACTCAAGAAAGAGAGGCCAGAAATTTCTGGAGTTGGCCAAGGTTTGGGCTGTTCTTGGGCTGAGGGAAAAGATAGAGGGGTGGTACAAAAGAAATTTTATGCAAAAAGGCCCCCTACAACTCAAAAATTGCAAGTTTTAGCCCAAATATTCAATAATTTCGTTTCAAATCATAAAAATTTGAAAAAAATCAAAATAAATTACTAAAAATTCATGTTATCACTAGAATATAATTATCATAATTTTAGAGATTAAAATTAGCCCGGAAAAATTTGTATTTATCACTTATTTAATGTATTTTCTTACCGGCTTAAAATAATATTAAAAAATGAAAAATAGGGAAAAATTTTTAAATGACCAAAATTTCATAATTAACTCATTAGTCACTAAAAACAAGTAATTACCTATCCACTTTAAGTATAATAGCCCTAAACTGCAAAATATCGAGAAAGACGGTTTTCGGAAAAATACCGAATTTTCACCGAATTTCAAGAAAACACCAAAACGACTTTTCAAGACGCTACAGAAACAAATGCCCCTCACCCTTGCGCTCATGTGGCTCATACGTGAGTGCATCGGTGGCAGCATCTGCGCCCTTAGATCAACTTTGGAAGTTGAAACGGCTCTCAGTGCCTATAAATAGGGCCTTTGGCCCTTGAGATGATCTTTATTCATATTCTTGCTTTGTTTTCTGAGAATTAATTCTCCCTCAGAGCCAAGCTCTTTCCCTTAAGAAATTTCTTAAGAGTCAAAACTCTGCCCAACTTAAGTAAGAATTGGACTTTTTAACAGAGCTTTGCTCTCCTTAGATCATAGATCTAAAAAATATATTTTTAGGGTTTTACCCATTAATAGAGCCATACTCATCTTTAAATCATAGATCTGAAAACCTTAGGGTTTTTTTTTATCCAGAGCCATGCTCATCTTTTAGATCAAAGATCATCAAGAGATAATCTTTTTAGGGTGATTTTAACCTATGAACTGGAACATTTTTCATGAAGAACTCTTAGAGTTCACAGATCTTGAAGATCTCTGAATTTTTAATTCATTAAAAGCTTTACTTTAAGCTTTCTGATGGATTATTCTATCATTTTTATAGAGCATGGCTCTTCAGAATTTTTCTTGAGGAATTTTTATTCCTTTTATCATCAGAGCTGACAGATGTCACTCTGTTGCAGAGCGCTGCTCTCAATGGGAGATTTACTCCTTGGCCCGAGGGGCCTTCATTAAATGAGAATCCTTTGAGGATTTCCTCATTTACTGACAGTCTCATTAAATGATGAGACTGTTTTATTAATGACGAACTGTCATCTAGATTGTGTGGGTCCCCTTTGGTCCCTTTCCACTATATTATAGCGCGGTACGAATTTAAAGTACCTAGTAACAGAACTTAAACTGTAGCATTGACGGCTAAATTTTTTTGTTCTTTTTCGTGCAGGTACTATGTCTTTCTACATTTCTTTCCCGTTCGTCCGTTCGGAAGGCGGATTCCCTGAAGCGCCTGTAGATAGGGAAGTCTTCGCGTTGATCAAAGATCATAACCCGGAGCTAAAGAATCTTCATCTATGGGGTAGATGGTACAGTCAAATCATCAAAGGTCGACGGAGCTTTTCTTGCGCGACACCTTCGGAGCCTATTTCGGCGATCCCTTATGCAGATGCACCCCCGATAAACTATGCTGTAGAGGAGGTCAATTGGACTTCAGAGGGTCTCCTTCAGCCTTCTATGGTTGCAATACCCATACAGCCATCGGTGGCTTTGGATACTCTTGGATGGCGCATATGCCAGGGTGAGTCACGTTCTTAGGGACAGCCATATATGATAGGCCTAATCCCTCGTCATCCAGCTGGGTATTTGCAATGGGCCCGCTATATTTTGTCGGCCAAGAAGTCACAGCTGCTGAAGCTCGGGTTGTATCCCGCTATTTATGCTTCTCTCTTTCAATATTCTACGCCTCCTGCATGGTGGGTCAAGGCATTTCTGGAGTAATAGAATATTCCTACCCACACCTTCCTACTGTTGGATCGAGAAGTCTCAATTTCTTTAGAGGAGTTTGCAGAGATCTCTGGCTTACCTGTTAGGGGAGAACACTACAAGGAGCTGCTTCCTCTGGACGAGTACATCTATGACACCAAACCAGTGGTAATGGGTCTTACCTCGGAGAACGCTATTCAACACCAATTCCCGAGTTTGATAAAGGTGTTGAAT
This sequence comes from Agapanthus africanus, assembly GCA_030015575.1. Taxonomy (NCBI): domain Eukaryota; kingdom Viridiplantae; phylum Streptophyta; class Magnoliopsida; order Asparagales; family Amaryllidaceae; genus Agapanthus; species Agapanthus africanus. The sequence continues at coordinate 477,095,584 of CM057346.1, read as the reverse complement.
ATCTATGAGAGCCTTTTTCTTGAATCCGGAGGCCGTTGGGTTAATTTCACAGATTTCATCGCCCGTTTTCTCCGCTCTGAAGTCTTGTCGAAGGAAGCCGCGAAATTTGCCAAACTCGACGATCCTTTTGGTTTTGGTTTGAACAACCAGCTAGCAGCGGAGGCGGATCAGATGGATTTCTTTCTCCCCAACAACCCGGTCGTCTCTTTCACAGAGCTTGCAGCTCCTGGGATTGATGAAGAAGCGCTCTTTTTGGGGTTTCTCGGGCTATGGCTAAGCTGGTTTGTTCTTCCAATGCATCCTCGCCATATGAGGCCGTCCGTCTTTTATCCAGCTCACCGAATGGTTGCTGGGATGTAAGTGGCCGTCGGGGTCGCTGGGTTAGCCTATTTGTATCACGGCCTCAGCTTAGCGGCAGACACTACTGAACCAGGGGTGCAGCACATGAAATTCTCGATGCATTATTTTATGTCATGGATTGAGATACATGTACTTGGCGTTTTCGGTGCCCACAAAAGGCCTTGCTTCTACGACAAGTATAACTTTCCTCGGATCATGCGGCTAGTTGACGCATCCATTGTAAATCCGACACAGCGGGAAGCTAGGTGTTTTCTCCTTCGTCCGTGCATGGTTGGAGATGGCATGACCTTTACCTATAAGGTTCTAACCATCGGAAAGGAATCCACAAAAACGGTGCAGCCATTGCGGGACATTTTTAAAGACGGGGCCTCTATCTTGAAAGCTTGGGAGATTCTTCATTTAAACTCTATCAGGCCGGGCTCTCTTGTGTTTAGGTAGAATGATTCGGCGTTGTTCATGAGGTACAATCCGCATCGTTTCGCCCAGCAATTAAGCTATAATTAGGGCGTCCCGCTTGAGGCCTTCTTGACAGAACCTGTTGCTACTGAAGAGGGTATCCGGAGTGCATTGCACCATTTTATGCGGTTGAACACCGGCTCCAATTTCTTTATTAGTGAGCTGAGTTGCGTTCCAAAAGCCCTGAACGTATATGTGGCGTGGTACCAGCATTCAATGGGTGCCGTTATTAGAGAAGAAAAGCGATTATTTCTTGACCGCAAGGGCACCGCCCCAGAAGGTAATCCAAATGTTCCTCTGAAGCGACGGACCATCGTCCATCCTCCCTTGAGAGAAGCCATTGTGCCTGTAGTACCACGTGCTATACATGAGCTGCCCTTACCCCGTGTGCCCGAAAAAGCGGTAGTCGCGGCGTCTCCTGAGTTAGGTGTGGGTATAGAAATTGGGACTCGTCGCCCAAAGTTGCCCACCAAGCGCAAGCTTGTATTATCGGCCGCCGGCGCTCGCTCACAGAAGAAAAAGAAGTCGATACTTTCTGCGGACGTTGTTTTTGGTCAGGAGCCCCATGCTCCTTACAGCGGGGGCTTGAGCGAATATGGGACCAATGAAGGCTTATTCATGGCGCCGGATGATACCGATCTAGAGGCTGCCATTGAAGCTTCCGAGCGACTAGCTAGCAACAAAGCAGGACTGATCACCCTTGTACAGTCAGGTAGACTTCAGTCTATCTTTTTGCTGTTACATTTTTATTATCATGCTATGACTGACACTTCTTCTTCAACAGGCATCTCTACTGAAGAGGCTCTCGAGGCATCTCTCAAGACTTTTGAAGAGGAGGAAAGGCTTCGCGCTTCCTTAGGCATTGGTACATTTCGGCTCACTGTGCCTTCATTCCCCTTTTTTATAGGTAAACTAACTCTTCTTTTTCATCTTATTGCAGGGACTACCTCGACTTAAGTTATCCTAAGTGCAGTGCCGATCGCGAGTGGTGACGCAGCTCCATCGTTAGCGCCGGCCACTTCAGCCACGGCTATCCTTAAGTCGCCATTACGGGTCTCACAGAAACAGCCGATGATGGACGTCGTAACGGCGCCGGAGGCAGAACTTGGTTCAGATGATGGTCTACCTTTATCGGAAGTCCTGAGGAGGTCAGCTCTCGCGGCTCAGGCTGAAAGGAAACGCAAGAGGCGTGCAGCGAAATAACGCAATGCCGCCTTGGCTGTAGGTGCAGGCTCAAGCACTGCTTCCCTGTCCCTATTTCTCCAGAGGGTTCTCCGGCTGCCCTGTCTACTTGTCATAGACAGGCGGTACGCGCGGCTCGGGAGGCAATTGAAAATCCGTCTCAAGGTAACGTAACACTGGGTCCTTTTATTAGGGTTTAATCTTCAGATTCTTATATATCATACCCTGCAGGGCCAAGTCCTGGTGAGGGGATGGCAGGTGAGATGACGACAACCACCGAGCTTGAAGCGGCTATTTTTTCTCAGGAGTCTGGGACTGCCTCAATTGCCACTCTTTCCCCTTGCGGTTCCCTACCATTGCCTGGCATTGCAAGTGTCATGACGGCTCTCGTAGAATCAGGGGATGAAGCCATGGGCGGCGAAACCCTTCCAATGGAGGAGAGCGAAGCAGTCGCTGCACCTAGTGATGCTCTTGTCGCGGTTTCGATTGGCGACTCATCAGGTAGATCTTGGGTCATTGTTTTCCTTTTTATTCTGCAATCCCTTTCAATCCTTTATGACGGCATTTCTTTTGTTTCTAATGTAGGTGTGGTGAGCGTTGAGGTCGTGCCACCCGAAGAAGCGTCACCGGTTGCTGCTCTGACGATTGTCGACCCTTCGTCTTCTCTCGTGTCCTCTCAAATGCTGGAAGGTATGGGTTTGCAATCTGTTTAATTTAAATTGTGGATGCCATCTCCCTTGTACTGACCATGCATCATCGTAACCTTGCAGGAGTTCTCTTTGATCATCTGTATCAAATGTTGAACCCACACTTCTCCTTCCAATCGGAAGTCGCTTTGCTTACTGGTGCCGGTGACTCTAACCGACGTATTTTCTTTTTTTTTAATGGGTGACCCTGCCGTTGTTAACTTTAAGTCGATTACAGCACTACAAATTGAATGAGGGGACAATGGAATCGTCGTACCACCAGTACTCCCAGCTCTGCCACCTGCCGTAACTGGTATAGTAACCTTTATCGCTCTTGCATCTTCTTTATCTCTTAAGCCGATATCTGATTATGATTTGTTTTGCAGCAATCACACCGACTCCAGCTCCCTTCGATTCTCATATTCCCATGCCAGCAGGGCCTTTTTCTAAACGCCTTTCTTCCAGGGGTGCTGCGAATAGCCTGCGGATGTTAAGCGAGTTCATCGAGGACCTTAACGCCGAGGCCTTTGCATCTGCTGCAGATTTTGCTGCTGAAGTTAATCTCATGTTGGCGATGGTTGTGAACTTCCATAGTAAGAGCATCGTCGAGTCTTGGGTTAACTACTGTAGGAAGATTAAGGCCTGTCTGCATAAGATCGAGCTCAGGCGTCCCGTTCCAGAAATGTTGGCTTTGAATTATCAACGGGCTACGTGGATTGAGCAGAGCGTTCCCTTCTTCTGCCATTTCGAAAAAGAAGCGACCTTGAGGCGAAAGGAACGCGAGGAGGCTTCAGGTGAATCCACCCGGCTACGCGCCCAGGTTGAAGCAAACGCTGCGCAATTGAGAGCCGTCTTTGATAATTTGCAACGATGCATTTCGGACGGGCTAGCGCTAAGGCAAAAGCTTGACCTTCGGGAGCCGGTTACGCAGAGTCGCGAAGTTGCTCAACAGGAAATTGATGAGAAACTTTCGTCTTGTTGGCAGCAACGGGCTCAAGTCGAAGCGGAGCTGACCGTAGCGGCTGACCAAGAAAAGGAGTTGAGAGGAGCGCGTGAGCAAATGACTGACTTTTTGAAAATGCCTCCTTCTCAGTAGCTGCCTTTGTATCAATTAAACGTTTATAATCTTTGAATAACATGTATCCATTTTTTAATCTTTTATATAATTCGTCTTTTACTCAATTGAATTCATGAATAAAAGATACACATTTTTTGTCTCCCACTGTTGCTTTCTTCTCTTTGCTGTGTTGTCGCCATATGAGTTTAGCAAGCGTGGCCTGTAGATAGTAGGTAGCTATCCATCTTGGACTCTTTGTAGGGTAGCGATGGCTTAGGAAACAGGTTCAGATCTCCCGCCTAATACTTTTTCAATTTTATGAGCCATGAGGGTCTCATAAAGATTTTTCTCCCTACGAGTCGAGAGGATCCCGTAGGTGTTTTTTCTCCTTAGGAATCGTGAGGATTCCTAAGTGTGTTTTCTCTTGAGAGTCATAAGGATCTCACAAGAGGATTTTCTTCCTTACGAGTCGAGAGGAATCGTAAGTGATTGATGAGCTGATCTGCTCCCGAGTCAAAGCATTGTTTCGATGGGGAAGGTCGAGGGTTGACTTTGGACGTTTTCCACGGGGTCAGAATTGACTTTAGCCATGTTCCACGGGGTCAAGGGTTGACTCTCGGTTGTCTGTGCACCGCCGAGTCATGGAACTGGGAACTTTTCCGCGGCTCCGTTTTGCTGACGTTGCGTCCGCTGTAACGAGACGAATGTCGAGGTAGTCTCTAGGTTGTCTGTGAACCGTCGAGATTTGAAACTAGGGACTTTGCCATGGCTCCGCTTGATTGTCGCGTTCGAATCCTGCTGGAATGAGGAGGAACGCTGTTGTTGGTCTCCAGGCTATAGATGCCGTCGTCGAGACTTGGAACTAGGGACTTTGCCATTGCTCCGTTTTGCTGACGTCGTATATTTCTATAGAGACACTGATTTCTCTGCGGGTCGATTCGAATCGAGCTGCTCTCGTTAAGGACGTTGATTTCCCTGAATCGAGGTTTTTTGCTAAGGACACTGATTTTCTCGGAGTTGAGACGAATCGAGAGATTCCTGAAAAGACACTGATTTTCTTGCGGGTCGACGCGAATCGAGATACTCTCGTCAAGGACGCTGATTTTCCTGAATCGAGGTTTTTGCCAAGGACACTGATTTCCTCGGAGTTGAGACGAATCGAAAGATTTCTGCAATGACACTGATTTTCTTGCGGGTCGACGCGAATCGAGATGCTCTCGTCAAGGACGCTGATTTTCCTGAATCGAGGTTTTTTCCAAGGACACTGATTTCTTCGGAGTTGAGATGAATCGAGAGATTCCTATAAAGTCACTGATTTCTCTTCGGGTCGACGCGAATCGAGATGCTCTCGTCAAGGACCCTGATTTCCCTGAATCGAGGTTTTTGCCAAGGACACTGATTTCCTCGGAGTTGAGACGAATCGAGGTATTCCTGCAAAGACACTGATTTCTCTGCGGGTCGACGCGAATCGAGACGCTCTCGTCAAGGATGCTGATTTCCCTGAATCGAGGTTTTTGCCAAGGACACTGATTTCCTCGGAGTTAAGACGAATCGAGGTATTCTTGCAAAGACACTGATTTCTCTGTGGGTCAACGCGAATCGAGATGCTCTCGTCAAGGACGCTGATTTCTCTGAATCAAGATTTTTGCCAAGGACACCGATTTCCTCGGAGTTGAGACGAATCGAGGTATTCCTGTAAAGACACTGATTTCTCTGCGGGTTGACGCGAATCGAGATGCTCTCGTCAAGGACGCTGATTTCCCTGAATCGAGATTTTTGCCAAGGACACTAATTTCCTCGGAGTTGAGATGAATCGAGGTATTCCTGTAAAGATACTGATTTCTCTACGGGTCGACGCGAATCGAGATGCTCTCGTCAAGGACGCTGATTTCCCTAAATCGAGGTTTTTGCCAAGGACACTGATTTTCTCGGAGTTGAGACGAATCGAGGTATTCCTGCAAGGATACTGATTTCTCTGCGGGTCGACACGAATCGAGATGCTCTCGTCAAGGACGTTGATTTCCCTGAATAGAGGATTTTGCCAAGGACACTGATTTCCTCGGAGTTGAGACGAATCGAGGTATTCCTGCATAGACACTAATTTCTCTGCGGGTCGACGCGAATCAAGATGCTCTCGTCAAGGACGCTGATTTCCCTGAATCGAGGTTTTTGCCAAGGACACTGATTTCCTCGGAGTTGAGACGAATCGAGGTATTCCTGCAAAGACACTGATTTCTCTGCGGGTCGACGCGAATCGAGACGCTCTCATCAAGGACGCTGATTTCTCTGAATCGAAATTTTTGCCAAGGACACTGAATTCCTCGGAGTTGAGACGAATCGAGATATTCCTGCAAAGACACTGATTTCTTTGCGGGTCGACGCGAATCGAGATGCTCTCGTCAAGGACGCTGATTTCCCTGGAGTTGACTTGTTTCCGAGATGGAGTCATTGGATGACGTATTTCTAAAATGGAATCATTGGCTGACTCTAGGTTGTTCGTGAACCGTGGAGTCTTAGAACTGGAGACTTTGCCCTGGCTCCGTTTGGTGATGTTGCGTCCGAATCCTGTTGGAATGAGGAGGACCACCGTTGCTGATTTTTAGGCTGTAGATGTTGCCGTTAAGATTTGGAACTAGGGACTTTGCTATGGCTCCGTTTCGTTGTGTCGCTTCCGTGCTCTGCTGGCATAAGAAGGAACGCTGTTGTTGATCTTCTGGGATGCAGATGTTGCTGTCGAGATCTGGCTTTTCTCTTTGACAGAGTGTGTTGGGACATGTGGTTCCCTTTCGTTTATGCCCGTATATTGTGTACAGGGGTCAATATGGACTCATCTGCAGAGCAAAAATTTTTATTTCATTTTTTTAATTTCTTTCCACGATGCTCTATCATTTCAGCTTTTTATATCGCGAAATTCGCGATTGCCCAATCATTTCGGCTATTTTTCTTTTTACTCGCTACTTTTTATTGCGAGTTGCCCAATCATTTCGGCTATTTTGTATGCATATATTTTTTTACTTGCTGATTTTGTTGCAAGTTGCCCCATCATTTCGGCTATTTCATATGCATTTTTGGCTCGTCGACTTTTCGCCACGATTATGGACTTGGGATCTGATACCGATTTAGGCATCATCATCGCTACAACTGGGACATTGCTAGGAGCGAATCATCATCTGCCTTCGTCGGTTCGAACAAAGGTGGCTTAGCAAACTGGGTTAAGATCCTGTCAGCTAAGGCTTTTGACTTCATGAGCCATAAGGGTCTCATAAAGGTATTTCTCCCTACGAGTCATGAGGATCTCATAGGTGTACATTCTCCTTAAAAGTCGTGAGGACTTTTAAGTGGTGTTCTCTCTTATAAGTCGTAAGGATCTCATAAGAGCATTTTCTCCTTATAAGTCGAGAGGACTTACAAGTGTTATTCACCAAGCAGGGAAATTTCGCGCCATTGGCGAAAACTTGGTGAGGGAGACGTTTATTTGTGCCCGTGGATTGTATACAAAGGTCAATATTGAACCGCTTGTATAGCAATATAGGAAATGTGATAGCTTAAGAAGAGGTTCAGATCCCTGTAGCTTAAGGCTTTTGAATCTTATGAGTCGTGAGGGTCTCAAAAGAGGGTTCTCCTTACGATTCATGAGGATCTCGTAAGTGTAATTTCTCTTTAGGAATCGTAGGGATCCCAAAGTGTGTTGCTCCTTTGTAAGTCGTAAGGATCTCACGTAGGTAGTTTTCTTCTTACAAGGTCGAGAGGACCTTGCAAGTGTCTTTTAACGAGATTGCACCTTTTCGGGTTTTCACAAACTAGCCGGTAGCCCTGCTGTTTTTACTCACGGCGCCCTTTCGGGTTTTCATCCGTGCCTATCTTGCTTATGGACGTACCGTTTTTTTATTTTTTATTTACGAATCTACGCCCTTTCAGGTTTTCACAAACATCATCGGTAGTCCTGCTGTTTTTACTCATGGCGCCCTTTCGGGTTTTCATCCGTGCCCATGTTGATTGTGGACGTACCGTTTTTTTTTACCACGTCAGCCTGGGGATGCCGGGGGTTTGTAGTAGTTTAAGGACGTTTCGGTCCGTTGTTCGTAGGTCCGGGATTTTTCCCGGGCAACGTACGATTACGCAGCTGATGTCCTCGCAAGTCTTCGTATCTTTTGTGTCGGAGGTGGATTCCTTGAAGAGAAGGTTGAGGGCTATTTCTTTGTCAGAGTCGCTTCCAAAGGTGATAACTTGCGATCCCTTGGTGTCAACCATGTGACAGTTGCCAGCAGTTCTTTTGCGCCCATCTGTCGTGCTTCTCTGTTCCCGACGAGCCTTGCGCTTCACTCGCTGAACGTGTTGTCGGTGGGCAACATATCCCTGCCACCGGTTTTTAAAGGCCATGCACTCTTCGGTAGGGTGCGTGATCCTCCGATGGTATAAGCAGTAATTTGGATGTGCATCCACTTCGTCAAGGTGTATGCTGCCAGGAGTATTTCCTTTAAAAGGCCGCAGCTTTATTCCCATTGATAGGGCCCTAGTGAATCGTTTCCTTGCTTTAAGCTTGCTTTTGCTGGTGACAGGGATGCTTCGATCTGGTGGGAGTGTTTTAACCCTTTCGTCCAGCCGCCAGCATTTGGCTTTTTCGAATATGGCCATTTCGCGCTCCCGATCGGCTTTGCTTTTCTGACGGGCTGCGTTCAGCAGTAGATCGATCATCTCGTCAGACGGTTCCAAGGGTTTTGGTTCGGGATCTGCCCCCAATTTCTCTGCCTTAGGAGCTTCTTCACCATCTATTGACGAGTGAGAGATCACGTGGCAGCTTGCCACATAATCCTCAGGTTCATCTGACGAGTCTTTTCCTTCATCTTTATTGCCATCTCTGTTTTCAAGGATGTGGTTGAGAAACTCTTGGAGTGTGACCAGAGTTCGCGCTTTCTGGTTATATTCTTCCAGCGCGTTAATATGTTTTTGCAGGTCCGCATGCTTGTCATCAGGCTTCACGGGCTTTTTGGTCTTCTTCTTCTTCGAATACTTTGACAGCTGGATAGGGGCGTTTTGGTTATCGCTACCAATTCTTGGCATTGGGCGCGGCTTCAGCATTCCCTCAATGGCTTCGGGCTCCAGCGGACTTTTCCACCTGATCGCCGGGCATGTTCGGAGATCTTTTAGCATTCTTTTCATTTTGGCTGAAAGAACGGCCTCCCATGGAGCTTCTTCTATAAATGAGCATGATGCCCTCGACATGTCTACCTTTTTAGGGGTGTGCTGTTGTGGCGGATTTACCTTCCAGTTTTCAGACAGCGTGAACTTGCCCTGTTGATACTGGTCTTCAACCCAATTTTTGAAGATGTAGCAGTCTTCAATCGAATGGCCCAATACTCGGTGGTAGGGGCAGTAATTGGGATCATTGACATCGTTCGGTTGTAGTGGGTGTCTCGGCTCCGGTAGAGTGATGAGCCCGTTGCGCACTGCTATTTTGAACAGTCTCCTTGTTTTATCTCAGGGAAATGAGTAAGGACGTCTCAACTTCTTATCGAGGGTTTGCCGCTTGTTGCTCTGGCGAACAACCGGTCTCGGGCCACTCGGTTGTTGTTGAGCGTTGGCGACAAAGCTCACTTTTCCTTTGCCCTTTTCATTCCAAGGCTACGTCTTTGAAGAGGATGGCCTATGGCCCATCTGGTCCATTTAGGCCAGCTTGTCAATCAAGGCTTGAAAGGTGGTCGGCTTGAAGAACACCATAAACTGGGGTATGGTCCCCTGCGGATTAAGAGTACCCACGACCATGCCTACCGCAGCAGCTTCTTCGATGCGTTGCTCGCACTTCGACCATAGATTCCACCACCATATCGCGTACTGGACCCATGTTTCGCCCGGCTTCACCCTGGCATTAATTAATGCTGTGATGAGGGTGCGTTCGCTAGCACTTGCGAACCTTTGTGTAAACAGTAACTCTATTTCTGCAAATGTTTTAACGGAGTCGTTTGGGAGCTCGAAGTACCATTCAAACCCTGTCTCCGACAAGCTACCAACAAATTGGCGAAGCAGCAGTTTGTCATCATCCCCAGTATTACCGCACAAGGCTCTGAATTGAGCAACGTGCTGGTGTGGATTCCCCGTCCCATTATATACATGGAATTTAGGGATCGTATATCCCGGCGGGTACTTAATTTGATCGTACCAACACGGATAGGGTCGTCCAGTCTTAACAATTTGGCCGGCCACTTCGTTCACCTTATGAGCTCGTATCTGTTGAGTGCTATAGTCATCCTGGGCAACTTTAGAAATGGTCTCCTCTTTGGCTGCTGAACAAACCGGAAGAGGGTTCGATGTCTCTCCCCTATCGTCTTCAAGGATAATTAGAGGGTCTTCAGCTGGAGGATCCGGCTGTAACATCATCCCGACCATGTATTGGAATAAAAGCACCATCCGTTTTATATTGGCAGCTTGTTCCGCTGCCTCTTTGTCCTTCTTCTCGAGGATTCTGCGGAGGAACTCAGCATCAGTTTCTTGTTCATGACGCTGCTCTGACGACGTCTTCGGGCTTTCTTTTGGCCCAGTGAGTGCGGCCATCTGTGTTAACATTTCCTGGAGCTTCTGTTGCTTCTCCTGGGCCTTTGTTACGGATCTGGTGAGTGGTCGATGGCCCGTAGAGATATAGCTATCCTCTTTCCCGGATGCCATATAAACAGTGTGCACCACCATGCCCCCAGACTTATGGCATTTCAATTTAGTTCCTTTTAGCTTCGTCGTGGACATAGGGACTTTCTCCGACCTCCTTCTTTTGTGGTCGGTCGAAGTTGGGGGAGCCGTTGCAGCGGGCACCCAAATAGATGACATCTTCTATGGCATAACAGGGTAGTCATTCTCTTGCCGAACTTTCATCTTCTTCGATCGGCGGGAGTAGTCTTGGTTGATCACCGAGCTTTGGACCTGTCACCAAACTTTATGAATTTTAGAGGACAGCCGCTGAGGGGGCTGCTCTGGCTTCACCTTTGTTGCGTTCTCCATAGGTGGAGGAGACCTTTTCAGCACGGCCGTCGGATAGTTCTTGCGCACCCTCCTAAGTGGTTCAAAGCTGTTCCCAGTTGGAACAGCAGCATCAATTTCCACCATCGGAGCTGGCGGAGTCAGTCCAGAAGGAGAGCTGCCCCTAGCCTTCCTTACTCGGCGCCAGTGACGACGGCGAGCATGTCGAGCGGCCGGGACCACTTTTGCTGTTGGGTGAGCTTCTTCATGCCCCCCGCTCTGATGAGAGGCTGTAGTTATGGTTATCCTGTCAAAGACCGACGAAGGGATGGACAATCTGTCGAAGGCAGACTTTCGCGCAAGGGAAGCCGTTTTGATGGCTTCGCCTGGAGTGGGTGCTGAAATGGCCAGTCTTGTAAAGACCTACCCCTTAGCAGGAGAAGTCGCTTTGATGACTTCAGGAGCAGGAATAGCTATTCGCTTCGGGATGGCTGCCTCAGGTATCGCGGGCTTCTTCACAGACCCACTTGAGGTTTGGCCCAGTCTGTTGAAAACTGAGGCATTGGACTTGGGCGACCCGTTGAGAGAGGCCGCGGTAGTTGTAAGCCGATCAAAGACCGACTTCTTCGGAGCTTCTTGCGATGACAATGGGGCGTTGAAGCTCATTGGTGGGAGTATGGTCCCAAAGAATAGCCCTGTGGTGGCTTGCGTCACCTGGTCCACCGGCATCATAAAAAGGGAGGCCGCTTGAGGCCCGTAGGTCACTCCTCCGGCGAGAACGGAGTGGGAGTTGTTGCAATTAGTGCAGTTTGAAGACATTGATCTTCTGTTTTTTCTGCATGGAGCAAGTCACCAAATCTTAGTACCTCGAATCCAGGGGCAACCATAACAAACCGCGATTCGTTCGCGAAACACGACACGCGAAGTGTGGAGTGGAAAGAGGAAAATGTCCCACCGGGCGTACCAGAATCTGTTCTCGGCCGAAAGACGCGACCGGGACATTAGGACGTCAGGCCTGAATTTCGGGGGGCGATGCTATTTGGTTTTATCTGTCCACCTCTCCGAAGATACCAAGTTAATTTATGGCACCGTGCATCGCAGGTTTAGACGGATACGGCCGATGTAGCAGACTTCGTCAGATTCCCCCTTATTTGAGGGGTTTTTGATTGTGGGGACGCTCTTCCCTGCAAGCGCAAGCCCCAGCAGTTAATTACGCTACCGCATTGCGGTAACCACTTTCTCCTTCTCCAGATGGTCACTTCGTGTCGTATGTGTTTGTTTTGTTTTTGGTTGCCCGTGGATTGTATACGGAGACTAATTTATGTTGTCTCCCGTAGGGCGTGGATTAGTCCAAATCCGTATTTTCTTAGATTTGGATTTTGGTTTGGGTTTAAGGATCGTTAATCTCCTTTGAGACTAAGATCAACTTAAACGTTTGTTAAGGATAACATTAGTCTAATTTTAGACTAAAATCTACTTAACAGTTTGTTAAGGATACGTTAGTCTAATTTTAGACTAAGATCTACTTAACATGATCATTTAGATCCAACGAAAAAGCATTTGGGCTCTATTGTTTTAGTTTAGGGACATTGCGGTCCAGTTTAAAGACGTCATAGTCTGTAAATTTTAAAGACATCAAAGTCTATGAGTTTAAGGACCCTACCGTCCATGGTAGTTTAGAGACATCATAGTCTGTAAAGTTTAAGGACATCCTAGTCCATGAGTTTAAGGACCCCACAGTCCATAAAGTTTAAGGACATCATAGTCCATGAGTTTAAGGACCCCACAGTCCGTAAAGTTTAAGGACATCATAGTCCAGTTTAAAGACGTCATAGTCTGTGTGGTTTTGGTTCAACTGTTTAGGGATGCACCAAAAGTTATTGGTTATTGGAATCCGTCACCTCTCTGAAGACGTTGAAGGATTACAACGACACATATCAGAGGAGTGAAGAGATGTACCCTTGAACCAATATTGGTTGAGAGATCTGTAGTCTAATTTGGGACTAAGATCAAAGATTTATAAGCATATGGGCTCAATTAATCTGAATTAGGGATCTGTGGCCAACTTGGGCTCAACCCATTCAGTTAAAATGTTAAGCAATTAACAATGCTAAGCATTGGTTTGGATTCTTACAACTGTTTTTGTCTTTTATTGAGTACTGAGCACTCATTATAGCTTTGGGGCTTTATTTATAGAACAGTTTATGTTCTCTTAGCGCTCACGTGAGGAGCACGTGGTGCGCCTGGCGCTGTGCACCAGTTAATGAGCGCACATCGCTTCTTGTGAAATAGCGCACATGTGAGGAGCACGTAGTGCGCTTGGCTCTGTGCGCCAGTCAATGAGCGCGGAGCGCTTCTTGTGAAATAGCGCACACGTGAGGAGCACGTGGCGCGCTTGGCGCTGTGTGCCATAAAATGAGTGCAGAGCGCTTCTTGTGAAATAACGCACACGTGAGGAGCACGTGGTGCGCTTGGCGCTGTGTGCCAGACTTGTAGCGTTGAGGTTCTTCTTTAAACTTGGAGCGCTAAGACTCTGCAGCGCTGTGCGCTAGTTTTGGAGCGCTGAAGTGCTTCTTTTAATTTGGAGCGCTAAGGCTCTTTTTAGGCAGCTTTGCGCTCTGAGAATTAAATTCTCGTTAATTGGAGACTTTGTCTCATAGATCTGAGAACTCAGTTCTTATTTTAATAAGAGATTTTACAATCTCTACTATTTTTGTGAAAGACTTTGTCTTTATTTTGTGGATCTATGATCTGAAGAAAATTAAGTTCTTCCCCTCACTTTTTATGATGAGATATTATGATCTCTTTTGTGAAAGATCTAGGTCTTGTAAATCTTTGATTTTAGAAAAAGAAATAGATTCTTCCGCTCTTATGAGATGATTTCATCTCTCTGTTTATTTACCTTGAAGAAATTCTTCTTCTTCCAAGAGCTTGCTCTTCTCTTTTAAATTTCTCAAAGCTTATGGGGGGTCTCCTCCCTTTAAGATTTGAAATCTTGGGGTCTTTATATAGGGCAAGCTGATTTGTTGAATTAGTTGAAGAGATCTTTTCTCTAATTGATTTGGGGATGTTTCCCCGGTTGGATCTTTGATCCAAAGGCTTCTGATTTCCAGAAGGCAACCTTCTTACTTTTAACAAGATTAAGAAATTTTTCCATATAGAATTTATTCTGTATTTTGGTGATTTTTAATCACCATTGGATTATTGATCCAATGGTGCTCTGATTTTCAGAGCATAATCTTTCCTGTTTGGAAAGATTCTGGGGAATGTTTCCTTAACAGAATTTTATTCTGGTCAATTGATGATTTTTAATCATGTTCGTTGGATCTTTGATCCAAGGGCGGAGAACATTTTGTTCTATCGCTGGCGCTCACGTGCTTTGCACGTGGTGCGCTGCTTAGAGTGCAGCGCTCTTAGCGCCAGCGCTCACGTGCTTTGCACGTAGTGCGCTGCTTAGAGTGGAGCACTCTTAGCGTTAGCGCTCATGTTCACGTGCTTTGCACGTGGTGCGCTGCTTAGAGTGCAGCGCTCTTAGCGTTAGCGCTCATGTTCTTTGCACATGAGCGATGTCTCAGAGTCTTTGACTCTCAGCGCTGGCGCTGTTATGAAGCGCTGCTTCATTTCAAATTTTAAAATTTGAACAGAGCTTTGCTCTGATTGGGGAAACAATCACCCACTGCCGGCATATTGACGAGTCTTTAGAGTCCTACACAGAGATTTCCTGGTTTAGGCGAAACGGAATAGGAGCACATATGTGATATGTGCGGGACCGAGATTAATACGAGTATGTGATACCGTATTCTATTTTCGCGATTTGTGTCATCGGACGGTTATATGCGATATAACCGGGTTATCGAATCAAGTGTTGATTTGATAAATTGATACACATGACATTAGTCGGTTATATGTGATATAGCCGGATTATTAAATCAAGTGTTGATTTAATAATATAATGTATAATTATTTATTTGATATATTAATTTATATTAACTAGTATTAGCTCACTTAAGATTTCTTTTTTCACTTGATTGTGCATTAGTATATATATGTGATATATATTAGTGTACATTATTTTGTCATGCTACATAGGTGTATGAGACTCACACCATGCTTATAATAATGTGAGGGTTTTATTTATTTAAAGTAAATTAAAATTGGTTGGAAATTGTCACATGGTAGAAGCTTGTGGAACCATTGACCAAGTCCACTCTTTTTGTTTTATTTGTAGATATTTATTAACCTAACCATTATTGTAACCCATGGTTTATTCTCTGCATGGGTTAGTGTATGACACTAACTCACCCATGGTTGCTATTCTCACCTGATGAGTTTTCATTCTTCACTTGATTTTATTCTTGAGAGTTTTTTCTTTATCTTCTTCCTTTAGCTCTCTTGATCTTGAGAATGTAAGAAAAATATTGTGAGAAAATAAAATCTAAAGTGAGCCCATTTCCTACTTCATCGTCCTCTACTATTATCCATTTAGTTTAGGGTGTTCTCTTCATAAAGTTCATGACTTAGTGAATAGGTAGCTTGGGTTTGAGTCTCCTCGACGTAGATCATTTTCGGCCTCGAAGACTTCGAGCAAGCTTGTTCATTTCTCCAAGAGAACACATAGTAGAGATCGGGAGATCAATACTCGCAGCGAAGGGACTACTACTCGGAGCTTTAGAAGTGAAGGACCGGTCTACAAAGGTTGTGTTCCTCATTCACTTAGTGTAATGGTTGATTACATGCTTTATATTGTCTATTCACTCTAGTTAGATCCTAGGTTAGAGTTCATTAGCACTCTTGAAAATTTTGAAATTGGCATGCTAGATGTCTTGAAAACCCAGTAGGGTGCTAAGGAATCCCAACAGTGGTATCAGAGCCGGGCAAGAGTATTAGACGATGTTTGTTAGATTACGAAACCGAAACTACTCCGAAACTTGAAACATTAAATTCTAGTTTTTGTCGATTTTTAAAGTCCTAGAAATTTTTTTCAAACAAGTGCAGAATGGAGTATGAGATACAACATGAACACTACCAAAATTTTACTCCTTTTGCTCGGTTTTTGGCCGGTCAGTAGTGCAAAATTTCCGAGCTCCTCGGGTGTTTTCTGGAATTTGGACTTCAAATTTTGGTGATGTTCCAGTCTCTGAGTTTTGGTGTTTCAGGTGTTGTTTGTTTTTCCTAAGATTTCATGTGATGTAGTCTTACTATATAAGCAACTTTGAGTGTTTCGTATTCGTAGTTTAACATTGGTTTCGGGTTTTCACATATTATCTAGGCGGAGTTAAAAAGTTCGATCGAATGTTAAAAACCCATCTTTCCAAGTTTAAGGTATTCGGAAAATCATGCAAGCGATTCTGTGGACCCTCTAGAAGAATGAAACCCTAACTCGAAATAATGACTATGGAACCATTTTCGAACCTTAGGATTTGCAGCAGTTCCTCGGTTCCATTAATGAGGCTTGGGTTTGCCCTTCTACGGTTGGTCCATAGGTGTTGTGGCATGATTCTGGGTATTTTTGAACTGTGCTCAAGTGTTGAGCTCTCGGGAAATTGTGGGACTTTGATTAATCGATCGAAAAGTTTAACGTCGTCCATATATTTGTGATGGGATACAATACTTGGAATCAGCAATATTTGAATTTTATAAATCTAGCAATTTAGTATCATTTGATCGGTTGCCACGGGATTTTGATGTGATCAAAAGTCCGTCGCAATCATGTAGTTTACGCGAATACTCGCCGGGTAACCTTACTAGATAGCCACGTCCCATAGCCCCGACCAAGTAACTGTAGGAGAACTTCGTTGCCAAAAGCATCCGTCCGGGTGCTCGCGGCCGCGGTGTTCTGCCTAAGTGCACTTCGTCGCCGGTGTAAGGGGTGCGGCCGTCTACTAAAGTTTCCGACGAGCATTCGATCGGGATGTCGGGAACCTTGTTGAATTGCCCGACTTATTATTGGAAAGTGTTTTACTAAAACGCGGGGTTTATAATTGTTAGGCATGTGATGTCTAAGGAATTCATATTGTTAGGCATGAAATCCAGAATATAAGATATTTCGGGTTTATGATGTCTAAGGAAGTTGCAGATTCCAATTGTTATAGTTTTCACTTTCTTTTCTGCGACCGTAAGTGTAATATGTGGTGTATCGCCGGTTTCGTTGCTATATGTCAACGACAATTGGGATACGTATATTTACTTACATTGATGACATGTGATGTTATGTGTTGCTGTGATATGTTATATTGGATCATCGTGTTTGAATAGCCGGGTTTTTTTTTATGTGAGATGAAATTTTTTCATTTTTAATCATGTAAAAACTTGTATGTAATATTCTTTTATTAGGGCACTTCCGGGTTGAGGAAGATGTCACCGTTGATGTATATTATTTACTTTTCCGCATTAGGATAGACCCAAGGAGGGGAGCACATGTAACCGGGTTCTAGAGTTCAGTGGGAGACCATCTCGATGCGTCGAGTCCGGGTCTCCTAACTCTAGAATTGGTAGGGTTTCTTGCCGCTCTCGTAGGGGTCTAGGGATGTGAGGTTGGCTATTCATCACGACCGTGGAATCCGTGTTTTATACCGAACCTAATATGCAACATTATATCAGTCTCTTTATTTACTAAAGAAGGATATAATTTTGTATTGTTGGATTAATGTTTTGAACATTTCCTATATCAAGAGTTGATCAGTTCAGGCATGTTATCTAATAGTGTATACGTTCTAAATCAAACCACAGTTCTTAACGTACAGAACACACACAAGAGGAAGAGTTCAGAAATGAATGAATCCTACTTATGGTATTGTAGACTAGGTCATATCAATGCGACCCGACTAGCTAAGTTATATTAAGATGCATATTTAAATCAGTTTGAATTTATATCTTGTGAAACTTGCCAGTCATGTCACAAAGATAAGATGACCATAGCTCCGTTTACTTGAAACAGAGAATGGGTTAGTGAACTCTTGGGACTGATACATAATGATGTATGTGGTCCCCCGTCTACACATGACAGGACTGGTTCTTTGTACTTCATTATATTCACTGATGGTCTCTCAAGATTCAGACATATGTTCCTGTTGAAACACAAGCCTGAAACTTTTGAGAAATTCAATGAATATAAATTCGAAGTAGAGAACCAAAATGAGTATAAGTATTATGTCCTTTGATAAGATCAGGGAGAAGAACACTTGTGCATCGAATTCCTGGACTATTTCAAAAGGAGAATGAGATTCTCTCTCAGCATTACTCCTTCGTATACACCACAGCACAACGGTATATCGGGATGGAGCAATCGTACCCTATTAGATATGGTGCGCTTTATGATGAGTACTACTGAGTTACCTGTTTCCTTTTGGGAGTTATACACTTGAGAAGCTGCATACTTATTGAATTGGGTTCCAATCAAATCAGAGCCTACTACTCCATATGTGATATGGTATGGGAAGAGCCCATGTCTTAACCAAGTTAAGATTTGGGGTTATCCGTTCTATGTCTAAAAGAAAAATCCGGACAAGCTCGAGGTAAGCTCAGTTTTGTGGAAGTTTGTTGGATATCCCAAGCATTTATAAGGGAATATCTTCTACCGCACCGAGAAACAGAAGGTGTTTTGTTTCTCGGCATGCCACCATTTAAGGAAAAGGAATTTTTTTGGAAAGAAATTTATGGTCATGGGGTAGAACTGGAATAGATTCCAGCTATACAAACTACAGCTGATGATTTGGTAGAACCGAAAGATTCAATAAATCCCAACGAACCTCAGCCTCTCCACCAATCTGGTAGGTTCCTCATCCGTCTGAGAGATACTATGGTTTTCTTGATGACAGTGGGAGCGAGGATTGCATAATAGAGTTGATGACCCAACTAGTTTCGAGCAAGCCATCAAGAGTGGGGACTCTGTAAGAATGGTTGGATGCTAAGTGATCTGAGATGGAATCCATATACACCAACAAAGTATGGACTTTGGTTGCTATATCTGAAGGGTTAAATCCTCATCAGGAGCAAGTATATCTTGAGAAGATTACTTGGTGTAAATGGAAAAGTTGAGACTTTCAAAGCTAGACTTGTTGCAAAAGGTTCTCATCGACCAGGCATGGGTAATGATGAAACTTTTTCTCCAATGGCTATGCTTGAGTCCATCCGGATCCTACTTGCCATTGCTATATATCATGACTACGATATCTGGCGGTTGGGTGTCATGACTGCTTTTATAAATAATAATTTAGAAGAGAGTGTCTATAAGTACACAGCCAGAGGGCTTCATAGACAGTGGGAGCAGCGGAAACGTGTGCAAGTTGCTTTACAGGTTAAAGCAGGAATCGCGTAGTTGGAACATCTGTTTTGATGTGGTAGTCAAAGCGTTTGACTTCATCAAAATGGTAGATGAACCTTGTATATACAAAAGGGTAGTAGAGAGTATGGTGGTCTTCCTCGTATTGTACGTGAATGACATACTCTTGATAGGAAATGAGTTTTCTATGCAACACTCGGTCAATCTCCTCTTATCACATTGATTCTCTATGTAGGATCTAGGTGATACCTCCTAAATCCTGATTTTTAGATCTATGAGATAAATCTAAATGGATCTTAGGATTCTCACTAGGTGTAGTGAGATGGTATCAAATGATCCTGGGAAGAATTGCTGGACAGCTTTAGAGAACCTTCTTAAGTACTTTTGAAGCACTAAAGAAATGTTCTTGGAGTTTAGTAACGGTGAACTCCAGTGGGAGTCCTTTGCTGACTCGAGCTTCCAGGGTGGTAAGGTTGACTGAAAGTCAGTCACAGGCACCGTTTTTACCCTCAGTGGAGGGAAGGTATGTTGGAAGAGTTCCAAGCTAGATACCGGGGCAGACTAGACAATAAAGGCTGGATACATCGCTATCAAAGATACTGGCAGTCTGGGTGTATATTTGTTCATAAGATGAACTAGGTTCACACCATTGTGTGACAATGGAGGTGTGGCTTTGGCCTAGTGTCACACCCCGCTTCCTAGAGTACGCAAGATTGGGCACGTGACATAGCCAACCATGCTACCTGTGGGTAGGAAGTATCCATCCACAGTCACATTACGGCTGTAGAGATATCAAGAACAAGATAAACAAACTATCTAATACATGTCCAAATCCATAATAACAAGAGTCAATGATAAATAAGTGTGGAAGCAAATGATCCAATACAATAATAGAAAAGTACGTCCCATAATGCGGGCTCACATCTGGAAATAAAATGCAATAAATAAACTAATCACTACAGAACTCACAAATCATCCTGCTGGCTGAAGTACTCCTGCTCGGTCGACGACAGTGGTAAAGAATCTGGGCCATGCAAAACCCAGACGTCAGCGCGTCATGTCAACCAATAATATAATAAGAACATGGTAATAAGCAATGCAGAAATAAACATAAATAAAGCAATAATATGAAACAACAGTGCAGGGTAGTGTGCAGTAGGTAACGAAACTGTTCTATCAGGTTTTCTATTCTAAAGTCTTTGAAATCAATTGATGACTCGTCGATGTAACTCAATAGTATCCCGTGCGTGCCCGGGACCACGGTCAAGATTCTCGGGGCTGAATCCGAGACGTGCCGCTAGACAGTAACAAGTAGCAGGATGGGCGAGTGATGTCAGCATCATCACTCCGGGGCTGGCCTAGCCCGTAAGACTGATCAGAACAGGTATCGAACTGTTGAGTTACAAGTCGGTTTCACCTTTGATTTCCCCATACCCCCAAGTTATGTATGTCGAGTGAGGTATTCTGTAATCAAGAACTAATGCCAACACAGGATCAGGTAAAAGCAGGTTTGTCTGTATAGACAACAGGAATGGTCCATGAGGACTCCATGTCAGGTTTGTTGGCATTAGGCATGAGATCAGGTAATAGGTCAGGACATGGTACATCAGGTTAAGTCAATAGTAAAGGGTACCATGTCCGGTGCATCGGTATGTATATATATGTCATGTGTAGCAAGGTCAGGTCAATGTGTAACGCAATCGAGGGTGTGCTCACAACAGGTATATAATCGAATAAGGAAAATAACAGCAGGGAATAAAGTGAACGACAACATCAGTTCATTTAATCACAATATAGTGCAGTCGTATTATCAGATTAACAAGTTTCGAGCACCCTTGCGGTGCAATAATCACAAGGTAGTGCAATAACAATAACAGGAAGTAATAGAGCTACATGTGTACGGCTATCGTCCTTTTAACAGTAAAATGATTAACTGGTAGTTTCGTTATTAGGGTTAAAGTGGCAATTGTGATCTTAGGTTACAGTATCATGATATATGTCATAATGCGTCCAAATAATAAAATAGTTCTACTTAGTTAAGCTTTGCAAGTTTAATGAGTCAAACACACTTAATTTGTATAACATAGCATGTAGCAAGTAATACTTGCCTCGACGGTTCGCGAACCGGAAAAAAACGGACGTAACGTCGTCGGAAAAACACGCGACGGACGCACGGTTCACGGATCGAGACCAAACAACGAACAGCGGGACCACACGGACTGGAGTACCTTGTGGGATAGCAAGGATGGCAACTGCGACGGGGTCGACGGCGATAGGGCGCCGGCGAGGAGGCAGCGACGGCCGACTCGGCTGCAGGTGCTGGTTCAGGGGATATGGTGAGGAGGTAGAGGTAATGGCCGGGTTTTGGGTTGCAGGGGAAGAGGAGGTGGTCGGCGGTGGCGCGGGTGACAACGACGAGAGTCGACGGTGGCGTTTTCCGGCGAACCAGAGAAGGTGGTCGGGTTGCAGCTTGGGTTCTGTTGCGGCGCCGGCGCACGGGAAGGAGGAGGAAGGTGTCGAGGTCGGGAAGAGGGCGAAGGGGAGATGCTGGCGTCGTCGGCAACGAGATGCGGCGGCGACGGCGAGCAGCGACGGTGCAGGAGGCTACGGTGTTGGGTGCACGGGAGAAGGGAGAGGAGGAAGGAGGTCTGCGGTCGAGGCTGAGGAGGCAAGGGTGATGGTGGTGGTGTCGTCGGCGAGGGGGCTGCGGCGGCGACGGGCACGGTGGTGGCTAGGGTTCTCACGTGGGTTCGTGGGGGTTCTCGTGAAAACGAAGACGACGAGGGAAAATATATAGGGATAGAGAGAGAGAGAGAGATTAGAGGAAGAGAGAGATAGAGATAAGGAAAGAGAGAGGAGAGATAGAGGGACAGAGAGAGAAAAAGAGGCGGGCCCACGAGGGATTAAACCCCTCGTGATTGGCTGAGGAATTTTAAAAAGAGATTAAAATAAAGATTTAAAAGATTAAAACGTAACAGAAAGGGGTTATGTATATATATTATAGTTTTAGATATTTAATTAAATTGGGATTTTGGCGCTAAATGAAACATTTCCAAATCGCGCCCGGGTTGCGCCCAAAAATTTGAAATTCAAATAATAGGATTTTAAGCGGGTTCCAAATTTTAAAATGAGATGTTTTGTGATTAAAAAGCATGCCCCCAAGTCGGACACTTGCACGCGCGCGTAGCCGTCCCAACTCGCCCGTTTCACCGAACGGGATGAAAACTCGACGCACGGACGCTACCACGCGGCTAGGGGTGACGAGTAGGCCACTATGGATATTTTTAATTTCACTTTAGGTGTTAAAATTTGTTACATGCAAAAATGACTTAGCCGGTTAAAATTTTACAGTGAGACCCAAACAGGCAAAATAAATGAAATGAGCAATATCAAACACTCAACCAGTAACAGAAATAGTATTATTGGGCTCGGGTGTTACATCATACCCAACTACAAAAAGAATTTCGTCCTCGAAATTCCAAGAATACAAGATAGATAACTACAGGAAAAGGTGAGGAAACTTCTGCCGGATCTCGTCTTCTCGCTCCCAAGTGGATTCCCCATGCGATCGATTATCCCAAGAGACTAGCACAAGAGGGATAACCTTGTTCTTAAGAACCTTTTCTCTTCGATCCTTGATTTCAACCGGTCGCTCCTCAAAAGTTAGGTCCTCTCGTACAGTTAACTCCGAATGATCCAAGACGTGGGTTTCATCTCGAACATACCTCCGTAGTTGAGATACATGAAACACATCGTGCACACCTGCCAAGGACTGTGGTAACGCCAAACGGTACGCTACCTCTCCAACACGCTCCAATATTTCGAAGGGTCCAACGAATCGAGGACTAAGCTTTCCCCGACTCCCAAAACGAATCACTCCTCTAGTCGGTGATATCTTCAAGAATACCAAATCACCCACGGCGAACTCTAGAGGTCTTCTTGACGTGTCAGCCCAACTTTTCTGTCTGTCTTGAGCTGCCTTCATATGCTTCCTGATTGTATTCACCTTCTCGACTGTCTGTACCACCAAATCTGGTCCTAGTAACCTTCGTTCACCAACATCACCCCAACAAACAGGTGAACGGCACTTACGACCATACAACGCTTCAAACGGATCCATCTGAATAGTCGCTTGGAAGTTATTGTTGTACGAAAACTCCACCAAGTGTAGGTGATCCTTCCAAGAGCCCTTGAAGTCCAACATGCATGCTCTCAACATATCTTCAAGAGTTTGGATCGTTCTCTCCGACTGCCCATCAGTTTGAGGGTGATAAGCTGTGCTAAACTTCAATCGAGTCCCCAAACTTTCTTGTAAACTCCTCCAGAAGTGTGACAAGAACCGAGTGTCCCGATCGGACACGATACTCACCGGTACTCCATGCAACCTTACAATCTCCTGCATGTACCGCTCTGCCAAAGTCTCTGTCGATTGACCAACCCGAAAAGGAATAAAGTGAGCTGCCTTGGTCAACCGATCGACAATCACCCATACCGCATTGTTGCCCTTTGGACTCCGCGATAAAGCCGTCACGAAATCCATGGTTATATGTTCCCACTTCCACTGAGGAATCGGAAGTGGTTGCAACAAACCAGCAACCCTTTGGTGTTCAGCCTTGACTTGCTGACACACCAAGCACTTAGCCACGAAGCGAGCGATCTCCCGTTTCATACCTTCCCACCAGAAATGCTGTCGAATATCTCGGTACATCTTTGTACCTCCCGGAGGTACAGAGTAAGCTGAACTGTGTGCCTCCTTCATAAGCTCTTCACGCACATCCCCCTTTGGCACACACACACGGCTACCATATCTCAACGAACCGTCTTCGTAGCTACCACACAGACGGTCAAGGTGATAGGACATGTTTTCCTAAGCACGGTTATTCTGATTCGTGCGTCGGGTATAATACCCAACTACAAAAGAATCAACCCAATTAACCTATGGCTCTGATACCAAAAGAACCATGTCACGCCCCGCTTCCCAGAGTACGCAAGATTGGGCACGTGACATAGCCAACCATGCTACCTGTGGGTAGGAAGTATCCATCCACAGTCACATTACGGCTGTAGAGATATCAAGAACATGATAAACAAACTATCTAACACATGTCCAAATCCATAATAACAAGAGTCAATGATAAATAAGTGCGGAAGCAAATGATCCAATACAATAATAGAAAAGTACGTCCCATAATGCGGGCTCACATCTGGAAATAAAATGCAATAAATAAACTAATCACTACAGAACTCACAAATCAGCCTGCTGGCTGAAGTACTCCTGCTCGGTCGGCGACAGTGGTAAAGAATCTGGGCCATGCAAAACCCAGACGTCAGCGCGTCATGTCAACCAATAATATAATAAGAACATGGTAATAAGCAATGCAGAAATAAACATAAATAAAGCAATAATATGAAACAACAGTGCAGGGTAGTGTGCAATGGGTAACGAAACTGTTCTATCAGGTTTTCTATTCTAAAGTCTTTGAAATCAATTGATGACTCGTCGATGTAACTCAATAGTATCCCGTGCATGCCCGGGACCACGGTCAAGATTCTCGGGGCTGAATCCGAGACGTGCCGCTAGGCAGTAACAAGTAGCAGGATGGGCGAGTGATGTCAGCATCATCACTCCGGGGCTGGCCTAGACCGTAAGACTGATCAGAACAGGTATCGAACTGTTGAGTTACAAGTCGGTTTCACCTTTGATTTCCCCATACCCCCAAGTTATGTATGTCGAGTGAGGTATTCAGTAATCAAGAACTAATGTCAACACAGGATCAGGTAAAAGCAGGTTTGTCTGTATAGACAACAGGAATGGTCCATGAGGATTCCATGTCAGGTTTGTTGGCATTAGGCATGAGATCAGGTAATAGGTCAGGACATGGTACATCAGGTTAAGTCAATAGTAAAGGGTACCATGTCCGGTGCATCGGTATGTATATATATGTCATGTGTAGCAAGGTCAGGTCAATGTGTAACGCAATCGAGGGTGTGCTCACAACAGGTATATAATCGAATAAGGAAAATAACAGCAGGGAATAAAGTGAACGACAATATCAGTTCATTTAATCACAATATAGTGCAGTCGTATTATCAGATTGACAAGTTTCAAGCACCCTTGCGGTGCAATAATCATAAGGTAGTGCAATAACAATAACAGAAAGTAATAGAGCTACATGTGTACGGCTATCGTCCTTTTAACAGTAAAATGATTAACTGGTAGTTTCGTTATTAGGGTTAAAGTGGCAATTGTGATCTTAGGTTACAGTATCATGATATATGTCATAATGCGTCCAAATAATAAAATAGTTCTACTTAGTTAAGCTTTGCAAGTTTAATGAGTCAAACACACTTAATTTGTATAACATAGCATGTAGCAAGTAATACTTGCCTCGACGGTTCGCGAACCGGAAAAAAACGGACATAACGTCGGCGGAAAAACACGCGACGGACGCACGGTTCACGGATCGAGACCAAACAACGAACAGCGGGACCACACGGACTGGAGTACCTTGTGGGATAGCAAGGATGGCAACTGCGACGGGGTCGACGGCGATGGGGCGCCGGCGAGGAGGCAGCGACGGCCGACTCGGCTGTAGGTGCTGGTTCAGGGGATATGGTGAGGAGGTAGAGATAATGGCCGGGTTTTGGGTTGCAGGGGAAGAGGAGGTGGTCGGCGGTGGCGCGGGTGACGACGACGAGAGTCGACGGCGGCGTTTTCCGACGAACCAGAGAAGGTGGTCGGGTTGCAGCTTGGGTTCTGTTGCGGCGCCGGTGCACGGGAAGGGGGAGGAAGGTGTCGAGGTCGGGAAGAGGGCGAAGGGGAGATGCTGGCGTCGTCGGCAACGAGATGCGGCGGCGACGGCGAGCAGCGACGGTGCAGGAGGCTACGGTGTTGGGTGCACGGGAGAAGGGAGAGGAGGAAGGAGGTCTGCGGTCGAGGCTGAGGAGGCAAGGGTGATGGTGGTGGTGTCGTCGGCGCGGAGGCTGCGGCGGCGACGGGCACGGTGGCGGCTAGAGTTCTCGCATGGGTTCGTGGGGGTTCTCGTGAAAACGAAGACGACGAAGGAAAATATATAGGGATAGAGAGAGAGAGAGAGATTAGAGGAAGAGAGAGAGATAGATTAGAGGAAGAGAGAGATAGAGATAAGGAAAGTGAGAGGAGAGATAGAGAGACAGAGAGAGAAAAAGAGGCGGGCCCACGAGGGATTAAACCCCTCGTGATTGGCTGAGGAATTTTAAAAAGAGATTAAAATAAAGATTTAAAAGATTAAAACGTAACAGAAAGGGGTTATGTATATATATTATAGTTTTAGATATTTAATTAAATTGGGATTTTGGCGCTAAATGAAACATTTCCAAATCGTGCCCGGGTTGCGCCCAAAAATTTGAAATTCAAATAATAGGATTTTAAGCGGATTCCAAATTTTAAAATGAGATGTTTTGTGATTAAAAAGCATGCCCCCAAGTAGGACACTTGCACGCGCGCGTAGCCGTCCCAACTCGCCCGTTTCACCGAACGGGATGAAAACTCGACGCACGGACGCTACCACGCGGCTAGAGGTGACGAGTAGGCCAATATGGATATTTTTAATTTCACTTTAGGTGTTAAAATTTGTTACATGCAAAAATGACTTAGCCGGTTAAAATTTTACAGTGAGACCCAAACAGGCAAAATAAATGAAATGAGCGATGTTAAACACTCAACCAGTAACAGAAATAGTATTATTGGGCTCGTGTGTTACACCTAGGAACCCCGGTCCCATCAGTGACCCAGACATATTCTAAGGCAGTATCACCTGATCATATAAATGGTTGATCTCCAAGAGATCGAGGTTAGGAGAGTAGACTCAGAGGTTAACACGGTGGATCTGCTCACTGAGGCCTTTCCTGTGAGAGACTTTTATAGGACGTTGGGTATGCTATACTACAACAACTGGCCTTAGTGCAAGTGGGAGATTGTTAGTTGTATGTATGCCCTAGAGGTCATTATTGTACATGAAATGTATATTATAGTGGATGCCGGGACATATATAGGGAGGAGTTTCTTACTCGACATGATAGTATGCTAGCTGGTTGCTCTTTATCTTAACATGTACACTTACTGTCTCTCTGTTACATGTTGATAAAGCCCTTAGGATGTGTACTTGACTTCCAGGATTATGATGCAGATGATACTAGTGGGGCCTGGGTAGTCCATGAGTTCATCCTTCAATGTTCCTAGTCATGGGAATATCGAGACGGGGTATCGATATTCCAGAGTATACTAGCATATATCTTCTCGACCCATGTGATGGGCGATGGATGATCCCATATCCATTGGTGTTTGACATCAGAGATGGTATACGGGTGCTCAGTAAAGACTGGGTACACTGAATGGACTCGCTAAGAACTCCTAGATGGTATTATACCTCACGTCAGATAGCAGTTCTCCGGTGACACTGGTACAGGTTAGTCTGTCGACCCAAGATCGTCATAGAGTCTTATGTGTCTCCCACTATGCTTTGATTTCCACCTTACCACGGCTCTACTGAGACGTGCAAACAGGTGGTTTTTGGGTACTGTCCAGGGTCACATGGAGGCAATGAGTGATAGAAGGGAATTCGTCTCTCCCGGTATTGGGGTTGATGTTGCGCTATGCTCGATTGGCCATAACTTAAATCCCTGGCCAGGGTAGATGAGATTTACTGGTAAGTTTATCAGTAGTTTCTCGTCCGTTATGGACCTTACATCGGCATGACTTATCAAGCTATTAGGATCTGACGTTTACCACCCCTAGGCGAGATATGCAACATATCAGACGAAGAGACCAGACTGTACGGTAGTGTTACTGATTGGATTCGCAGGAGTATGAGCAGGCTTGCTTGTTGATCTTCTGAACGCTCAATACCCGGGTGGCCGTTACTTTTAGCACGCCTCTTGCGGCTTGTGGGTGTTTGATATGATCATCACTTACTGCCGGCATATTGACGAGTCTTTAGAGTCCTACACAGAAATTTCCTGGCTCTGGCGAAACGAAGTAAGAGCACATATATGATATGTGCGAGACCGAGATTAATACGAGTATATGATACCGTATTCTAATCTTGCGATTTGTGTCATCGGACGGTTATATGCGATATAGCTGGGTTATCGAATCAAGTGTTGATTCAATTAATTGATACACATGACATTAATCGATTATATGTGATATAGCCGGATTATTAAATCAAGTGTTGATTTAATAATCTAATGTATAATTATATATTTGATATATTAATTTACATTAACTAGTATTAGCTCATTTAAGATTTCTTTTCTCACATGATTGTGCATCAGTATATATATATGATATATATTAGTGTACATTGTTTTGTGTCATACTAGATGCCACATGCTACATGGGTGTATGAGACTCACACCATGCTTATAATAATGTGAGGGTTTTATTCATTTAAAGTAAATCAAAATTGGTTGGAAATTGTCACATGGTAGAAGCTTGTGGAACCATTGACCAAGTCCACTCTTTTTGTTTTACTTGTAGATATTTATTAACCTAACCATTATTGTAACCCATGGTTTATTCTCTACATGGGTTAGTGTATGACACTAACTCACCCATGGTTGCTATTCTCACCTGATGAGTTTTCATTCTTCACTTGATTTTATTCTTAAGAGTTTTTTCTTCATCTTCTTCCTTTAGCTCTCTTGATCTTGAGAATGTGAGAAAAATATTGTGAGAAAATAAAATCTAAAGTGGGCTCATTTCCTACTTCATCATCCTCTACTATTATCCATTTAGTTTAGGGTGTTCTCTTCATAAAGTTCATGACCTAGTGAAGAGGTAGCTTGGGTTTGAGTCTCCTCGACGTAGATCATCTTCGGCCTCGAAGACTTCGAGCAAGCCTGTTCATTTCTCCAAGGGAACCCATAGTAGAGTTCGGGAGATCAATACTCCCAGCAAAGGGACTACTACACAGAGCTTTAGAAGTGAAGGACCGGTCTACAAAGGTTGTATTCCTTATTCACTTAGTGTAATAGTTGATTACATGCTTTATATTGTATATTCACTCTAGCTAGATCCTAGGTTAGAGTTCATTAGCACTCTTGAAAATTTTGAAATTGGCATGCTGGATGTCTTGAAAACCCAGTAGGGTGCTAAGGAATCCCAACACTTAGAAGAACAGACCGGATTGTACGGATATTGTCACGGACGGGCTCAGCAGGGGTTCAGATGAGTTTGCTCGTCGGCCTCCCTTTCGCTCAATACCTGGGTAGCCATTACGTATAACTAGTGCCGCTGACGAGCTTGTAGTTAAACTCACTTCCAGTGTATTGACGAGTCTTTAGAGTCCCACACAGAGGGTTTCCCTGCTTCGCGCGAAATGATGCAGAGGCTGTATGGTTTTACGGCAGGGTTCGATCATATACGTGCACTTGTGCACATATCATGATTCGGACGAATAATACTAGCAGCGTTTGGTTTAAACCGGATTCTAGTATTATATTGTTGGATTATTTTCGTCTCATGGTTTTCATATTTTGTCGGAATACGGATACGGGTATGTATATACAGATGAGTGATATTCTTGTAATTTCTTACAAGTTGCTTCTAGAAGATGCCACCTCATTTATGCTTTAACCATTTAGGATTAAATGGTTAATGAGGTGGAGGATGAGGTTTTGTGTGCATTTATTATAGCATGGCTTTGTGGTGACTTATGTAATGACTCATGGTTACTATTCTAGCATGCTTGATATTTTTTTGTTGTGAGATATTTTGGAGACTTGAGATATTATTCGATGCTTCATAATTACTCATAACATTCAGCCATTTTTTCTTGAGTCACTTCACACTCTCATCCTCAAGCTTCTTCTTCTACCTCCACCCTTCAAGTCTCATGTGTTGAGAAACTAGGGTGTTTGGAGAAAAAATAATCCATCATTAGATTCTACATCCTCTAGGCTATCTAGTTTAGCGAACTGGGTACCTTAGTTACCTCGGCTATGAGGTCGGAGCCCGAAATACAAATCCTCAGGTGGATCATCTTCGATGGAGGGAGACCGGAGATCAAGCTTGATCATGGAGGCCTCTAGGAGCTTGGGATGACGGTTAAAGACCGAAGGACACGGATCATTCGGTATAACCTTTCTTAACTCCTTTTAAGTTTGCTAGCTTAGGGTTAATGGTCGATCCGTAGCATCAGGTTGTTCTAGCGCCAGTTTTATAAAATTTTTGTTCCGCAATCGGCCACGATTTGATGGCCAGGGCGCTGGCATAACCCAACATGATATCAGAGACAATCCATAAACCCTAAACTAGCAGTTTAAATGATGTTTTAAATAACGAAACCGAAACAACTCCGAAACAATACGAACATTCTTCCAGTTTCTGTCGATTTTTTCTAGTCTTCAAAATTTTTTAAACAATTGCAGAAGTCTATTTATGTTGTATCTAGAACACTCTCAAAACACGAGCCCCAAATTCAAAAATGTGGCCGGTGAGAATGGGAAAAATACCGGCCTGGCCGGTCTAGTTTGCTAGTTGGGTCTTGGAATTTTTTGAGTGTTCTGTTCTCTGGAATTTTTGGTTTTTGGTATTGTTTGTGTTTACCCAGATTGCATCTTATGTTATCTTAAGTTTGGGGGCAATACAGAGTATTTCGAAGTCGCTATTTTTAACACTGTTTAAAAAATTTCAGTACATACATTATTATCTGCTACCATGAATGTCATTAGAGCGGTATAACTCGTCTAATTACTATATGTTCTTTTAGACGGATTTGCGAACATGACATTCACGTTGATGTTCTGTGTTGTGCTGAGGTTGTGACTGGATTGTCATGGTGGATAGCCAGTAGTGCAATGGTAGTTGTACAATTCAAATTCATTTGTATATTTGATATTGCCGGGGTGAGCGTCCTACATGTAGATTGCCTTCTCTGCCAGTTTGTATATTATTTGTTTGGGGCACGACCGGGTTAAGGTCGATGTCACCCTTGTACATATATTTTTCTTTTCTGTACAAGGGTTACCCCGCGGTGGAGTGCACGAATAGCCGGGTTCTAGAAGGCAACGGGCCCGCAACTCATGGCATAGAGACGGAGGGGACCTTACTCTAGAATTGGCGGGCTATTCGCCGCCCTCGTAGGGGGTATAGGTTGACCCACGGAGGGGTGCTCAAGTTACCGGATTCCGTGAAGTGCTGGGTGGCCCATTCACTTTGTTGATTGGGGCTGCCTCACTTCTGGGATTGGTGGGTAACTTGCCGCGCTTGTAGGGGTCCAGGTTTTCATTGCATAAGCTATCCACAAGACAGGGAACGTAGGGTCTCATTTGCGGCTCAAGTGAAACCCGAGGCTCCTGGATTATCCACCATTCTGTGTTGCTGGTTGAGATTCTGTGATGTTGCTTATATCATGCCTAAGACGAATGTTATATATATATATATATATATATATATATATATATATATATATATATATATATATACTAGTAGATGTTGTATATGTTTTGCATCCACGCTAGTCCAACCCCCGCTCTGCCGTTAGTTAAGTAACATAATGGTGCATGACGGGACCTTGTGGTGAATGCAGATGGCATATACGTACATTGTATTTTCGTTCTTTTCTGGTGTGATATGGATTAATTGACAGGACTGCATTAATTCTTATTAATGCAAGGAAAAAAACCTATATATGATGTTGTTGGAACCAAGTTTTAAAAAAACAAACATTACAGATGTTCTCTTTTGCTTTGCATAGTGGCATTCGGTTATGAATATCCAGCACCTCATTCGACGAGGCAAGAGCCGAGATCCCTTTATCGGGAGTGACCTCTTGAGCAAAAGTTTGCGTCAGGATAATAACTTCACTATAGTCGATTCTTTTTCTTTTCATCGTGGTAATCAGTTTGGAATATCCTGCACCTCATTCGATGAGGAAAGAGCTAAAATCCTTTCACCGGAAGAGACCTCTTTAGCAAAAAGTTTGCGCCACTATATATTTGTCAAAACACTCAGTTCCTTCAACGATATCAAGTTCATTACGTTAAAGGTTTTTCGTCAAAAACCAGCCGTACCCTCCATCATCTCGGATTGGTAGTGCTTATTATTCGTGCTACGCATTTCGATCTTTAGTCGAGGCGTAGTGTTCGGTAGCTATGTAATGCTTTTCCGTTGCATGATAGTGCAATTGGTTAGGACAGTCATGCAATCATTTTCATCTTTAGTCAAGGCTTGTATGGGTGGGTATAATGCAATCAAGATAATGATGGGTAGAACTTGGCTAGGACCTTTTGACATTTTGATCTTTAGTGAAGGTCACTTGGGTCCTATGGGTAAAACCACATCGGGAGTTTTAAACATACAGGAAACTTGCCAAGTATGCGCATACATTCTGGAGTGTGGTTACTTGAGTGGCTTCCATTAAATTATCATGCGATGATAGTTGGATCCCGATTCCCTTTGATGTGTAGGTGTTACTCCTCGGGTGATTTTAGATGATCCCGACTAATTCTCCTTTTAGGGTCTGAAGGAGAATTCGAGGAAACAGTGGGAGCCATCCTAATTAGATAAAGTGATTGACCATTCTGATCTAGATTAGAGTTCACGCTGAGTGTTTCTTTTCTCTCTCTCTTTGGCAGCGACCATGGCTCGACCCTAAACTAAAACTCATGAACCAAGTTAACCGAACCTTCTTAAAACACTTTGGCTTTTGGATTGTTATTTAGTCGCATATATCATTGTCACTCCTACATCACCTTTGCATTTCTCCAGAACACTTCGTATCACTATGAAAATCCATATAGCTTGGATATTCCATCGTATAGTTACATACGAACTCGAAGGAACTTATTCCAGTTCGAGGATGGATTATGGTTCTGAAGAAATTGAATAGGATTATTCGGTTGTCTTTTCCCTTTACCTTCTCAGGTTGCGATGGCTTCTGGTATTAAGAGAGTACACTTATTGCGCTTATTGTATAATCTTCTTCCAAACCATAGGCAGGTGCCAAAAGGTAGGGAAGGAAGAAAACCAATTAGCCTAAATGTAGTGTACAGAAGGTAATAAGTAAAGACATGTAAAGGGATTAGAATAAGAGTAAAGGAAATTGCGACTGCTATCATTCATGACAAAACCACGTATACCCCTGCCACTCCTACATCCACTTTGGATTTCTCTAGAACACTTCGTATCACTATGAAGATCCATAATGCTTGGATATGCCATCGCATAGTTACATATAAACTTGAAGGAACTTGTTTCAGTTCGAGGATGGATTCTGATTCTGGAGAAATAGAATAGGATTATTCAGTTGTCTTTTCTTTTTACCTTCTCTCAGGTTGTGAGGGCTCCTGGTATTTAGGAGAGTACACCTATTACGTTTATTGGATATTCTTCTTCCAAACCTTAGGCTGGTGCCGAAGGGTAGGGAAGGAAGAAAATCAATTAGCCTAAGTGTGGTGTACAGAAGGTAATAAGTAAAGACATATAAAGGGATTGGAGTGAGGCCAAGGAAATATACGGTTACCGTCATGAATAAGGATAGTGGAAGAGGCATTACTAGGAATACCCGGTTACCCCTTCGAAACATTTTCATGTTTCAGTTTTACTGTGCGGTGTTAATTGAAAACTGTTTTCTCAATTAGACTCTAACTCCAGGGTATGTATTTACCACTTTTGATTCTTACATCTGTATGGCGTTACAGATGATGAGTGGGAGTAAGATATTGGGAATTGGGTGATTAGATCCTCTGTATATCAGAATTCTTTATAATTGGTGATATTTGAGGAAATCACCTGGGTTTTGTCTAACGGCAAATATTTGGTTTTGAATATCCGTCGTTATGCACCAATTTCAAACTGATATATCTGTACGTTTATTTTATAAAGTGAGATATAAAATTTTGAAATTATGTCTATGACATTTACCTATATCAGTTGATGGTTAGGTAAGGTGCATTCAACAACGGTGTAATTCTTCTTAACCATAGTATAGTTTTTCAACCTACGACGCACAGGGTTTGAGTTGTTAGACTCAGTGGACTTATACAAAGTTTTGTATATTGTCCGATGTCTGTTAGGGCAAAGGGGTTGGTACTTGGATTATATTCTGTTTACTCATGACTTCTTCAGTTCTAGACAAGTATTTCGTTGAAATACAAGGTCTAGATATTGAGAAGATATAGGTATAAGAATAAAGTAGAGAACCATATGTTGCAAGACAAAGGGTTGGTACTCGTACTATATTCTCTTTACTTTTGACTTTTCTAATTTTAGACAAGTATTTCGTTGAAATACATGGTCTAAGTTCTTGAGAAGTTATAGGTATAAGAATAAAGTAAAGAACCATTTGTTGCAAGTATCAGGATTCTTCAAGGTGATCGAAGATATAGATACTTGTGTTTTGTGTTCCATTGTAAGTAATAGTTTTGAGAACTTGCTTCTTTTTCAGGTTACTCATACGAGGATGTATTCCTGGATGAGTAATATTGCATGGCCTCCTTCCATTTGGTTGATATGCACTGGAAACAGCTGCATGATTTTTGAATCTGGTTCCAATAAAATTAGTGCCTTTGTTTCTATATTGGATATATAGAATGGATTCATATCTTAACGATGTTAAGGTATATGGAGTTGTCCGGCTAATGCTTAAAACCAGAATCTGGACAAACTCAAGGAACGTTTCAGTAATGGCAGTTTGTGGGTTATCCCGGGCTTAGTCGAGGTTAACTTTCTACCATATGGAAGATCAATAGTTATATTGTTCTTGACTCGCCACCAGTTTTAGTAAAATGGATTCTTTTCAGAAAACATTAGTGGGATTATGGTAAAACTGGAAGTGATTCCAGAACCACAAACGATTACTGAAAATTTAATAGAACCTAAGGATTCAAATGGTTTCGACGATCCATTATCCACTCCGCAGATTTGGTGGGTAACCTCTGGCACCCGGGAGGTACTTCGGTATCCTCAAAGTCGGTGACAGGAAGGTTTATGATTACCCAAACTTACCACTTCTGCTATTCTAGACTATGAGGTCTGGCAGGAGGATGATTATAACGTCGTTCTATACTAGCTTTAGAAGTACACGTGTATATGACTCTGCCAGAGGGTTGTTGTAGTCAGTCAGAGCAGTGGACTCCTGGCATGGTGGTGTACCCGTAGGTGATCGAGTCACCCTCTCTAAAGAGATGGCTTTTAGACTGATGAGGAGAGAGATTTGCATGATTGGTATATCACTTGCTTAGGCAATTGAGTCAATCATGAGTTGCCAAGTACAACACCAGATATTGATTTTGCACAGGCTGCAATAAGTAAATATTAATCCAATCGTGAAGAAACATTGGGAAGCAGTTAAGAACATAAGTGGATGTTCTTGGTAAATGGTAACGGCAGCCTCCTTCGGAAGACGGTTATCATTTCAGGCTTCCAAGATGACCTGGATGACAGAGTGGCTGTCTGAGTTATAGTTTTCCCTCTTTTGATAGACAGTGTGTTGGACGGGTGGTCCAAGAAGATACTGTGGAAGACATGGCATAGGATACTGATTAAATTCAATGGATGATACAGTCTAAGAAGTTTGTTGGATTTGGAGATCATTTATGAACTGGGTCCCATCAGATATCCAGACCAATTCTAAGACAGGTATTCCTCATTTTGGGAGATAGTCTTTCTCCGTGAAGTTGAGATATAGAGAGATATAGAAAGAAACATTAGAGCGGATCCACTCACTGAGGCTATTTCTCGAATACAATAGTTTCACAAACGAGCTTTGCGAAACTGATTAGTAGAGAAGTTGGGTGTTCGGTTTCACACGGGATGTGAGTATGCGACACCGCAATTATTAGCCTTAAGTGCAAGTGGGAGATTGTTGGCAATAGTGCCCTCAAGGCAATTATTGTAATCATAGGCATGTGATTATGATGATTGATGGAGGACCTATACGGGTAGAACAGTTTTACTCAAAATGATAGTATGCTATCTGGTTTGTCTTTATCATCATGTATATGCATTATGTGGTATTATAGATCGCTATTACATGTTGATAGAGCCCATAAGATTCTTGCTTGACTACCAGCATTATGATGGCGATCATATACGTGGGAGCTGAGTGGTCTATAAGCACATCCTTAAATGTCCCTAGTCGTGGGAGTATCGAGACTGGGCATTGATACTTCAGAGTAGACTAGTGTGTACTTATCGAGACCCCGACGGGGGGCGGTGGCTAGTATCACAAGACATTGGTATTAGTTTGTTCACCTAAGATAGTATACAGGTGCTCATTGGGTTATGAGTACACTGGACGGACTCGTCGGGAACCTGCTAGTTGGTACTATACCTATTGTCAGATGCAGTTCCCAGGTGACATGTGTACAGGTCAGCCTGTTGAGCTGAGATCGCCATTTGTCTCGTGTGAGTTCCCACCGTGCTTTGATTACTACCCTACCATGGCTCAAAGGAGTCCTGCAAACAGGTTTTAGTTGGGTTCAGTCCCAAGCCACATGGAGGCAGTGAATGGATCGTCGGGGATTCGTCT
Source organism: Agapanthus africanus (assembly GCA_030015575.1). Lineage (NCBI taxonomy): Eukaryota > Viridiplantae > Streptophyta > Magnoliopsida > Asparagales > Amaryllidaceae > Agapanthus > Agapanthus africanus. The sequence continues at coordinate 477,059,101 of CM057346.1, read as the reverse complement.
CTCCCGGTATTGGGGGTTGATGTCGTGTTGTGCACGGTTGGCCATCACCAGAAATCTTTGGCCAAGATATTTGAGAATTACTGATTTGGATCAGTAGTTTCTTAGTTGGTGATGGGCTTCATATCGACACGAAATTTCGCGTTATTTGGGGTCTGACTTTATCCAACCCCTAAACTCGATATGCAATACTCTTAGATGAACAGACCGGACTGTACGGATATTGTCACGGACAGCTCAGTAGGGGTTCAGATGAGTTTGCCCATCGACCTCCCTTTCGCTCAATACCTGGGTAGCCATTGTAGGGTTCCTAGGCACCCCCAAGAGGTCTCACAAGGCATCAACCATGCCAATTTCAAAATTTACGGTGCCGAGAAACCCTAATACGGATCGTTGGCTAGAAGTTTAGGCGAAAAACAAACTAGTTTACATCTAAACTAAAAGAATTCGGAAATACAACCTTTGTAGATCCGGTCCTCTACCTCCATAGCTCCGCAATGAAGTCTCCTCGCTGTCCAAGTCGAACCTCGGGCTCTAGCGTCGGCTTCATCGGAGAATGGACGGGCTAGGTCGTCGACGTCGATGCCGAAGATGATCTACGTCGAGGCATCACTAGATCAAGCTCCAACTTCACCAAGTCAAGAAACTTGTGAAGAAAACACACTCTACTGCTTGGCAAGAGGTAGAGGATGAAGAAATAGGAGGTGGGTTCACTTTAGAATTGGATTTCTCACTCATTTGCTCAAGTTGCCATTGATGTAGCAAGGTTTCTTCATGAAGAAGAAGAAGAGGAAGAAGATGATAGAATATCATAAGTATTTTCCAAAAAGGAAAATAAATCAATCCTTATCATTTAGCAACCATAGTTTGGTGTAGAGAATAAACCATGGTTAGAATGAAGGGTTAGGGTTAAGCATCAAGACAAAATGGTCACAAGGTCAAAGCTTCATGAAGCTTCAATGTACAAACAAAGAAAGCCACCATTTCCTCTTTATGCATAATATTTTCCAATAAGAATAAATAAATAAATAAATAAGAAAACCATAACCCTAACTAATATACAACCATGGTTTAATCTTCACACAAACCCTAGTGAGCATGTATCATCAAACATGATACAATCAAGTGCACAAAAAGTATATCACATATACAATGTGCACATCCGAGCGAGAAAATCCATTAAAAGTGAACCGATACTAGTTAATGCAAAGTAATATATTATATATATATAATTATGCATTAAATCATTAAATCAACACTTGATTCAATAATCCGGTCATGTCGAACATAACCGACTAGTATACAATGTATCGACTTATCGAATCAACGCTTGAATCGATAACTAGGTTATATCGCATACAACCTTTCCGATACATTCATCGCGACAATGGAATTAGGTATCACATACACGTATTATTCTCGGTCCCGTACATATCTCATATGCGCTCCTATTTCATTTCTCTTGAGCCAGGAATGCTCTGTGTAGGACTCTAAAGACTCGTCAATACGCCGGCAGCGGATGATGATCATATCAAACATCCACAAGCCGCAAGCGGTCTGCTAAACGTAACGGCCACCCGGGTATTGAGCGATCAGAAGATCGACGAGCAAGCCGCTCACATTCCAGTGAATCCAACCAGTAACACTACCGTACAGTCCGGTCTGATCGTCTGATATGTCGCATATCTCGCCTAGGGGTGGTAAACGTCAGACCCCAATAGCTCGATAAGTCGTGTCGATATGAGGTCTATAACTATTCGAGAAACTACTGGTAACACTTACCAGTAAATCTCAGCAACCCTGGCCAGGGATTTCCGGTTATAGCTAATCGAACACAGCGCAACATCAACTCCCTATACTGGGAGAGACGAATCCCCTCCTATCGCTCATTGCCTCCATGTGACTCGGGACTGTACCCAAAAACCATCGTTTTGCACGCCCTCTTGGACGTGGTAAGATGGAAATCAAAGCACAGTGGGAACCACACAAGACTCTATGACGATCTTCGGTCAACAGACTACTTTGTACCAGTGTCACCAAAGAACTGCCATCTGACGTAAGGTATAATACCATCTGGGAGTTCTCGGCGAGTCCGTCCAGTGTACCCAGTCTCCACTGAGCACCCGTATATCATCTCTGATGTCAAACACCAATGGATATGAGATCATCCATCGCCCATCTGTATGGGTCGAGAAGGTACACGCTAGTCTACTCTGGTATATCGATGCCCCGTCTCGATACACCCTCGACTAGGGACTTTGAAGGATGTACTTATGGACTACCATGTCCCCACTATTATGATCCGCATCATAGTCCAGGTAGTCAAGCACACATCCTAAGGGCTTTACCAACATGTAACAGGGAGACAATCAGTGTACACGTTAAGGTAAAGATCAACCAGATAGCATACTATCATGTCGAGCAAGAAAGTCCTCCCTATATATGTCCCGGCATCTACTACAATATACATCCTATGTATAGTAATGGCCTCTAGGGCATACATATAACTAACAATCTCCCACTTGCACTAAGGCCATCTGTAGCAGTGGTTGTAGTATCTCATACTCAACCATCCCATAAAAGTCTCTCTCTGGGAACAGGACTTTGTGAGTGGATCCGCTGTGTTGTCCTCTGAGTCTACTCTCCAAACCTCGATCACCCTGGAGATCAACCATCTCCATGATCAGGTGATACTGCCTTAGAATATGTCTGGATCACTGATGGGACCGGCGTTCCTTAGCATAAGCCACAACTCCATTGTCTCACAATGGTAGGAACTAAGTTCATCTCATGAACAAATATATATCCAGACTGCCTCTTTGGTAGCATCTTAAGTAGCGATGTATCCAGCCTTAATCGTCTAGTATGCCACGGTATCTAGCTTGGAACTCTTCCAACATACCGTCCCTTTACTGAGGGTAAAGACAATGCCTGCGACTGACATTCAGTCGTCATTATCACCCTGGAACCCTTCTAGTGATTCTCCCCAGGATCAATTGATACCATCTCACTACAACTAGTGAGAATCCTAACATCCAATTAGATCTATCTCATAGATCCAAAACCCAGGATTTAGGAGGTATCATTTTGATCCTATATGGAGAATCATTGTGATAAGTGGAGATTGACCGAGCTTAGCATAGGAAACTCCTTTCTTATCAAGAGTACGTCATCCACGTACTCTACGAGGATCACCACCATACTCCCTAATACCTTTTTGTATATACAAGGTTCATCTACCATTTTGATGATGTCAAACTCTTTGACTAATCCATCAAAACAGATATTCCAACTCCGCGATGCCTGCTTTATCTTATAAAACATCTTGCACACGTTTCCGCTGCTCCAACTGTCTACGAAGCCCTCTGGCTGTGTACTTATAGACGTTCTCTTCTAAAACATCATTTAGAAGAGCAGTCATGACACCCAACCACCAGATATCGTAGTCATGGTATGTAGCCGTGACAAGTAGGATCTGGATGGACTTAAGCATAGATACTGGAAAAGGTTTCATCATTATCCACGCCTGGTCGATGACGAAAACCTTTAACAAGTCCAGCTTTGAAAGTCTCAACTTTTCCATCTACACCAAGTAATCTTCTCAAGATATACTTGCTCCTGATGGGGATTTAACCCTTCGGATTTTGCAACCAAAGTCCATACTTTGTTGGTGTACATGGATTCCATCTCAGATCACTAAGCATCCAGCCATTCTTACAGAGTCCCACTCCTGATGGCCAGCTCGAAACTAGTTGGGTCATCATCTCATGATGCAATCCTCGCTCCCACTGTCATAGAGAAACAGAAGTTTCTCTCAGGTGGGTGAGGAACCCTACTAGATCGGCGGAGAGGCTGACGTTCGTTGGCATCTACTGAATCCTTTGGTTCTACCAAATCATCTGCTACAGTTTGTATAGCTGGAACCTTTCCAGTTCTACATTATAGACCTTGCCTCGAGCTTGTCCGGATTTTGCTTTCAGACATAGGCCGGTCAACCTCAAATCTTAACCAACTTAAGATATGGGCTCTTCCCTTTCCATATCACATATGAAATGGTAGGCAACTGATTTGATTGGAAGTCTATTCAATATGTATGCAGCTTCTCAAGTGCATAACTCCCAAAAGGAAATAGGTAACTCAGTAGTACTCATCATAGAGCACACCTTATCATATAGGGTGTTATTGCTCCACCCTGATATACCATCGTGCTATGGTGTATACGGAGGAGTAATGCTGAGAGAGAATCTCATTCTCCTTTAGAAAAGTCCAAGAATTTCGTGCTCAAGTATTCTCCTCCTTGATCTCATCAAAGGACATAATACTTATACCCGTATTGGTTCTCTACTTCTAACTTATATTCTGTGAATATCTCAAAAGGTTCGGACTTATGTTTCAACAGGAACGTATGTCTGAATCTTGAGAGATTATCAGAGAATGTAATGAAGTAAAAGAACCGGTCTTGGCATGTGTAGACAGGGGACCTACATACATCAACATGTATCATCCCAAGAGTTTACTAACTCTTTCTCTGTTTCCAGTAAACGGAGCTATGGTCATCTTATCTTTGTGACATGACTGGTGAGTTTCACAAGATGTAAATTCAAACTAATTTAAATATGCATCTTTATGTAACTCTAGCTAGTCGGGTCACATTGATCTGACCTAGTCTACAATACCTCAAGAACGATTCGTTCAGTTCTGAACTCTTCCTCTTGTGTGTGTTCTGTATACTAAAGAACTGTAGTTTGATTTAGAACATCAATGCTTTTAGATAACGTGCCTGAACCGATCAACTTTTGATATAGGAAATGTTCAAAACATTATCCAACAATACAAAATTTTATCATTTCTTTACTAATAAAGAGACTGATATGATTTTGTATATCAGGTTCGGTATCTAATAACATTTGTTCAGAATCAATGTATTGGTAATACAGGCTGACAGTGACCAACAGACTTGGCTGCAACTCTTGCCCCGTTTTCTGCCTCATGAAACTTATCACCCGTTCTCAGTTCTCTACCTATCTGTAGCCCTATGTAACAGATTACATATCTGGGATCCTGATCTGGTATCACATACCCAGGACGTAGAGGATACAGAGAAACAGTTCTTTGTAACGAACACACCCGAAGATGATGCATCTGTTGGAGTTAGTGCCCTCAGAGTCAATTATTGGATCACAGGCACGTGATTGCAATGATTGAGGGAGGACCTATCCCGGTAGGACAGTCTTACTCGAGATGATAGTATGCTATCTGGTTTATCTTTATCATCGTGTACTGCTTTAGGTGACCTGACATGTCGCTATTACACGTTGATAGAGCCCATAGGATTCTCGCTTGACGGCCAGCAGTATGATGGCGATCATATACGTGGGAGCTGGTAGTCTATAAGCACATCCTTAAAAGGTCCCTAGTCGTAGGAGTTTCGAGACAGGGCATCGATACTCTATTAGTAGACTAGTGTATACAGTCGAGACCCCGACGAGGGGCGGTGGCCGGTCTCACAAGCCACTGGTGTCAGTTGGTTCACCTAAGATGTATACAAGTGCTCATTGGGTTATGAGTACACCGGACAGGACTCGCCGGGAACCTGCTAGTTGGTCTTATACCAGACGTCAGATAGCAGTTCCCAGGTGACATGTGTACAGGTTAATTCATCGACCTGAGATCGTCATTTGTCTCGTGTGAGTTCCCACTGTGCTTTGATTACTACCCTACCATGGCTCAAAGGAGTCGTGCAAACAGGTTTTAGTTGGGTACAGTCCCGAGCCACATGGAGGCAGTGAGCGGATCTGCAGGGGTTCGTCTCTCCCGGTATTGGGGGTGAGGTCGCGCTGTGTCTAGGAGAGCCATTACGCAAAGCCCTCGGCCGAGGCAGGAGATTTACTGGTAGGTATTCCAGTAGTATCTCAGGGCGTTCTGGGCTACGCTCCGACACGACTTGTACCGCTTTTGGGGGTCTGACTTTCACCAACCCCCTAGGCCCGCTATGCGATACTCATAGACGAACGGACCGGACTGTATGGATATTGTCACTGTCAGGCTCAGTTGGGTGTCGGGGTGAGCTTTCTCATCGACGTTCCTTTTGGTCAATTGCTGGTGGCCCGTCATGTATTGGCTTATACCTCTGACGTGCCAGTGGTTGAATCCACAGCCATAGTATTGACGAGTCTTTAGAGTTCACCACACTTTCAGTTACTCAGTTTTCGGGCGAAACGCTGTAGAGGCCGTATGGAGATATGGCAGGGTCCGATCAGATACGTGCGGTATTGCACGGAACAGGATCGGACAGTTTTGTACTAGTGGCCGTATAGTTATATGGCAGGGTTCGATCAGATACGTGCGGTATTGCACGGATCAGGATCGAACGGATTTTACTAGCCGGCTTTGGTTTAAGCCGGTACTAGTCTAGTACAGTGTAGATTTTGTCTCATTGCATTTGTATCCGGTCGGAATACAGATGCGGGTGTGTATGCACAGTTTCGGGGTTTTCCTGTAATTTATTACGGGACCAGTTTTCTGGAGTTGCCAGTTTGCATTCCGTTCCGGCCGGTTTTCCTTTGTTCTTTCCCGGCCGGACTTTTCCGATGGAGGGGGTAATTTGCAGTTTTGCAAATTACATTTGTGGAGGGGTTTTCTTGCATAATGGTTGATTATGATAGCTTTCATATCTTTCCTCCATCACTTGCTTTAATGTGAAGTGAAAGGGTATGGGTTGAATAGTTGATGAAGCATGGTTGTATGTTTATTTGTCTCTTGATGTGGTCACCTCCTCTCTTGCTCCTACACTCACCTCCCTTTGCATTTTGTTTCATTCCTCCACCATTCTCATTCTCACAAGTAGAGAAAGTTTTATTCATGGAGAAGAAAAAGAAAGAGAGGAAGAAGAAGAGAGAGCTTCATTCTTGAGAGTTTCTTTCTTGATCTCTTTTTCATGCTAGAAAAATGCAAGCACCATTTTTCTAATCCTTGTTTCCTCCATCATCTTCAAATGGCAACAAAACCCAAGTGAGACAATCTACTACACATTCTACAGCACATCTTGAGCATGTCGAGTTGCCGGCTTCATGCGCGAGTTGCCTCGGTATTGAGGCGGGAGCCCGTAAAAGAAGAAGGCGATGTGGTGCCCTTTCCGGCGAGGAGGCGACGATGTGGAGGCAACACTTTCCGCGGGAGATCGGGACGATGACAAGAAGACCGGAGGACTCGGATCACTCGGTATACTTCTCACCCTATCTCTTTATTGCTAGCGTAGGTTAATGGTTTACGATCCGGGTTTTCTTTGTCCGCGGTAGCGCCGGTTTCCGAGTAAGGAAAAAATTTTGATTCCGCAATTTGGCCTCGAGTAAGACGGCCGGGGCGCTGCCGTGGCGCAACATGGTATCAGAGCCACGCCATTAACCTTACCTAGCTTCGTTTGATGTGTTTGCGTTTCCGATCGACCAAAATTTCCAAAAACCTTATTTTCTAGCACAATCAGTTTCTGTCGAAATTTTTTGGAGTCTAAAAATTTTTCAGGTGGTCTCAGAATCATGTGCAGAGTGTTCTAAAGAACACTGACAAAATTTGGTGAAACGATCGTTCCGTACGACCGCGGAAGGGCGGCCAAAACACCCTTTTGGCCGCGCTTCCGCGGCAGAAGTGTGGGGTCGTGTTATCATTTGTTTGCAGTGGGCTTATGGGCTTAAATTAGGGGTTTTGGAATGTTAAAATTGGGCCCAGGTTTTCTGTGAGTGCTACAGTTTTGATTGGGGGCCCACTTGTTAAGTTTTGGTCAATCGGAAAATTTTAAACACATTTTTCACAGTATTTACATTATATCTGCGACCGTGAATGTCACTCGATCGGTAAATCCGATCTAACTGCTATAGCCCGGTTAGACGGATTTGCGAACGTGATTTTCACGTTGATGTTTTATGTTTATGCTGTGATGTTGCGGATCGGTCGTGGGGGATAGCCTGGATGCAATGCTAGTACAGTTTTGTTGTATTTTATACATTTGTTATTGCGGGGCGAGCGTCCGACATGTGGACTGCCGTCACTGCCTGTTTGTATTATTCTTTTGGGGCACGACTGGTTGCGGTCGATGTACCCGGTGTATGTATATTTTACTTTCTGTACTAGGGTTACCCCGCGGTGGGGTGCACGGATAGCCGGGTTCTGGAGGGCAACGGGCCCGCATCTCAGGGCATTGAGACGGAGGGGGCTTCAGTCCAGGATTGGCGGGCTATTCGCCGCACTCGTAGGGGGTACAGGTTGACCCAGGAGGGGTGCCCAAGTTACCGGATTCCGTGAAGTGCTGGGTGGTCCATTCACGGTACTGAAGGGGGCTGCCTCGCTTCAGGTTTTGGCGGGTGACTTGCCGCGCCCGTAGGGGTCTAGGATTTCATTGCACAGGCTATCCACACGACTAGGGGAACGTCGGGTTTCAGCAGCGGCTCTGTGAAACCCGGGGCTTCCAGATATCTGTATTGTTCTGTGATACTGTACATTTCTGTGATGTTGCATTTTATTCACGCCTTGAGCGAAATACTATATATTGGTATATATATTAGTAGATGTTGTATATGTTTTACATCCGCGCTAGTCCAGTCCCCGCTCTGCCGTTAGTTAGCTAACCTAACGGGTGATGACGGGACCCAGTGGCGAATGCGGATGGCATATACGTACGTCAGTATATTTTCGTTCTTTGTGGTGTGATCAATTGATGGGACTGCATTGATTCGGATCAATGCAAGTTTAAACAAACCTATTCTGATGTTGTTGGAACACTTTTCAAAAAGCTGTTATTGCAAGGACGTTCACTTTTGTTTTGCATCGTGGTATTCATTTGGAATATCCTGCTCCTCAGTCGACGAGGCAAGGGCCGAGATCCCTTCACCGGGAGTGACCCCTTGGACAGAAGTTTGCGTCAGGGCATTAACTTCACTATAGCCGATTACTTTTTCTTTGCATCGTGGTATTCAGTTGGAATATCCTGCACCTCATTCTACGGGGAAAGAGCCGAGATCCCTTCACCGGGAGTGACCTCTTTAGTAAAGGTTTTCGTCACTATATTTTCATAAAAAATTATGCAGTTCCTTCAACGATATCAAGTTCATTACGTTAAAGGTTTTTCGCCAAAAACCAGCCGTAGCCCTCCGTCATTTCCTACAGGTATTATTTGGTATTCGTGCTGCGTTTGTTGACCTAGTCAAGACGTAGTGTTCGGTAGCTAAGTGGTACTTGTTTGGTGCATAAGTGGGATTGGTTAGGACAGTCGTGCGGCCTTGTTGACCTAGTCAAGGGCACGTACGGGTGGGTTTAATGCAATCCAGAATAATGACGGGTTGAACTTGACTGGCGGTTTATGGTTTGTTGACCTAGTCAAGGTCATAAACCGCTTGGGGTAAAAATCACATCGGGAGTTTCAAAAGAACTGAAACTTGCCAGGCATGCGCATACCTTCTGGAGTGTGGTGACTTGAGTGGATTCCGTCAAGTTATCATGCGATGATAGTTGGATCCCGATTCCCACTGATGAGTTGGTTTACTCCTCGGGTGATCCCGACTAATTCTTCTTTCAGGTTTGGAGGAGAATTTGAGGTACAGTGGGAGGTTTCCAGATTAGACAAAGTGATAACCATTCTGATCTAGGTTAGAGTGCACGCTGAGTGTTTCTTTTCTCTCTCTCTGGCAGCGACCATTGACCCGACCCTGGACTATGACTCAGTGACCAAGTTGACCGAACCTTCTTAACACTGGCTTTTGGATTGTCAGAGTTGCAAACCTCATTGCCACTCCTACTTTTACCCTTTTCTCCAGGACACCCCGTATTACTACGAACGTCCACTTCCATTGGACAAAACCATCGTATGGTTATATACGAACTCGAAGGACTTCGAGGATGGTTTCTGGTTCTGGAGAAAACGGATAGGATTATTCAGTTGTCTTTTCTTTTCACCTTCTCTCAGGTTGCGAGTACTCCTTGGTTTAGGAGTAGTACACCTATTACGCAAATTGGATAGTCTTCTTCCAAACCATAGGCTGGTGCCGACCGGTAGGGAATGAAGATAACCAGTTAGCCTAAAACGGTGTACAGAAGGTATTAAGTTCAGACAAAGCAAGGGATTAGTAAGAGGGCAAAGTAAATTGCGACTAATATTCACGACCAAACCAAGTATTTCTTCGCCAATCCTAAATCACCTTTGTATTTCTCCAGGACACTCCGTATCACTACGAAGATCCTATTTTATTGGATACTCCATCGTATGGTTATATACGAACTCGAAAGGAACTTGTTCCAGTTCGGGGATGGATTCTGGTTCAGGAGAAATAGGAATAAAGTACATTCAGGTGTCTTTTATCTTCACCTTCTCTCGCATTGCGAGTGCTCCTAGGATTAGGACAGTACACCCTTTATGCTTATTCGATAGTCTTCTTCCAAACCATAGGCTGGTGCCGAACGGTAGGGAAGGAAGAAAACCAATTGGCCTAAAGGGGTGTGCAGAAGGTAATGACTAAAGACATATAAAGGGATTTGGAGAGGTGGCAAAGAATTATGCGGTTATAGTTGTGAATCTGGATAATGGTAGAGGCATTACTAGGAATACCAGGATTCCCCACAGAAACATTTCAATGTTTCAGTTTCACTGTGTAATGTTAAAAGACAACTGATTTCCCGATTAGACACTTACTCCAGGGTATGTATTTACCAGGTATGATTCTCACATCTGTATGGTTTTACAGATGATGAGTGGGAGTAAGTTATTGGGAATTGGATGATCATCCTCATTATATCGGGATTCGTTGTAATCGGTGATATTTGAGGAGATCACCTGGGCTGTTTGCCGGTCGGCAAATATTTGGTTATGAATAACCGCTGTTGTGCACCAATTTCAAATTGATATATCTGTACGTCTATTTTCATAGAGTGAGATATACCTTTTGATATTATGTCGATGACATTTACCTATATCAGTGGATGGTTAGGTAAGGAGTATTAAACAGCGGTGTAATTCTTCTTAACCACAAGTACAGTTTTCAACCTACGACACACAGTGAAAGAGTTGTTAGACTCAGTGGAATTATACAGAGTATTGTATGTTGTCCACTGTCCATTAGGACAGAGGGGTTGGTCCTCATACTATATTCTGTTTACTTTTAACTTCTCTAGTTCTTAGACATATGCTTCGTGGAAACACAGTGTCTAAGTTTTGAGGAGTTATAGGTATTTGAATAGAGTAGAGAACCAGGTGTAGCAAGTATCGGGATTCTTCAAGGTGATCGAAGATGTAGATACTTGTGTATGGTGTTCAGTTGATAGTAATGATAAAGAGAAATTGCTTCTCTTTCAGGTTACTCATAATTGGAAGCATTCCTAAGTTGAGTAACGCTGATCGGCCTCCTTCCATTTAGTTGTCATGCACTGGAGACAGCTGCATGATTTGAATCTGGTTCAATTAAATCAGTGCCTCTGGTTCTATATTGGATATAGAACAGTTCATATCTTAACGATGTTAAGGTACGGGGAGTTGTCCGGCTTATGCTTAAAACCAGACACTGGACATCTCAAGGCACGTTTCTGTAATGGCTGTTTGTGGGTTGACCCAGGCTATGATGAGGGTTGACTTTCTACCATCTGGCAGATCAATAGAAATATTGTTCTTGACTCGCCACATTTTTAAAAGAAATGGATTTTTCAGAAAACAGTAGTGGGAGTATGGTAGAACTGGAAGTGATTCCAGAACCGCAGACGATTACTGAAGATTTGATGAGGAACCTAAAGATTCAATCTGATTTGACATTCCATTGGCCACTCCGCAGATAAGGTGGGTAACTTCAGGCACCCGAGAGGTACTCCGGTAGCCTCAAGGACGGTGACAGGGAAGTTCTTGTTTACCCACACTTGCCATTGTTGTTGTTCCAGGCTGCGAGACCCGGCAGGAGGATGAGTATAGCGTCGTTCTAAACTAGCTTTAGAAGTGCACGTCTATATGACTCTGGCAGAGGGTTGTCGTAGTCAGTGGGAGCAGCGGAAGCATTGGTGAACACCAGGCTTATGTCTATTTATAGACTAAAGCAGATATAGCGGAGTTAGATCATCTGTTTCTGATGTGACAGTCATGGGTTTGACGTCATCAGAATAGGGGATGGATCTGTTGAGAAGGTAGTAGGAAGTGATATTCCTATACTACGATCGGTTATACTTTGGTCGTCACACAGTGTTTTCTCCACATGGGACTTGGATACATACTGGTTACTAGACCTATGGTTTTAGATCTAGATTTGGGTGGTTTCCCAATCAGGGTACCTTGACAGCATTCTATGAGTATTTAGAATGGACGACTCCTGGCATGGTAGTGTACCTGCAGGTAATGGAGTCACCCTCTCTAAAGGTGTCTTACAGACTAAAGGGGAGAGGAATACGCATGATTGACAGATCACTTGCTTAGGCAATTGAGTCAATCATGAGATGTCAAGTACCACACCAGATGTTGTTCTTGTACTAAATGCAATAAGTTGATATTGATCCAATCCTGGAGGAACAGTCGGAAGCAGTTTTAGAACATAAGTGAATGTTCTAGGGATATGATAACGGCTGCCTCCTTTAGGAGACGGTTATCACTCCAGGCTTCCAAGGTGACATGGACGACAAGGAGGTTGTCAGAGTTATAGTTCTCCCTCTGACGAGGGACAGTATTTTGGACAGGTGGTCCAAGGCAATACTGAGGGAGGCATGGCGCGGGATACTGATTAGTTTCAGTTGATGATACAGTCTAAGAAGTTTGGATTTGGAGTTCATTTATGAGCTAGGTCCCATCAGACATCCAGACATATTCTAAGACAGGTATTGCTCATTTCGGGAGATGGTTTTCTCCGCGAACATGAGATATAGAGAGACATAGAAAGAAACATCCCTGCGGATCCACTCACTGAGGCTATTCCTCGAACGCAATAGTTTCGCAAACGGGTTTTGTGAGACTGACTAGTAGAGGAGTTGGGTGTTCGGTATCACACGGGCTGTGAGTATGCGACATCGCAATAATTAGCCTTGAGTGCAAGTGGGAGATTGTTGGAGTTAGTGCCCTCAGAGTCAATTATTGGATCACAGACACGTGATTGCAATGATTGAGGGAGGACCTATCCCGGTAGGACAGTCTTACTCGAGATGATAGTATGCTATCTGGTTTATCTTTATCATCGTGTACTGCTTTAGGTGACCTGACATGTCGCTATTACACGTTGATAGAGCCCATAGGATTCTCGCTTGACGGCCAGCAGTATGATGGCGATCATATACGTGGGAGCTGGTAGTCTATAAGCACATCCTTAAAAGGTCCCTAGTCGTAGGAGTTTCGAGACAGGGCATCGATACTCCATTAGTAGACTAGTGTATACAGTCGAGACCCCGACGAGGGGCGGTGGCCGGTCTCACAAGCCACTGGTGTCAGTTGGTTCACCTAAGATGTATACAGGTGCTCATTGGGTTATGAGTACACCGGACAGGACTCGCCGGGAACCTGCTAGTTGGTCTTATACCAGACGTCAGATAGCAGTTCCCAGGTGACATGTGTACAGGTTAGTTCATCGACCTGAGATCGTCATTTGTCTCGTGTGAGTTCCCACTGTGCTTTGATTACTACCCTACCACGGCTCAAAGGAGTCGTGCAAACAGGTTTTAGTTGGGTACAGTCCCGAGCCACATGGAGGCAGTGAGCGGATCTGCAGGGGTTCGTCTCTCCCGGTATTGGGGGTGAGGTCGCGCTGTGTCTAGGAGAGCCATTACGCAAAGCCCTCGGCCGAGGCAGGAGATTTACTGGTAGGTATTCCAGTAGTATCTCAGGGCGTTCTGGGCTACGCTCCGACACGACTTGTACCGCTTTTGGGGGTCTGACTTTCACCAACCCCCTAGGCCCGCCATGCGATACTCATAGACGAACGGACCGGACTGTACGGATATTGTCACTGTCAGGCTCAGTTGGGTGTCGGGGTGAGCTTTCTCATCGACGTCCCTTTTGGTCAATTGCTGGTGGCCCGTCATGTATTGGCTTATACCTCTGACGTGCCAGTGGTTGAATCCACAGCCATAGTATTGACGAGTCTTTAGAGTCCACCACACTTTCAGTTACTCAGTTTTCGGGCGAAACGCTGTAGAGGCCGTATGGAGATATGGCAGGGTCCGATCAGATACGTACGGTATTGCACGGAACAGGATCGGACAGTTTTGTACTAGTGGCCGTATAGTTATATGGCAGGGTTCGATCAGATACGTGCGGTATTGCACGGATCAGGATCGAACGGATTTTACTAGCCGGCTTTGGTTTAAGCCGGTACTAGTCTAGTACAGTGTAGATTTTGTCTCATTGCATTTGTATCCGTTCGGAATACAGATGCGGGTGTGTATGCACAGTGTCGGGGTTTTCCTGTAATTTATTACGGGACCAGTTTTCTGGAGTTGCCAGTTTGCATTCCGTTCCGGCCGGTTTTCCTTTGTTCTTTCCCGGCCGGACTTTTCCGATGGAGGGGGTAATTTGCAGTTTTGCAAATTACATTTGTGGAGGGGTTTTCTTGCATAATGGTTGATTATGATAGCTTTCATATCTTTCCTCCATCACTTGCTTTAATGTGAAGTGAAAGGGTATGGGTTGAATAGTTGATGAAGCATGGTTGTATGTTTATTTGTCTCTTGATGTGGTCACCTCCTCTCTTTCTCCTACACTCACCTCCCTTTGCATTTTGTTTCATTCCTCCACCATTCTCATTCTCACAAGTAGAGAAAGTTTTATTCATGGAGAAGAAAAAGAAAGAGAGGAAGAAGAAGAGAGAGCTTCATTCTTGAGAGTTTCTTTCTTGATCTCTTTTTCATGCTAGAAAAATGCAAGCACCATTTTTCTAATCCTTGTTTCCTCCATCATCTTCAAATGGCAACAAAACCCAAGTGAGACAATCTACTACACATTCTACAGCACATCTTGAGCATGTCGAGTTGCCGGCTTCATGCGCGAGTTGCCTCGGTATTGAGGCGGGAGCCCGTAAAAGAAGAAGGCGATGTGGTGCCATTTCCGGCGAGGAGGCGACGATGTGGAGGCAACACTTTCCGCGGGAGATCGGGACGATGACAAGAAGACCGGAGGACTCGGATCACTCGGTATACTTCTCACCCTATCTCTTTATTGCTAGCGTAGGTTAATGGTTTACGATCCGGGTTTTCTTTGTCCGCGGTAGCGCCGGTTTCCGAGTAAGGAAAAAATTTTGATTCCGCAATTTGGCCTCGAGTAAGACGGCCGGGGCGCTGCCGTGGCGCAACAGCATCAGCATGCACTCTCTTCGTTTGGACGGCACGGGAAATCTGGTATTCCCCAATTTCCTGCTCTGTCTTATAACAATTATAAGTTGGAGCGGGACCAACGTTCCCCAGCTCAGTATAACAAGCGGGTTCGGTCAATAATCCGTATTATTATCTTGATTAAGGCGTGATATGGTCGCTACCTGGAGAAAGAGAGAAGAAAACACTCAGCGTGCGCTCTTTCAAGAATAGATTGGTTATTATTTTATCTAATCAGGATGGCTCCCATTGCTTTTTATCAAATCTTCCTTCAAACCCTAAAAGGAAAGACTAGCCGGGATTAATTACACACTACAAGTTCGCCAATCTTTCAGCCAGGCCAGTGTCGGTACTTTGAGGGAGGTCCCCCGTGCTTTCGCACGAACCTAATTAATGTAAACCTCATTTTCCCAGAGGCGTAACCTCGTTAACACCTTTCTAGACACCTACTTGATCGGCTAATTGTAATGTATAAAACTCTCCCAGGAGTAACTCTTACTCGCAGCGGGTATCGGGATCCAACTATCTCATAGAAGGTATGCAATCTCATTGCAAATTTCAACACTTGAAATTCCCGATAATATTTTGCCCCTAGCGTCCTATGACCTTGACGCAGGCCAACAAACCATAGTGCGCTAGTCAAGTTCAACCCGTCATTTCCTGATTGAATTAAACCCACCCGCACGACCCTTGACGCAGGCCAACAAAGTCGCACGACTACCCTAATCCAATCTGCATCATATGCATAAGCAGATAAATACTAGTTAGCTACCGCACACTACGCCTTGACGCAGGCCAACAAACGTAGCACGAATACTAACTACCATTTATCTGAAATGATGGAGGGCTACGACAGGTTTTTCTGAAAACCTATTGCGTAATGAACTTGATATCGTTGTAGAATCAAATGATTTTGAAAAGGAGTGCTTTTGAGGCTTTTCTAGTTTTGCTAAAGGAGTCACTCCCGGTGAAGGGATCGTCGGTCCTTTCCTCGTCGAATGAGGTGCGGGATATATCATATATATCACTGTGCAAAGCAAAAACACTTAAAAGCAATCAAAAGACAAACCGAGTGTGTAGCATCTGCCAGTTATTGCTAAAGGAGTCACTCCCGGTGAAGGGATCTCGGTCCTTTCCTCATCGAATAAGGTGCGGGATATATCACATATACCGCTGTGCAAAGCAAGAACTTTAGCTACCTGTTTTTATTTTGAAATTCGATTCTACAACATCTTTGGTTTCTTTTATTTCATTAATCACATTAATGAAGTCCCATCATTTAAGTACCTAAACAACACAGATAAATACGACGTACACTTATGCAATCCACATTCGCCTCGATGTCCCCTCGTGCACCGTTAGGTTAGGTAACTAATGGCAGAGCGGGGCAGGGCTAGCGCGGGTGTAAAACATAAGTAACGCCTATATAATATATCATATATACTATATACTGTATCTATCACAGAACATCACATGATCACATCACAGATATCGCAGCAGAAGAATCATATGAAATATTGGATATACTAGGACGTCCGTGTTTTCAATACGAGCCAGTATAAAACATGGATTCCACGGTCGCGATGAATAGCCAAGCCCACACCCCTAGACCCCTACGAGAGCGGCAAGCAACCCTACCAATTCTAGAGTTAGGAGACCCGGACTCGACTCCTCGAGTTGGTCTCCCACTGGACTCCAGAACCCGGTTACTTGTGCCCTCCTCCTTGGGTCTATCCTAGTGCGGAAAAGTAAAGAATATACAAAGGGTGACAACTTCCGCAACCTGGAAGTGCCCCAAGAAAAGAATATTACATACAAGTTTTTACATGAATGAAAATGAAAAACACTCATCTCACATAAAAACCCCCGGCTATTCAAACACGATGATCCAATATAACATATCCAGCAACACATAACATCACATGTCATCAACGTAAGTAAATATGCGCATCCCAATTGTCGTTGACATATAGCAACGAAACCGGCGATATCACATATTACACTTACGGTCACAGAAAAGAAAGTGTAAAACTACAATAGTTGGAATCCGCAACCACCTCAGACATCGCATGCCTGACCAAATGAATTACTTAGACATCGCATGCCTAACAATTATGAACCCCGCATTTTAGTCTCAAAATTGAAAACTCTTTTCAATATCAAGTCGGGCAATTCAACAAGATTCCCGACATCCTGATCGAATGCTCGTCGCAAACTTCAGTAGACGGCCGCACCCCCAACGCCGTCGACGAAGTGCACTAAGGCGGAACACCGCTACCGGGAGCACCCTAACGGATGCTTTCGGCGACGGGGTTCTCCTATAGTCACTTGGTCGGGGCTATGGAGTGAGGCTGTCTATTAAGTTTACCCGGCGAGTATCCGCGTACACTACGTGATTGCGACGGACTTTTGATCACATCAAAATTCCGTAGCAACCGATCAAGTGAGACTAAAGTGCTATGTTTATAACATTCATTCAGTTATCTCATAACTTCTTGTGAATTCCAATTATTGTATCACATTCCAGATAAATAGAAAATGTCAAACTTTCCGATCGAACAATCGAACACCCAAGTTTTCCCGATACAGATCAACACATGAAATATGAGTCTAACAACATTCAGTTCGTGCCTCAGTACCAACGGTCCAGCCGTAGAAGGGTCAAGCCAACGCCTCACATGTGGCACGCCGTACTGCCCCAAACCCGAAGGTTCAAAGGGCAGTTTAAGACGGTCACATAATCGAGTTAAGGTTTGTTGTCTTCTAGAGGGTCCATCGAGTTACTTGCACAACTTAGAACGTCTTTAAACTACGGAAAAATCCAACACTTGGAAATTTCCCGACAGGGGAAAAGTTGGGTATTTATATCCGGTCGAACTTTTTAACATATTCAAAAATTATCCGGAAAGCCACACAGACAAAATTTGATACTCCGATCGAAACACCGAATCCCCAAATCAACCCAGAAAATAAAACTCTGGAATAAATATTAAAATATTCCCAGGAAAACCAGCACTGACTATTATTGATTATGGTGCAAATTTCGATGAGCAATACGACAAAACGGCCGCGGATCCGCCGCACAAGCCATGCTCGTGCCGCGGATCCGCGGCGTAATGATGGAATTAGGTCATCAAAATTCACCGTAACTCTTAGATATCCCTGCTGATTTTTCTGCATATTTTTAATGTTGAAAATCCCAGATTTTAGAAAAAGGACAGAGAGCATGTTTGGAATTGGGTTTCGGGTTCGTTCGGACTTCAAATTGCGTCTAGACTTCGCCTAAGGCTCTAGCTAGGCTCTGATACCACTGTAGGGTTCCTAGACACCCCCAAGAGGTCTCACAAGGCATCAACCATGCCAATTTCAAAATTTACGGTGCCGAGAAACCCTAATACGGATCGTTGGCTAGAAGTTTAGGCGAAAAACAAACTAGTTTACATCTAAACTAAAAGAATTCGGAAATAAAACCTTTGTAGATCCGGTCCTCCACCTCCATAGCTCCGCAATGAAGTCTCCTCGCTGTCCAAGTCGAACCTCGGGCTCTAGCGTCCGCTTCATCGGAGAATGGACGGGCTAGGTCGTCGACGTCGATGCCGAAGATGATCTACGTCGAGGCATCACTAGATCAAACTCCAACTTCACCAAGTCAAGAAACTTATGAAGAAAACACACTCTACTACTTGGCAAAAGGTAGAGGATGAAGAAATAGGAGGTGGGTTCACTTTAGAATTGGATTTCTCACTCATTTGCTCAAGTTGCCATTGATGTAGCAAGGTTTCTTCATGAAGAAGAAGAAGAGGAAGAAGATGATAGAATATCATAAGTATTTTCCAAAAAGGAAAATAAATCAATCCTTATCATTTAGCAACCATAGTTTGGTGTAGAGAATAAACCATGGTTAGAATGAAGGGTTAGGGTTAAGCATCAAGACAAAATGGTCACAAGGTCAAAGCTTCATGAAGCTTCAATGTACAAACAAAGAAAGCCACCATTTCCTCTTTATGCATAATATTTTCCAATAAGAATAAATAAATAAATAAATAATAAAACCATAACCCTAACTAATATACAACCATGGTTTAATCTTCACACAAACCCTAGTGAGCATGTATCATCAAACATGATACAATCAAGTGCACAAAAAGTATATCACATATACAATGTGCACATCCGAGCGAGAAAATCCATTAAAAGTGAACCGATACTAGTTAATGCAAAGTAATATATTATATATATATATAATTATGCATTAAATCATTAAATCAACACTTGATTCAATGATCCGGTCATGTCGAACATAACCGACTAGTATACAATGTATCGACTTATCGAATCAACGCTTGAATCGATAACTAGGTTATATCGCATACAACCTTTCCGATACATTCATCGCGAGAATGGAATGCGGTATCACATACACGTATTATTCTCGGTCCCGCACATATCTCATATGCGCTCCTATTTCGTTTCGCTTGAGCCAGGAAACCTCTGTGTAGGACTCTAAAGACTCGTCAATACGCCGGCAGCGGATGATGATCATATCAAACATCCACAAGCCGCAAGCGGTCTGCTAAACGTAACGGCCACCCGGGTATTGAGCGATCAGAAGATCGACGAGCAAGCCCGCTCACCCTCCAGGGATCCAACCAGTAACACTACCGTACAGTCCGGTCTGATCGTCTGATATATCGCATATCTCGTCTAGGGGTGGTAAACGTCAGACCCCAATAGCTCGATAAGTCGTGTCGATATGAGGTCTATAACTATTCGAGAAACTACTGGTAACACTTACCAGTAAATCTCAGCAACCCTGGCCAGGGATTTCCGGTTATAGCCAATCGAACACAGCGCAACATCAACTCCCTATACCGGGAGAGACGAATCTCCTCCTATCGCTCATTGCCTCCATGTGACTCGGGACTGTACCCAAAAACCACCGTTTTGCACGCCTTCTTGGACGTGGTAAGATGGAAATCAAAGCACAGTGGGAACCACACAAGACTCTATGACGATCTTGGGTCAACAGACTACTCTGTACCAGTGTTACCAGAGAACTGCCATCTGACGTAAGGTATAATACCATCTGGGAGTTCTCGGCGAGTCCGTCCAGTGTACCCAGTCTCCACTGAGCACCTATATATCATCTCTGATGTCAAACACCAATGGATATGGGATCATCCATCGCCCATCTGTATGGGTCGAGAAGGTACACGCTAGTCTACTCTGGTATATCGATTCCCCGTCTCGATACACCCTCGACTAGGGACTTTGAAGGATGTACTTATGGACTACCATGTCCCCACTAGTATGATCCGCATCATAGTCCAGGTAGTCAAGCACACATCCTAAGGGCTTTACCAACATGTAACAGGGAGACAATCAGTGTACACGTTAAGGTAAAGATCAACCAGACAGCATACTATCATGTCGAGCAAGAAAGTCCTCCCTATATATGTCCCGGCATCCACTACAATATACATCCTATGTATAGTAATGGCCTCTAGGGCATACATATAACTAACAGCCATTACGTACAGCTAGTGCTGCTGACGTGCTTATGGTTAAACCCACTGCCAGCGTATTGACGATTCTTTAGAGTCCCACACAGAGGGTTTTCCTGCTTTAGGCGAAACGATGTAGAGGTCGTATGGTTTTACGGTAGGGTTCGATCATATACGTGCACTTGTGCACGTATCATGATTCGGACGGATAATACTAGCGGGGTTTGGTTTAAACCGGATTCTAGTATTATATTGTTGGATTATTTTTGTCTCTTGGTATTTGTATTTTGTCGAAATACAGATATAGGTATGTATATACAGATGAGGGGTATTCTTGTAATTTCTTACAAGTTGCTTCTAGAAGATGCCACCTCATTTATACTTTAACCATTTAGGATTAAATGGTTAATGAGGTGGAGGATGAGGTGTTGCATGCATTTATTGTAGCATGTCTTTGTGGTGACTCATGGGGAGACTCATGTAGTGACTCATGGTTGCTATTCCAGCATGCTTGATATTTGTTTTTTGTGAGATATTTGGAGACTTGAGATATTTTGTAGACTTGAGATATTATTGGATGCTTCATAATAGCTCCCAACACTTAGCCATTTTTTCTTGAGTTGCTTCACACTCTCATCCTCAAGCTTCTTCTTCTACCTCCACCCTTCAGTCTCATGTGTTGAGAAACCTATGGTGTTTGGAGACAAATTAATCCATCATTAGATTCTACATCCTCTAGGCTATCTAGTTTAGCGAACTGGGTACCCTAGTTGCCTCGGCTATGAGGTTGGAGCTCGAAATAAAAATCCTCAGGTGGATCATCTTCGATGGAGAGAGACCGGAGATCAAACTTGATCATGGAGGCCTCTAGAAGCTTGGGATGATGGTTAAAGACTGAAAGACATGGATCATTCGGTATAACCTTTTTTAACTCCTTTTAAATTTGCTAGCTTAGGGTTAATGGTCGATCCGTAGTATCGGGTTGTTCTAGCGCTAGTTTTATAAATAATTTGTTTCGCAATCGGCCACGATTTGATGGCCAGGGCGCTGGCATAATCAACAGGTATCAATGTTCAGATGTTTGGACTCAAGAATAGGAACTATTTTTCAGACTTATTTCTATCCTCAGATTAGTGATTCCTTTCTTCTTACTAGCCCTTGGGACAACAGTTCATGGCTACCTATTACTAGCTTCGTTTTAAAACTATCTAATTTTCTTTCTTTTCTTAAACCTCTTCCTATCTTTTATATGTAATTTTTCACTTCCTAACTTTTATTATCAAAATTTTTTGTGTACTTTTATTTAGTATAATGCAAAAAATGATGCGTGAATAAGCACAAACCTCCCCCAAACCTATTTGCAGCAGTGACCTCACTGATTTCATTCTTTAAGCTCAAAACTTGTAGACTTGGGAGGAAAAGTTAGTAAAGGGGACATGAATTAATGACAGTGAAATTCTCCCCCAAATTTATTTTTGGCTCGCAATTTTGTAAAAATTTGTTTTTCTTTCAAGAGCCAAAATAATTTTCTCCCCCCCAAACTTAAGTAAAACTGTGTTTTAAGCATTTAAAATCATAAGAGAGGAGGTTAAAATTATTGGTCTATGCAAAACTTTACAAAGAACAAAAGTTAACACCAACCATTCGAATATTTTATCAATGTAATACCATGGTTGGTAGATGATCACGTCACATATAGATGTAAAGAAATGGGGAGGATATAAGAGGTGTAATTGAACGAGTTTACGTTTCGGTTGATAAAGACAAAACAGTGATGGTGGATGAAAACACGAATGTGAAAGATAAGGAATAGTTGGAATATTCACATTCTCATACTTGATAAGAAGAAGGGGTGGTGGTTCAACTTCTTTGTGTGGAGATTGATTCATCACAACATCTATGTCTTTTAGGAATGCGATTTCTTCGGCAAAAATGTCTTCAAAACTTCCATTGATATTCCGAATGATAATTTCATTGGAAAGGAAGTTATGATACTCGGATAGCTCAACTAAATTATTCGACAAGTCAAATTATTAGGACTTAGGTATGGACTTTTCGACAGAAAGGTCTTCACGTGTATAATAAATAGTAGGATCAAATAATAACGCACTAAAGGCGTCGAGATCAGTATCTTGAAGCTCGTCAAATTCGCAACTGTCGGAATCTATCTTTTCGACAGAACATACATCAACTATATGGGCAAAGGGTTCGGAGGGTTCACTTTCTAACTTGTAGATATTAAGCTCAATTGTCATCTTCCCAAAGGATAGGTTCATTGAACCGTTACGACAATTGATTATCGCGTTGGAAGTTGCTAGAAAATATCGATTTAGAATTACCGGAATTTGGTTTTGTGGGTTTTCCACAGGCTGTGTATCTATAACTATAAAGTCCACAGGGAATATAAATTCCCCGACTTTGATTAACACTTCTTCTAGCTCATCCCGAGGTTAGGTGATAGATCGATCGGACATCTGGAGAGTAAAATGTGCGGGTTTCAACTCTCCTATACCTAATTGCTCATAAACAGAATACAGAAGCAAGTTAATACTAGCACCTAAATTGAGTAGAGCACGACTGATATTTTTACCCCCAATAGTTATAGGTATTATAAGACAACCGGGGTCCTTACGTTTCGTGAGCACCAATTGGGTAAGAGAATTGCTTATATTACTTGCCAAGAAAACTTTTTTAGGCACTTAAAATTTTCTTTTCCTAGTGCACAAGTCCTTTAAAATTTTCGCATAGGAAGGAACTTGTTTGATAGCATTTAAGAGAGGAATATTAATGTTAACTTGATTAAAAATGTCCACAATCTTCTCCATTTAGGGACTTGGTCTGTTGGCCCTTAAACTGTTTGGAAAATGTGTTTTATCAATAAGGGTTGGGTCCAACTTTTGAGGAGAAGTTTGTGGGGATAGAATGGATTCCAAAATTGGATTTGGGATGGTCGTAGATGGTAATTCCTTCACGGAAGTGGGCTGAGGGTTCGAGCCTAGTGGAAAACGGAGAATAGGCTCGGAAGAAGATGTTGGATTAGACTAAGTATGAGTAGAAATAGCAGCCGGGGTTTCATCAATCTCATTAACTTCAACTTATTTACCAACATTGTTATTTAGCACTCTTCCCGATCTCAACGTAGTTACGGCACTCACATTATGATTTTGAAGGATGGGATTCGCGTTTTGTGAGTGGCCGGGATTTGGTAGAGGTTGAGATGGAAGTCTCCCTTTCTCTCTCTCACTCATTGCGGCATTTAACTGTGCAAGTTGTGTTTCTATCGATTTTATATTTTCACCGTGGGAAGTAGTGTGTTGCACTAACGTTTGGATAGACGAAGTTAAATTAGCCGTCGTTTGTGTTGATTTTTTAATAAACATTTATAAGTTTCGTTCGAGTGCAGAGGTTTTATCGGTACCGGGTGTTGAAATATTATTATAAGGAGCAAAGTTGTTGACCGGATTTTGAAAAGATTGCGGTTGAAAGGGGTGCTGAATTTGGTGTGGTGGCTGTTGCTATGGAGGAAGCCTTTGATAGTTATTTTGGCTTGGGAACTGATTTTGATTTTGAGATTGGTTTTGGTTCCAAGAAAAATTAGGATGATTCCTCCATCCCTGATTATATATGGATGAATAAGGGTCATTTCTAGGTTGTTGCTAAAAGCAGCATTGGTTTGTTCATGACCTTGAGACGGGGGATTCAAAGGACATTCTTCCGTTAAATGTGATGGGTCAAAACAACAACCACACACGGTTTTGGAGAGCATAACTTGGTTTAGGGAGGCTGACGAGACTTTGTTCTCTATAGCTTCGAGTTTCTTTTGTATCGCGGCCATTTCTGCTTTCACTGCGATGGAAACGTCGAGCTGATGGATATCTGCCCTAGATGAAGATGATGTTGGTCTAGTGCTCTCCCACTGTAACGTTTGTATGGCGAGATCTTCCAGAAATTGCCAAGGTTCGTCATCGTCTTTTGACATGAAATGGCATTGACAAATGGACTCAAGCATTTGTTTCGTGGCAGGATTAACACCTTCATATATAATTCGACAAATTTGCCATCTATCAATTTCGTCATGAGGGAATTGTACAAGAAGATCCTTAAACCGTTCAAAGCATTTGTAGAATGGTTTGTTGGGAAGTTGGGTAAACTGGTTAATCTCGCTTCGAACACGGGCGGTTTTGTGATGAAGATAAAATTTCTTAAGGAATGCTATAACGAATTCATCCCATTTAGCGATAGAATGTGCGGCAGTGCTATAAAGCCATTTTTCTGCTAGATCGCACAACGTAAAATGGAGAAGATGTAATCGCATAGCATCCCCTGAAAGTTAGGTTGTGCTCATCATTGTACATACGTTTTCGAATTTGGTTATAAAAACATATGCATCTTCAGATTCAAGCCCACGAAATTTGGGCAACTGGTTGATGAAGTGGGGTTTAATTTCGAAATTATCTCCATTGGCCGGTGGAAGAGACATACAAGTAGGAAAGGGTCCATGTACGGGGAAGCATTTTTTTAAGAGAGATGCGCGGTGGATTCTTCGCACCTACGGGTGGTGGCAGGGTTGTATCGTTAAAACCCAATAGAGATCCGTCTATTTCGGGAGATGTGCTGGGTGGAGGGGAAATAGAAGATGAAGAAATACAGATTTCAGAGTCGATAGAAAAAATGAGGATAATACGGGCTCTAGAATCCTGTGTCCAGCCGATCATGCACTAAGCGGGTTTAGTGCACGTGGCAGCGTGTGTGAGAATGATTTTTTAAAAGGTTTGTTTTGAAAAATAGTCGGATTTGAGGCTTGACTCAACAAATAAAAAAATGCATAATCAATCCCTAGAATTAGGGTCACCCAAGTCAAGTCACTAGACCGCTTCTAGATTTCCAAAGGACAAGTCACAGAATCAATCCTCTACTACCTCCTTATCAATCTTGTGGCCAGGTAAGTGCCAGGTAAGTAGGAGGTATCCGCTATACGAATCACCGAAATAGCGGGCCTAATTAAGTAACCACTTTCCTTAGTCACACTTGCCTAGACACCACAAGAGAAATGCGGATAAGCAACAATAGATTACCCACGACCCTCCTCTGTTCTAATTGAGCGTGAATGTCCTTAGGGGCCAGGTCTAGATTTTTTTAAATTAATGTAGGATGAGAGTATGCTCGTTTGTGATTTGTGGGGCCTAGGAAGGGTGATAAAATGCCCACCTAATCTGGATTTGGTTTTATTGCCCCTTAAAGTCCAGTTTAAATATGCAAAAACAACTCGAAATCAAAACACGCAAAAAGATTTTTGAGCGGCGATATTTGTAAAGAATCTTCCAGGTAAAATCAGATTATTGGAGTTTTAGAGGAGAGAGAAAGATCTTAGGAAAATACCAGAGGATTTTGGGGTCTCAATTCACCCAAAGCGCCGCGGTTCCGCCGCCAAACCCACAATTCTGCCGTGGTTCCGCCGCAAGTTATTGTGTTCTTTTGCTAATTTTTCAAGTTGAAATTCTCTGGCTCTCTGTTGGTTTGCTCCAGTTACTCTAGATTCCCTTGCAAAACTCGCGCAATAATCGTTAAAAGCTCAAGATGCGGTTTTGTTTATTTTATTTTATGGTTGCCGGATTTTATAAGAAATCAACCCGAATAACAAGAAAAAAATTATGACCGTTTCCTGGCAACGGCACCATTTGATTGAATGTTAATAAGTGTGTTCGAAAATAACCACAATCAAGACGGTGTAGCTAGTAGCTAGCCGCGACGAGTACGGGTCGTCCGCAGGGAAAGGTGAACTCTTTTCTTTCTTTAGATGGGTTGATGAAAGATGGGTGATTGTTTGTTGTTATATTTTAAAACGGATATAAGATTTATAATGAAAAGGATTGTAGGGTTCATAGGATTTAATAGTAATGAATGAATAATTAAAAATGACTTTTTTATTTTTTAATAGTTTAAAACTAGATCGATAATGATGAATGTAGATTAGGGTTTTTTGAAAGAAACCAGGGTTTCCCCACTATTAACCCTTGTCCTTTCATTGATCTCTATTCATGTCCAGCCCTTAACAAAATAAGTGTTAAACCAATCTCAAATCGTGGTTGAGCCTATCAATAAATTGATAGCGCGCCAGATAAGGAGGTTAACATTTATTTTGCTAATATTTATAAACTTTAAAATGTATAAAAAAAAGTTTAAGAGATATTTTCATCCATTATTCTACCATATCCTACGAACCCCAGCAAACTAGGAATTACTCGCTCATGGTTAAGTTAGAAGAAATGTTGAAGAATGAAATCATAATGAAGATGCAGAAAAGTAAGTGCAGAAATTTAATGCGGAAAATAAATGCAAAGAGAATTAAAATAAAAACCAACTTTATTAATCAACTATTGCATTTACAATTCTCCTTAGAAAATCGATTACAAGAACCCTAGTTTGCTCTAGATCTCTCTCTTGTTGGAGATAGATGAATAGATGATGATTATTCGGATACGTAGATCTCTTTGATCTCTTCGATGATGGTTTTGAATGTGCAGCTCTCGGTCCCTTATATATTCCCTAAAATCAGAAACCCTAGATTCCATATGTGAATATATGCTTTTACGATCCAAACCAAAAAATTTCACATCCAATGGCCCTTATTGAGCCACGGAACCGCCGCATATAGCCATGTTTGGCCGCAGTTCCGCACAGTTTGGTGGTATCAGATTTTGGGATTTTTTCTGGTATTTTATGTTGATGTTTGGAGATTCTCTTGATATCTAGATTCTGAAAATAATGCTCTGAGTTTCTGTCGTTGCTAGATCTCTCGATTTGCTTCTAAATTTTGGCAGATTCGGTTTCGATATCTCGATTTGACTCGGATCTCTTGCTTGGATTTCAGACCTGAGCTAATATCTGCACAATATCTCAAATCATAGTGTTAGTAGCATGTGGTATTTTTGAGATATTATCCTAACCTTTTAAATGATATAATATCATAAGAATATTGATTAGAAATATTTGATATGATATACATATTTTAATTACAAAGATTTTATTTAAACATTATATGCATATATTTTCCCTCATTATGTTAATTATAATGTAGAAACATATGATAACAAAATTTTACAAATAAACCCTCATATGTTCTATATTTACAATAAACACTTTTAGTACTTAACAATAGTAGGGAAAATGTCCATTCAAATATGCAATATTTTATATTAATCACACAAGCTAAGTGCAATCGTGTTGTCTACGAAAGTGTGCTAAGTTTTTCTTTTTCTTTTAAAAATGAAACAGTTTTCTCGGGACGATCAAAAGATAAGTTTGGGGTATTTGATCAATCATAATTATTGCACATTTGTACGGTCATTTTCCTCCTATTATTAATTACTAAATGTTATTATTTGTAATTTAAGAATATATGTGGGTTTATGTGTAAAAATATTTTGTCATATATTTCTTAATTTATAATTAATATAATTGGGGGAATATATGTATATCATATTTAAATAAAACATCCATGTGATTTTTAACCATTATTATTAAGATGTGCATATCATATCATATAATATCCATTACGTAATTTAATTAAAATTGATTGGAATATTATCTCAAATAAAATAAATGCTACTAATGATTTGATTTGAGATATTGTGCAAATATTAAAATAACAAATCAGTTTAGGGCTACAAACATATGCAGGAGATCTACATCAAATCGAGTTAGAAAACCAAATCTGCCGAATTTAAGGAGTATTGAAGAATCTCGCAACTGCAGAGAGAAAGAGATATTTTCAAATTATATTCATCAGAAAAATCTCCTAAGATCACGAGAAGAAAGCACAAAAATTCTGGAGGTGCGATAACACCAATAGGTGGTGGAACCGCGCTGGAATGGGGCATATGGTGGTGGAACCACGGTCAATTAATGGCCGTTGGATATGCAATTTCAAGGGTATGATCTTCTTTTCACATACATCGAGATGACGTTTAGGGTTTTAAGTTCCAGAGCCTATATAAAGAACCGAGTAGCAATCTAGGGTTATCTATCTATCTATCGATCAATTTAGGGTTTTTAGTTCATTTAGTTTTCTTTAGCCAATCAAAGTCTGTAATGCAAAATTTTCAATAAAAAGTAGTTTCTCTTTTGATTTTGTCTCATTAATTTCCGCATTACTTTCTGCATTTATTTTCCGCACTTTTCTTTTTTGTTTTACTTATGGTTTCTTTATTCTTGTACCTTTATTTTTTTTATTTCGTTTTTCCCAATGAGCGAGTAAATTCTCGTTTGTTAGGGTTTGTAGAAAAGGGTAGTATAATTGATGAAAGAATCCCTTATTTTCTACTTATGTTTTAATTTTTATAAATTTTAACAAAGGGAGTCTTAACCCTCTTATTCGGATGTGCTACCAATTCAAGATAATTGCGATCTCGATTTGAGATTTGTTAATACTTGCTTTGTTGAGAGTTTGAGATCAATATGGATCAATGGAAGGACAAGGCTCAGTAGAGGGAATCCCTAATCCCTCCAAGTACCCTAATCCACATTCATCTCTATTTCTCTAGTATTAAATAATTAAAAGATAAAAATAATTATTTTTAAAACTCTATCCTTTAACTATTCAATCCGAAAAACCCTACAAGCCCTTCTTTTATAAAATTTTCAAACATCTTTAGTATAAAACGGTAAAAATCAACTTTTCTTCTATTAACTCGTCTAAAATAATAAAAATAGTTTACCATTTCTCTGTGGACGACCCGTACTCACTATCGGCTAGCTATTTACGACACCGTTATTGATTGCGGTATTTAAGAAACACAAAGATTAAAATTTTCACATCAATCAAGTAACAGAAACCTTTGCTCAAAAGATTACTCCCCATGAAGGGATCTAGGTTCTTGCCTCGTCGAATGAGGTGCTGGATATTCCTAAACGAATACCACTATGTAAAGCAAAAGAATAGAACTATAGTTTTTCAAAAAAAATTCCGATAACATATTTTAGGTTTATTTTTCCTTGCATTAATTAAAATTAATACGGTCCCATCAATTAATTCCTATCACACCAGAAAAGAACGAAAATACAATATACGTATATGTCATCCGCATTCACCAAGGGGCCCATCATGAACCGTTAGGTTACTTAATTAACGGCAGAGTGGGGGCTGTAAGGCCACGGTAGCGCCCCGGCCGTCTGTCTGAGGCCAAAATGCGGAAACAAAAACTTTTTTCTAAACTAGAAACCGGCGCTACCGCGGACTATAAACTCGGATCGGACCATTAACCTACTACTAGCTAACTGGAGAAAAGGTAGAGAGCTATACCGAGCGATCCGTGTCCTTCGGTCTTCAGCCACCATCCCGATCTCCCCGCGGCATCTCCGATCTCCTCATCGGAAAGGGCACCACATCACCGAGTCTTTTTACGGGCTCCCGCCTCTGAACTGAGGCAACTCGGACACGAAGTTGGCAAGCCGACGTGCCCAAGATTGCTGTAGACCGAGTGTAGATTGCTATGTCTCAAGGGGTTAGTGAAGTTGCCACAATGGAGTGGTGAAGGAGATATGAACTTTGGAGATGGCTATGGAATTTTGTTGCAAGCCAAAAATGAGATCAATTCTCACTACTCAAAATTTGGACAGCCCCTTCTCCTACTAGTGGCCGGCCATGCTCCAAATAATAGAGAGAGTGAAGTAGTGAAGGGAGGTGAGGGTAGGAAAAAGTGAGTGGTGATCATAAGCAAGAAATGGGTGATAATGAGGAATCATGATCACAAAAAAGTCTCATCCTAATCAATCCATTCACATAAAGCAAGTAATGATGCAAATGGAGTCAACCTCAATCTAGAACCATCATGAAGCAACCACTTACAAAAAACACCCTCCACTCTGCTAATTTGCGCATTTTCAAATAAGCCCCTCCCATCAATTTTCAGCCAAGGAAAGAAACAAAGGAAAATGGCTGAAACGGAAAGCAAGCTGGCAACTTCAAAAAGACGATCCCGTAATAAATTACAGGAAAACCCTGCGACTGTATATACATACCTGCATTTGTATTCCGATCGAATACAAATGCAATGAGACAAAATCTACACTGTATAATACTAGAATTTGGCTTAAACCAAAGCCCGCTAGTATTATCCGTCCGATCCATAACACGTGCACAAGTGCACGTGTACGTTCGAACCCTGCCATAAATCCATACGGCCTCTACAGCGTTTCGCCCGAAACATGAGAAACTGTCTGTGGGGGACTCTAAAGACTCGTCAATATTTTGGCTGTGGATTTAACCACTAGCATGTCAGAGGTATTAGCCATACGTAACGGGCTACCAGGTATTGACCAAAAGGGAAGTCGATGAGCGAACTCATCCTGACACCCTACTGAGCCTGTCAGTGACAATATCTGTACAGTCCGGTCCGTTCGTCTATGAGCATCGCATAGCGGGCCTAGGGGGTTGGTAAATGTCAGACCACCAAAAGCGGTACAAGTCGTGTCGGAGTGTAGCCCAGAACACCCTGAGATACTACTGGAATACCTACCAATAAATCTCCTGCCTCGGCCGAGGGCTTTGTGTAATGGCTCTCCTAGACACAGCACGATCTCACCCCAATACCGGAAGAGACGAAACCCCTGCCGATCCGCTCACTGCCTCCATGTGGCTCGGGACTGTACCCAACTAAAACCTGTTTGCACGACTCTTTTGAGCCGTGGTAAGGTAGTAATCAAAGTACAGTGGGAACTCACACGAGACAAATGACGATCTCAGGTCGATGAACTAATCTGTACACATGTCACCAGAGAACTGCTATCTGACGTCTGGTATAATCCCAACTAGCAGGTTCCCGACGAGTCCTGTCCGGTGTACTCATAACCCAATGAGCACCTGTATACATCTTAGGTGAACCAACTGACACCAGTGGCTTGTGAGACCGGCCACCGCCCCTCGTCGGGGTCTCGACTGTATACACTAGTCTACTCTGGAGTATCGATGCCCTGTCTCGAAAACTCCCATGACTAGGGACCTTTTAAGGATGTTCTTATAGACCCCAGCTCCCACGTATATGATCGCCATCATACTGCTGGCTGTCAAGCAAGAATCCTAAGGGCTCTATCAACGCGCAATAGTGACCTGTAAGGTCACCTAAAGCAGTACACGATGATAAAGACAAACCAAATAGTATACAAACCTCTCGAGTAAGACTGTCCTATCGGTATAGGTCCTCCCTCAATCATTGCAATCACGTGCCTGTGATCCAATAATTGACTCTGAGGGCACTATATCCAATAATCTCCCACTTGCACTCAAGGCTAATTATTGCGATGTCACATACTCACAGCCCATGTGATACCAAACACCCAACTCCTCTACTAATCAGTCTCACAAAACCCGTTTGCGAAACTATTGTGTTCGAGAAATAGCCTCAGCTAATGGATCCGCCCTGATGTTTCTTTCTATATCTCTCTTAATCTCAAGTTCGCAGAGAAACATATCTCCCGAAATGAGCAATACCTGTCTTAGAATATATTTAGATATCTGATGGGACCTAGTTCATAAATGAACTCCAAATCCAAACTTCTTAGACTGTATCGTCAATTGAACTTAATCAGTATCCTGCGCCATGCCTCTCTCAGTATCCCCTTGGACCACCTGTCCAAAATACTGCCCCTCGTCAGAGGGAAAACTATAACTCCGACAGTCACTCTTTCATCCAGGTCTTCTTGGAAGCCTGGAATGATAACCGTCTCCTAAAAAGAGGCTGCCGTTATCATATCCCTAGAACATCCACTTATGTTCTAAAACTTCTTCCGAATATTTCTCCAGGATTGGATTAATATCATCTTGTTGCATCTCGTGCAAAAACAACATCTGGTGTGGTACTTGACATTTCATGATCAACTCAATTGCCTAAGCAAGTGATCTGCCAATCATGCATATCCCTCTCCCCTTTAGTCTGTAAGACACCTTTAGAGAGGGTGAATCCATCACCTGCAGGTACACCACCGTGCCAGGAGTCGTCCATTCTAAAACACCTGTAGAATGCTGTTTAAGTACCCAGATTGGGAAACTACCTAAATCTAGATCTAAAACCATAGATCTAGTAACCATAATGTCTGATATTATATCTATATCCTTTGTGGAGAAACCACTGTGTGACAACCAAAGTATAACCTATCGTAGTGCAGGAATATAACTTCCTACTATGTGTATGTCATCCATATACCAGGACATCACACCCTACTACCTTCTTAACAGATCCATCCCCTATTCTGATGAAGTCAAGCCTATGACTGTCACATCAAAAATAGATGATCTATCTCCGCTATATCTGCTTTAGTCCATAAATAGACATAAGCTACTTGTCCACTATGCTTCCGCTGCTCCCACTGACTATGACAACCCTCTGGCAGAATAATATACACGTGCACTTCTAAAGCCAGTTCAGAACGACGCTATACTTATCCTCCTGCCGGGTCTCATAGTCTGGAACAACAGCAATGGCAAGTCTGGGTAAACAAGAACCTCCCTGTCACCGTCTTTGAGCATACCAGAGTACCTCTCGGGTGCCTGAGGTTACCCACCATATCTTCGGAGTGGCCAATGGAATGTCAAACCAAATTGAATCTTTAGGTTCTTATCAAATTTTCAGTAATCGTTTGCGGTTCTGGAATCACTTCCAGTTCTACTATACTCCCACTACTGTTTTCTGAAAAAATCCATTTTACTAAAACTGTGGCGAGTCAAGAACAATATCACTATTGATCTTCCAGATGGTAGAAAGTCAACCCTCGTCATAGCCCGGGTCAACCCACAAACTGTCATTACAGAAACGTGCCTTGAGTTATCCAGAGTCTGGTTTTAAGCATAAGCCGGAAAACTCCCCGTACCTTAACATCGTTAAGATATGAACCGTTCTATATCCAATATAGAAACAGAGACACTGATTTAATTGGAACCAGATTCAAATCATGCAGCAGTTTCCAGTGCATGTCAACTAAATGGAGAGAGGCCGATCAGCATTACTCAACTTAGGAGTGCTTTTAATTATGAGTAATCTGAAAGAGAAGCAAGTTCTCTTAAAACCATTACTATCATCTGAATACCGGACATAAGTATCACCTTGAAGAATCCCGATACTTGCAACACCTGGTTCTCTACTTTATCCACATACCTATAACTTCTCAAAACTTGGGCCCTGTGTTTCTACGAAACACCTGTCTAAAAACTAGAGAAGTCATAAGTAAACCGAATATAGTACGAGAACCAACCCCTCTGTCCTCATGGACACTGGACAATATACAATACTCTGTATAAGTCCCCTGAGTCTAATAACTCATTCTGTGTGTGTCGTAGGTTGAAAACTGTACTTATGGTTAAGAAGAATTACACCGCTGTTTAATGCTCCTTACCTAACCATCCACTGATATAGGTAAATGTCATAGACATGATTTCAAAAAGTTATATCTCACTCTATAAAAATAGACGTACAGATATATCAATTTGAAATTGGTGCATTACAACGGATATTCAAAACCAAATATTTGCCGTCCGGCAAACAACCCAGGTGATTTCCTCAAATATCACCAATTACAACGAATTCCAATATAATGAGGATAATCACCCAATTCCCAATAACCTACTCCCACTCATCATCTGTAAAACCATACAGATGTGAGAATCATACCTGGTAAATAGATACTCTGGAGCAAGGACTAATTGGGAAATCAGTTTTCTTTTAACAGTATACAGTGAAACTGAAACATTGAAATGTTTCGTAGGGGTATCCGGGTATTCCTAGTAATGCCTCTTCCATTATCCAGATTCACAACTGTAACCGTATATTTCTTTGCCATCTTTCCAAATCCCTTTATTTGTCTTTAGTCGCTACCTTCTGCACACCATCGTTAGACTAAATGGTTTTCTTCCTTCCCTACCGTTCGGCACCAGCCTATGCTTTGGAAGAAGACTATCCAATAAGCGTAATAGGTGTACTGTTCTAATTCTAGGAGCACTCGCAATGCGAGAGAAGGTAAAGATAAAAGACAACTGAATAAACCTTATTCGTATTTCTCCTGAACCAGAATCCATCCCCGAACTAGAACAAGTTCCTTTCGAGTTCGTATATAACCATACGATGGAATATCCAAAATAACTGTGGATCTTCGTAGTGATACATAGTGTTCTGGAGAAATGCAAAGGTGAAGTAGGAGTGGCGATGAAATACTTGGTTTGGTCATGAATATTAGTCGCAATTTACTTTGCCCTCTTTCTAATCCCTTTATTTATTTTTACTTAATACCTTCTGTACACCGCACTTAGGCTAATCGGTTTTCTTCATTCCCTACCGTTCGGCACCAGTCGAAGGTTTGGAAGAAGACTATCCAATAAGCATAACGGGTGTACTATCCCCTAATCCAAGGAGCACTCGCAACCTGAGAGAAGGTAAAAGGAAAAGACAACTGAATAGTCCTATTTGTTTTCTCCAGAACCGGAAACCATCCTCGAATCTGGAACAAGTTCCTTCGAGTTCGTATATAACCATACGATGGTTTTATCCAATTGAAGTGGACATTCGTAGTAATACGTGGTGTCCTGGAGAAAAGGGTAAGAGTAGGAGTGGCAATGAGGTATGCAACTCTGACAATCCAAAAGTCAGTGTTATAAGAAGGTTCGATTAATTTTGGTCACTGATTTATAGTCAAGGGTCGGGCCATGGTCCCTGCTAAAGAGAGAGAGAAAAGAAACACTCTGCATGCACTCTAACCTAGATCAGAATGGTTATCACTTTATCTAATCAGGAAACCTCCCACTGTAACCTCAAATTCTATTCCAAACCTGAAAGAAGAATTAGTCGGGATCACCCGAGGAGTAAACCAACTCATCAGTGGGAATCGGGATCCAACTATCATCGCATGATAACTTGACGGAATTCACTCATGTTATCACACTCCAGAAGGTATGCGCATGCCTGGCAAGTTTCAGTTTCTTTAGAAACTCCCGATGTGATTTTTACCCCTAGGACCCAAGTGACCTTGACACAGTCAACAAATCAAAGAATTCTAGTCAAGTTCAACCCGTCATTATCCTGGATTGCATAAAACCCACCCGTACGAGCCCTTGACACAGTCAACAAGGCCGCACGACAGTCCTAACCAATCCCATTAATATGCCACAAACGAACACTACTTAGCTACCGTACACTACGCCTTGACACAGTCAACAAACGCAACACGAATACTAAGTAATACTTGTAAGAAATGACGGAGGACTACATCTAGTTTTTGGCGAAAAACTTTTAACGTAATGAACTTGATATCGTTGAAGGAACTGCATAGTTTTTTATAAAAAATATAGTGACGAAAACCTTTGCTAAAGAGGTCACTCCCGGTGAAGGGATCTCGGCTCTTTCCCCGTAGAATGAGGTGCAGGATATTCCAACTGAATACCACGATGCAAAGCAAAAGGCAATCGGCTATAGTGAAGTTATTACCCTGACGCAAACTTCTGTCCAAGGGGTCACTCCCGGTGAAGGGATCTCGGCCCTTGCCTCGTCGACTGAGGTGCAGGATATTCATACCCGAATACCACTGTGCAAAACAAAAGAGAACGTCCTTGCAATAACAGCTTTTTGAAAACTTGTTCCAACAACATCAGAATAGGTTTGTTTAGCTTGCATTGATCTGAATCAATGCAATCCCATCAATTGATCACACCAATAAAGAACGAAAATACGATGTACGTATATGCCATCCGTATTCGCCACTGGGTCCCATCATCACCCGTTAGGTTACATAACTAACGACAGAGCGGGGACTGGACTAGCGCGGGTGTAAAACATATACAACATTTAGTAGTATATATATCAATATATAATAATCTCTTAAGGCGTGATAAAATGCAACATCACAGAAATGTAATAAGCATCACAGAACAATACAGATATCTGGGATCCCCGGGTTTCATAGAGCCGCTACTGAAACCCGACGTTCCCCTGGTCGTGTGGATAGCCTGTGTAATGAAATCCTAGACCCCTACGGGCGCGGCAAGTTGCCCGCCAAAACCTGAAGCGAGGCAGCCCCCTTCAGCAACATGAATTGACCACCCAGCACTTCACGGAATCCGGTAACTTGAGCACCCCTCCTTGGGTCAACCTGTACCCCCTACGAGTGCGGTTAATAGCCCGCCAATTCTAGAGTGAAGCCCCCTCCGTCTCAAAGCCATGAGATGCGGGCCCGTTGCCCTCTAGAACCCGGCTATCCGTGCACCCCACCGCGGGGTAATCCTAGTACAAAAAGTAAAATATACAACGGGTACATCGACCTCAGCCCGGTTGTGCCCCAAAAGAATAATATACAAACAGGCAGTGACGGCAGTCCACATGTCAGACGTTCGCCCCACAATATCAAATGTACATAATAACCAAACTGTACTAACATTGCATCTAGGCTATCCACCATGACAAATCCGCAACATCACAGCACAACACAGAACATCAACGTGAATGTCATGTTCGCAAATCCGTCTAAAAGGGCTATAGCAGTTAGACAGGATTTACCGATCAAGTGACATTCACGGTCGCAGATATAATGTAAATACTGTGAACTAACATGTTTAAAATTTTCGATCGACTAAATTTCCCGAAGTGGGCCCCAAGCACAACTGTAGCACTCAAAATAAATCTGGGCCCAAAAAGAATACACCAAAAACCCCATTTTCAAGTCAGAAAGCTACTGAAGAAATTTGGTGCACTGTGGCTACAGTACGGCCGCGGATCCGCGGCCAAAACGTGGGTATGGCCGCGAATCCGCCGCGCTACAGTAAAATCAGCCCACCAAATTTTCACAGTTTTCTTAAAAAACCCTGCCTGATTTTCTGCAATACACCAAATAATTTTTTGACAACAGAAAAATTTCGACAGAAATAGTGATTTGAAAATGCGGTTTTTAGAAAATTCGTTCGATCGAACCTGTAAACACGTTAGAGCAAGCTAGTATAAGTTAATGGCGTGGCTCTGATACCATATAAGGCCACGGTAGCGTCCCGGCCGTCTGTCCGAGGCCAAAATGCGGAAACAAAAACTTTTTTCTAAACTAGAAACCGGCGCTACTGCGGACTATAAACCCGGATCGGACCATTAACTTACTACTAGCTAACTGGAGAAAGGGTAGAGAGCTATACCGAGCGATCCGTGTCCTTCGGTCTTCGGCCGCCATCCCGATCTCCCCGCGGCATCTCCGATCTCCGGTCTCCTCGTCGGAAAGGGCACCACATCACCGAGTCTTTTTACGAGCTCCCACCTCTGAACCGAGGCAACTCGGACACGAAGTTGGCAAGCCGACGTGTCCAAGATTGCTGTAGACCGAGTGTAGATTGCTATGTCTCAAGGGGTTAGTGAAGTTTCCACAATGGAGTGGAGAAGGAGATATGAACTTTGGAGATGGCTATGGAATTTTGTTGCAAGCCAAAAATGAGATCAATTCTCACTACTCAAAATTTGGACAGCCCCTTCTCCCACTAGTGGCCGGCCATGCTCCAAATAATAGAGAGAGTGAAGTAGTGAAGGGAGGTGAGGGTAGGAAAAAGTGAGTGGTGATCATAAGCCAAGAAATGGGTGATAATGAGGAACCATGATCACAACAAAGTCTCATCCTAATCAATCCATTCACATAAAACAAGTAATGATGCGAATGGAGTCAACCTCAATCTAGAACCATCATGAAGCAACCACTTATAAAAAACACCCTCCACTTTGCTAATTTGCAAATTTGCAAATAAGCCCCTCCCATCAATTTTCAGCCAAGGAAAGAAACAAAGGAAAATGGCCGAAACGGAATGCAATCTGGCAACTTCAAAAAGACGATCCCGTAATAAATTACAGGAAAACTCCGTGACTGTATATATATACCTGCATTTGTATTCCGACCGAATACAAATGCAATGAAACAAAATCTACACTGTATAATACTAGGATCCGGCTTAAACCAAAGCCCGCTAGTATTATCCGTCCGAACCATAACATGTGCACAAGTGCACGCGTACGTTTGAACCCTGCCATAAATCCATACGGCCTCTACAACGTTTCGCCCGAAACTTGAGAAACTGTCTGTGGGGGACTCTAAAGACTCGTCAATACTTTGGTTGTGGATTTAACCACTAGCATGTCAGAGGTATTAGCCATAGGTAACGGGCTACCAGGTATTGACCAAAAGGGAAGTCGATGAGCGAACTCATCCTGACACCCTACTGAGCCTGTCAGTGACAATATCCGTACATTCCGGTCCGTTCGTTTATGAGCATCGCATGGCGGGCCTAGGGGGTTGGTAAAAGTCAGACCCCCAAAAGCGGTACAAGTCGTGTCGGAGTGTAGCCCAGAACACCCTGAGATACTACTGGAATACCTACCAATAAATCTCCTGCCTCGGCCGAGGGCTTTTTGTAATGGCTCTCCTAGACACAGCGCGATCTCACCCCCAATACCGGGAAAGACGAAACCCCTGCCGATCCGCTCACTGCCTCTATGTGGCTCGGGACTGTACCCAACTAAAACCTGTTTGCACGACTCCTTTGAGCTGTGGTAAGGTAGTAATCAAAGTACAGTGGGAACTCACACAAGACAAATGACGATCTCAGGTCGATGAACTAACCTGTACACATGTCACCAGGGAACTGCTATCTGACGTCTGGTATAATCCCAACTAGCAGGTTCCCGGCGAGTCCTGTCCGGTGTACTCATAACCCAATGAACACCTGTATACATCTTAGGTGAACCAACTGACACCAGTGGCTTGTGAGACCGGCCACCGCCCCTCGTCGGGGTCTCGACTGTATACACTAGTCTACTCTGGAGTATCGATACCCTGTCTCGAAAACTCCCATGATTAGGGACCTTTTAAGGATGCGCTTATAGACCCCATCTCCCACGTATATGATCACCATCATACTGCTGGCCGTCAAGCAAGAATCCTAAGGGCTCTATCAACGCGCAATAATGACCTGTAAGGTCACCTAAAGCAGTACACGATGATAAGGACAAACCAAATAGTATACAAACCTCTCGAGTAAGACCGTCCTACCGGTATAGGTCCTCCCTCAATCATTGCAATCACGTGCCTGTGATCCAATAATTGACTCTGAGGGCACTATATTCAACAGAGGCTGGACTAGCGCGGATACAAAATATATACAATATCTACTAGTGTGTGTGTGTGTGTGTAACCATTCTTCCCATGCATGATATAAGCAAAATCACATAAAAGCGATAAGCAATATGGAAAAGCAGACAATCTAGGAGCCCTGGGTTTCATTTCAGCCGCAAATGAAACCCGACATTCCCCGGTCATATGGATAGCCTGTGTAATGTATAACTAAGACTCCTACGAGTGCGGCAAGTTACCCGCCAATTCCGGAAGCGAGACAACCCTTATCAACAAAGTGAATGGGCCACCCAGCACTTCACGAAATCCGGTAACTTGAGCACTCCACCGTGGGTCACCCTTACCCCCTACGAGTGCGGAAAATAGCCCACCAATTCTAGAGTAAGGCACCCCGGTCTCAACGCCATGAGATGGAGACCCGTTTCTCTCTAGAACCCGACTACTCGAGCACTCCGCCACGGGGTAATCCTAGTACAGAAAAGAAATAATATATACAATGGTGATATCGACCTCAACCCGGCTGTGCCCCAATAAAAGAATATATACACTGGCAGAAACGGCAGTCCACATGTCGTACGATCACCCCGCAATAATGAATATACAAATGAATAAAAACTGTACTACAAACATTGTACTAAAGGCTATCCATCACGGCAATTCGTCGAAACCATTACAAAAATATCTCAAGCAACATCACAAGTAAACAAAATGTGTGCAACCCCTCCTAAATACGGCTACTACATCATTTCGCCTGAACCAGAGAAACCCTCTGTGTAGGACTCTAAAGACTCGATAGTACACTGGTAGTGAGTTACTGGATAAATCCATAACCACAAGTATGTCACCGGTACAAGCTGTACGTAACGGCTATCCGGGTACCTGTTGAAAAGGAAGGCCGGCGAGCAAACTCATATGAACCCCTACTGAGCCTATCTATGACAATCTCCATACAGTCCGGTATCTTCGTCTAAGAGTATCGCATACCGGGTCTAGGGGATGGTAAACGTCAGACCCTAATAACCCAATAATTCATTCCGATGTGGCTCAGGACCAATCCGGAAAACTACTGATCTAACTATCAGTAAATCCTAACTACCTTAGCCAAGGTCTTATGGTGTTGACCAACCAAACACAGTGCGATATCGACTCCCTATATCGGGAGAGATGAATTCCCAACAATCGCTCACTGCTTCCATGTGGCTCGGGACTGTACCCAATTAAAACCTGTTTGCACGACTCAGTACAGCCGTGGTAGGGTAGCAATCTAAGTACAGTAGGAACTCACACGAGACAAATGACGATCTCAGGTCTGAAGACTAATCTGTACTCATGTCACCTGAGAAGTGATATCTTACGATAGGTATAGTACCATCTAGAAGTTCTCGGCCAGTCCATCCAGTGTACTCACCCTCATTGAGCACCAATATACGATCTTCGGTGCGAAGACTAAGGCTGTAGGACCAACTATCGCCCCTCTTCGGGGTCTAGAAATGTATACACCAGTCTACTCCGGAATATCGATACCCGGTCTCGATACTCTCACGACCGGGGACATTTAAGGATGTGCTTATGGACTAACTAGCCCCTACATGTATGATCGTCATCATAACGCTGGTAATCAAGAAATGATCCTACGGGTTTATCAACATGCATTAATGATACGTAATAAAAAGTAAAACATATACATATGTTAAGATAAAGACAAACCAAATAGCATACTATCATGTCGAGCAAGATTGTCCTGTATATACATATTTCCAAACATCCACAATATATACATATACAATAACGACATATAGGGCATACATATCCTACACCGATGAGCCATCAGAAACCCGACTACTCCTGCTGACAAAGAAAATGCTACGTCATGGCCTAAGATCTAGGGATGAATAAAATACAATAGATAAATATAATATATGGCATGAAAACGAAATTTAAAAAAATAAAAATAAAACGTTCCAATATTCATCACTGAATGGACAGAGGTTTGTGTAAGGAAAAAGAGAAATGTAAAGATATGTGTCGAACTGGGGATAGCGATACAATGAATTGTTTTAATGTATTTATCCATTCTTCATGCATGTCTAACAAGTACGCCAATCATTCAAAAGAAATATATTTTATATAAATATATAATCGGCTGGATAATTTGATCAATCCTGAGAAAATTGTAACAACTCCAATTTTAGTGTACAAAAATTTGTTTAAAAGTTAATTTTTCTTTTTAATAGCAAGAAGGAGCTTGTAGCTCATTGGTAAGACCTTGCACTGCTGAACCAAAGCACCAGAGTTCAAATCCCATCACCAACATTATTTTTTATATTGTTTTCTTTTAATATTTTTAGAATTCCAAGAGTCTACACGTGCTAAACCCGTAAAACCAAAAGTCACATATAAAACAAACTGACCCAGGTGAAAGACCAAACGACGATGGACACCTGGCAGCGAGCCCCGGCCCGACTCGGCCGACGGATCGGCCGAATCGGCCGCCGCCGGCGGCCGAACTCGGCTTAATCCGAGTGGTGTCTTCTGTGAACTTGTGCCTCCTTGTCTTCTGGTAACTCCTGTACACTTTAAATCACCTGCAATTTAGCAGAGACAATTAAAATTCAATTAAAACTTTTTAATGCAATTTATTTTAACAAATTTTCCTAACAAACCCTAACCCTAGATTATTCTATAAATACCACCCCTAAACACACACCCCTCACTCAAAAATTCTATCCAAACTCTCAAGAAAACTCTCTAGAATTTTGTGTACAAGTGAAGTAAGCGAAGGGCGAAGCTCCGGCAATTTTCCGACGACGACTCTAGGAGCTTCCGGCAACGAAACGACGCACCGACAAATCCTACTTCCTCCTCTCCTTCTTTTCTAACCTAACAACAAGCAAGTCCCACTTCCTTCTTCTCTATTCTATTCTAAAAATTTGTAATTCTAAAACCCGACAGAAGCGGAGTTAATTCGACTTCCTATTCGGTTTTTCTTAAAAATTCCATCTTTTCTTAAATACAACATATCAAACTATTACATCTTGACTATTAATCATTAAAAAAATATGTTGAACAAGTTTTATATCAAAATATTTCATATTGAAATTTTTATTGTACTTTTTCAGAAAAATACTATGTAGTTTAGTTTCGACTTTAAAACATCATTAATCTTGCTATACCTTTAGATAGATCACGAGCTAATGACCTACCTCTTCACAACACTCATATGCAACATAGCACGATACCTTTTTGGAAATATAGATTCGGCAAATACCGTTTTACACAAAACTACCTTTAACTTATAAAAAACCGTTTTCTACAAGATTACGTATTTTTACAAATCTTTGCAACGCGCCGCTACAACCCATTTGGGGAACCCATTCAGGATGGTGCAGATTATCGCACATCCTCGGGCTTAGTAGTGCGAGATGCAGACCTCCGCAAGGAGCATTCGGTCTCGAGAGATTTAAAAATACAAATATCTTAAAAAATGAGATTTCTAGAAATATAATATATTAAAATTATTTGTATATAAATATAAATACATACATACATACATATATATATATATATATATATATATGTATGTATGTATATATATGTATGTATGTATGTATATATATATATGTATGTATGTATGTATGTATGTATATATGTATGTATGTATCATCAAAATATTTATTTTTGTGATAATATAAATATTCCAACTTTTCTAAATCACAAGAATCATTTTACATGAAAATACCATGAAATTCCATACAAGTTTAATATTACAATTAAATACCCTATATTATGAATTAGGTTATTTTCACTAGAAATGACACATATATAAACTCTACATCTATGACAACTCTAAAGATGATAATTAAATACTTAGGGTGTATTTTGAAAATTATACAAAAGTATTTTTACATATAACCCCCTCAAGTTCTATAAATTACCTTAAGGAACCTAGTAAACATATAAACCCACCGTTGCCGGTCCCAAGTCCGGATGAGAAAGGGTGAGGGTTGTGGTAGGCTTGTGATAGCCAACGTAAAACTTTGTCACATTCTATGACATGAACCAGAATAAGAATATCGTTGGGGCGTCCCCTACTCAGCGACGCGCTACATCGGATCCCGGGTGTAGTGTTAAATATGCAAGGGCTTGGTCGTCGTCCAGATGCGGCGCGCTACATCGGACCCCGGGTGTAGTGACAAATAAGCAAGGGTCGTCGTCCAGAGACGGCGCGCTACATCGGACCCCGGGTGTAGTGACAAATAAGCAAGGGTCGTCGTCTACAGACGGCGCGCTACATCGGACCCCGGGTGTAGTGACAAATAAGCAAGGGTCATCGTCCAGAGACGGCGCGCTACATCGGACCCCGGGTGTAGTGACAAATAAGCAAGGGTTTCATAGGATCCGTCTAGCTTCCTGGAACATAGGTTCCCTTACGGGT
Source organism: Agapanthus africanus (assembly GCA_030015575.1). Lineage (NCBI taxonomy): Eukaryota > Viridiplantae > Streptophyta > Magnoliopsida > Asparagales > Amaryllidaceae > Agapanthus > Agapanthus africanus. The sequence goes on along the minus strand of CM057346.1, from coordinate 477,014,725 downwards.
AGACTAATAGAATTAGTGGAGGTGATGATTAGGAGGAGAGTTGGTATTATGTGTTTGCAAGAAACTAAGTGGGTAGGTGAAAAGAGTAGAGTCATAGAGCCTTAGGGTTATAAGCTTTGGTATACGGGTAGAGATAAAAATCGTAATGGGGTAGGTATAATCATAGATAGACGGTTGCTTGAGGATATAGTTGAGATTAGGAGAAAAGGTGATAGAATTTTACTGGTTCAGCTTATTCTAGGTGGAGAGATCTTTAATGTTATTAGTGCTTATGCACCACAGATAGGTCTTGATGACGCTAGTAAGCGTCTATTCTGGGAGGATTTAGACGAGGTGGTGCAAAGTATACCTAGTGGAGAGAAGTTATTTATTGGTGGTGATCTTAATGGACATGTAGGTACTAGTCGTAGTGGGTTTGATACTATCCATGGAGGTTTTGGTTTCGGAAAAAGGAATGAAGTAGGTGACTCGATTCTAGATTTTGCTTTATCTTATGACTTGATCTTAGCAAACACCTGGTTTAGGAAAAGAGAGTCCCACCTTATCACTTTTAGGAGCGGATCAAATGCTAGTCAAATAGACTTTTTTCTGACGAGAAGAATAGATAGAGGTTGTTGTATCGATTGTAAGGTAGTGCCAGGTGAGAGTGTAACTACTCAACATAGACTTTTAGTTCTAGATTTTCGATTTAGAAGAGAACCTAGGAAGATTAGACGTAAGGTAGAGCCTAAAATTAAATGGCGGCGATTGAAAGAAGGTAATCAAAAGGTTTTTATAGATCGTGTAGTACAAGAAGCAGATTGGCAGTCGAAAGATGATCCAGACAAAACATGGAACAAAATGGCTAGTTGTATCAAGAAAGTAGCTAGAGATCTACTTGGTGAGTCGAGAGGTGGTGCTCCACCATCTAAGGACATATCATGGTGGAATGAAGATGTAAAGGCTGCTATTAAAATTAAAAGAGATTCTTATAAAGATTTGAAGAAAAGTAGAGATATGGAAGGATTTGAGAAGTACAAAATGGCTAAAAAGGAAGTTAAGAAAGCTGTTCGGGAAGCTAAATCTAAGGTCTACAAGGAGGTGTACGAGAAATTAGACACTAAAGAGGCTGCAAATGACATATACCGGATTGCTCGAATGCGGGAAAGGAAGACTAGAGACTTATGTGCGGTGAAGTGTGTCAAAAATGAAAATCAGAAGGTTTTAGTTCGAGATGAGGATATCAAGGAAAGATGGAGAGATTATTTTGACAAATTGTTTAATGAGAGCTTTACTAAGAATTTGGATGGACTTGTCATTCAATCTCAAGATATAAATCGTGTTTTCATGCGTAAAATAAGACTTACTGAGGTTAAAGAAGCTTTGAACAGAATGGGTTTAAGAAAAGCGGTTGGTCCTGACGGGATTCCTATCGAGATTTGGAGATGCTTAGGAGAAATAGGCGTTAAATGGCTGACAGATCTGTTTAATAAGATTTGGCAGACAAAAAAGATGCCAAATGAATGGAGGAAGAGTATCCTTGTACCTATCTACAAGAATAAGGGTGACATTCAAAGTTGCTCAAACTACCGTGGAATAAAACTAATGTGTCACACCATGAAACTTTGGGAGAGAGTGATTGAACACGGGCTAAGGAAGGATATTAAGATAACAGAGAACCAATTTGGGTTCATGCCTGGACGATCGACGACAGAGGCGATTCATTTGCTTCGTCAACTTGTCGAGCGCTTTCGAGAGAGGAGAAGAGATTTGCATATGATATTTATTGATTTAGAAAAAGCGTACGACAAGGTACCTAGAGAGGTATTATGGGGGACAATGATGAAAAAGGGGGTCCCCGTCAAGTATATTGACATAATCAAGGATATGTACGACGGAGTAGTGGCAAATGTCAGAACTTGCGGTGGCTTAACAAGTGATTTTCCGATTACTATTGGTTTACATCAAGGATCTGCATTAAGTCCTTTCCTGTTTACCATCGTGATGGATGAGCTTACTAGAACTATCCAAGATGAGGTCCCTTGGTGTATGCTATTCGCTGATGATATTGTTCTAGTAAATGAGACGAAAGCAGGGGTTAATGCCAAATTGGAATTATGGAGACAAACATTGGAATCTCGGGGATTCAGATTGAGCAGGTCCAAGACAGCATATATGCACTGCAAATTTAGTAGCCAGAGAAGTCAAAACCATATTGGTATAACATTGGAAGGGCAAGAGATATCACCGAGCGACCAGTTTAGATATCTAGGTTCCATCATCCAAAGGAATGGGGAGATCGATAGTGATGTTAATCAAAGGATCCAAGCTGGTTGGTTGAAATGGAGGAGTGCAACAGGGATTTTGTGTGATCGTAACTTTCCGTTAAAATTGAAAGGGAAGTTTTATCGGAGCGCTATTCGGCCTGCCTTATTATATGGTACAGAATGCTGGGCTCCTAAGAAGCATCATACACAGAAGATGCACGTAGCGGAGATGCGCATGCTTCGTTGGATGTGCGGTAACACTAGAAAAGACAAGGTGCGAAATGAGGATATTCGTGCAAAAGTTGGTGTAGCACCCGTGGAGGAGAAGATGCGGGAAAACCGGCTTAGATGGTTTGGTCATGTGCGACGCAGACCTATGGAAGCACCGGTTCGACGAATAGATACTCTCGATATGGGTAATGGTAAAAGGGCAAAAGGGAGACCGAAGAAAACATGGATGGAGGTGATACGAAACGATATGGTTGCCAAAGGACTCAATGAAAGTATATTGTTCGATAGAAGTGAGTGGAGACAGAGGATTCATGTGCTGGACCCGGCGTGATTCTCATGTTGGTTCATGTAGCCTACCCCATATGCTTGGGATAAAAGGCTCAGTTGTTGTTGTTGTTGTTGTTGAACCTAGTAAACATAGGTTTAAGCGGGACCAATCTCTTGAGCCTCAGGGAGTCGGAGAAGTGAGTGCTTGCCTATTTAAGGTAGACAACATAACAAAAGGTGTTATCAACACGGTAATCGTCATTGAAAAAGACAAAAATCCTGCCGCCCATGAGCAGCGGTTACCGATAACACCAAAACCTAATTCAGGATTTCAATTTCTTTTCTAAATGTTCTGACTCAGACCGAGTCTCATTATAAATAATCTGACTTGAATATGATTCAAGTACAAATTACAATTCAATATGAATCCATGAATACATATATTCAATCTATTCAATCTGTATTGACCGAACCGAACCATGGATATATTTCCATGTACATGATTCTCCAGTTACATCCATGATTCTCCAGTTACATCCATTTACTGATATCATGGTTTCGGCAAGTCATCCAATTATACAATTTATACAAAACAATACAATTTACACCACAATACAAAGAATACAAACAAGGCATCGCGGGGTTTAAGGGGTAGATTGATACGGAAGGTGTTGGAAGTGGCACGAGACTACAAGGTTTAAGACACCTAACCTGTATTCCGTTGCTGTTGTACCTTGGCATAACGGTTCCTTGTACATACCGTTTACCTTAGTCTCTGGTCTACTGAGACTCCTCTCGTATACACTGGCATCTTTCTGTACCAAACTACAAACAACAACATTAACACTAAATACAACTTTAACAGTTACGCTCTCTCTGTCTATTCTACTTCTCATTTATCTTTAGGACTTACCGAGCGATTTTTTCGCTGAGGACATTCTCTTTCTTCTTCTTTGAATGTCGTCGGGTGATTCAGACCTTCCAGAGATCGAGCCTAGCACTGAAGACTTGGACCAGTTTATTGAAAATCTCAAGCTGTAGTTACACTTGTACATTTCCTTTACATTATGTATTTTCCATTTCTGTTATGCCACTGTTTAGGCATTGCTTTCATTCAGATGTATTTACTTTTCCATGTATTGTACAAAAGAATGTTAATAAATAAAGTTGTTGTTTCATTACATTTGTCTCTTGTGTAAATTTCTTTTATATTGCTTAGTTACGCTTAGCGTATTTAATTCTGAGTAAATACGTAGCGGCCTCGTCGTGTCCTCTGCCCATACACCGTGAAGCGGGGCGTGACAGGTTTTGTTGGTGGTCCATGCAGGTCAGAGCTGTATGGAACACTACCATGCAGTTCTGTTCTGTGTGAACAACCTAAGCAATATAACACAAGAAGCAGCAACTAAAACATTCTTTACAATTCATATTCCTTGAATCTTATCATTTACTTTGAATCTGTCCAAACCCAAATTTTTCTTCCAGGTTATGGATTCCCCGAGCAACACCAGCACCAATGTCAACAACACACCTCCACCACTACCACTCACACCAGCCGTCCCTGTTCCGATCAACGAACAGACGGTTCTTCTTGATGCGATCTGTAGCCTCCTTGAAGGACAACAGTAGTAGACTGCTCTTTTAATGAACCGTCCCGAGGCAGAAGCACCTGGGGTGAAGCAATTCAGAGCTTTGCACCCCAAACAATTCTCAGGAAAAGAGAGCCCACTGGAACCTGAAGAATGGGCTAAGATCATCGAAGACGATCTGGCAGCAGCACAAGTGCCGGAGATAACTTGGGTCCGTGTTGCGAAATTACAGCTCACAGACAATGCACGGGTCTGGTGGAAGGCGGAAGAAAGCCTTCTTGATCAACCCATCGAATGGAAGACTTTCCGAGACATGTTCGACGCTAAGTACTTCCCTGAGACTGCTAGATTCGACGTGGAACAACAGTTCATCCATCTGCAACAAGGTTCAATGTGGACTAAGTCGGTAGATGAATATGATGCTGAGTTCACCATGCTCAGTCGGTAAGATATGTCTCAATAATTCGATTTTTTCAATATATCACATATTACACAGCTAACACAATACTTAAACAGATTTGCGGCACACCTGATACCGACGGATGAGATCAGAGCCTGTCGATTTCAACAAGGTTTAGATTTGGAAATCCAGGCTGCACTGGCCACAGGAGATTTTCTGACTCACGAATCGGCTCTGAAAGTTGCCCGCCGTTATGAAGCAGTGGTAAAGATGAGGGGCAGACCTCAATCTGCTGGAGTTAAGCTCCCTGCCAACCAGATGGCAGAAGGAGCCTCATCAAGGCCACCTTTTGTGCCAAGGAGACCGGGAGTACCAATCAATAGGCCCAGCCCAGCCTTTTGTACCTACTACAAGAGAGCTGGACATATGATGAAAGACTGCTGGCGAGCCAACCGTTTTTGCTTAATCTGTGGCTCAGCTGTTCATGATATTGGGTCTTATCTCCAAAGACAAAACCCAATTGCTGCACCCAGGCCAGCAATCACTTACCAGCAGAGACCTGCCCTTCAGGCACCTGCTCCGAGACTTGCACCACCTGCTCCACCACCTAGAGGATCACCGACTGCACCTCCTCCTTGCCAGTTCCATCAAGCTCAAAGGAACGTTCCGAGGAACGCTCCTCAGGCCAGGAAGAATGTACCACGGCAACAGGCTTTCACAATGACAGTGGAAGAAGCTAAAGCCACTGGCCAAGTTATCACTGGTAACCCTTTGTTCTCAAATTTTCTTTCAGCCTTAACACCTACCTACATACTTTTCCTTATACCTAAAACATATCCCACATCCTTAGGTACAATCTTAGTAGCCTCACTTCCTGCACTAGCACTCTTCGATACTGGAGCATCTCACTGCTTTATGTCGCAACGATTCGTCCGAACTCATGCGATTCCAGTCACACCGCTTGTATCCAGTTGGAATGTCAGTTCAGGAAATGGCGTTCTAAAGGCAACAATGAGATACAGCTTGTGTCCAGTAGTCGTCTGCAGCAGAGAATTCTATGCTGACTTTAAGGTGCTGGACATACCGAACTTCGATGTGGTTCTAGGTATGGATTGGCTAGGAACCTTTTATGCTACCATCGGCTGTCATCAAAGGAGGGTAGTATTCGAGATTCCAGACCATCCGGTTTTCTATTTCAAAAGTGGAGACCGTACCCTGGAGCCAAGTACCTACAAGGTGAAGCCAAAGAAAGCAATAATTGCAGCAACTTAAGCGGAGGAAGAATCAAAGACAGAAGTGGTTCGAGAATTCGACGATGTGTTTACTGACGATATATCAGGTTTGCCTCCCGATCGAGATCTTGAATTCAGCATTGATTTAGTACCAGGAGCACAACCGGTGATCAAAGCATCTTATCGATTAAGTCCAAAAGGTCTAAAGGAAATCCGAACTCAGTTGGACGAATTATTGGCAAAAGGATGGATTCGTCCCAGCACTTGAAGTTGGGGATCACCAGTATTACTTGTGAAGAAGAAGGAAGGTTCATGCAGAATGTGCATCGATTATAGAGCCTTGAACGCAGTAACTATAAAGAACAAGTATCCGCTACCGCGCAACAACGATTTATTCGATCAGCTAAGTGGATGTTGTGTTTTCTCCAAGTTAGATCTTCGTTCAGTTTATCATCGGGTGAAGGTCAAGGAAGCTGATATTCATAAAACGGCTTTCAGAACTCGCTATGGTCATTACGAATTTTTAGTGATGCCATTTGGAGTGACCAACACACCAGCAATATTCATGAACCTAATGAATCAAGTTTTCCGGAAGTACTTAGACAGGTTTGTTGTCATCTTTATCGACGACATCCTGGTGTATTCTAAGAGTCGAAAGGAACACGCCGAACACCTACGAATTGTCCTGGAAACTCTATGACAACATCAATTATATGCCAAGTACAGCAAGTGTGAGTTTTGGCTAGATCAAGTTGGTTTTCTTGGACATATCGTATCAGGCGAAGGAATCTCTGTGGATCCAGCGAAAGTTTCTGTAACATTTCAAAAAAATAAAATATTATTTTTGGGAATTTTTATAATTTAATATTATTTTATTGAATATTTCAATATTTTGGTATTATTAAATACAAATAAAAGGGAAAATTTTTAGAAAAATTATGGAAAATTCTAAAATAGGGTAATTTATAGAATTATGCCATTTTTAAGTTTTTATGTTTAGTTATATGCTAATTTAGTGCTAATCGCGATTAAAAATCGTTAATCGGTTTTTTAGCAATTTTGTGCAAAACATGCACATATCACTTTTTTCACACTTGTGCATTTTCTATCATGTTATTTGGGGTTACTATTCTAGTAAGAAGGTTTTGGAGAAAAGGGAAAAAAGAAAAGGAAAAGAAAATGGAAAAGAGAATAAAATATGAAGCATGGTGTGAGAGAGAGAGGTATGGCCTTCTTTGACCTTGGACTTAGCCATCTCTTCATTTCTCCTCTCATCTTCTCTCTCCCTCTTCCTCCATCTCCTGCTGATGCTGCTGCCCCTCTTCATCCTCCCCACTTCAAGCCCCAAATCATCTCACAAACTTCACTAAAACCCCACTCTCATTTCACAAAAAATGTGCACAAGCTTGCAAGCTATAGGATGGACCAAGAAATTTTTCATTTTGGCGCTGTTGAGGATTTATGTGGGCTTATAAGGTAATTCCTCCACAATTAGAGTGGTATTTCTTGTGCTTAAGCTTCGATTCAAGTTTCATATCGATATTGTGTGTTTTGTGTATTTGAGGATAACCTGGTTAGGGTTTGAGGAAAAAAATTGAGTTGTGAAGTGAAACTAATACTTGTTGTGACCTTAGAATCTTGGTGTGATGTTATATTGGACCCTAACCTGAAGCTTTAACCCAGAATACGGATTTATGAGACGATGTCGGGAAAAACTGTAATTCTGGGATTGTATTTGGGAATCTACTATCACCCGAGACATCCTAAAATAAAATTGATTGGACAGTGAGATGTGCAGGCATCAAGGAACCACCACACAAGACCCCAGCCCCCACTTCTATTTCCAGGCCGCCAATTTATTCCCATTGGCCGCAATTTGTGGCCATACCTGCACCAAACTTGCTCGTTTTGGTTCTGTAGCCCCTATATGCATAGATTAGACCCCTGGTATATATAGATTTGTCTAATTTGACCTAGGGTGAAATCTGGAGCATATTTCCTTAGTTGCTGTTTTGGATTCGTGTTTCCGTATTCCGTATTTTTAATTCTGAATTTGTGTCTTGTGTTTTACCTCGACTAATTGGCGTTTATACGACGATATCGAAGATTGATTGATGGTTTTGAAGGCGTGCCCATAGGTTCTAACCTATAGGCCCCTTATCGTATCGTTTTGGGTTTCGCGTGCTGTTTTAGGTTTGATTTGGTTTTAATGCGCATATACGATGTTTTGATATGTAGGTACACATGAAGACTTCGGGACGACAAGGAAGCGCATGGCGATGTCCAGAAATAAAGACACAAGGTGAGTAGATTATATCTACAGGAGGAAGTCGGGTGGATGGCGTATAGCACCCCCGCAGTCCGTAGTTGGTATACCTTATGTGTTTATATATGATAGTATAGTGTCGTGGATTATTTGAGATGTGTTAGATGTGATAGGGTTAGAAGTAAGCTAGAATATTTCCTAGTTGCGAACCCTAGGATAGGTTTACACCCATATGCACACACTTGCATATTCCTTATATTTACACTGTGTCGATGATGATATTGGATGACATTGGAGATGAGTCGATGGTTTTGGGCATTGTGCCGTGAGATCGGTGATTGATATGATTCGTATTTGGGATACGACATGTGATTCTTGCGGGCTTTGGATATGTGTTTACCCCCGCATTCATACTTTATAGATGGTATCGATTTGTACTAGACTTAGATCAGTACCCCAGATTATGTGATATTATAATAATGATACCTGATATTTGATGAGAGGAATATGATACAGACCCGTACCCAGCTATTGGGATGCCGTACGACGATTTACCGTACGAGCTTTATATTGATGATAGATCCACACTCATGACTTGAGGATGTCATATGATTTACTGTATAGTACGCGATACTACTGAGGCGGGATCACCGACTACTATATATATACATATCGACTCAGACTTAGGTGGTTTCCATATCCCTCCCGGTTTACTTGATACTTAGATCTGTAGATTCTTTACTGTTGCGTTGATTATTCAATTTCCGCATATTCATGCTATTCACATCGCTTTGCATGTGTTTATTGCTATATTACCATCATGCTGTTAGGACACCAGCACCATTATCGATGATGCATATGTTCCACGTACACTGCTTGCCGGCTCATACACTTCATCATCGATAATAGCCATGTCACTACACAGTAGTATTATTGCATCAGGATATGACCTTGTATGTGCATACCATTATTCTATGTTGCATGATATGCTGTTATACTTGCATTTCATCTATATGTCACATACATCATGCTTTCTGATTATGCGCATTGGGATATTTGTTTTCATGATATTTCTGGATTTGGGGAACCGTGGGTACTTCAAGAGATTATGTAAATGTTTTAAAACCCGGTTACCCTTGATATGATATTTCAGCTTCCACCATGAGTTTTATCGGTTCTGATTTATATACCCCTACGAGGAGGCGTCCAGGCCGTATGAGGGTACATGGTAGGGCCCGGAGTACCCCGGGGCAAGAAAGGGATGTCGATGTGCTATGAGCCGATGAGCCCGGCTGGGGAACCATACTGTCCGGTGATATTACCTTTTACTCGGCGGTTATCTTGGGGATACCGACCGGAGCTTGTACGTATGCATACGTCGCAATTCGAGGGTCGAAGCTGGACACTCGGGTTTCGATATAGCGTATGATACGTACCTATCAGGGCTAGTCTTGGTGACAGTGCCTGATAGATGAGGATTTTCGTGCCGATGCTAGGCACAGGTTTCGTGATGTTTTCCATGATTTTGTTTATATCCTCATATTTACATACATGATGTTTATTGTCATTGGGTGACGGGTGGACGGGTTCCACGTTTATTGTCATTGGGTGACGGGTGGACGGGTTCTACGTTTATACAGACTTGATCACATACAGACTGGATTTACATTGATCATACTTCATTTGTATATATAACAGGGTATGAGGGCGCTGTTATATATACCCTTACACCAATATTAGTGGAATGGGATGCTAATATATGTGTATTGATATCCATTTGATACTTCTTCATTTTTACTTCATGCAGACATACCTTATACTTATGACATGTTATTACCTTAGTACTCGGCACTACATACATGTTTAGATGTTACATTGCCACCTTATCATGCTTCAGACGTACTCTTGTGGTTTATATTATACTGATCGTATTGACCTAGGATTATGTCTTGCATTCGGTTTCTTCTTGTAGATATTTCTATTCACGAGTTGGCAACTCACCCCCGTTGTGCTACAGTTCTTGCAGGTTTTGCCGTACAGGTTCCATTGCGGCATTTCTGGCACACTGCTTCCTTGCGGGTGAATTGCATTTGGTAGGTGGGTTCTTTTGCATCAAGAACCACCATTGTACTTGTATTATTCATTGTATCTAGAATTCCATCAACCAAAACTTGTATATTGTTTCAGACTTAGACACTAGTGATGTATTATTCGACCTTAGAGTCGCGCTTAGCAGTATTACGGTTTTCATGCTTATTGGGTTTCTGTTGAGTTTTGATCCTCGCCATTTGGCGTTGTATATTATATTGCTTGCGTGGTTATGACCGTCGATTGACGAAGAGCTAGCTCCCGCTTGGGGATGCCTTTTATCATTGCATATATATATTGTTCTTGTTGTACCCCGTTCGGGGCCAGTATTTACAAAAGAAACTCTGCCGAAATTTTTAGAAAAGACCGTACATTTTTTAAAATGCATATTCAGCATAGTTATTTAAAAACCTTGACTTTCAAACATGTTTTTCTTCACTTCTTTAAACCAGTTTTCTTTATTTACTCTTAAAATGGTTTTAGATTGCTGGGCTTTAGCTTACTTGGATCAGATGGAGTCCTATAGACTTCATATGGTTCAAGGGCCAGTCACGTACTCTTTCGGGTCGTGACAAAGTTGGTATCAGAGCGCTAGGTTGACCTTGGTTCGAGTCTAAGTTTGACTATGTGGAGCCTAGGGCGTCTATATATATACGGAACTTAGGCTTGACCTTACGGAACTTAGACTTAGTCGAGGGGGTATTAGACCCGAACTTTCGTCGCGTAGGATGACCCTTGGTTGATGGAGTAGGTGACTGCAGTAGAGTGACGTACCGTGTGTATGTTCCGCGGCATATTAACGATACGCTACTCCGCTTAAGGAGCCATAGGATGTACATTTCCTTGCACAGTATTATATTCATTCCTGATCTATCTTCATCGATCTGGTTATAATTTTGCTGCCGCGATCACACGGGCAGAGAGAGCTACGGCTCGAGTTGCGTCAACATGAGCTCGTCGTGGACGAGGACTGACCAGGATGTGATTCCAGAGACTTACGAGCGCATTGAGAGGCATTGTCTTTTTGTGTTTTCGTGCCATGAGCGTTTGACAGATCGCTTTCACGAGATTTCTCGGACATGCCGATGGGTACCAGAGGAGCAGGCTACTGCTAGAGGCCAGCCAGGATGTGATGGCCATTGATATACCGCTTATTCAGAATGATTGAGGCGCTATTCGGCGTACAGCGAATGAGCCAGTTGTTGCTGCCAATAACGAGATATTGCCCAGACGATTGGAGCTACTGCAGCATGAGTACATACTAGGAGATATGATAGACGGTCGCTAGTCACTGAGGGTGGATGACTAGGGCGTGTGGTTCGTTCGCTTACCGATGCGAAGTCATCAGATAGATTGCTTCCAGCTAGAGACGACTTCATGCGGAGACGTTGAGAGTCGACAGAGACGATCGAATGTCAGGAGCCCATTTTCCAAGTTTAAAGTATACGGAAAGACATGCAGGCGATTCTATGGACCCTCTAGAAGAATGAAACCCTAACCCGACTTAATGACCGTGTGAAAGCCTTTGAACCTTAGGGTTTGCGGCAGTTCCGCGGCGCCATTAGTGAGGCTTGGGTTTGCCCTTCTACGGCTGGACCACCGACGCTGTGGCATGTACTCGATACTATTAAACTGTACTCAAGATGTTGATCTCTTGGGGGATTATGAGGTTCTGACGAGTCGATCGAATGTTTCGACATCATTCGGATATCATGTGATGGGATGCTTTGCTTGGAGACTCCAGATACGAGTATAGTCGTTGGAGCACAGTCCATGCAGCCACAATGAGACGAGTCCGAATCAGTCGACATTGAAGCAGAGTGAAGTAAAGAGTTTGCTAGAGATTTTAACGAGATGACGTCCCACTCCGCCGACATCAGTGATGCGATACGCACGCAGAGGCATGGTATATGGATATAGCTTCCAGAAAGAGGCGCGATGAGTATGCAGCCATTCCGGAACAAGAATTAGCTTCGGCAAAGGACGATGACTTCCGGGCAATTCAGCAGAAAAGAGATATGCGAGAGATTTTGGATGGACCGTAGCCGAGAACGTTGCAGTGCGCAGATAAAGACGTGACGTCGAAGTGGACGATGATACAGACAAGTGGAACCAGAGATTCGTGCGAGACGCTGACGAGCTGTCATTACTTTCCGTCGAAACCAGAGCCCTGATATGCTTACAGAGGCGTTGGGATGCGACCAATTTCCGAGAAATGCTGTGCTGAGGACGCAGATGTCCATTGAGCGAGAAGAGATTATGCAAGAGTACCAGCTTCCGTACAGATCGGCATAGGCAAGATCGGCAGAGACCTTGAACAGGATTCCTTCCAGGACATTGCTGCAAAGATGGTTGCACCCAGGATCAGATGTGTGATGTGCATTCGGAGAGCCAGAGACCGACGTCAGTGATATGCTGCTTTATGAGTGGTCGTGATGATTGACCAAGAGATGACCAGAGAAGTACCAGAACGGAATTGTCCCCGTTAGCACACCTGACAGGGCCGATGAGCCGATTGATTGCGAGATAGGTAATCCGCAGAGAAGATAAGGACCCAGAGGCAGAGGACGCCAGACCGTGAGCAAGAGGCAAGTGGATATCTTGCGCTGCTAGCATTGGATGCACCGACTCCTTCTCGACTTTGAAGGAGGAACTACCGACGACGGTATTTATGATTTGTGATTTTGTGATTCGATTATCACGTATCCGTCATCTTTGATTTTGGTATTTTGGGCGTTCTATTGCATGATTTAGTTTTGATGACTGAGTTTCATGATATTTGTTTTATGCACCCACTGGGTATTTATATTCTGCGCATAGTTTTTACATTTGAGGTATTGATTGTGATTTCACGCCTATTTTATGCCAGTGATGTGATTTACGTTTCCGGCATAGTTTCATGCACCTTTAGTGTTTTGATATACGATTCTGGTGCACGCCAGATGCACTGAATCGGGATTCTTCGTGCATGACAAATGCACCTGATTTTGCTGTCAGGCACACACGTTGCCTATGACAGATGTTTCGTGCACACCAGTTGCACCTAGATGTTGTTTTGTACACCTGTAGGACACATATATGGATTTTGATTTCCGTGTGCACCAGACGCACCGGATATTCTTATATACATTTTTGGGGATTGATTTCTTATATAGCAGTACATTTTTTTTATGATATTCGCTACGTATTGATGTTTTCGGAACCCCGACAATTTGGATTTTTACTAAAATGTTTTGGTATTTGGGGATTTAAATTTAAATTCGGGGACCGAATTTATTTAAGGGGGGTAGATTGTAACATTTCAAAAAAATAAAATATTATTTTTGGGAATTTTATAATTTAATATTATTTTATTGAATATTTCAATATTCTAGTATTATTAAATACAAATAAATGGGAAAAATTTTAGAAAAATTATGGAAAATTCTAAAATAGGGTAATTTATAGAATTATGCCATTTTTAAGTTTTTATGTTTAGTTATATGCTAATTTAGTGCTAATCGCGATTAAAAATCGCTAATCGGTTTTTTAGCAATTTTGTGCAAAACATGCACATATCATTTTTTTCACACTTGTGCATTTTCTATCATGTTATTTGGGGTTACTATTCTAGTTAGAAGGTTTTGGAGAAAAGGGAAAAAAGAAAAGGAAAAGAAAATGGAAAAGAGAATAAAATATAAAGCATGGTGTGAGAGAGAAAGGTATGGCCTTCTTTGACCTTGGACTTAGCCATCTCTTCATTTCTCCTCTCATCTTCTCTCTCCCTCTTCCTCCATCTCCTGCTGAAGCTGCTGCCCCTCTTCATCCTCCCCACTTCAAGCCCCAAATCATCTCACAAACTTCACTAAAACCCCACTCTCATTTCACAAAAAATGTGCACAAGCTTGCAAGCTATAGGATGGACCAAGAAATTTTTCATTTTGGCGCTGTTGAGGATTCATGTGGGTCTTATGAGGTAATTCCTCCACAATTAGAGTGGTATTTCTTGTGCTTAAGCTTCGATTCAAGTTTCATATCGATATTGTGTGTTTTGTGGATTTGAAGATAACCTAGTTAGGGTTTGAGAAAAAAATTGAGTTGTGAAGTGAAACTAAGACTTGTTGTGACCTTAGAATCTTGGTGTGATGTTATATTGGACCCTAACCTGAAGCTTTAACCCAGAATACGGATTTATGAGACGATGTCGGGAAAAACTGCAATTCTGGGATTGTATTTAGGAATCTGCTATCACCCGAGACATCCTAAAATAAAATTGATTGGACAGTGAGATGTGCAGGCACCCAGGAACCACCACACAAGACCCCAGCCCCCACTTCTATTTTCAGGCCGCCAATTTATTCCCATTGGCCGCAATTTGCGGCCATACCTGCACCAAACTTGCTCGTTTTGGTTCTGTATCCCCTAAATGCATAGATTAGACCCCTGGTATATATAGATTTGTCTAATTTGACCTAGGGTGAAATCTGGAGCATATTTCCTTAGTTGCTGTTTTGGATTCGTGTTTCCGTATTCCGTATTTTTAATTCTGAATTTGTGTCTTGTGTTTTACCTCGACTAATTGGCGTTTATACGACGATATCGAAGATTGATTGATGGTTTTGAAGGCGTGCCCATAGGTTCTAACCTATAGGCCGCTTATCGTATCGTTTTGGGTTTCGCGTGCCGTTTTAGCTTTGATTTGGTTTTAATGTGTATATACGATGTTTTGATATGTAGGTACCCATGAAGACTTCGGGATGACAAGGAAGCGCGTGGCGATGTCCACAAATAAAGACACAGGGTGAGTAGATTATATCTACAGGAGGAAGTCGGGTGGATGGCGTATAGCACCCCCGCAGTCCGTAATTGGTATACCTTATGTGTTTATATATGATAGTATAGTGTCGTGGATTATTTGAGATGTGTTAAATGTGATAGGTTTAGAAGTAAGCTAGAATATTTCCTAGTTGCGAACCCTAGGATAGGTTTACACCCATACGCTCACACTTGCATATTCCTTATATTTACACTGTGTCGATGATGATATTGGATGACATTGGAGATGAGTCGATGGTTTTGGGCATTGTGCCGTGAGATCGGTGATTGATATGATTCGTATTTGGGATACGACATGTGATTCTTGCGGGCTTTGGATGTGTGTTTACCCCCGCATTCATACTTTATAGATGGTATCGATTTGTACTAGACTTAGATCAGTACCCCAGATTATGTGATATTATGATAATGATATCTGATATTTGATGAGAGGAATGTGATACTGACCCGTACCCAGCTATTGGGATGCCGTACGACGATTTACCGTACGAGCTTTATATTGATGATAGATCCGCACTCATGACTTGAGGATGTCACATGATTTACTGTATAGTACGCGATACTACTGAGGCGGGATCACCGACTACTATATATATACATATCGACTCAGACTTAGGTGGTTTCCATATCCCTCCCGGTTTACTTGATACTTAGATCTGTAGATTCTTTACTGTTGCGTTGATTATTCAATTTCCGCATATTCATGCTATTCACATCGCTTTGTATGTGTTTATTGCTATATTACCATCATGCTGTTAGGACACCAGCACCATTATCGATAATGCATATGTTCCACGTACACTGCTTGCCGGCTCACACACTTCATCATCAATAATTGTCATGTCACTACACAGTTGTATTATTGCATCAGGATATAACCTTGTATGTGCATACCATTATTCTATGTTGCATGATATGCTGTTATACTTGCATTTCATCTATATGTCACATACATCATGCTATCTGATTATGCGCATTGGGATATTTGTTTTCATGATATTTCTGGATTTGGGGAACCGTGGGTATTTCAAGAGATTATGTAAATGTTTTAAAACCCGGTTACCCTTGATATGATATTTCAGCTTCCACCATGAGTTTTATCGGTTCTGATTTATATACCCCTACGAGGAGGCGTCGAGGCCGTATGAGGGTACTTGGTGGGGCCCGGAGTACCCCGGGGCAAGAAAGGGCTGTCGATGTGCTATGAGCCGATGAGCCCGGCTAGGGAACCATACTGTCCGGTGATATTACCTTTTACTCGGCGGTTATCTTGGGGATACCGACCAGAGCTTGTACGTATGCATACGTCGCAATTCGAGGGTCGAAGCTGGGCACTCGGGTTTCGATATAGCGTATGATACGTACCTATCAGGGCTAGTCTTGGTGACAGTGCCTGATAGATGAGGATTTTCGTGCCGATGCTAGGCACAGGTTTCGTGATGTTTTCCATGATTTTGTTTATATCCTCATATTTATATACATGATGTTTATTGTCATTAGGTGACGGGTGGACGGGTTCCACGTTTATTGTCATTGGGTGACGGGTGGACGGGTTCCACGTTTATACAGACTTGATCACATACAGACTGGATTTACATTGATCATACTTAATTTGTATATATAACAGGGTATGAGGGCGATGTTATATATACCCTTACACCAATATTAGTGGAATGGGACGCTAATATATGTGTATTGATATCCATTTGATACTTCTTCATTTTTACTTCATGCAGACATACCTTATACTTATGACATGTTATTACCTGAGTACTCGGCACTATATACATGTTTAGATGTTACATTGCCACCTTATCATGCTTCAGACGTACTCTTATGGTTTATATTATACTGATCGTATTGACCTAGGATTATGTCTTGCATTCGGTTTCTTCTTGTAGATATTTCTATTCACGAGTTGGCAACTCACCCCCGTTGTGCCACAGTTCTTGCAGGTTTTGCCGTACAGGTTCCATTGCGGCATTTCTGGCACACTGCTTCCTTGCGGGTGAATTGCATTTGGTAGGTGGGTTCTTTTGCATCAAGAACCACCATTGTACTTGTATTATTCATTGTATCTAGAATTCCATCAACCAAAACTTGTATATTGTTTCAGACTTAGACACTAGTGATGTATTATTCGACCTTAGAGTCGCGCTTAGCAGTATTACGATTTTCATGCTTATTGGGTTTCTGTTGAGTTTTGATCCTCGCCATTT
This sequence comes from Agapanthus africanus, assembly GCA_030015575.1. Classification (NCBI taxonomy): domain Eukaryota; kingdom Viridiplantae; phylum Streptophyta; class Magnoliopsida; order Asparagales; family Amaryllidaceae; genus Agapanthus; species Agapanthus africanus. The sequence goes on along the minus strand of CM057346.1, from coordinate 476,997,372 downwards.
GGCGTTGTATATTATATTGCTTGCATGGTTGTGACCGTCGATTGACGAAGAGCTAGCTCCCACTTGGGGATGCCTTTTATCATTGCATATATATATTGTTCTTGTTGTATCCCGTTCGGGGCCAGTATTTACAAAAGAAACTCTGCCGAAATTTTTAGAAAAGACCGTACATTTTTTAAAATGCATATTCGGCATAGTTATTTAAAAACCTTGACTTTTAAACATGTTTTTCTTCACTTCTTTAAACCAGTATTCTTTATTTACTCTTAAAATGGTTTTAGATTGCTGGGCTTTGGCTTACTTGGATCAGATGGAGTCCTATAGACTTCATATGGTTCAAGGGCCAGTCACGTGCTCTTTCGGGTCGTGATAGTTTTAGCAGTAAGCGAATGGCCGACACCAAAGTCAGTGAAGGACATTCGAAGTTTCTTGGGTTTAGCTGGATATTACATAAGGTTCATTGAAGACTTTTCAAAGATAGCAACACCTCTGACCAAGCTCACACGTAAAGATGAAGACTTTGTGTGGTCAGAAGCATGCGAACAGGCTTTCGTAGAACTCAAGTCAAGGTTGACATCAGTGCCTATTCTCGTTATACTGGACCAATCTGGAGGCTTCGAAGTGCATTGTGATGCATCCGGTAAGGGATGAGGATGTGTTCTATATCAGCACGATAAGGTTGTGGTTTATGCTTCAAGACAGCTGAAGACTCATGAGTGCAATTATCCAACGCATGATTTGGAGTTGGCAGCCGTTATCTTTGCTCTTAAGATCTGGCGCCATTATCTTCTTGGTGAGCGAGTGATCATATAAACAGATCACAAAAGTCTGAAATATGTGTTTACTCAGAAGGAACTTAATATGCGGCAGAGACGATGGTTAGAACTCATGGCGGACTTTAACATCAACCTGCAATATCACCCAGGGAAGGTGAATGTGGTACCTGATACCCTTAGTCGCCAACCATTAGCAATGCATCTCACCGCTCAGTGGAAGCTTCAACAAGATTTACATCAGATGGAGATTGAAGTAGTCATGCCAGGTAACGCTTCAAGTTTGATGAATTTACAAGTTCAATCTACAATTGTCAATCAGATCAAAGCAACTCAAGCAAGTGATGCTAAGTTGCAAAATATCAGAGAACAAGTAGAGAATGGAATCAGAACAGATTTCATCATCCATGAAAACGGATCTTTGAGATACGGTAGCTGATTATGTGTACCAGAAGGTTCTGTTCGGGAAGAGTTAATGAAAGAAGCTCACAGCTCTCCTACTCAGTACACCCTGGAGGTATAAAGATGTACGTCAGAATTACCAGTGGCATAGAATGAAGCGTGAAGTAGCCAGAAGCGTCGCTAAATGTTTGGTATGTCAGCAAGTAGAGGCTGAACATCACAGGACTGTTTGATTACTTCAACCGTTACCTATCCCAGAATGGAAGTGGCAACACATCACAATGGATTTTGTGACTGCTCTTCCTCGCAGCACAAAGGGTAACGATACGATATGGGTCATTATGGATCGACTCACAAAGTCGACTCATTTCATCCCATTTCCAATTGGTCAATCAACTGAGACATTAGCAAAGAAGTACATGGAAGTAAGAATCTACTTAAGAATTAAACTCTTCAAATATGTACTATCTCTGATACCCATGAACTCATACAGGAAATTGTGAGACATCATGGAGTACCGGTATGCATTGTCTCCGATCGTGACACCAGGTTCCGATCGCAATTTTGGTAGAGTCTACAAGCAAACTTAGGAACAAGTCTGAACTTCAGCACGACTTATCATCCATAAACTGATGGTCAGTCTGAACGAACTATTCAGATCTTGGAAGATATGCTCAAAGCATGTATGTTGGACTTCGGAGGATCGTGGGAAGATCACCTATATCTTGTGAAGTTTGCATACAACAACAGCTACCAAGCAGGCATAGGAATGACACCTTTTGCAGCGCTCTATGGAAGAAAGTGTCGATCGCCATTAAGTTGGGATGAAATCGGAGATAGAGAACTTATTGGACCTGAGATGATAGTAGCAACTGTTGATGTGGTTCGTACTATCAAAGAAAAGATGCGCATAGCCCAAGATCGACAGAAGCACTGGGCTGATGCAAAGCGACGTCACTTGGAGTTCCAGCCGGGAGATCACGTATTCTTAAAGATATCTCCGAACCATGGAGTGATCCGATTTGGAAGACGGGGGAAGCTTAGTCCGATGTACATTGGACCATTCGACATACTCGAACAAGTCGGTGAAGTGGCATACCGCTTGACACTTCCACCTTCATTGGAAGGAGTGCACAATATATTCCACATATCCCAACTCAGAAGGTATGTGAGTAACTCCAACCACATTCTCGATCATTCCGAGCTTACGGTACAACCTGACTTATCTTGTGAGCAACAACCTGTGGAGATCCCGGACAGGAAAGTGAAGTCACTTCGGAACAAGGAAGTTAACTTTGTTCGAGTGATGTGGAGAAAAGACACTCCAGGAGAATCGACATGGGAAAGGGAAGATGAGATGCGTGCAAGATATCCTCATCTATTTGTAAACTAGTCCTTAAAATAAAATTTGTAAATTTCGAGGACGAAATTTTTGTAAGGAGGGTAGACTGTAACAACTCCAATTATAGTGTACAAAAATTTGTTTAAAAGTTAATGTATACTTAGGGTATTTGCATTTCCTGTGAGTACTATAAATAATTGTTTTGCTTTTTAATATCAAGAAGGAGCTTGTAGCTCATTGGTAAAACCTTGCACTGCTGAACCAAAGCACCAGAGTTCAAATCCTATCATCCACATTATTTTTTATATTGTTTTCTTTTAATATTTTTAGAATTCCAAGAGTCTACACGTGCTAAACCCGTAAAACCAAAAGTCACATATAAAACAAACTGACCCAGGTGAAAGACCAAATGACGACGGACACCTGGCAGCGAGCCCCGGCCCGACTCGGTCGGCGGATCGGCCGAATTGGCCGCCGCCGCCAGGCGAACTCGGCTGAATCCGAGTGGTGTCTTCTGTGAACTTGTGCCTCCTTGTCTTCTGGTAACTCCTGTACACTTTAAATCACCTGCAATTTAACAGAGACAATTAAAATTCAATTAAAACTTTTTAATGCAATTTATTTTAATAAATTTTCCTATCAAACCCTAACCCTAGATTATCCTATAAATACCACCCCTAAACACACTCCCCTCACTCATAAATTCTTTCCAAACTCTCAAGAAAACTCTCTAGAATTGTGTGTACAAGTGAAGTTAGCGAAGGGCGAAGCTCCGGCAATTTTCCGACGACGACTCTAGGAGCTTCCGGCGACAAAATGATGCACCGGCAAATCCTACTTCCTCCTCTCCCTCTTCTCTAACCTAACAAAAAGTAAGTCCCACCACCCTCTTCTCTATTATATTCTAAAAATTTGTAATTCTAAAGCCCGACGGAAGCGGAGTTAATCCGACTTCCGATTCGGTTTTTCTTGAAAACTCCATCTTTTCTTAAATAAAACATATCAAACTATTACATCTTGACTATTAATCATTAACAAAACATGTTGAATAAGTTTCATAGAAAAATATTTCATATTGAAATTTTTATCGTACTTTTGCAGAAAAATACCATGTAGTTTAGTTTCGACTTTAAAATATCATTAATCTTGCCATACCTTTAGATAGATCACGAGGTAATGACCTACCTCTTCACAACATTCATATGCAACATAGCACGATACCTTTTTGGAAATATAGATTCGGCAAATACCGTTTTACACAAAACTACCTTTAACTTATAAAAAACCGTTTTCTACAAGATTACGTATTTTTACAAATCTTTGCAAAGTGCCGCTATAACCCATTTGGGGAACCCGTTCGGGATGGTGCGGATTATCTCACATCCTCGAGTTTAGTAGTGCGAGATGCAGACCTCCGCAAGGAGCATTCGGTCTCGAGAGATTTAAAAATACAAATATCTTAAGAAAATGAGATTTCTAGAAATATAATATATTAAAATTATTTGTATATAAATAAATAAATATATATATATATATATATATATATATATATATATTTATATATGTATGTATGTATGTACGTATGTATGTATCATCAAAATATCTATTTTTATGATAATATAAATATTCCAACTTTTCTAAATCATAAGAATCATTTTACATGAAAATACCATGAAATTCTATACAAGTTCAATATTACAATTAAATACCCTATATTATGAAATTAGGTAATTTTCGCTAGAAATATCACATATATAAACTCTACATCTATGACAACTCTAAAGACGATAATTAAATACTTGGGATGTATTTTGAAAATTATACAAAAGCATTTTTTCATATAACCCCCTCAAGTTCTATAAATTACCCTAAGGACCCTAGTAAACATAGGTTTAAGCGGGACCAATTTCTTAAGTTTCACGGAGCCGGAGAAGTGGGTGCTTTCCTATTTAAGTTAGACAACTTAACAAAAGGTGTTATCAACACGGTAATCGTTTTTGAAAAAGACACAAATTATGCCGCCCATGTTCAGCGGTTACTGATATCACCAAAACCTAATCAGGATTTCAATTTCTTTTCTAATTGTTCTGAATCAGACTGAGTCTTATTATAAATAATCTGACTTGAATATGATTCAAGTACAAACTACAATTCAATATGAATCCATGAATACATATATTCAATCTATTCAATCTGTATTGACTGAACCGAACCATGGATATACTTCCATGTACATGATTCTCCAGTTACATCCATGATTCTCCAGTTACATCCATTTACTGATATTATGGTTTCGGCAAGTCATCCAATTATACAATCTATACAAAACAATACAATACAGAGAATACAAACAAGACATCGCGGGGTTTAAGGGGTAGATTGGTACGGAAGGTGTTAGAAGTGGCACGAGACTGCAAGATTTAAGACACCTAACCTGTATTCCGTTGCTTTTGTACCGTGGCATAACGGTTCCTTATACATTCCGTTCACCTTAGTCACTGGTCTACTGAGACTCCTCTCGTATACACTGGCATTCTTCTGTACCAAGGTACAAACAACAGCGTTAACACTAAATACAACTTTAAAAGTTACACACACTCTGTCTGTCTATTCTACTTCTCCTTTATCTTTGGGACTTACCTAGCGATTTGTTCGCTGACGACATTCTCTTTCTTCTTCTTTCAATGTCGTCAGGTGATTCGGACTTTCCAGAGATCGAGCCTAGCACTGAAGACTTGGACCAGTTTATTGAAAATCTCAAGCTGTAGTTACACTTGTACATTTCCTTTACATTCTGTATTTTCCATTTCTGTGCCAGTGTTTAGGCATTTCTTTCATACAGATGTATTTACTTTTCTACGCATTGTACAAAAGAATGTTAATAAATAAAATTGTTATTTCATTACATTTGTCTCTTGTGTACATTTCTTTTATACTGCTTAGTTACGCTTAGCGTATTTACTTCTGAGTAAATACGTAGCGGTCTCGTCGCGTCTTCTGCCCGTACACCGAGAAGCGGGGCGTGACAAAAATCGAGTGGCTAATCTTTTTATCCAAAAGAAATAATCTTTGAAAGAACCTTTTCCATTCCTCCCACACGAAGACTCCTCTGTTTTAAATTGTCAAGATTTATTACAGCTGTTCATAATCTATTAAGAAAAAAAAACACCAAACCATTAGTTTTCTAACTAAAAAACACCAAAAAAGAACCCAACAACTTGTAAGCAAACCCACATTATTCTTAAGATAGAGAAACAAGGGGGAAATGACTATATTCGATAAAATAAAAGAAATAACCCTAAGCCTGTAACCCAAAACTCAAAAGAAGTGAATTAAAATCTTACAATTCCAATTATGATATGTGGCATAGAAAAATTAAATATGGGCTTATTCATGACAATCTAGATAGTGTCCTTGAAGTCACTGCTCCAACTCTCAATGATCATCCTATCGACATTCAGGAAAAAAAAATTGATCAGTGGCAACTCAATGATAAAAAGACTAAAAGCTTGATTCTTATATTCATGGAAGATAGTCTTATCAAGGTATTTGAAAACTATAATACTATAAAATATATGTGTCATGCAATTAAGTAAAAATATGACACCACTTCTGAGGTGAACATACAACTTTTAATGCATAAATTTAATTCATGTCGCATCCAAGAAGGTGACAATGTTATTGAACATGTGGGCAAAATGATTGTCATGGCTAAGGACCTAGCTTCTGCAGGATCAAAAATTCCTGAAAAACTGCAAGTGGCGACTATTTTAAATAGTTTGCCTCCTTCACTAAATATGACTGCCATAACTCTTAAATTGAATGGAACCACTAAGCGCATTACCGATTTGCCAGCCCAGTTAGTAATGAAATAAGACCTACTATCCATGAGGAGAGGTTCAGATGTGAACCTTATGCAACAGGAGGAAATAAATGTTGTGCAGTATCGGAAGGCACAAGGAACACAAACGAGTCATCACATTAAACCCTCCAAGCCATCCTTTAAAAGACCTACCCAGCAGCACGCTCGCAGCAAGAAAGGATCTTTGGAGCCTGCTATATCTGTAGGATGTTTGGCCACTTCAAAACTAACTGTCTACAGGCCAAGAACAAGGGCTATCCCAAACTCCCAGAACAAGAAGGATCTGGCAAGTGAGAGTTCAGCGGTATAATCGAGTGCAATACTGCAACTACCGATGCTGTTGGATGGTGGATTGACTCAGGAGAGACCGACATATTGCAAAGACGAAGGAAGGGATCACTGACTTCTAGGAGCTGAAGAAGGGAGAATAAAGGATCTACATAGAGAACAATACCTATATGGATGTAGAGGGTATTGATTCATACAGATTGGACCTTGGGGACAGCATTATAGTTCTCAAGGATATGTTTTATGCACCCGGCATAAGACTTAATTTGATCTTTGTTCCCGCCTTACCGAAAAATGGTCTTGAAGTTAGGTTTTACAAAGGTTTCTATTGGGAAAGATAAGAAAGTTTTTGCTATAGTCAAATTTGTACCCAAACAAGATTTATTTTGTCTCTCTATTGCAAAACCCGTTTCATGCAATAAGAAATCTGATTTTAATTATACTTTGTGACTTTTATCTGATTTTGATGTTTGGCATATGAGATTAGGACATCCTAGTAATAGTAAAATAGATCAGATAATTAAGATGGACTTGTTACCAAATCTGACAGGAGTAAGGATATTACCCTGTGAATATTGCTAGACCGGAAAAATGACTAGAAAGTCATTCCCGAAAGATAAAAGGGCAAGTGAATTTTTAGAATTGGTTCACTCTGATATTTGTAGACCATTAAGTGTAAAAACACATGGTAACAGGGAATGTTTTATAACCTTCATAGATGACTATTCCAAGTTTAGTTTTGTATATCTTTTAAACAGAAAATCATAGGCATTTGAATATTTTAAAAATATAAGATAGAAGTAGAAAGAAAACTTGGAAGGTACATTAAGGTGTTAAGAACTAATAGGGGTAGGGAATTCAACTCAAAAGAATTTGATGACTACTGTATTTACTATGGTATTAAGAAACAAACCACTATACTTTATACGTCACCACAAAACGGTATGGCTGAAAGAAAAAATAGAACATTGATGAATACAGTAAGATGTATATTGTCTCATTCTGGTCTCTCCAAGAATTTCTGGAGAGAAACAATATTGACTGCAAATTATGTTTTGAATAGAATTCCAACAAAATCAGTTGAGTCAATACCATATAAGATTTGGAATGGACACAAACTCAATTTGAGTCATTTAAGAAAATAGGGTTGTGTAGCCCATGTTCTCATTCCATATCAGGTTAAAGATAAGCTGGATCTCAAAACCTTGAAGTGTAGATTTATAAGTTATTCTGAAAAATTCAAGGGATATAGGTTCTTCCATGAAGAAAAGATGGTCATTCAAAGTAGAGATACTACTTTTCTAGAAAATCTAAAGGAATCATTGAAAGTAGAGCTACTACTTTTCTAGAAGATCTAAAGGAAAGAGAAAAGGTTCAAGTGGATGTACCACCTCTACTAGACTTAGATGATATTCCTAGAGATAACCTGGATATAGTGGATGAATTTAATCATCCAATTATGGAAGATGAGCCTTTAAATAAGAATATACCTATGGAAAATCAACCAGCTGACCTGTCCAACCTGCAAACGTTAGTGGCAATAAAAGACCTAGAACAACACATGCATGGATGGATGACTACCATCTATATTCATGTGAACCATCTTATTTAGATATTGATGTAGATGAGTAAGCTGCCCCTCTGGATTGAGGATGTGATAAAAACACATGAATCGGATCAATGGCTCGAAGCCATGGAAAAGGAGCTTGACTCAGTAGAGAGAAACAAAGTATGTGAGCTATATGACTTACCAGAAAATATGAAGTCCATAGGATACAAATGGGTGTTGAAGAAGAAATATCGAGCTGATGGATCTGTTGATACATTTAAGGCCCGATTAGTTACCAAATGCTTTACTCAAAAGGCAGGTATAGATTAACAGAGACTTACTCTCCGGTGGCTAAGTTTGCATCTATTAGAATAACCTTAGCGAATGATATCCTGACTTGGAATTTTTCCAAATGGATGTCAAGCCTGCATTCCTCAATGAAGAGTTGAAGAAAGTAATATATATGAGACAGCCTGAGAGATTTTAGGTCGAAGGACAGGAAAATAAGTTATATAAATTGAAAATGTTTTTATATGGTTTAAAACAGCCATCTAGACAATGGTATCTCAAATTCCATAATATTGTTATCCAAGTTGGTTTCGTTGCGAACAAATTAAATAACTATGTGTATGTTTTGAAGAGTGGGAGCAGTTTTTCAATATTATCCTTTTACATGAATGCTATTTTGCTCGCTGTAAATGACATAGAAGCGTTGAACAAGATCAAATCAACACTTAGTAGTGAATTTGAGATGAAGGACATAAGGGATACATCCTATGTTCTTGGTATACAGATCTTTAGGGATAGAGAGTCTAGAACGTTAAGTTTGAACCAAGAAAGATATTTGCACACAATACTTAGAAGATTTGGGATGCAGAATTGCAATCCGGCACCTACGTCATTGGTTATGGGAAAGCGACTGTGTAAAAAACAATGTCATGGAGAAGGATAGAAACCGCTTAATACCCCATATGCTTAAGCTGTTGGAAGCTTGATGTATGCAATGCTGTGTACTAGACCAGGCTTGGCGTATTCGGTGAGTCTAGTTAGTAGATACCAAAGTAATTCTGGACCAGCACATTAGGAAGCTGTTAAGAGAATTTTAAAGTATCTAAAAGGTACGGTATTGTCACGACCCAAAATAGCCCGTGATTGGCACTTGAATCATATGAAGCCTATAGGACCCCATCTAATTCAAGTAAGCCAAAAGCCCAGAAATTTAAAACCATTTTATAGAGTAAATAAGAAACTAGTTTTAAGAAGTGAAGAAAATAAGTTTTTAAAACAAGGGTTTTAAAATAGGTAAGCCGAATATGCATTTTAAATCCTCCATATCTTTTCTAAAAATTTCGGCAGAGTTTCCTTTATAAATACCGGCCCCGAACGGGGTATAACAAGAATAATATATACACAATGATAAAAGGCATCCCCAAGCGGGAGCTAGCTCTTCGTCAATTGACGGCCACAGCCACGCAAGCAGTATAATATACAACGCCAAAGGGCGAGGATCAAACTCAAAAAGAAACTCAAAATCAACATGAAAACCATAATACCATTACGCACGACTCTAAGGTCGAAATAATACATAACTGGTTTTCTAAGTCTGAAACAATATACAAGTTTTGGTTGATGGAATTACTAGATACAACTGAATAAAATAATACAAGGGTGGTCACGATGCGAGTGAACCCACCTACCAAATGCAATCACCCAGAAAGGGAGCAGTGTGCCAGAAAAACCGCAATGAAACCTGTACGGCAAAACCTGCAAGAACTGTAGCACAACGGGGTGAGTTGCCAACTCGTGAATAGAAAACATCACAGAGCAGAAATCGTATGCATGACATAATCCTAGGTCAATACGACCAGATATATATATAAATCTCAAATGAATAAGTCTGAAGCATGATAAGATGGCAATGTAACATCAATACATGAGTGTAGTGCCAAGTGCTCGTGCCAGTGCTTCAGGTAATAACATGTCATAATATGAGGTATGATCAATGTAATCAATGTCCACTATATCAGGAAGTCTATGAGTATGTGGATGTCATCCAACTATGTGATCAATGTCTGTATGTATGTGAATCTCGTCCACGTGTCACCCAATGACAATAAGTATCATGCATGTAAATATCATAAAGCATGTGCATGGAAGTATGAAGATGTAAATCAACATGTGTCGCACGCGACATATCAAAATCATAGAACCTGAGTGTCTAGCATCGACACTCGAAAACATCATGAAAACCGTGCCCATCATCGGCACGTAAATCCTCATATATCTCAGGCGCCGCACACCCTGGTCGGCCCTCATATCCATCTCATGACTCCGGTCGGTATCCTCTGGATAACCGACGGGTCCTAAATACTATCACCGGTAGGTAATAGTCCCTCTGCCAGGCTCACCGTCTACTACACAGCGATCCGTTCTCACCCCGGAGTACCATACCGGGTCCACCATGTACCCGCGATCAGCCTCATCCGCCTCCTCGAATCGGGTTTCACATGTCACTCTCAGCACCGAGAAAACACATGGTGGACGCACTGAAATATCATATCAAGGATAACCGGGTTTCTAAAACAATTACATACTCTCTTTTGAAATATCCACAGTTCCCAAATCCAGAAATATCATGGAAACAACATATCTCAATGCGTATAATCAAAAGCATGATGTATGCGACATGTAAAAGAAATGCAAGCATATCTGTATATCATGCAACATGGAATAATAATATGCACATATTAAGGGAAACCGCTCTTTTAAAATGAATCAGTTTTAAAGAGTATCTTGCGGTTTCCAAATCTCTAATCAAGCCAGAATCATCTATGTATGTGTGAATACGTATGTGAGTACAATAGGTACACAAGTATGCCATGCAAGGGTCATAACCTGAATGCAACAGTACTACAGTGTAGTGACATGGCAATTATCGATGATGAAGTGTGTGAGCCAGCAAGCAGGTGTACGTGGAACATATGCATCATCGATAATGGTGCTGGTGTCCTAACAGCATGGATTTGATATAACAATAAACATATTTATCATGAAATGCGAAGAAAACAGTAAGCATATGCAGCAAATGAATAATAAACACAACAGTGTAGAAGTTACAACAATGCATCCATATCATACTGTTTTGCCATTTAAAAGAAGGCGAATCGGGGTTTTTAGTAAAATAAGGGCTACGGTGTTTTTAAGAAAAGATGCGTCTTTTGAAAATATCAGTAGAATCCCTTGCCTATCTTTAACATACTCCCGATTCGTTAGTTTTTGAAATAGGTATGACATCAACCTAGCCTAACATCTACTAGCAAAACTACAGCTCTAACTAACAAGTCAATCAGGAGGGGTATGGAAACCACCTAAATCTGAGTCGATATATATATATATATATATATATATATATATATATATATATATATATATATATATAAAAGTATAATAGTCGGTGATCCCGCCTCAAAGGTACCGCATACGAAACAATATCATATGACATCCTCGAGTCATGAGTGCGGATCTATCATCAATATAAAGCTCGTACGGTAAATTATCGTACGGCATCCCAAAAGCTGGGTACTGGTCAATATCACATTCATCTCATCAATTATCTGGTATCCTTATCGTCATATCTCATGGTCTGGGGTACTGATCTAAATCTAGTACAACTGATACCATCTATATAAATGCGTGTGTAAACGCACGCCCAAAGGCCCGCTAAAATCTCATGTCGTATCCCAAATACGAATCACAATATATCACTGATCTCATGGCACTATACCCAAACTCATCGACTCATCTCCAAATATCATCCACAATCCTCATCATCTAGGTATAACCATAACAAATAAGCATGTGTGTGCGTGTAAACCTATTCTAGGGTTCGCAACTAGGAACTATACTAGTTTACATCTAAACCCTATTCTATCTATAGTACACCTAATCTCATCTCAATTATCCATATCGCACCTAATGCTATCAAACACATATATAGTATAAATATAGTATACTAAACCTCGAACTGCGGGGTGCTATACGCCATCCACCCGACTTCCCCGTAGATATAATCTACTCACCTTGCATCTTGCGTGTCGGTGTCGATGTTGCCTTCATCTTCTTCATCGTATGGAATCCACATGATGGTACCTACTTAGATAACAGTATCGGAACGCGTATTAAAATCACATCGGAAAGCCAAACGACGCGCTAAGGCCTATAGGTTAGAACCTATGGACTACACTTTCTAAACCATCAAACAACCCTCGATGTCGTCGTGCAAACGTCAAGCGATCGAGGTAAAACACAAATACGCAAATCCAGAATTCAAAATACGAGAAACGAAACCCGAATCCAAAACAACAACTACAGAAATGGGTCCCAGATTTCACCCTAGGTCAAACCAGACAATTTTGCATATACCAAGGGTCTAATTTACTGATGACAAAGCCACAGAACAAATACGAGCCAAATCCACCCTGGTCTGGCCGCAATTTGCGGCCAGAATGGATTTAATTGTAGCCACAGTTGGGAATTAGGGGCTAGGGTTTTGGGTGGTGGTTTCTAAGTGCCTGCATGTATCACTGTCCATGCAAAAATATTTTTAGGTGACCCGGGTGATAGCAGATTTCATAATACACTTACAGAATCAAAGTTTTTCCGATATCGGGTTTTTAATTCCGTATTCTGGGTTTCAAGTTTCTGGTTTAGGCCTCCAATAAATCACCACAGGGGTTATAGTCCCTAATTTCACCACAATTCACCTTTGTAATCAACTAAAACCCTAATTCTCAACTCAAGTTTTTCAAACTCCCCAAAACCACACAATATCGGTTAGTATTTTAACATGGATGCTAAAGGCAAGGAAATTCTATACTAGTGATGGAAAAATTATCTCATTTGGGACCCAAGAATCCCCCACATCACCAAAATGTGATTTTTCTTGATCCATAACGTAGCTTGCGAGCTTGTGCACAAGGTTTGTGAAGAGGGGATGAGGTTTCGGTGTTGTTTTGGGTGTGATTGTGATTCTTGAAGGTGGAGGAAGAAGAGGGGGCAGCAGCAGCAGCTGAAGCAAGTTGAGGGGAGAGAGAATGAGAGGGGGAAATGAAAGAGAGCATGCCCAAGGTCAAAGTTAACCCCTCTCTTTCTCTCTCTCACCCATGCCTGCACTATTCCATTCTTTATTCTTTTCCCCCTTTTCTTTTCTTTTCTCTTTTCCAACAATCAACAACCATGCTAAAACATGAAGGAAACCATGGAGAAAATTATGTAACAAGTGTAAAATGATATGGTTCATGTTTGTACAAAATATGCTAAAAATCCGATTAGCGATTTTTAATCGCGATTAACACTAAATTAGCATATAATAAATCATAAAAACTTAAAATTTGTATAATTCACATAAAACACGCTCTTTTAGTAATTTCTACAATTTTCAAAAAATTTCCCTATTTATCGGTATTTAATTATACCGAAATATTAAAATGTTCATTAAAAATAATATTAAATTATAAAAATTCCCAAAAATAATATTTTATTTTTCTGAAATGTTACAATCTTTCTCCCTTAAATAAATTCGGTCCCCGAATTTAAATTTAAACCCCCAAATTCTAAAACATTTCAATAAAAAGTCCAATTCGTCGGGGCTCCGAAATCATCAATACATAAAACGCATCATAGCGCAATGCTCGCGCATGAGAAATGAGCAGATAACTCAAAATCAAAACTCCGTCAAGTATCCCGCAATCATCGGAGTCATGGTAAAGATACAAATGTCAAATCCAAAATAAAACCAATATAATATAAATCAGAACTATACATGTAGACATCAAATCTATACATGTAAATACCTGAAGTAAATGCATGCCAAATCTTTTTAAGTCGCTGTGCGATGCGCGTAACAATGCACAGTGGCGGACGTGTATTATAAGAAAATAATCATATACGTATACATCTTTTGTTTAATATGTACGTTTCGCCGTTTTGAAAACAATTTAGAAGGGTTTTCTTGTTTTAAACGTTTCGTGTCATATCAGACACGTAGGTAAATACTGAGAATGTAGCTCCTTTTTTGGAAATCTCTTCGATAACTATCAATGCATGCAAAATATATCCAGGTACTGTCTTCTGACTAGTCCTGCTCAGTACGAAAACAATAACAATATCATGAAAACGTACTGGTCCATAAAGAATAAATCCCAAAAACGTATATAAGAATACCCTATGCATCTGGTGCGCACGGAAATCAAAATCCATATATATGCCATACCTGTGCACAGAAACATCATCTAGGTGCAACGGGTGTGCACGAAACATCTGTCATAGGCAACGTGTGCGCCTGACAGCAAGCATCTGACATGCACGAAGAATCCCGATTTAGCGCATCTGGTGTGCACCAAAATCGTATCTCAAAACATATGCTCATCACGCGCGAAAATCCAAATCAAAAGCATGGAGTGCAAGAAATCAACATCAATATCAGAATCAAAATCGACGGTATATTATACGGCTCAATCCAAATTAGGTATACCGCAGTGTATAAGCTCACAATCATATGCATCAGCGTGCACAAATCAAATCAAAACACTAAAAGTGTATGAAAACTATGCTGGAAGCATAAATCAAATCACCGGCATAAAATAGGCATGAAATCACAATCAATACCTCAAGCGTAATAACTATGCGCAAAATATAAATACCCAGTAGGTGCAACCATGGTGCATGAAAACAGAAATCATGGAACTCAGCCATCAAGACTAAATCATGCGAATAAATCGCCCAAAATACCGAAATCCAAGGTGACGGATACGTGATAATCGAATCACAAAATCACAAATCATAAATACCGTCGTCGATATATCCTCCTTCAAAGTCGGGAAGGTGTCGGTGCATCCAATGCCAGCAGCGCAAGGTCTCTACTTGCCTCTTGCTTACGGTCTAGCGTCCTCTGTCTCTGGGTTCTTATCTTCTCTGCGGATTACCTATCTCGCAATCAATCGGCTCATCGGCCCTGTCAGGTGTGCTAACGGGGACGATTCTGTTTCGGCACTTCTCTGGTCATCTGTGTCCTCAGCACAGCATATTCCTCGGAAACTGGTCGCATCCCAATGCCTCTGCATGCGTATCGCATCTCTGATGTCAGCGGAGTGGAACGTCATCTCGTCGAAATCTCGTGCAAACTTTTTACTCCACTGGTTCCAATGTCGACTGATTCGGACTCGTCTCATCGTGGCTGCATGGACTGCGCTCCAACGGCTATACTCGTATCTGGAGTCTCCCAAGCAGTGTATCCCATCACATGATATCCAAAAGATATCGAACCATCCGATCGATTTGTCAAAACCTCATAATCCCCCAAGAGCTCGGTATCTTGGGCACAGTTTAATAGTATCGAGTGCATACCACAGCGTCGGCGGTCCAGCCGTAGAAGGGCAAACCCAAGCCTCACTAATGGCGCCGCGGAACTGCCGCAAACCCTAAGGTTCAAAGGCTTTCACACGGTCATTATGTCGAGTTAGGGTTTCATTCTTCTAGAGGGTCCATAGAATCGCTTGCATGTCTTTCCGAATACTTTAAACTTGGAATATGGGTTTCTGACATTCGATCGTCTCTATCGACTCTCAACGAATCTGCGTAAAGTCGTCTCTAGCTGGAATCAATCTATCTGATGAACTCGCATCGGGGTAAGCGAACGAACCACATGTCCTAGTCATTCATCCTTGGGTGACTAGCGACCTTCCATCATATCTCTAAGTATATACTTATGCTGCAGTAGCTCCAATATCTGGGCGATATCTCGTCATTTGCAGTAGCAACTGGCTCATTCGTCTGTACGCTGAACAGTGCCTCAATCATCATGAATAAGCGATACATCAATGGTCATCGCATCCTGGTTGGCCTTTAGCAGTAGCTTGATCCCCTGGTGCCGATCAGCACATTCGGGAAATCTCGTAAAAGCGATCTGTCAAACGCTCATGGCGCGAAAAATTAGCAAAACGACGCCTCCATATGCAATCGTATGTCTCTGGAATCACGCCCTGGCCAGTCCTCATCCGTGATGAGCTCAAGCTAACGCAACTCCAGCCATAGCTCTCTCTGCTCGTTTAATCATAGCAGCAAAAATCATAACCAAAATCGATGAGGATAGATCATAGGAATGAATATAATACTGTGCAAGGAAATGTACATCCTAAGGTTTCTTAAGCGGAGTGGCGTGTTGTAAGTATGCCGCGGAACATACACACGGTACATCACTCTACTCAAGCTACCTACTCCATCAACCAAGGGTCATCCTATGCAACGAAAGTTCGGGTATAATACCCCTTCGACTAAGTCTAAGTTCCGTAAGGTCAAGCCTAAGTTTCGTATATATATATATATAAACGCCCTAGGCTCCGCATAGTCAAACTTAGACTCGAACCAAGGTTAACCTAGCGCTCTGATACCAACTTTGTCACGACCCAAAATAGCCCGTGACTGGCACTTGAATCATATGAAGCCTATAGGACCCCATCTAATTCAAGTAAGCCAAAAGCCCAGAAATCTAAAAACATTTTAAGGAGTAAATAAGAAACTAGTTTTAAGAAGTGAAGAAAACAAGTTTTTAAAACAAGGGTTTTAAAATAGGTAAGCCGAATATGCATTTTAAATCCTCCATATCTTTTCTAAAAATTTCGGCAGAGTTTCTTTTATAAATACCGGCCCCGAACATGGTACAACAAGAATAATATATACACAATGATAAAAGGCATCCCCAAGCGGGAGCTAGCTCTTCGTCAATTGACGGCCACAACCACGCAAGCAGTATAATATACAATGCCAAAGGACGATGATCAAACTCAAAAAGAAACTCAAAATCAACATGAAAACCATAATACCACTACGCGCGACTCTAAGGTCGAAATAATACATAACTGGTTTTCTAAGTCCGAAACAATATACAAGTTTTGGTTGATGGAATTACTAGATACAACTGAATAAAATAATACAAGGGTGGTCACGATGCGAGTGAACCCACCTACCAAATGCAATCACCCAGAAAGGGAGCAGTGTGCCAGAAAAACCGCAATGAAACCTGTACGGCAAAACCTGCAAGAACTGTGGCACAACGGGGGTGAGTTGCCAACTCGTGAATAGAAAACATCACAGAGCAGAAATCGTATGCATGACATAATCCTAGGTCAATACGATCAGATATATATATAAAGCTCAAATGAATAAGTCTGAAGCATGATAAGATGGCAATGTAACATCTATACATGAGTGTAGTGCCAAGTGCTCGTGCCAGTGCTTCAGGTAATAACATGTCATAAATATGAGGTATGATCAATGTAATCAATGTCCACTATATCAGGAAGTCTATGAGTATGTGGATGTCATCCAACTATGTGATCAATGTCTGTATGTATGTGGATCTCGTCCACGTGTCACTCAATGACAATAAGCATCATGCATGTAAATATCATAAAGCATGTGCATGGAAGTATGAGGATGTAAATCAACATGTGTCGCTCGCGACATATCAAAATCATGGAACCTGAGTGTCTAGCATCGACACTCGAAAATATCATGAAAACCGTGCCCATCATCGGCACGTAAATCCTCATATATCTCAGGCGCCGCATACCCTGGTCGGCCCTCATATCCATCTCATAACTCCGGTCGGTATCCTCCGGATAACCGACGAGTCCCAAATACTATCACCGGTAGGTAATAGTCCCTCTGCCAGGCTCACCGTCTACTACACAGCGATCCGTTCTCGCCCCGGGGTACCATACCGGGTCCACCATGTACCCGTAATCGGCCTCATCCACCTCCTCGAATCGGGTTTCACATGTCACTCTCAGCACCGAGAAAACACATGGTGGACGCACTGAAATATCATATCAAAGATAACCGGGTTTTTAAAACAATTACATACTCTCTTTTGAAATATCCACGATTCCCAAATCCAGAAATATCATGGAAACAACATATCTCAATGCGTATAATCAAAAGCATGATGTATGCGACATGTAAAAGAAATGCAAGCATAACTGTATATCATGCAACATGGAATAATAATATGTACATATTGAGGGAAACCACTCTTTTAAAATGAATCAGTTTTAAAGAGTATCTTGCGGTTCCCAAATCTCTAATCAAGCCAGAATCATCTATGTATGTGCGAATATGTATGTGAGTACAATAGGTACACAAGTATGCCATGCAAGGGTCATAACCTGAATACAACAGTACTACAATGTAGTGACATGGCAATTATTGATGATAAAGTGTGTGAGCCGGCAAGCAGGTGTACGTGAAACATATGCATCATCGATAATGGTGCTGGTGTCCTAACAGCATGGATTTGATATAACAATAAACATATTTATCATGAAATACGATGCAAACAGTAAGCATATGCAGCAAATGAATAAAAAACACAACAGTGTAGAAGCTACAACAATGCATCCATATCATACTGTTTTGCCATTTGAAAGAAGACGAATCGGGGTTTTTAGTAAAATAAGGGCTACGGTGTTTTTAAGAAAAGATGCGTCTTTTGAAAATATCCGTAGAATCCCTTGCTTGTCTTTAACATACTCCCGATTCGTTAGTTTTTGAAATATGTATGACATCAACCTAGCCTAACATCTACTAGCAAAACTACAGCTCTAACTAACAAGTCAATCAGGAGGGGTATGAAAACCACATAAATTTGAGTCGATATATATATATATATATATATATATATATATATATATATATATATATATATATAAGTATAATAGTCGATGATCCCGCCTCAAAGGTACCGCGTACGAAACAATATCATATGACATCCTCGAGTCATGAGTGAGGATCTATCATCAATATAAAGCTCGTACGGTAAATCATCGTATGGCATCCCAAAAGCTGGGTACGGGTCAATATCACATTAATCTCATCAATTATCTGGTATCCTTATCGTCATATCTCATGGTACTGATACTATCTATATAAATGCGTGTGTAAACGCACGCCCAGAGGCATGCTAAAATCTCATGTCGTATCCCAAATACGAATCACAATATATCACCGATCTCATGGCACTATACCCAAACTCATCGACTCATCTCCAAATATCATCCACAATCCTCATCATCTAGGTATAACCATAACAAATAAGCATGTGTGTGCGTGTAAACCTATTCTAGGGTTCGCAACTAGGAACTATACTAGTTTACATCTAAACCCTATTCTATCCATAGTACACCTAATCTCATCTCAATTATCCATATCGCACCTAATGCTATCAAACACATATATAGTATACTAAACCTCGAACTGCGGGGGTGCTATACGCCATCCACCCGACTTCCCCGTAGATATAATCCACTCACCTTGTATCTTGCGTGTCGGTGTCGATGTCGCCTTCATCTTCTTCATCGTATGGAATCCACATGATGGTACCTACATAGATAACAGCATCGGAACGCGTATTAAAATCACATCGGAAAGCCAAACGACGCGCTAAGGCCTATAGGTTAGAACCTATGGACTACGCTTTCTAAACCATCAAACAACCCTCGATGTCGTCGTGCAAACGTCAAGCGATCGAGATAAAACACAAATACGCAAATCCAGAATTCAAAATACGAGAAACGAAACATGAATCCAAAACAGCAACTACAGAAAAGGGTCCCAGATTTCACCCTAGGTCAAACCAGACAATTTTGCATATACCAAGGGTCTAATTTACTGATGACAAAGCCACAGAACAAATACGAGCCAAATCCACCCTAGTCTGGCCACAATTTGCGGCCAGAATGGATTTAATTGCAGCCACAGTTGGGAATTAGGGGCTAGGGTTTTGGGTGGTGGTTTCTAGGTGCCTGCATGTATCACTGTCCATGCAAAAATATTTTCAGGTGACCCGGATGATAGCAGATTTCATAATACACTCACAGAATCACAGTTTTTCCGATATCGGGTTTCTAATTCCGTATTCTGGGTTTCAAGTCTCTGGTTTAGGCCTCCAATAAATCACCACAAGGGTTATAGTCCCTAACCTCAATTCAAGAACCAGATATGGACAGTTCCAATAAGATTTCATTCTTTGTAATCAACTAAAACCCTAATCCTCAACTAAAGTTTTTCAAACTCCCTAAAACCACACAATATCGGTTACAATTTTAACATGGATGCTAAAGGCAATGAAATTCTATACTAGTGACGGAAAAATTACCTCATTTGGGAC
Organism: Agapanthus africanus; assembly: GCA_030015575.1. Classification (NCBI taxonomy): domain Eukaryota; kingdom Viridiplantae; phylum Streptophyta; class Magnoliopsida; order Asparagales; family Amaryllidaceae; genus Agapanthus; species Agapanthus africanus. Next base: position 476,976,933 of record CM057346.1, on the reverse strand, counting down.
CCAAGAATCCCATACAGCACCAAAATATGATTTTTCTTGATCCATAACGTAGCTTGCGAGCTTGTGCACAAGGTTTGTGAAGAGGGGATGAGGTTTCGGTGTTGTTTTGGGTGTGATTGTGATGCTTGAAGGTGGAGGAAGAAGAGGGGGCGGCAGCAGCAACTGCAGCAAGTTGAGGGGAGAGAGAATGAGAGGGAGAAATGAAGGAGAGAATGCCTAAGGTCAAAGTTAACCCCTCTCTTTCTCTCTCTCACCCATGCCTACACTATTCCATTCTTTTTTCTTTTTCCCCTTTTCTTTTCTTTTCTCTTTTCCAACAATCAACAACCATGCTAAAACAAGAAGGAAACCATGGAAGAAAATTATGTAACAAGTGTAAAATGATATGGTTCATGTTTGCACAAAATATGCTAAAAATCCGATTAGCGATTTTTAATCGCGATTAGCACTAAATTAGCATATAATAAATCATAAAAACTTAAAATTTGCATAATTCACATAAAACACGCTCTTTTAGTAATTTCTATAATTTTCAAAAAAATTTCCCATTTATCGGTATTTAATTATACCGAAATATTAAAATATTAATTAAAAATAATATTAAATTATAAAAATTCCCAAAAATAATATTTTATTTTTCTGAAATGTTACAGGTGTACTATAAGTTGGTTTATTAAGCAAACTCGCTTGAGGTTTTTGGTTACTCTGTTGCTGATTTTGGAGGAGACAAAGATGACGGGAAGTCCGCTTTGGGACATTTGTTCATCTTTGGAGGTGTAGCCGTTTTTTAGGTAGTAAGAAACAGGGATGTATGGCAAGGTACACAAAAGAAGCCAAGTACATAGTCTGAAGTATGGCTACTACTCATACAGTCTTGATTAGACGGTTCCTAGAGAACTTCAATCTCAATTTGGTGGATGGACCAATTGAGATTTACTGTGATAATCAAGTAGCCATAAGATTGATTCACGGTGGTGCAAATAGTTCGAAAGGAAGACATATTGAAGTTCAATATCACTATATTCATGATATAATAGAGAAGGAAGGAATCAAGACGACTTGTATTCTTACTAGTGACATGATAGATGATCCTTTGACGAAGAGCATCCCAGCAGAAATGTTCATCAAGCATGTTGGTTTGATATGACTTAGAAATGTCTAAGTTGAATAACGAAAGGAGACATCCATGGATAATGGTTGTGCTCGGTTTTCACGAAAAGTGAAAATTGTACATATCTCACGGATAGTGGGGATATGTGTAATTACATCTTGAGTCATATCTCATGGATAGTGGGGGTATGTGTAATTACATCTTGAGTCACATCTCATAAATAGTGGGAGTATGCTCGGAATGCATTTGCCCATTTCGGCCAAGTGGGAGATGTAAGTGTTGTGGCCTTATGGCCAAATATCCGACCCGGTCCAACTACTGAGTGTTGAGAAACCGAAACCGGGTTCGATTTTGATTCCATACTCGCGACCGCGTCAAGAGCGCACGCGAGAGAGAGATCGGGGGTTTTGATCTCGCGGAGAAATATCTGGACGGTTCAGGAGGCGTTGGGAAGAGGAAGTGTCCTATAGATAGCAAAGAGATCATCTCCTCTAAGGTATCGATCGTTCATCAATCGACATCCTCTTCACCGGAGCCCCCAAAATAAAATCCCCTCTCTCCTTTTTCTTCAAACTGGAGGGGATCGTGGCACTGCTCCGGAGGTCGAGCTCGGTCGAGGAAGACGAAGATGAGGCGGTTAAAATGGCGGTGGTTTGAATGGGGGAAAGGGGAGGGGGGAGAGGATGAGGTGAAGGACAGAGAGGAGGTGAGAGAGATCTAGGGTTAGGGGGAAAAGAGAATCCAAAATTTTGAGAAAGGGAATTTGTAGCTGGTGTTTTGAGAAAAAGGGAAAGAGGGAGTAGATGGGCACGGGTAATTGGGAATGGGGGAAATGTAATGCTTTATTTCTTTTTTTAATCTTAAAAATTTTGGGACGGTCGAAACCGTCCCAAAATTGCATGCTGGAAATTTGGGATGGCCGAAGCTGCCCCAACGTAGTTGTTGGGAGGGCTCCAGCTGTCCCAAAATAGTTTAGGGCGTCAGGGGCCGTTCTAACCTTGACATCCCAATTTTACATGTTTGTAGTAGTGAGGAATCAAGATCCTCTAATTACGGAAACAACCAAACAAAGGAAAGTCAAGAAATAGCTAAAGTAAAGAGTTTCAGTTTGGAAAGTGAAGAAATAATGAATTATATGGAAAGGATTACCTGCTATGGTTCCCGTCCCCGAGATGAGTTCAGAGTTGCTACTTGGTTCAGACAAGAAGGAGAGTTCATCAATACTTTCAGTAATTTTGAAATAATCGTAACCTAATGTATATTATGAATTAAATACGCAAACTTTTTCTCTTGTATAACCTCATTCCGTCTTCTGTTAACTTCTATATGTTATAATTGTCTACAATCTAGCATATTAGGAATAAGAGGAATTTTTCGGAACAAAGTTGTGTCATTTATAAACCAAAATTTAGAGTATAATTGTTCTTTAATTTCAGTACACACCCCCCCACACACAAAATGCTGCTGCTACAATAAAAGAATCGGTTAGTTTCTTCCCAGTGAATAAATTAATTATGTATCTTCCATTTTCTGCAGGAAAAACTTATTCAATCAGAATAGCTTCCCCGCAAACTCTTTTATATCTTCATCACGACACGAAGAAGAATCTGAAGCATAGGAAGAAAAGCTCTCGAGCTCAGAAAGATTTCTCCCAAGCTGTAGAGCCATCTTCATCCGAAACAGCTCCCCATCCTCTCTCATCGCCACGTCTCTCTCCCCTAGATTGCTTTCAATCTCCTCTTCCAAATTCCTATAATACCCAGCACAGTTCCTGAACAATTCAAACACCATCACCATTTGCCCTCCATGCTCCAATGTATTTACCACAGCCGCCATCGCTCCTCCAACGACAGCAAACAACACCGGCCACGACCCGTGTGCCTGAGGCGAATCTATTAGACCCGCTCCAACCGCAGCTAGGCCTGCTAGAACCGGTCCCGATATCGCCAACGCCTTGTTAATCTTCAATACTAGCTCCCCAACTTCTATATATTGCTCCTCATTTTTCACCTTAAGTACTCGGAGCACGCCCTTCATTTCCTCTTCTAAGGTCTTGCTCCATCGTCCGTTGCTATTCTTGGTTTTCCTCATTTTCCGTTTCGGCCACCAAACCGCAGGCTCTACCTTTTCCGGGAATTTCTCAAGGAGAGGCAGTAGAGGGAGCGGATAAGCTTTGTCGATGGAAAGAAATTTTTCGATGGATTTCGATACATCCACCTCAGTAAAAGATCCGAGAGCGATTATGGTATGTATCGATTTTTCCAACTGTTTGAACAATTGGGTTGCTTTCCTTTGTTCTTCGGCCAGTTGCGACGGCTGTAGTTTGTTTACTAACAACATATGATTGCAGATGAAGAGAAAAGGAGGGCGGAAGAGATGTTGAGCGGAGTTGATCAGTCGAAAATAATGTATTTTTAACACGGCAATTTCCCTATCATTTGCACTCATTTAGAAGTGTTCGGTATTCATATTCCACATATTAATAAAACAGTCGTAAAATACCAGATTACCTGTGTTATACTCTAAAACCGACATTTCTGAGGGAAATTGAGTGTTTATCATGGCATCGCATCATCCCTGTATTGCGCAACACTTATTTCGAAGTCTGTGCAGGAAATTCCAGAAACCGAGCAAAAATTGTGAAACAGTGCTGATAAAATACGCCAACTCAAAGGCAAGAGATCTGGCAGTGATCAGGGACTCATTTGGAAAATCAACATATCAGAAAATATACATAAAGTCAGCATCAGAAAAGCCCAGAAGTTCCAAGCCCCAAGGCCTGCATTGAGCCGCGGATCCGCGGCCGGAGCCGGCTTGCGCCGCGGATCCGCGGCGGCTCCATGGCTTCAAATGCTCAATTTCCTGCACGTGCCTAATTGTAACGGTCCAAGCTTCCAAAAGACTCCAGAATGACCACGTGGCTTCATCCAGAAGGTTCGGCCTAACAACCTTACCCAAGAATATTCCTCATTCTAGAATATTCCCTCCAACAAACTTCTTCTAGAATATTCCCTCCAACAAATTTCTTCTAGAAGATTCTTTCTAACAACCTCATTTTGGAGGGAAAATTCAAATGAGGTAGTTCATTTTGGAGGGAAAATTCAAATGAGGTAGTTCATTTTGGAGGGAAATTCAAATTTCATCCAACAAACTTTTGGAGGGAAATTCAAATTTCATCCAACAAACTTTTGGAGGGAAATTCAAATTTCATCTAACAAACTTTTGGAGGGAAACTTAAAATTCAAATCATAGATCTAGGGTTTTGATGGCTATAAATAGGAACCTAGATCTAAGGGTTGAGGAGTTCATTTAGTTCTTCATTAGTTCATTACTCTTTCCCTCTTACATCATCTTCTTCCACAAGTCTAGTGACAAGGCTTGTGCGAAACCCTAACCCTAATTCCACTCCAAATTCAAGATCTTGAGTACCAATCAAGCGAGAAGCCTTCAATCTTTTATGAGCCGAGCCGATCTTCAATCGGGCAAGTGATCCAAGCCGATTCGCGACTCAAGGAGACGAGCGAAGCCAAATCGACGATCGAGTTCTTCCTCTTGTAGTTCTTGAGCGAATGTAATGAAATTGTTGATATAAATAAAAGGTGAAATTCTTTAATCTTGCTTTCTTTTAAATTCTTGCATCATGATTCGATCTCAATTTATGATTGTAGTTCTTGTGATGGTGATTGAGTAAAACTTCGCTCGTTAAGGAGTCGAGACGATCAATAGAATGATGATGTAACAAATCTTTAAACGATTCTTGAGTCCTACGAGTTTTGTAAACCCTAGCAAATTCAAGAATCGATGACCTAGTTTTGTTGCGATGCTTTCTTGATTGTGATCGCTCGAAATTAGGGATCTACGATCGTTTCTTGAATTTACTAGAGGCTAGAATATGAATGATATCGACGAAAGAACAAGGGATAAGATGAAACCCTAGTTTCATAAGAAATCCCTAATTCTTGATCGATTATCATCGATCTAGTATCAATTCATCGAAGGATAAGAATAAGTAATTGTAAGATTACATCACATCTATAGATCCGATCGATTCCTACGAGCCGCATTTCGATTCTTGATATTTGGTTTGGAAAAATCATCAAACTATCAATTCTTGATTCTATCTTTTTCTTGTTATTAGATCTATATTTTCTAATTCTTGAACTTCAAATATAAATCATGAATTGTTTGTTTTCTTTTCTTTAAAGTTTCAACTCATCTAAATTCGAAAGACGAACTATTACACTGTCCATGTGGACGATCCGCACTCACTTACAATCTACATCCGACACCGTAGTTGATTGCGGTCAAATAATTTTTGGTTGTGATTTCTTTATAATTTTCTCAAATATACACAACGAGAAATTCATTATCAATCAAATGGCGCTGTTGCCGGGGATAGTGCGCTAATTGTTCATATTTTGAAATTTGAATTGAAAATTTTATTCCATCTAAATTTTGTGATCTAAACTCGCACAAACCCTAATACGTGTGTTGTGATTTGATTGCGAGGAATTCTGGAATCATTGGAGCTTGGATAAAATTTTTCTGAGCATTCCAGAGAGCTAAGGGGAGCAATAAAAGCATTCTCCTAAATTTCTGTGCAGTGATCCCTTTCTCCAGCCGCGATTCCGCGGCAAAACCCCCCTCCTGCGGTGGTTCCGCGGCCTCTTCAAGGCTTCTCTGTTCCAAACTTCTTCAGGTACCTTCTTACCTTCTTCTCTCTCCTCTTTTAGCTCCAACTAACAAATTTCTGCAGATTTCTTTGCAAATAATCGCAGCGCGCAAAAAGCAAATTAAAATTTGTGCGTGTTTTGATTCTTGGTTGTTTGCATAATTAATACGGAAATTAAGGGGCACGACCAAATCCAGATTAGGTGGGGAGTTCATTACCCTTCCTAAGCCCCGAAAATCACAAACTTGCATCCGCATTCATCCTCATTAATTAAAAAATATATAGAGATGACTCTAAGGACCGTCGCGCTCAATTAGGACAAGAGAAGGCCGTGGGTAATTCATTGCTTATCCGCGTTTTCTTGTGGTGTCTAAGGCGAGTGTGTCTAAAGCTAGTGGTTTTTAATTAGGCCCACTACTTACGTAGTGGAGTACCTTCCCACTTACCTGGCACTTATCCGGCCATAGGGGGACAAAGAGGCAGTGGAGGATTCTATCCTGCGACTTGTCTTTTGGCAGTTAGGAGCGGTCTAGAGCCGGACCTAGGTGACCAGTAGATTCTAGGGTTGTGTGCTGCATTTGTTTTGTCGCATCATTTTTTCAAAAATCCGACCCTTTTTCAAAGCAAACACCGCATTCATTCATTTACCTCTAATTGTAAGTCAACGCTGCCACTTGTACTAACCCTTTTTAGTGCAAGATAGGCTGGACAACGGGATTCTAGTGCCTGTTAAGTCCGCGTCTCCCGATCGACCTTAAAGTCGTTATTTCTACATTTACCCTTTCTTTTACCCACCACCACTCCCACATCGATGGATCCGTCTCCATCGAACTTCTTTTCCACTACCCTGTCGCCGTCTGTTGGTGCGCAGAATCCACCTCGCATCTCTCTCCAGGAGAGGTGTTATCCTATCCGAGGTCCCCTTTCTACATGTCTTTCCACTCCACCAGCCAACGGGGAAAATTTTCAAATAAAACCCCAATACATCAACCTTCTACCAAAATTCCACGGTCTCGAGTCTGAGGATGCATACGTGTTTATCACGAAATTTGAAAATGTATGCGCAATGATGGGTACTTCACAGCTTTCTGTGGATGCTTTCCGTCTACGTCTTCTCCCATTCACTTTGTGCGATTTAGCCGAGAAGTGGCTATATAACACTACCGCACATTCCATTTCAAATTGGGACGAATTCGTCAAAGCATTCCTTAAGAAATTCTACCCACATCAAAAGACAGCTCGAGTCCGTAGCGAAATCTATCAATTCACCCAGCTTCCAAATGAAACATTTTCAAAATGTCTTGAACGCTTCAAGGATTTGTTAGTCCAATGTCCACATCACGGCATCCCGAAATAGGAATTATGCCGAATCATTTATGAGGGCATTACTCCTTACACAAGACAGACCCTTGAATTCATGTGTCAAGGCAACTTTATGACTAAAGATGATGGGGAAGCCTGGGAATTCCTAGAAAATTTCGCTGAAAAATCTTTACATTGGGAGGGTGTGAGTCAATCGTCTAGAGATGGCAATGATATTTCCATAGGAGTTAGAGCTGACATTTCAGCTATGCAAAAGAAACTTGAGACTATGGAAAACAAATTCTTAGCCGCCCTAAGTCAAATATCACTCTCCAAAACTGTATGTGGATGCTGTTCTGATCCGTCTCACTTGACGGAAGAATGTCCGTTTCAAGATCATGAGCATACCAATGCCGCATTTCAAAGACCTAGAAACGATCCATCTTCCTCCACATATGATCAGGGTTGGAGGAATCACCCTAACTTTGCTTGGAACCAATCACAATTTCAAAACACGGTTCCAACCCAACACAATTTCCAAAGGGCTCCTCCACCACAACAGCAGCCACCACCACAATTAAGTCAGCACCCCTTTCAAGCACAAAACTTCCAAAATCTGGCCAACACTTTTGCACCATCTAGTCCTTTGCAATTGACCGGTACAGATAATACCTCTGCACTAGCACAAACCTTGGATACTTTCATGAAACAATCCATCCAAGGGACGACAAGTTTGCAATCTTCCGTCGAGAATGTGATGAAGATCATTATCTCTCAAAATGAGAACATCAAATCGATGGAAGAACAAATTGCACAACTAAAAGCCGAAATGAGTGCAAGAGAGAAAGGGAAAATTCCAGCTCAACCTTTACCCAATCCTGGCTATTCACATCATGTGGATGCAATCACGTTGAGATCTGGAAGAGTGCTTGACAATCACATTGGGGAAGAGTTTGATGATACTGATAAATCAATCAATAACACCCCAGCTGAGACCTTTCCTTACACACACCCTTCTAATTCTGACCCCAGTTCTTCTACTTCACCACCTTCTTCTGAGCCTATTCTTTGTTTCCCAAAAGGCTCGCCACTTCAGCCCACCTCTTTTACCCCTCCACGGACGATCCCCACTTCTATTTTGGGATCGATTCCACAAACACTTCCTTCTCCTATGATGGACCCAGCACTTTTTGCTAAAGCATCTTATCCTAATCGGTTAAGGGCTAACACACCAAGTCTACATATGGAGAAGATTATGAACATGTTTAAGGAAGTTAACATCAACATCCCTCTCCTAGATGCTATCCAACAAGTTCCGTCCTATGCAAAAACCCTTAAGAACTTGTGCACTAGGAAGAGGAAGACTCAAGTGCCTAAAAAAATCTTCATGTCAAGTACTGTAGACACGGCTTTTCCCCAACAATTACCACGGAAACGTAAGGACCCTGGTTGTCCTACTATTTCCATTTCTATTGGGGAGAAACACATCAACCGTGCGTTACTTGACCTTGGCGCTAGTGTTAACTTACTTCCTTACTCGGTATACGAGCAACTAAGTATCGGAGTGTTAAAGCCTTCGAGCATAACTCTCCAGTTGGCTGACCGATCAATCACCAAACCCAGGGGTGAACTGGAGGACGTGTTAATAAAAATCGGGGAATTTATATTCCCTGTGGACTTTATTGTAATTGATACACAGCCTGTAGCGAACACACGGAATCAAATTCCGGTGATTTTAGGTCACCCCTTTTTGGCCACTTCCAATGCTATTATAAACTGTCGTAACGGTTCTATGACCCTATCTTTCGGGAATAGGTCAATAGAACTAAACATTTACAAGTTGGGAAGTGTACCCTCCGAACCTACTGCTCAGGTCTGTTCTGTCGACTTAATGGATGTCGACAGCAGCGAATTTGATGATCCTCTTTATACTGATCTTGACTCTTTTCATACGTTGTTGTTTGACCCAACTATGTATCATACACATACGGACTCTTCCACCGAGATGTCCGGGTCAACAACTAACACTGATTATGAACCGCTTTTAGAGTCTGAAGATCACCCCGCACTGTGTGATGATATTATTCATCGGGGTATTGATGGAACTTTTGAGGAGATCTTCGCTGATGAACTCGCATTTTTGAATGACACGGGTGTTGAGATGAATCATCTTCCAATCACTGAAATTGAACCTCCACCCCTTCTTCTGAACTGTAAAAAGAATGCGAGTAATCCATCACATTCACTGCATCGTCTCTCCAATATGAGACGCACACACTTTCTATTCCACTACTTACCCTTTCCCCACTTCTTCTTCCACCAACCAGAGCACTGCATTGATAAAATTTTTGAATGGTTGGTGTTAACATTTGGTCTTTGCAAAAGCTTGGCATCGACCAATGATTTTTGACCCCCTCATATGATTTTCAAAGATTAACATTGCTTAAGTTTGGGGGGGGGGCTATTTTTTCCGGCTCTTGAAAAGAAAATTTTACAAACTTTTGAGCCAAAAATAAGTTTGGGGGAGGTTCTTCACTTAAATATTTTGCCCCCACTAATAAATTCCTCCCAAGCTTACAGGTTTTTGAGCTTTAGCAGATGGCAACAGTGAGGACGCTGTTGAAAACAAGTTTGGGAGAGGTTTGTGCTTATTTTCGCATCATTTGCATATCATTTGCATAAGCACAAAACATTTTTAAAAAACCTATAAAAATTTAAAAATTTTCAAAAGATAAAAAATATTTTTGTACATAAATAAGATAATAAAAGTTTAGATAGTAAAAAAGTACATCCATGAGATTAGAAAAATTTAAGAAAACTAAGAAAATTAGAAGTTTTTTTATACGAACTAGTAATAAGTAGTTATGAGCCGTTGTCCCAAGGGTTAGTAAGATGAAGGAAGTCACTAATCTGAGGATAAAAATAAGTCTGAAAAATAGTTTCTATTCTGGAAGCCAAACATTTTGAACGTTGCTACCCTGGTATTCGCACTTACACACGTCTTAAAGCCTGGGATAGTAGAGGATACCTTAAAATGCTCTTGTTTTAAAGCCGATGAATGAAGGAAATAAAAAAAAAATGAATAAAAAAATAAAGTGGTCAGAAAAATGGACATTGATTTTGTTATCACCGAGGGCAATAAAAAAATATATAGCGAGGGTGCCTCTTCATCTTGTGCCCTAAGGCCAACTGGTCTGGGAGTCACTGCTATGCCTAAGGTGGTGCAAGACGAGGAAAATACACCAAGTAAGCAAGCACGGGAGTAATCGGTCGGTTAGTACCTCAAGAAGTATTAACGGTCGCATGAAAGTGTGTGAGCAATCTCATCTAAATATTCGGTAATTAAAAAGTACTGAGGCTGATAGGAAAGAGTATGATAGCTTGAATTGAATTCTCCGGGTGTAGGGATGTCCTTTACACACACGCAGGGTTATATGATCGATGTTTGGAAGAAAGATATGAATGAAAAATAAGACGATGTTTTATTGAGGGAGGACGTGATTTCTGACATCTTTTCATGACCATTAAGATAGGGCTCATGACAACCGAAAAGCTAGCTTAGTTGGAAACCCTAATTTTCAAAGTCTTTCTTCTACGATTCTTTTCTTTAAATGTAATATTCATGATCTTCCTTTTATTATTGGATTTTGTGGGTGCAATCCGCTAAAAACCCTCAGGAGACAACACTCCTCCTACTAGGGACACCTAGAGGTTTAAAGGCTTGTTACACGTGCTCAGTGCAATCGTGTTGCCTACGAAAGTGTGCTGGTTAGTTTTTTTTTCTCTTTCTTTATTTTCTCCTTCTCTTTTTAATAAAAACATTCGCTCGAGACGATCGAAATTAAGTTTGGGGGTATCTGATCAGTCGAAAATAATGTATTTTTAACACGGCAATTTCCCTATCATTTGCACTCATTTAAAAGTGTTCGGTATTCATATTCCATATATTAATAAAACAGTCGTAAAATACCAGATTACCTGTGTTATACTCTAAAACCGACATTTCTGAGGGAAATTGAGTGTTTATCATGGCATCGCATCATCCCTGTATTGCGCAACACTTGTTTCGGAGTCTGTGCAGGAAATTCCAGAAACCGAGAAAAAATTGTGAAACGGTGCTGATAAAATACGCCAACTCAAAGGCAAGAGATATGGCAGTGATCAGGGACTCATTTGGAAAATCAACATATAAGAAAATATACATAAAGTCAGCATCAGAAAAGCCTAGAAGTTCCAAGCCCCAAGGCCTGCATTGAGCCGCGGATCCGCTGCCGGAGCCGGCTTGCGCCGCGGATCCGCGGCGGCTCCATAGCTTCAAATGCTCAATTTCCTCCACGTGCCTAATTGTAACGGTCCAAGCTTCCAGAAGACTGCAGAATGACCACGTGGCTTCATCCAGAAGGCTCGGCCTAACAACCTTACCCAAGAATATTCCTCATTCTAGAATATTCCCTCCAACAAACTTCTTCTAGAATATTCCCTCCAACAAACTTCTTCTAGAAGATTCTTTCTAACAAACTCATTTTGGAGGGAAAATTCAAATGAGGTAGTTCATTTTGGAGGGAAAATTTAAATGAGGTAGTTCATTTTGGAGGGAAAAGTAGTTCATTTTGGAGGGAAATTCAAATTTCATCCAACAAACTTTTGGAGGGAAATTCAAATTTCATCCAACAAACTTTTGGAGGGAAATTCAAATTTCATCTAACAAACTTTTGGAGGGAAACTTAAAATTCAAATCCTAGATCTAGGGTTTTGATGGCTATAAATAGGAACCTAGATCTAAGGGTTGAGGAGTTCATTTAGTTCTTCATTAGTTCATTACTCTTTCCCTCTTACATCATTTTCTTCCACAAGTCTAGTGACAAGGCTTGTGCGAAACCCTAACCCTAATTCCACTCCAAATTCAAGATCTTGAGTACCAATCAAGCGAGAAGCCTTCAACCTTTTATGAGCCGAGCCGATCTTCAATCGGGCAAGTGATCCAAGTCGATCCGCGACTCAAGGAGACGAGCGAAGCCAAATCGACGATTGAGTTCTTCCTCTTGTAGTTCTTGAGCGAATGTAATGAAATTGTTGATATAAATAAAAGGTGAAATTCTTTAATCTTGCTTTCTTTTAAATTCTTGCATCATGATTCGATCTCAATTTATGATTGTAGTTCTTGTGATGATGTTTGAGTAAAACTCCGCTCGTTAAGGAGTCGAGACGATCAATAGAATGATGATGTAACAAATCTTTAAACGATTCTTGAGTCCTACGAGTTTTGTAAAGCCTAGCAAATTCAAAAATCGATGACCTAGTTTTTTTGCGATGCTTTCTTGATTGTGATCGCTCGAAATTAGGGATCTACGATCGTTTCTTGAATTTACTAGAGGCTAGAATATGAATGATATCGACGAAAGAACAAGGGATAAGATGAAACCCTAGTTTCATAAGAAATCCCTAATTCTTGATCGATTATCATCGATCTAGTATTAATTCATCGAAGGATAAGAATAAGTAATTGTAAGATTACATCACATCTATAGATCCGATCGATTCCTACGAGCCGCATTTCGATTCTTGATATTTGGTTTGGAAAAATCATCAAACTATCAATTCTTGATTCTATCTTTTTCTTGTTATTAGATCTATATTTTCTAATTCTTGAACTTCAAATATAAATCATGAATTGTTTGTTTTCTTTTCTTTAAAGTTTCAACTCATCTAAATTCGAAAGACGAACTATTACACTGTTCATGTGGACGATCCGCACTTACTTACAATCTACATCCGACACCGTACTTGATTGCGGTCAAATAATTTTTGGTTGTGATTTCTTTACAATTTTCTCAAATATACACAACGAGAAATTCTTTTCAATCAGGAGTCGAATGCATGACAGGGATCGATGAGATTGCTGCCATGAGAGAGGCAGAGAGAGTTATAGAGTTGATAGAACTCAGCAAGAGCTTGTTCCAGTCGTTTCTTTGTTCGCCGATGATTTTGTGCATCTCGGCTCGATCTGCTGCTGCTTCGGCGATCATATAAAGCTTCCTGATCAAAACATCACCTTTGTTGTTGTTGTTGGTGGTGGTGGTGTTGATGTGTTGATGTGTGTGGTTCTTGGTGCCGGCATCTTGTTTCGGTGCTAATTTCTCCATGTTGATCAAAGTTGGTAGCTTGGGGAGAGAAATGGGCTTATTCTTAGGGCTTACTGGAGCATGGAGACTTGCTTGGATTCTTCTTCTTGAAATTGTTGTTGTTGATGATGATGATAATGATAAACTTTGTAGTCTTAGACTGGCCATGGATATATTTCGGCTGAAATATGAAGAATTTTGTGTTGGTTTTGTTTTTTGATGGAGATCTGGAACTATATATGTAAGGAGCTTGTTTTGATATTTGAATGATGAGGATAGCTTGTTTGTGTCGTGTATATATAGGAGATGAGATGAGGGTTGAAGCCTTGGATCAGAAAAAGGTTGCAGTTGAGATTTGAATGTGATTGTTTTGACTAGAACTGCATGGGTGTTTGGTGTTAATTTGAACCAGTATAAGATGCAAGAATGGGTCAGGGTTGGACATGGTTTGATTTGGTAAAGATTGAGACCAGCAACTTTCCTATGATTGTTTCTGAGGCTTGTGTTGTGGGTCTTGAGATCGATCTCACCAGAAATTTCTCATTCTCATTTTTAGGTAGGCTTTCATTTTATATCTTAACTTAGTTACTTTGCATTACTTTGCACGTGCTATGCACTAGTTCGTAAATAAAATATAAATAAGAGATAGTTCCATATCATTTAAACAGTAAATGTTTCTTAATTTTGAAATAATTTGATTAGTTTTAGTAATAAATATAGTGCCCACAAAAGGAGAGGTGGTTTTTGTCATGGAGAATTTTGTTATTTGGTTATTTGGTTCTTTTTCATTTTTAACATTTAATTTGATAGTTTAATAATATTTTTACATGTAAACAAATCTCATATGACATAAAATTGGATCATCGATTTGAAGGGAAGTAACCAGCCTTTTCTTTTGGTATTATAATAGTAGAGATGGAAAAGTTGAACCGCAACCATCTCACTGGTTGAAAGTCATCTCTATCAACGATTTCAAAACCGATTCGGCCGATCGTGCCTTTCTGTAGTTATCTTTGGTTTTGTCCGACATTGAAGATATCCGCAAATTAAATGGACTCTCGATAGCCGATAGCGAAAATTGTCAGAAGCAATGACATACTTTTGTTGATAGGCACACTTAAATTTTTTCCCCCATTTTGCACATAAAATTTATGACACCTGAAAACTATATTTAGAGTTGTTATTTAAGCCTCCGTATATTTAGAATTATTTCAATTTTAGTCCACTGACAGTAAAATTTATATAACCAAAATTACCATTCAAATGGTTTGTGTCGAAGTATAAATGTAGTATTTTTCCAAACATTGCGGCAACACAAAGAACAACGTTAAAATGGTATAAGATTGATTTTTATCCAATTCTTCTGGACTGTATTTAGAAAGAGAAAAACATCCATGGTTAATGCCGAGACATACACATGATGGAGTGTGAGGTGAATGGTATAAATGTAAGATTTGGTGAGCCCGCAGGGACTTTGAATAAGGATTCAAATACAAGCACATTATAAAAGGCTTAATGCAAGAGTTGATTTCAACCCGGAAAAAATCATGAACCACTTTATCTAAAATCTTAAAACTATTTATCAAAACCACTTTTTATATATATATATATATATATATATATATATATATATCATTTCTTTACCCGCCAGTTTATTGAGCCTTGGTTGACTCTGTATTGTTATATTCTTCAATATGCCTTGATACATCTGCCTAAACTTATTTTACATCTTGTGGAGCTCATATTAATTTATATGCAAATACCAAAAGACTTTAAAAAAAAAAAATTATAGCGTAGCACGGCTATAAAATGAACATAGCATAATTTGGCAAGGTTGTTTTCTTGGTTCGAAAGCATCTAGTATTGGCTTGTGATGATCTTCATTTAAACATGTTCCAAGAATCCTGATGCCAAACTAGTCAACTCCATATGACTGTTGTTCGGTTTTATGAAGCTTGTACCAACCGATTTGAATTTCATCTGATGCAAACCGATAAAATTTGCACGCAGAAGATGTGTAGTCGATATCTGCAATTCTTATCTAAACCTGCATTTTCTATTGCCGTGATGCTAACTCTTCTGTATGCTTGTATTTAGAGTAAAACCTTTCTTATACATACTTGTTTGATATATAGGCTAAATTTTACTTACATAGCGGCGGCGTTTTTTGCTTATACCAAACTCACACAAGTCAGAAAAGTATGAAATGCCCTAGACACGAGTCCTTTTCAGGCACTACTACAAACCTATTATATTGGGACGTCTCGGGCCGTCCCAAGCATTTTGGATGCCGACCTTAAAAGCGGCGTCCCAAAAATTTTTGAGACGGCTTGGGCCCTTCTAAAAAAAGATTGGGACGTCTTTGGCCGTCCCAAAATGATTGGGACGACCTGGGCCTTACCAAAAAATAACTAGGACGTCTTGTGACTTCCCAAATCAAAATATTTGAGAAATTATCTGGCCTTTGTAGAAAAAAATTTAGGATAATCTCGGCTGTCTCAAAAATGGTTAGGACGGCTCAAATCGTTCCAAAATTATGAATTTCGATATTCTAAAAATACGCAGAAATTTTTAAAAAAAATACACGCGCATACAATACAATCGCACATCAACACAATTCTCACACAAATACAAATCGTGCACACTGAATAAATTAACAATAAAAATCGCGTGCACATATACATCAACAACGATGATGACGACATCAATCATAACATCAACAATATTATCAACCACAACAACAACAATATCAACAACATCATCAATCACAACAATATCGATCATAACAACATTTACTATAAAGTAAACAACAAATACAACATAAATTAAAATAGAGAGAACCATCTTCGGCCGTGTAGTCATGAGTCTCTCGATCTCGGCATCGGTGCACAGTGCTGTCCATACCTGAAATTTAGAAATGATTTATATGTGAAACGTTGCAGTTGATAAGTTTGTGATATTGCAATATAAATGAAAATGAATATTGCAGCAAATATACCTGAACCATCTTTCTCAATATGGTCGCTCGTGACAGTGACGGATGTAATATGCCCAGAACGAGAAAGCACACACACACACAACTGATGTAATATGCCGAGAACGAGAACACACACACATATAAAACTGATGTAATATGCCGAGAACGAGAACACACAGACATATGAGGATAATGAAGGAAAAGTGCCATAGGAGTGTCGAAAAAATACATCCTTCATGATTTTTTTCGATGATCGGCATCCATTACCTCCATTTTTATCATGTAAAATGTCGATACACCAAATTTCTCGTTGTTATATTAATTTTTCACCGTTGATTTAGTGGGTGCAAAATGAACGGTTTACCGACAATAGAACTTTTTATATTGCAAATTCAATGGTGAAAAAGTGGTAAAGTCGCGTGAAAATTGGTGTATCCACATCTAAGATGGTAAAGATAAAGATGATAAACGCCGATCATCGGAAAAAATGGTGGAGAATATAGATTTTTGACGCCACCTAACGAAAAAGCCTCCTAGGACCTCTTTTCATTATATATATATAAATATATAATTGAATGAGTATTACAAAAGAATATACCTGATTGTTAGGGTTCCTAGCGCCCTAGCCGCCATAACCGCGGCCTATGCGGAACGAAAAACAAAAATTCTAGAAGCGTTAAAAACTACAAAACCTAGAATCGAAACCAAACACTTAAACTAAATAACTACATAGAGTTTTAAACTACTATGAAGAGAGGGTTATACCAAATGACCCGTTTCCTTCAGTCTTTTACCCACTTTCTTACCTCCTTGAGGTCTCCTTAATCGATCTTGACTGCCGGTCTTCCTCCGTCGAAAATGATCCACTCGAGAGATGTGGTTCATGGCTCTAGCTCCACACTAAAAATCTAGTGGAGCAACTAAAAGTTCTAGGTTGCTAATTTAGAGTGTCCAGTGATATAATGAGTTGTTCTAGTGTATTTTTATCTCTATTCCATCGTTGATTCTCAACTCATGAGATGGTAGGAAGGAAAATGAAAAAGAAAGAGGAGGAGCTCAAGAAAGGCTAGTGAGGAGAGAGAAGCAAATGGTGAGAATGATTTTTCATCAAGTGAGAGAAATAATGAAGCATGGTTTTGTATAAATGGTTTTTGCAATAAAAATATAGCAACCATACTTGAATAGTTTGCATAAATGAATATACAATTCATTTGTCAAGACTATTCAAGCATGATTGTAACAACCGAGTTCAATTATACCAATTTCTGTTGCCGTATGTGTTGTTTGTGGTGTTTATTTCATTTACCATGTTTGGTTGTGAATGACAGTCTACTTTATATTCGACCCGCTTACTTAAGCTTGTTGTTTCCTAGTTATAGATTACCCTAACATTACATATTTTTGCATATAACAATTTAAGTCCCGTAAATTAAATTAAAAATACATGACATGGCCTGCTTGATACCCTTAACCCTGTGGTAGCGTCCTTGCATTGTGTTTTCGTCCCGTTCAGCGAAACGGACGTGTTTGGATGGCTATGCGCACGTACGTGCGTCCATTCTTGGGGGTAGGCATTTATGTTACAAAATCCTTCATTTTAATTTTTGGAACTTGCTAATAATTTTCATATTTCAAATCCAAAATTTTGGACCCGACCCGAGCGCATTTCTGATTTATTTCTATCCCGCTAAAATTCAATTGTTTGAATTTTAAAATTAATTTCTAAATATCTTTTCAGTTCATCATATTTTCTTAAAACGAGTTTTAAATCTTTTAAAATTTATTTCCCTAACTGCGCAGATTCTCTCTCTCTCTTTATTTCACGAGCCAATCAGATCCCTCTAATTTTTCTGGTGGTCCCTACGAGCCCTCTCTCATTCCCTTTTCCTTTCTTCTTCTCTCTCCTCCCCACGAGCTCTCTCCCTCTCCCTTCCCTTTCTCTCTCCTCCCGCTCTCTCTCTCTCTCCTCTCGCGAACACTGTTCGCTTCTTGATTCTCGTCACCCCCCGCGTAGATCCCGTCACTTTCCTTCTGCGTCTTCTTCTTCTTCTTCTTCTTCTTCTTCTTCTGTTAAAATCCCATGCAACTCCTCGCCACGAGAAAAACCCATCCAACTCCTCGTCGCCTCATCAAACCCTAACCCTATTCGTGCTCCACAACCACCGTCTCCTCCTCCCCTCCATCTTATTCTTCTTTTCTTTTTCTTCCCGAGCCACTGCGCCTGCACACACCTACAAAACCCCAGGAGCCCAACGTCACCGGTCGCCGCCGCCGACCCTAGCCTCACACCCACCATCAACACCATCTCATTTCCTTCCTGTCCTCTACATCATCCCCTCACTAATACCCCGACGCCAGCCCTGCACCCAAAACCGACCCCAAACCCTAAACCTAACCCATACACCAAACCCTCACCGCCGGAGCTCCGTTCACCACCGTTCACCCTCTCCTATGAAGCCACAGAACGCATCTACGGTAAGCTCTCCCTCACGTTTCCCTTCTTCCATTCTTTCTCTCCATTCTTTCTTCTCTTTCTTTATGCATTATTTCTCATGTTCACTGTTATTGGATTGCCGGAATCCGACCGTGTCGACGACTCAGCGAGGATATCTGACCCGTGTTATCCCATCGTGCGTCGTTTGGACTCATTCCGTGTACCGTGCGCGCGTCGCGACTTTTCTAGCCGACATGAGACGTTCCGTTTACCGTTTCTTGAATCCGTCGAGGCAAGTGAAACTTGCTACATGCTATCTATATGTTTTATAAATATTTATCTGAATATTAAACTTATAGATCAAATCTAAAGGCACGTGTTCCAAGTTAACAGTTTGATGTTCCGTTTATATATTTCAGATTCAGAACTTGAAACTTACCCGTTGCGTTTTAGTTCACTATACTTAGTAACTACATCTGTATATTAAATCATATGATAACTATTTCCATAGTCTATGGTACCCTTTATAGTTTTACCCTCACAGACGACCGTTTGCATACATCTAGCCTGATTTATATTCAATTGCATCTCTAGATTATTTAGCACATAGTAACATGATTTTAACATCCATATTTGCTATACTGCATTCATGTAATGTTGAAACCATCCCTTAAACTCAAACTGATAACCGTACATCCAAGTAGTTTAATCTGCACCTATTTGCTTATCATATTACATGTTCCAGTTTATTGTTCTATTAGTACCCATGCTTTTGATGTATACATGCTTATGCTAGTTGATTATGAGCACCCACATGACATCTTGTGCACCCTGATATGACCTATTACACCTATTACTTGACACGACATGGTACCGTACAACTCTTGACATAATATGACACTTAAATACACTACTTGACCTGACCTGATATACCATGGCTTTACCTGTTACCCGATCTTGTGCCTAATGCCAACAAACCTGACCTGTTGTCCTTACGGACCGTTCCTGTTGTCGATCCAGACAAACCTGTACCTGCCTGATTTTGTGTTGGCATTAGCTCTAGATTATTTAATACATGACTTGAGCACATATAACTTGGGGGTATGGGGAAATCAATGATGAAACCTGACTTGTAACTCGACAGTTGCTTGCTTATACTGATCAGTTTTAGAGGCTAGGCCAGCCTTGGGATGATGCTGCTGACATCGTTCGTCTTTACATATTTCTTGTTTTAGTGCCTAGCGACATGTCTCGGTTTCGGCCCGAGAGTCTTAGACCGTGGTCCCGGGTATGCACGGGATACTATTGAGTTACATCGATGATTCATCAAATTGATTTCAAAGACTTGAGAGTAGTTAACCCAATAGACCAGTTTAGATTACTCACTGCACACTACCTTTCACTGCCCTGATTTATATTGCTGTTACACCTGCTTTACTATTTATGATTACTTGCATGTCTTGCTACCCTGTTTACATATTATTGCTTGATGTTATGACGCGCTGACGTCTGGGTTTTGCATGGCCCAGATTCCGTACGTTTGTCGCAGTCCGAGCAGGAGTACTTCAGTCAGCAGGCTGAGCAGTGAGGACTCGTTAGTAGTTAGTTCTTTATTTTCAGTATTATTTCATTTCTGATGTGAGCCCGCATTATGGGACATACATTCCAGTTATTCTTGTATTGGATCTTTCGCTTTCGCATTATTTTATTCTTGACTCTTTTATTTCTGGCTTATGGACATGTATTAGATAGTTTATAACTGTTTTTAATATCTCTACATCCGTAATGTGACTGTGGATGGATACTTCCTACCCACAGGTAGCATGGTTGGCTATGTCACGTGCCCATCTTAGCGTACTCTGGGAAGCGTGGCGTGACATGGTTCTTTTGGTATCAGAGCCATAGGTTATAGGTTAATCGGGTTGATTCTTTTGTAGTTTGGTATTTTACCCAATACACGAATCAGAATACTCGTGATTAGAAAACATGTCCTGCCACCTTGCCGTTTTACCGTTCTTGAATCTTAACCTCCTCCTGATCTTACTTTTACGGTATGCAAACTTCCTTTGCATATTGACTCGAAACCTGGTCCCTTTTTTATCTCTAGAACTTAGGCGACTTTGGTGGAATTATGTAATTGTAACTATGATATCGCGGCATAGTTAAATGCGGTACTCTATTTAAGTAACTCGAAGTTCTAGCCTTGATCTACATTTTGAATCTGTTATCATGCTAATCCCTGGTGTTTTGATTTCAGGAATATGGCAGACAAGAATCTGAAGACGTACCAAAGGCGTGTTGACGAAGCCTCCATACTTGGAGTAATAGTGGGATGTTGAAGAACTAAAAGCGACAGACCGAGCTGATCCAGCAGCAAGCTGAATCTTTTCAGGAAGGTTTGGGGACCGTCCACCAGTCCGTGAACAATGTTGTGGCCAGACCAGTGGATCGTGTGGGAACCGTAGCAGATTTCAGGAGACTGGGTCCGTATGTCTTTACTGGCTTAGAGGAGCCGTTGCCAGTGAAGCAGTGGCTAGTTGACACGAAGAACTTATTCATTGCGTGTCACGACCCGAATATTTCGACTCGTGACCGGCACTTAACCACGCTACGTCTACAGGCGTAACGCGACTAAGTAAGCCGAACCGAGAAATCAAAACCATTTAAGAATAGTGAGTGTTGAAAACATTTAGTTAAAACATTTAGAAAAAACTTAAATAATTCAATAAGTTCTTTTAAAGTTACTTAATCATTTAAATAATTTTGGCAGCATTTCCTTTGTAAAAGTAGCCCCGAGACCAGGTATAAAAGAGGATATGGGTAAAAATGAGATATAATGAAACAAAACATTCCCAAACGGGAGCAATCACGCCCAACGGCGGAAACCATCATCACAAGAGTAATATACGACGCCGTAGCGAAGAATGAGCAATAGGTAAACATCACAGAATATAAACTGCATATAAAAACAGTCGGCGCCCACGAGCTCGACACCAGAATACAAAATACACAAGATCGTCCTCACACAATATCTAAGTCCAGTACATAAATGGTAGATGGAGAGTACTAGATACAAAAAGGGATACAATAAAAGAAATCAGATACCGCAACCCACCTAAAAGCAAAACAGCTCTCGCCGCAACTGTAGTGGTATCTGTAGCCAAAAGATGCAAAAGACAGCCTGCCGCGACTATGCTGAGGGCAACCTGCAAATACTGTGGCACAACGGGGGTGAGTTGCCAACTCGTGAATAGAGATAACATATAAAGGTAATCGCGAGCATGCACGTATTGCGCTACTCAAACAAATGCCAGCAGATGATATCAATGCGTGATAAGCAGTATGTGCAATAATCATACAGATGCTCTGTCAGGTAAAATAACTACAGGATGAGATATATGATAATCAATGTTGAGCATGGGATAAACAACATCTACACGGAATATCAACGTGGAAAACAATCGGTGCCCACAACTGCACCCAAATCCCAAATAACTCAGGCGCCGGCACACCCATCGGCCCTCAAATCCTGTAAATCTCTGAGAAATCACGAGTGCCCAATATCGGCACTCAAAATATCATAAAGTACTCGTGTCCAGCATCGACACGCAAATCCTCATATATCGGGCTCCGTCAGTCTGGATCAGCCCACGGGCTCCGTCTGCGGTATCGGCCCTCGGCCCCGGCAGTACGGATCATCCCGCATCCATCTCTCGACTCTGGTCAGTATCCTCCGGATAATCGCCAGGTCCAACCAATCACCGGTAGGTACTCGCCACCCTGCCAGGCTCATCGTCTACTCCATGAAAAACATTTCTCGCCCCGGGGAACCATACCGGGTCCACCACGAACCCGCAAACAGATCATCCATCTCCTCGAATCGGGTTTCAAGCACACGTCTCAGCACCGAGAAAACACGTGGTGGATGCACCAAAATATCATATCACGAGGAACCGGGTTTTCAAATAGTGCATCTTTTCTTAAAAATCCCACGGTCCTCAAAACCAGAAATCACATGAAAATCCAATGCGATGTGCTATGTACATCAATCCATGATATAGGTATAAGGGAAAACCGCTTTTAAAATTAGTTTCCGTTTTTAAAGATATCATGCGGCTCCCAATTTCCATGAAAGTCATATTGAATCATATATGAAATGAACTACAGCAATATAATCATGGCAGTTCTACAGTGAGTGTGTCATGGCAATTACTAACGGTGTGTGTAGCATGCAGATTAGTGCTCGTGCAACATAAACCGTTAGTAATAGTGCGGTGTTCTTTCAATTCTAAGCATATATATAGCAGGGAATGCAATATGCAATAACAGTCCATGAGGTAAATGCAACATATAATAATAAGGTCCTATCAGCCCTGACGCATAACGCCATGCGGGCGATATCCCCGTAGATGTTAAATCTACTCACCGAAGTATCGCGCTAAGTGTAGCCGATGACTTGCTTGCCCTTCTTCGCAGCTTCCGTCTCACTCGCCTGCGAACCTAGAATCACATAACATATATCACACATAAGCTCAATTTCACAAAAACGTGATATTACGGTCCAACTAGACACCCGTGTCGTAAACCAATCGCGCGTGTGCGCGATACGCTAAAACGTGTGATCACGCGCCTGAAACTATCCTGACGCGTCGCGATACGCAGAAACCCCAAACCCACACACGTATCACGCGTGTCGCGAAGGTTTAAAATACGAGAAATAGGTATTTAGTCCCAGATTTTTATACAGAACTTAATTTCCAAAAATATATATATCACAAAACTACACATAGCAGCAGACACCCATAGGACCAAACCCCAACCCAAACCCTCCCCATCTGGCCGCAAATTGCGGCCAGATCGAATATTTCGGCGGCCACTGTACGGAATTTGGGGGTCGGGTTCTACCTATGGGATCAGCACCTAACCAACTTACCGCAGTCTTCTCAAAATTATTCTGAACTCACCAGGTCGATAGCAGTTTTCAGAAACTCAAATTTTGCTTAAAAGCGATGAATTTGCATCAAATAGGGATCTGGTGGTATTTTAGTGCAATTGGGGTTTAAGCTGGGTTAAAATGGCCTTAACAACACTCTATCAACCTACTGAAACCAAAACACACATCACTTGGCCAAGGTTCTCATTAAACACCTCATATCGCACTAAATTGCACCAAAAACCACTAACCGAAGCAAAACTACACTAAACAAGTAAACTAGGGAGTAAGTTTAGGAAATATACCCCACGCTCGACCCTAGGGAGCTGGAGGAAGAAGAAGAAGTGAAGGGAAGGGGCTGTAGTTGAAGCTGCTGCTGTTGCTGCACACTGCTGCTGCTGATTTCACTGTTGCTGCTGCTGATTTCTGCTGCTTGCTGTTGCTGTGTTGCTGGCTGCTGCTGTGCTGCTTGCTTCTGCTGCTGTGTGTGAAGAGGTAAGTGTGTGTGTGAGTGTGAGAGTGAGGTTTGAGAGAAGAAAAAAAATAAATGACAGGAAAAATCATCACCCCAATGTCAACCCCTCCTCTCTCTCTCCTCATTAATTGCAAGCATGGCTTAAGCCATGATGCACTCTCTCTCTCTCTCTCTCACACCAAGTCAACACCCTAAAGAAATTCAAATTAAAGAAACTATTACTTAACTAATTAAACTTAATTAAACCCAAAAGACTTAATCCCCACGATTAACCCACCATGGTTACTAATCATGGTATTAACTCAATTAAAAACCCTAGTTTACATGCACATGTGTGTGCAAGCCTAGGAAAATTTTAGAAAAATGTTTATTAAATTAGGAAAATTACTTGAAACACAATTTGGTAAACTTTTGTTAAAAACCCATTACTTAAATATGAATAGTCACTAAACACATCCTAAGGTGTGACAATCTCTCCCCCTTAAAGAAATTCGTCCCCGAATTTCAAAATCTTACTACACGTACTTTCGAAAAGATGGGGATACTTCTTCTTCATCTCGCTTTCGGTCTCCCAAGTGACCTCCTCACGGCCCTGACCACGCCAAAGTACCTTGACTGATGGAATGTCCTTAGATCTCAATTTCTTCACTTGTCGATCCAAGATCATTACCGGCTGTTCTGTATAGGAAAGGTCGCGCTCAAGCTGGATCGTCGGATGCTGAATCGCATGCGAGGGATCATGAAGATATCTACGGAGCATCGAAACGTGAAATACGGGGTGCACATCTGGAAAACTGGGCGGAAGGGCTAACCGGTACGCAACTGCACCAACATGCTCGAGGATCTTGAAGGGGCCCACATATCTGGGACTGAGCTTCCCCTTCTTCCCAAACCTCATCACACCTTTCATAGGGGAGACCCTCAAGAAAACATGATCACCAACAGAAAACTCAAGTCTGCGTCGCCGACGGTCCGCATAAGATCTCTGCCTACTCTGGGCTGCTCTCATCCTATCGCGAATCAACTGGATCTTCGCGGTTGTCTCCTCAACAATCTGTGGCCCTAAGATACTGCTCTCACTGAGCTCTTTCCAACAGGCGGGCGATCTGCATCTCCTCCCATAAAGAGCCTCAAATGGTGCCATCTGAATGGTCTCCTGGTAGCTGTTATTGTAGGAGAACTGTACTAAGGGCAAATGATGATCCCAGCTACCTCCGAAATCTAATACACAAGCTCTGAGCATGTCCTCGAGAGTCTGAATGGTCCGCTCTGACTGTCCGTCGGTCTGCGGATGAAAAGCTGTGCTGAAACTCAAGCGAGTGCCCAAAGCCTCCTGAAGCCTCTGCCATAGTCGACTGGTAAACTGGGTGCCTCTGTCGGACACGATACATGTCGGGACTCCGTGCAGTCGTACTATCTCGTCAATGTAAATCTGGGCGTACTGAGCAAATCCGAAAGTCGTCTTCACTGGCAGGAAGTGAGCTGCTTTTTTCAAACGATCTATGATCACCCAAATAGAGTCGTACCCTCGCCTAGTCCTGGGTAGACCCACAATGAAATCCATCGAAATCTGCTCCCATTTCTATTCCGGAATGGGTAATGGTATATAGCTTTCCCGCGGGCCTCTGGTGCTCAGCCTTGACTTGCTGACAAGTCAGGCATCTCGACACAAAATCTGCGATGTCTCTCTTCATTCTGTCCCACCAGTAAACATCTCTCATATCATGATACATCTTGGTGGAACCGGGATGAACGCTATATACCGATCGATGTGCCTCCTGAAGAATCTCATGCCTCAGTCCCTCAGCATCTGGTACGCACAGTTTAGTCCCAAATCGTAGTACCCCCTGATCATCGATCACGAACTCGGAAAATCTGCCCTGTCCAATCTGTGCCATGATCTCTGAACATCGGTCATCACTGCGTGTGCTTCATGTATGCGGTCAAGTAACTGTGGGCGTGCGCGAACATGCGCGATTTGTCCTCCAATCGGCGTGAACTCGAACTGTACTCGGCTGTCGCATAATATCTGCCAATCTGCCGACGACTGCCCCTGTACTATGCTCAAACAAGATAGACTACCCCCGGGCCTCCTGTTCAAAGCATCCGCCACCACATTTGCCTTGCCCAGGTGATACAAGATCTCGCAGTCGTAATCCTTCACTAACTCCATCCATCGGCGCTGTCTAAGGTTCAGGTCCCGCTGCTGAAATATATATTTTAGACTCTTGTGATCCGTGAATATCTGGCACGACTCACCATAAAGGTAATGTCGCCAGATCTTAAGTGCAAAGACCACTGCAGCCATCTCCAAGTCATGAGTGGGGTAGTTATGTTCATGTTTCTTAAATTGTCGCGAAGCATACACGATCACCCTGTCTTGCTGCATCAACACGCACCCTAGCCCCACTCGAGAGGCATCACAATAGACCAAAAATCCTCCTGAGCCTGAAGGTAATGATAATACCGGTGCCGTCGTCAGCCGAGTCCGTAGCTGCTGAAAACTGTGCTCGCACTCCTCCGTCCAATCGAAAGGAACTCCTTTCCGGGTCAACCCGGTCAAAGGGGTAGCGATACTGGAGAAGTCCTGCACAAATTTCCTGTAGTAACTGGCCAACCCCAAAAAGCTGCGAATCTCCGTAACCGATGTGGGTCTGGGCCAACGCTGCACGGCCTCGATCTTTCTCAGGTCCACACATATACCGTCTCGTGAAATCACATGCCCCAAGAAGTCTACGCAGTCCATCCAGAAAGCACACTTGGAGAATTTCGCATAAAGCTGGTGCTCCCTCAAAGTCTGTAGTGTAATCCGCAGGTGCTGCTCGTGCTCCTCACTACTTCGGGAATACACCAAGATATCGTCAATGAACACTATAATGAACAGATCCAAATATGGCCGAAAAATACGGTTCATCAAGTCCATGAATGCTGCTGGCGCATTGGTGAGTCCGAACGACATCACCAAAAACTCATAATGGCCGTAGCGCGTACGGAAAGCTGTCCTGGGAATGTCCTCCTGTCGAACCCGCAGCTGATGATAGCCCGATCGTAAATCGATCCTCGAAAAGTACCCTGCCCCCTGAAGCTGGTCGAACAAATTGTCGATGCGCGGCAAAGGATACCTGTTCCGCACTGTCACCCTGTTCAGCTGGCGGTAGTCGATACACAGACGCAAACTGCCGTCCTTCTTCTTGACGAACAGGACTGGAGCACCCCAAGGAGAAACACTGGGTCGAATAAGTCCCTTGTCCAGCAAATCTTGCAACTGATCCTTCAATTCTCTAAGTTCCACCGGGGCCATCAGATAAGGCGGTATGGAAATAGGCCCCGTGCCAGGAACCAAATCAATACAGAAAGAAATGTCGCGCTCGGGGGGTAGCCCAGGAAGCTCGTCAGGGAACACATCAGGGAACTCGCTAACAACCGGAACCTGATCCAATGGAACCTGTGTAGCACTAGCATCGCAAACATAGGCGAGAAATCCCTGACATCCCTTCCTCAAAAGCTTTCCAGCGCAAAAAGAAGAAATCACACTGTGAGGGGCGGCACCACGGTTCCCCAACACAACAAAAACCGACTCGCCGGGAAAACAAAATCTAACTGTCTTCTCACGGCAGTCCACAGAAGCATAGCACGTGGCTAACCAATCCATGCCCAAAAGAACGTCAAAGTCCAACATCTCCAGAAGGATCAAGTCGACAGGCAACTCTCTCTTGCCAATACAAACGGTGCAGGACCGGAACACGTGCCTAGCAACAAACGACTCTCCCACAGGAGTGGTCATAACAAGTGGCTGATTAAGAAAACCAGACTCTCTACCCAAACTCGGCATAAAGTGTGTGGATACGTACGAGTGCGTGGATCCGGGATCGAACAAAACGTGTGCATCAACTGAACATACTGGAAGGATACCTGAAACCACCGCATTAGACGCCTGCACTTCCTGATGCGTCAAAGCAAAAACCCGCGCCTGTCCACCACCTGCGACTGACTGCCCTCTGCCTCGGTCATCCCGTCCTCTCTGAGCAACTCCTCCACGCCCACGACCTCTCTGTGTATGAGTCTGGCGTGGAGCAACGGTAGGTACAACAGGCAACGCCCTCTGGGGTGGTGAAGGTGGTAAGATAACATGCGGTGCTGCCGCCTCCCTCCGGTGTATCTCAGGACAATCTCTAACGAGGTGAAGTAGACTGCCGCATCTAAAGCAACCCCGCGGCGACTGCTGACTCACCTGGGGATACGAACTAAACATCTGGCCTCGTCCCGAATCTCTGCTACTCCTCGTACCAGAACGATACCTGTCGCGGCGTCTGAATGACTGCCTCCGTGCGGATATACTAGTACGAACTCTCTTCGGCTCTGGAACTACTGAAGTCTCAGCAAGGCGCTCCTCGACTAATAGGGCTGCGTCTACAGCTGCTGCATAGGTCTCGTAGTGCTGCGTGCTGATCGCAAGGAATAGTGGTGTAAGCAAGCCTCGAACAAATCTCTTTACTCGCAACTCCTCGGTAGCCACTAAATACGGGGCATAAGACGCTAGCTCTGTAAACAGCACGTCATACTCTTCCACTGTCATCCCTGGCGTCTGGCGCAAGGACTCAAATCTGCGTGCTCGGGTATCCCTAACACTCCGGGGAAGGAAACGGGCTAGAAATACTGTCACAAACTCCGTCCAGGTCATAGGAGGAAGACCTGCTGCTCTTCCTTTCTCAACTGAATCACACCACTTCTGCGCAAGACCTTCCAGGCGAAAGCTCGCGAACTTAACCCATCTCGCATCTGCGCATCTGAGGGAACGACATATCCGGGCCATCCTGTCGATGAAAGACTGTGGGTCCTCGGCTGTATCGGTGCCTGTGAAGACCGGAGGCTTCAGCCTCATGAACTCTGACAGCGATACTGTAATCACCTCCGTGGCTGCAGGGGCAACTGGATGTGCGGTAGGTACCATCGCGGTCTCTGAAACGGGTGGAGCTACCTCTGGTCGCTGTGCTCGAAGCGTCTCAACTAGCGATCTTATCATCTGGCGCATCTCCTGCATGCTGGATCCCACCGTCTGGCGTATCTCCTGCACACCAGCCCCTAGCGTGGCGATCTGATTTGTCACGGCAGAAACAGCCTGCTCGGGCACAACCGGTGTACTGCCCGGATCAGTCCTCGTCTCGGACGAGTCAACTCGAATCTCGGCCCTCGCGGTCGCTCTCTGCGCCCTCGTAGTCTTTGGCGGCATAATGGCTGAAAGGAAATTAGGATCCGATAAGAATACGGAAGTCGAATCACAAGAATATATATATACTCAAGAAAGAATTAAATCAATAAGTCCTAAGGTCGCTTAGGCGGAGTACCGTGTCGTGATTATGCCGCGGAACATATGCACGCTACGCCACTCTGCTTCAGCTACCTACTCCATCATACCAAGGTCATCCTATACTCCGAAAGGTAAAACCAACGCTCTAATACCAACTTTGTCACGACCCGAATATTTCGACTCGTGACCGGCACTTAACCACGCTACGTCTACAGGCGTAACGCGACTAAGTAATCCGAACCCAGAAATCAAAACCATTTAAGAATAGTGAGTGTTGAAAACATTTAGTTAAAACATTTAGAAAAAACTTAAATAATTCAATAAGTTCTTTTAAAGTTACTTAATCATTTAAATAATTTTGGCAGCATTTCCTTTGTAAAAGTAGCCCCGAGACCAGGTATAAAAGAGGATATGGGTAAAAATGAGATATAATGAAACAAAACATTCCCAAACGGGAGCAATCACGCCCAACGGCGGAAACCATCATCACAAGAGTAATATACGACGCCGTAGCGAAGAATGAGCAATAGGTAAACATCACAGAATATAAACTGCATATAAAAACAGTCGGCGCCCACGAGCTCGACACCAGAATACAAAATACACAAGATCGTCCTCACACAATATCTAAGTCCAGTACATAAATGGTAGATGGAGAGTACTAGATACAAAAAGGGATACAATAAAAGAAATCAGATACCACAACCCACCTAAAAGCAAAACAGCTCTCGCCGCAACTGTAGTGGTATCTGTAGCCAAAAGATGCAAAAGACAGCCTGCCGCGACTATGCTGAGGGCAACCTGCAAATACTGTGGCACAACGGGGGTGAGTTGCCAACTCGTGAATAGAGATAACATATAAAGGTAATCGCGAGCATGCACGTATTGCGCTACTCAAACAAATGCCAGCAGATGATATCAATGCGTGATAAGCAGTATGTGCAATAATCATGCAGATGCTCTGTCAGGTAAAATAACTACAGGATGAGATATATGATAATCAATGCTGAGCATGGGATAAACAACATCTACACGGAATATCAACGTGGAAAACAATCGGTGCCCACAACTGCACCCAAATCCCAAATAACTCAGGCGCCGGCACACCCATCGGCCCTCAAATCCTGTAAATCTCTGAGAAATCATGAGTGCCCAACACCGGCACCCAAAATATCATAAAGTACTCGTGTCCAGCATCGACACGCAAATCCTCATATATCGGGCTCCGTCAGTCCGGATCAGCCCACGGGCTCCGTCTGCGGTATCGGCCCTCGGCCCCGGCAGTACGGATCATCCCGCATCTATCTCTCGACTCTGGTCAGTATCCTCCGGATAACCGCCAGGTCCAACCAATCACCGGTAGGTACTCGCCACCCTGCCAGGCTCATCGTCTACTCCACGAAAAACATTTCTCGCCCCGGGGAACCATACCGGGTCCACCACGAACCCGCAAACGGATCATCCATCTTCTCGAATCGGGTTTCAAGCACACGTCTCAGCACCGAGAAAACGCGTGGTGGATGCACCAAAATATCATATCACGAGGAACCGGGTTTTCAAATAGTGCATCTTTTCTTAAAAATCCCACGGTCCTCAAAACCAGAAATCACATGAAAATCCAACACCAAGAAGTAAATCCAATGCGATGTTCTATGTACATCAATCCATGATATAGGTATAAGGGAAAACCGCTTTTAAAATTAGTTTCCGTTTTTAAAGATATCATACGGCTCCCAATTTCTATGAAAGTCATATCGAATCATATATGAAATGAACTACAGCAATATAATCATGGCAGTTCTACAGTGAGTGTGTCATGGCAATTACTAACGGTGTGTGTGTAGCATGCAGATTAGTGCTCGTGCAACATAAACCGTTAGTAATAGTGCGGTGTTCTATCAATTCTAAGCATATATATAGCAGGGAATGCAATATGCAATGACAGTCCATGAGGTAAATGCAACATATAATAATAAGGTCCTATCAGCCCTGACGCATAACGCCATGCGGACGATATCCCCGTAGATGTTAAATCTACTCACCGAAGTCTCGCGCTAAGTGTAGCCGACGACTTGCTTGCCCTTCTTCGCAGCGTCCGTCTCACTCGCCTGCGAACCTAGAATCACATAACATATATCACACATAAGCTCAATTTCACAAAAACGTGATATTACGGTCCAACTAGACACCCGTGTCATAAACCAATCGCGCGTGTGCGCGATACGCTAAAACGTGTGATCACGCGCCTGAAACTATCCTGACGCGTCGCGATACGCAGAAATCCCAAACCCACACACGTATCACGCGTGTCGCGAAGGTTTAAAATACGAGAAATAGGTATTTAGTCCCAGATTTTTATACAGAACTTAATTTCCAAAAATATATATATCACAAAACTACACATAGCAGCAGACACCCATAGGACCAAACCCCAACCCAAACCCTCCCCATCTGGCCGCAAATTGCGGCCAGATCGAATATTTCGGCGGCCATCGTACGGAATTTGGGGGTCGGGTTCTACCTGGGGGATCAGCACCTAACCAACTTACTGCAGTCTTCTCAAAATTATTCTGAACTCACCGGGTCGATAGCAGTTTTCAGAAACTCAAATTTTGCTTAAAAGCGATGAATTTGCATCAAATAGGGATCTGGTGGTATTTTAGTGCAATTGGGGTTTAAGCTGGGTTAAAATGGCCTTAACAACACTCTATCAACCTACTAAAACCAAAACACACATCACTTGGCCAAGGTTCTCATTAAACACCTCATATCGCACTAAATTGCACCAAAAACCACTAACCGAAGCAAAACTACACTAAACAAGAAAACTAGGGAGTAAGTTTAGGAAATATACCCCACGCTCGACCCTAGGGAGCTGGAGGAAGAAGAAGAAGTGAAGGGAAGGGGCTGTAGTTGAAGCTGCTGCTGTTGCTGCACACTGCTGCTGCTGATTTCACTGTTGTTGCTGCTGATTTCTGCTGCTTGCTGTTGCTGTGTTGCTGGCTGCTGCTGTGCTGCTTGCTTCTGCTGTGTGTGTGAAGAGGTAAGTGTGTGTGTGAGTGTGAGAGTGAGGTTTGAGAGAAGAAAAAAAATAAATGAGAGGAAAAATCATCACCCCAATGTCAACCCCTCCTCTCTCTCTCCTCATTAATTGCAAGCTTGGCTTAAGCCATGATGCACTCTCTCTCTCTCTCTCTCACCAAGTCAACACCCTAAAGAAATTAAAATTAAAGCAACTATTACTTAACTAATTAAACTTAATTAAACCCAAAAGACTTAATCCCCACGATTAACCCACCATGGTTACTAATCATGGTATTAACTCAATTAAAAACCCTAGTTTACATGCACATGTGTGTGCAAGCCTAGGAAAATTTTAGAAAAATATTTATTAAATTAGGAAAATTACTTGAAACACAATTTGGTAAACTTTTGTTAAAAACCCATTACTTAAATATGAATAGTCACTAAACACATCCTAAGGTGTGACATTGCGGCCCAGATCCTAGATGATAAGAGGGTGGATGTAGTACGCATCCAGTTGGTGGATTACGCCTGTGAATGGTGGCTTGTGGAGGAGACCCGCTTTCCCAAGCCGATCAAGTGGGCGGATTTTTCAAAAGGTTTCTTAGAGAAGTTCTTCCCGCGGACTGCACGGGAGGAAATGGAAGAGAACTTCATCAGTCTAAGGCAGAACGGTGCACCTGTAGATGTACATGCAGCTGAATGGACGCGGCTCAGTAGATTCGCTGGACCTTTAGTTGCCAACGATGCGGATAGGGCAAGGAGGTTCATCCGCAGTTTGGATGTGGACATCCAGAGGCAGATTGTCTCCCTGGGTTTGACCACTTTTTCCCAAGTGCTTACAGCGGCTCGAGAGCAGCAGAGCCTATCTACGAAGACTTTGAGTTCACAGCAGACAGCAATTACAGTACGGAGGCCGGCTTTTGCACCGAACCGAGCACATGGACACAGAGGTATTCCAGTGAACCGTCGTGGCGTAACACCTATGAAAAAGCCTGCTGTCATTGATCAGAGAAAGAGCGTGATTTGTAACTACTGCCATTTACCCGGACATTTGCAAAGGGAATGTCGAAGGATGCGGGGACTCTGTTTGGTTTGTGGATCGGCGGATCACACTATCAACGCTTGTCCGTCGAAGCTTCGCACGAAGGATGATATTCAGAAGCCACCGCAGAAACCGTTTCAGAGACAGAAGCAGCTGACTCAGGGACCCAATCAAGCTCGAGCATTTACCCTGACGGCTGAAGAAGCCAAGGCTTCAGGAGAAGTTGTTTCAGGTATTCTACTTGTTCATGGTTTTCCCGCATTAGCGTTATTTGATTCTGGTGCATCCCATTGTTTTATGTCGTCCAATTTTATTGCTACACACTCGATTACTTGCACTACTCTATCTAGTTTCTGGGACATACACACTGGGAATGGGAAAATCATATCTAGTAGAGAGTGTAAGGATTGTGCAGTTGTTGTTTGCGGACGGGAGCTTTTTGCAGATTTCTTGGTGATTGATACGGGCAGCTATGAAGTCGTCTTGGGAATGGATTTTCTCGGCACTTTCCATGCTCACATTGACTGTAAGGCAAAGAAAGTAATTTTCCAGATTCCCGGACATCCCGAGTTTATCTTCACTGGAGGAAGCAGTTCTGCCGAGCCAGTCGAATTTAGGGCTAGGCCGACAGCTAATATTCTTGCATCAATAGAGGTTGCTCAAGATGAAACTCCAGCTTTTGTTCGAGATTTCATGGACGTGTTTGAAGACATATCAGGTTTACCGCCGAAGCGAGACGTGGAGTTCGCAATTGATCTTGTTCCGGGTGCAGCGCCAGTTTCTAAAGCGTATTATCCAATGACACCAGTGGAGTTGGAAGAAGTTAAGAAGCAGGTTACTGAATTACTTGAGAAGGGTTGGATTCGAAGTATTAACTTGCCTTGGGGAGCTCCAGTTCTTCTAGTTAAGAAGAAAGATGGCATGAGGAGGATGTGCATCGATTATCAAGAATTAAACCGGGTGACTATTAAGAACAAGTACCCGATCCCTCGCATTGGCGAACTATTTGAGCAGCTTAGTGGCGCGAGGGTATTCTCGAAGCTGGATTTGCGATCCGGATATCATCAGGTCCGAGTGAAAACAGAGGATATTTGCAAGACGGCGTTCTGAATTCGGTATGGACATTACGAGTACTTAGTGATGCCCTTCAGAGTAACGAATGCACCGACGATATTCATGGACTTGATGAACCGAATCTTTTCACCATTCTTGGACCAGTTTATAGTGGTGTTCATTGATGATATTCTGGTCTATTCGAAGAGTATTGAAGAGCATGCGGAACATTTGAAGATCGCACTGCAGACGCTGAGGCAAGAAAAATTATATGCAAAGATGAGCAAGTGCGAGTTTTGGCTGGAAGAAGTAAAGTTTTGGGGCATGTCGTGTCTGGTGATGGAATCGCCGTTGACCCCGAAAAGATTGCAGCAGTTCGTGATTGGCCGATTCCGAAGAATGTTGCGGAGATAAGAAGCTTTCATGGACTGGCCAAGTATTACAGAAGATTTGTGGAGAACTTTGCTCGTCTGGCGGAGCCGTTGACCAAGCTTATGCGCAAGGTGGTACCTTTTGTGTGGACGGATAGGTGTGCGTTAGCTTTCGAGGCGTTGAAGCAGAAATTGATAACCGCTCCTATTCTGACCGTGCCAGACAGTTCCGGAGAATTGGTGATTCACAGCGACACATCTGGGAAAGGATTGGGATGTGTTTTGATGCAGCATGGGAAGGTTATAGCGTACGCATCGAGATAGTTGAAGACCCATGAGAAGAATTACCCAACTCATGACTTGGAGCTTGCGGCCGTGATCTTTGGTTTGAAGATTTGGAGACACTGCCTTTTGGGCGAAAGGGTCAAGGTTTTCACTGATCATAAAAGCTTGAAGTATGTGTTCACGCAGAAGGAGCTTAATATGAGGCAGCGCAGAT
The DNA here is from genome assembly GCA_030015575.1 of Agapanthus africanus. Taxonomy (NCBI): domain Eukaryota; kingdom Viridiplantae; phylum Streptophyta; class Magnoliopsida; order Asparagales; family Amaryllidaceae; genus Agapanthus; species Agapanthus africanus. The sequence goes on along the minus strand of CM057346.1, from coordinate 476,941,607 downwards.
GGTTGGAGCTGATGGCTGACTACGATCTTGATCTTAAGTACCATCCGGGAAAAGTTAATGTTGTGCTGGATGCGCTCAGTCGGTTACCAGCAATTCAGATGTTGACTGCACAGAAGGAACTCATTGAAGACTTTCGAAGATTTGATTTGGAGGTTGTGCTACTGCATTCTTCAGGACAGTTGATGCAGCTGCAGGTGCATTCGTCGTTGATCGGGAACATTAAAGCAGCGCAATCGCAGGACCCTAGATTGCAAAAGTTTCGAGAACAGGTTGAAGCTGGACTTCGAACTGACTTACTGATCCATGAAGATGGTTCGTTGAGATATGGTAGCCGCTTGTGTGTGCCAAAGGGAGATATTCGCGTAGAACTTATGAAGGAGGCGCACAACTCAGCTTATTCCGTACATCCAGGAGGCACGAAGATGTACCGAGATATGCGACATCATTTCTGGTGGGAAGGCATGAAACGAGAGATTGCCCGCTTTGTGGCAAAATGCTTGGTGTGTCAGCAAGTTAAGGCTGAACATCAAAGGGTTGCTGGTTTATTGCAACCACTTCCGATTCCTCAGTGGAAGTAGGAACATATAACCATGGATTTCGTGACAGCTCTACCGTGGAGTCCAAAGGGCAACAATGCAGTTTGGGTGATTGTTGATTGTTTGACCAAGGCAGCTCATTTCATTCCTTTTCGGGTTGGTCAATCAACAGAAACTTTGGCAGAGCGGTACATGCAGGAGATTGTAAGATTGCATGGAGTACTGGTGAGTATCGTGTCCGACCGTGACACTCGGTTCTTATCACACTTTTGGAAGAGCTTACAGGAAAGTTTGGGGACTCGATTGAAGTTTAGCACAGCTTATCATCCTCAATCAGATGGCCAGTCCGAGAGAACGATCCAAACTCTTGAAGATATGTTGAGAGCTTGCATGTTGGACTTCAAGGGTTCATGGGAGGATCATCTACATTTAGTGGAGTTTTCTTACAACAACAGTTTTCAGGCGACGATTCAGATGGCTCCATTTGAAGCTTTATATGGTCGCAAGTGTCATTCACCTGTTTGTTGGGACGATGTCGGTGAACGAAGATTGTTGGGACTAGATTTGGTTGTGCAGACAGTTGAGAAAGTTAACGCTATCCGGAATCATATGAAAGCAGCACAAGACAGACAGAAGAGTTGGGTAGATACGTCGAGAAGACCTCTAGAGTTCGCTGTGGGTGATTTGGTATTCTTGAAAATATCACCGACTAGAGGGGTGATTCGTTTCGGAAGTCGAGGAAAGCTCAGTCCTCAATTCGTCGGACCTTTTGAGATTTTGGAGCGTGTTGGTGAGGTAGCGTATCTATTGGCGTTACCGCAATCCTTGGCGAATGTTCATGACGTGTTTCACGTATCTCAACTTCGTAAATATGTTCGAGATGAAACACATGTGTTGGATCATTCGGAGCTGACTGTACGAGAAGACTTGACTTTTGAGGAGCGACCGATTGCGATTGTGGATCGAAAGGAAAAGGTTCTTAAGAACAAGGTTATCCCTCTTGTGCTTGTTTCTTGGGGTAATCGCTCACATGGAGAGTCAACTTGGGAACGAGAAGATGAAATCCGGTAGAAGATTCCCCATCTTTTCTTGTAGTTTGTTGGTCGTTCATCCTTTTGTGTTCTTAGAATTTCGAGGACGAAATTCTTTTTGTAGTTGGGTATAATGTAACAACCGAGTTCAATTATACCAATTTCTGTTGCAGTATGTGTTGTTTGTGGTGTTTATTTCATTTACCATGTTTAATTGTGAATGGCAGTCTACTTTATATTCGACCCGCTTACTTAAGCTTGTTGTTCCTGGTTATAGATTACCCTAACATTACATATTTTTGCATATAACAATTTAAGTCCCGTAAAATAAATTAAAAATACATGACATGGCCTGCTCGATACCCCTAACCCTGTGGTAGCGTCCTTGCATTGTGTTCTTGTCCCGTTCAGTGAAACGGACGTGTTTGGATGGCTACGCGCATGTACGTGCGTCCGTTCTTGGGGGTAGGCATTTATGTTACAAAATCTTTCATTTTAATTTTTGGAACTTGCTAATAATTTTCATATTTCAAATCCAAAATTTTGTACCCGACCCGAGCGCATTTCTGAATTATTTTTATCCCGCTAAAATTCAATTGTTTGAATTTTAAAATTAATTTCTAAATATCTTTTCAGTTCATCATATTTTCTTAAAACGAGTTTTAAATATTTTAAAATTTATTTCCTTAACTGCGCAGATTCTCTCTCTCTCTTTATTTCACGAGCCAATCAGATCCCTCTAATTTTTCTGGTGGTCCCCACGAGCCCTCTCTCATTCCCTTTTCCTTTCTCCTTCTCTCTCCTCCCCACGAGCTCTCTCCCTCCCCCTTCCCTTTCTCTCTCCTCCCGCTCTCTCTCTCTCTCTCTCCTCTCGCGAACATTGTTCGCTTCTTGATTCTCGTCACCCCCCGCGTAGATCCCGTCACCTTCCTTCTGCGTTTTCTTCGTCTTCTTCTTCTTCTGTTAAAATCCCATGCAACTCCTCACCACGAGAAAAACCCATCCAACTTCTCGTCGCCTCATCAAACCCTAACCCTATTCCTGCTCCACAACCACCGTTTCCTCCTCCCCTCCATTTTATTCGTCTTCTCTTCTTCTTCCCGAGCCACTGCGCCTGCACACACCCACAAAACCCCAGGAGCCCAACATCACCGGTCGCCGCCGCCGACCCTAGCCTTATACCCACCATCATCACCATCTCATTTCCTTCCTCTCCTCTACATCATCCCCTCACTAATACCCCGACGCCAGCCCTGCACCCAAAACCGACCGCAAACCCTAAACCTAACCCATACACCAAACCCTCACCGCCGGAGCTCCGTTCACCGCCGTTCACCCTCTCCTATGCAGCCACAGAACGCATCTACGGTAAGCTCTCCCTCACGTTTCCTTTCTTCCATTCTTTCTCTCCATTCTTTGTTCTCTTTCTTTATGCATTATTTCTCATGTTCACTGTTATTGGATTGCCGGAATCCGACCGTGCTGACGATGATCCCGACAACTCAGCGAGGATATCTGACCCGTGTGATCCCATCTGCGTCGTTTGGACTCATTCCGTGTACCGTGCGTGCGTCGCGACTTTTCTAGCCGACGTGAGACGTTCCTTTTACCGTTTCTTGAATCCGTCGAGGCAAGTGAAACTTGCTACATGCTATCTATACGTTTTGTAACTATTTATCTGAATATTAAACTTATAGATCAAATCTAAAGGCACGTGTTCCAAGTTAACAGTTTGATGTTCCGTTTATATATTTCAGATTCAGAACTTGAAACTTACCCGTTGCGTTTTAGTTCACTATACTTAGTAACCACATCTGCATATTAAATCATATGATAACTATTTCCATAGTCTATGGTACCCTTTATAGTTTTACCCTCACAGACGACCGTTTGCATACATCTAGCCTGATTTATATTCAATTGCATCTCTAGATTATTTAGCACATAGTAACATGATTTTAACATGCATATTTGCTATACTGCATTCATGTAATGTTGAAACCATCCCTTAAACTCAAACTGATAACCGTACAGCCAAGTAGTTTAATCTGCACCTATTTTCTTATCATATTACATGTTCCAGTTTATTGTTCTTTTAGTACCCATGCTTGTGATGTATACACATGCTTATGCTAGTTGATTATGAGCACCCACATGACATCTTGTGCACCCTGATATGATCTATTACACCTATTACTTGACACGACATGGTACCGTACAACTCTTGACATAACATGACACTTAAATACACTACTTGACCTGACCTGATGTACCATGGCTTTACCTGTTACCTGATCTTGTGCCTAATGCCAACAAACCTGACCTGTTGTCCTTACGGACCGTTCCTGTTGTCGATCCAGACAAACCTGTACCTGCCTGATCCTGTGTTGGCATTAGCTCTAGATTATTTAATACATGACTTGAGCACATATAACTTGGGGGTATGGGGAAATCAATGATGAAACCTGACTTGTAACTCGACAGTTGCTTGCTTATACTGATCAGTTTTAGAGGCTAGGCCAGCCTTGGGATGATGCTGCTGACATCGTTCGTCTTTACATATTTCCTGTTTTAGTGCCTAGCAGCATGTCTCGGTTTCAGCCCGAGAGTCTTAGACCGTGGTCCCGGGCATGCACGGGATACTATTGAGTTATATCGATAATTCATCAAATTGATTTCAAAGACTTGAGAGTAGTTAACCCAATAGACCAGTTTAGATTACTCACTGCACACTACCTTTCACTGCCCTGATTTATATTGCTGTTACACCTGCTTTACTATTTATGATTACTTGCATGTCTTGCTACCCTGTTTACATATTATTGCTTGATGTTATGACGCGCTGACGTCTGGGTTTTGCATGGCCCAGATTCCGTACGTTTGTCGCAGTCCGAGCAGGAGTACTTCAGTCAGCAGGCTGAGCAGTGAGGACTCGTTAGTAGTTAGTTCTTTATTTTCAGTATTATTTCATTTCTGATGTGAGCCCGCATTATGGGACATACATTTCAGTTATTCTTGTATTGGATCTTTCGCTTCCGCATTATTTTATTCTTGACTCATTTATTTCTGGCTTATGGATATGTATTAGATAGTTTATTACTGTTCTTGATATCTCTACACCCGTAATGTGACTGTGGATGGATACTTCCTACCCACAGGTAGCATGGTTGGCTATGTCACGTGCCCATCTTAGCGTACTTTGGGAAGCGGGGCGTGACAATGATTCTCACCATTCTCACCTCACTACCTTTACACCTCATTTTCTATTTAAATCAATAAATGGATAAACTAAAATGAGATGTCCAGCTTCTAGAATGTTTTCCGTATAAATACGAAATACACTCTACCGTATATATATACCTGTATTCGTATCAAAATACGAATACCCAAAGAGATAGAATAATACAAAGAACATAATACTAGAATATACATATCGAAATATGTATATGTAAATTATTAAATCAATACCTGATTAAATAATCTGTCTTAATCCTAAACCGGCTAGTATTATCAACCGTCTAATCGAAAGTCTGGGTATCTAGTACAATAATTTGATCGGAACTCTGCACGTATCAAAATACGGTTACTACATCATTTTGCTTGAACCATGAAAACCCTCTGTGTGAGACTCTAAAGACTTGACAGTATGCCGACAGTGAGTTATTGGATAAATCCATAACCACAAGCACGTCAGTGGCACTAGCGGTACGTAACGGCTACCTAGGTACCTGTCGAAAAGGAAGGACGACGAGCAAACTCATCCAAACCCCTACTGAGCCAATCTATGAAAATCTCTTTACATTCCGGTCTTTTCATCTAAGAGTATCTCATACCGGGTCTAGGAGATGGTAAACGACAAACCCTAATAACCCGATAATTCGTGCCAATGTAGCTCATGAACGATCCGAGATACTATTGATTTAACCATCAGTAAATCTCATCTACCTTGGCCAAGGTCTTATGGTGTTGGTCAACCGAACACAGTGCAACATAAACTCCCTATACCGGGAGAGACGAATCCCTAGCAATCGCTCACTGCCTCCATATGGCTCGGGACTGTATCCAACTAAAACCTGTTTGCACGACTCAGTAGAGCCATGGTAGGGTGGTAATCTAAGTACAGCAGGAACTCACACGAGACAAATGACGATTTCAGGTCTGAAGACTAATTTGTACTCATGTCACCTGAGAAGTTCTATCTAACGATAGGTATAGTACCCTCTAGAAGTTCTCGGCGAGTCCGTTCAGTATACTCAACCTCAGTGAGCACATGTATACGATCTCATGTGCGAAAGACCAATGGCTGTGGGACCAACTATCGCCCCTCGTCGGGGTCTAGAAAAGTATACACCAGTTTACTTCAGAATATCGATGCCCAGTCTCAATACTCCCATGACTAGGGACATTTAAGGATGTGTTTATGGACTACCCAACCCCCATATATATGATCTCCATCATAACGCGGGTAGTCAAGTAATGATCCTACGGGTTTTATCAACATGTATTAATGATACGTAAAAACAAATAAAATATATACACATGTTAAGATAAAGACAAACCAAATAGCATACTATCATGTCGAGCAAGATTTTCTAGTACATACATATGTCCAAGCATCTATTATATATACATATACAATAATGGCCTTTAGGGCATACATATCCAACAATCTCCCAATTTGCACTAAGGCCTTATATTGGCGTACCGAGTACCCAACGTCTTCTCTAGGGCCAGTTGTTAGCGTATCGCATACCCAACATCTCAAATAGTCTCTCTAACTGTACTTAAGGGAGGGCCTTAGTGAATGGATCCGTCGTGTTCTATTTTGTGTCTACTTTCCGCACCTCGATCTCCTGGCGATCTACGATCTCCATGATCTGGTGATACCGCCTTAAAATGTATCTGGATTTCTAATGGGACCGTGGTTCCTTCGCTAAAGCCATAGCCCTATTGTTGTTGCAATACAAAGGTATTGGATCAACAATGGATGGAACCCTCTTAAGTTTAATAATGAACTTCTTTATCCAGATCACTTCTTTTGCGGCATCGTTGGCGGTAATTTATCTAACCTCCATCGTCGAGTCTGCGACGGTATCCTGTTTGGAGCTCTTCTAACAAATCGGCCCTCTGTTGAGGGTAAATACAAAACCCGAGACAGACTTGATTTCATCCTTGTCATTCTGGAAGCTCGAGTCGATAAAGGACTCCACCTGGAGGTCCCCATTACCAAACACCAAGAACAGTTCCTTAGTCCTACTTAGGTACTTAAGAATGTTCTTTACTGTCGTCCAGTGGTTCTCTCTTAGGTTTGACTGATACCGGCCCATCATGCTAAACGCATAAGTTACATTTGGTCTGGTACATAGTATCGCATACATTATACATCCTACCGCCGAAGCATAGGGTATAATGCTCATGCGAGTCCTCTCCTCATCAGTCTTGCGAGACATCTCTTTGGAGAGGGTGATTACGTGCAATGTGGGTATATTACCGCGCTTGGAATCTTCGATACTAAATCTCTTTAGTATGACCTCTATGTACCTGGACTGTGAAACTCCCAACAATCTCTTGGATCTATCACTGTAGATCTTAATCCCCAGAATGTAGGAGGCATCACTCAGGTTTTTCATGGAGAACCTTTGTGACAAGAACAGCTTGACCGATTGTAGTATAGGAATGTCATTTTCTATCAAGAGAATGTCGTCCACGTACAAGACCAGGAATACAACATTTCTTCCTACAATATTTTTATAGATACAAGGCTCATCCTCATTTTTGATAACGTCAAATTTCTTGACTGTCTCATCAAAACAGATGTTGCAGCTCCGCGATACCTGTTTTAATCCATAAATGGATTTAAACAACTTGCACACCTTCCCCCTGCTCCCACTGTCTATGAATCCATCCGGCTGATTCATATAAACACACTCTTCCAAACTTCCGTTTAGAAAAACCGTTTTTACGTCCATCTGCCAGATTTCGTAGTCTTTTAAGGCAATAATGGCAAGTAGGATCCGAATGGATTTCAGTATAGCCACAGGAGAAAAGGTTTCGTCATATTCCATACCGGGTGTTTGAAGAAAGCCTTTTGCAACAAGTCTAGCCTTATAGGTTTCCACCTGTCCATCTACACAAATCTTCTTTTTGAAGGTCTATTTGTATCCAATGGGTTTTACCCCAAGAGGAGCAATATCCAAGGTCCAAACTTTATTGGTGTACATGGACTCCATTTCAGATCGCATAGCATTTAGCCATTTATCAGATTCCTTACTGGCATGGCCTGCTTGAAACTAGTAGGATCATCTTCTTCCAAGATGCAATCCTATCGATCCCTGTCTATAAGAAAATCGTAGTATCTCTCAGGCGGATGAGAAATCCTACTAGATCTGCGGAGTGTCTGAGCTTCATCGGGTTCTATTGAATTCTCTGGTTCTACCAATTCTTCAGTTTCAGTTTGTAGTTCTAATGATTCATCCAAATCTACCGTGCTCCCATTAATTTCTTTTATAAGAAATTCCCTTTCTAAAAAGGTGGTGTGACTGTAGGGTTCCTAGGCACACCCATGAAGTTCTACAAGTGATCAAACATGGCAAATTCAAGTTTTTTCATGTGCCTACAAACCCTAATACGGATCGTTAACTAGATAATGAGGCGATGCAAGCAAGTTAACGGCTTTAACTAAGAGTGAACGAATATACAACCTTTGTAGATCCGGTCCTCCACCTCCATGGCTCCGTATTGACGTCTTTCCGTTGTACCCATCGGAATCCAAGACTCTCACGGTGGTTTCATCGGAGAAAAGATCGGGCTAGGTCGCCGACTTCGATGCCGAAGATGATCTACGTCGAGGCAACTCAAGATCAAACTCCAACTTCACCAAGTCATGAAACTTGTGAAGAAAACACCCTATACTACTTGGCAAGTGGTAGAGGATGAAGAAATAGGAAGTGGGTTCACTTTAGAATTGGATTTCTCACTCTTTTTCTCATGTTGCCATTGATGGATACAAGCTTTCTTCTTTTGTTCAAGAAGAAGAAGAAGAAGAGGGAATATGATAAGTATATTTAAAATAGAAAACAAAATTATACTTATCATAATCTCAACCATAGTTAGGTGTAGAGAATTAACTAAGGTTAGGTTGAATGGTTAGGGTTAAGTATGAAACAAGAATGGTGGACTTATTCAAAGCTTCATGAAGCTTCAACAAGCAAACAAAGAAAGCCACCATGATTTATTTATCTTTCAAAAATGAATAAATAAATAAATGAAAAGATAAGTAAATCAAAACCCTAACCATTAACATAACCATGGTTTAATTCTTTACACAAACTCAAGTTTGCATGTATCATCAAACATGATACAATCACGTGCATAAAAGTATATCACATATACAACTTGTGTATATCAAGTGAGAAAATCCATTTAAAGTGAACCAATACTAGTTAATGCAAAGTAATATATCAAATATATAATTATGCATTAAATTATTAAATCAATACTTGATTTAACGATCCGGTCATATCGCATATAACCGACTAATATCCAATGTATCGGCTTATCGAATCAATCCTTGATTCGATAATTAGGTTATATCGCATACAACAAATCGATACATTCATCGCGAGAATGGAACACGGTATCACATACACGCATTATTCTCGGTCCCGCACATATCTCATATGCGCTCCTATTTCGTTTCGCTTGAGCCAGGAAACCTCTGTGTAGGACTCTAAAGACTCGTCAATACGCCGGCAGCAGGTGATGATCATATCAAACACCCACAAGCCGCAAGCGGTCTGCTAAACGTAACGGCCACCCGGGTATTGAGCGATCAGAAGATCGACGAGCAAGCCCGCTCACACTCCTGTGAATCCAACCAGTAACACTTACCGTACAGTCCGGTCTGTTCGTCTGATATGTCGCATATCTCGTCTAGGGTTGGTAAACGTTAGACCCCAGTAGCTTGATAAGTCATGCCGACGTAAGGTCCATAACATTCGTGAAACTACTGATAACTCTTACCAGTATATCACTGCAACCCTGGCCAGGGATTTCCTGTTATGGCCAGTCGTGCATAGCGCAACATCAACCCCCAATACCGGGAGAGACGAATCCCTTCCTATCGCTCATTGCCTCCATGTGAATCGGGACTGTACCCAAAAAACCACCTATTTGCACGACTCAGTAGAGCCGTGGTAGGGCAGAAATCAAAGCACAGTGGGAGACACACAAGACTCTATGACGATCTCGGGTCAACAGAGTAAGCTGCACCAGTGTCACCAGAGAACTGCCATCTGACGTGAGGTATAATACCATCTGGGAGTTCTCGGTGAGTCCGTTCAGTGTACCCAGTCTCCACTGAGCATCCACATACCATCTCTGATGTCAAACACCAATGGATATGGGATCATCCATCGCCCATCACATGGGTCGAGAAAATATACGCTAGTCTACTCTGGAATATCGATGCACCGTCTCGATATTCCTACGACTAGGAACATTGAAGGATGTACTCATGGACTACCCAGGCCCCACTAGTATGATCTACATCATAGTCCTGGAAGTCGAGTACACATCTTAAGGGCTTTATCAACATGTAACAGAGAGACAGAAAGTATACATGTTAAGATAAAGAGCAACCAGATAGCGTACTATCATGTCGAGCAAGAAAGTCCTACCTATATATGTCCCAGCATCACTACAATATACATCCAATGTACAGTAATGGCCTCTAGGGCATACATATAACTAGCAATCTCCCACTTGCACTAGGGCTATCTGTAGCAGTGGTTGCAGTATCACATACTCAACCATCCCATATAAGTCTCTCTCTGGGAAAAAGCCTTTGTGAGTGGATCTGCCGTGTTGTCCTCTAAGTCTACTCTCCTAACCTCGATCACCCTGGAGATCATCTATCTCCATGATCATGTGATGCTGCCTCAGAATATGTCTGGGTCACTGATGGGACCAGGGTTCCTGGGCCAAAGCCACACTTTCATTGTCATACAATGATAGGAACTTAGTTCATCTTATGAACCAATATACACCAAAACTGTCTCTTTGGTAGTATCTTTAATAGCGATGTTACCAGCCTTTATCGTCTAGTTTGCCACGGTATCTAGCTTGGAACTCTTCCAACATACCGTCCCTTTACCGTGGGTAAAGACAATGCCTGCGACTGACATTCAGTCGTCCTTATCACCCTGGAACTTTTCCAATGATTCTCCCCCGGATCGATTGATACCATCTCACTACATCTAGTGAGAATCCTAGCATCCAATTACATCTATCTCATAGATGAAAACTCAGGGTTTAGGAGGTATCACTTTGATCCTATTTGGAGAATCCTTATGACAAGAGGAGATCGACCGATCGTAGTATAGGAAACTCTTTTCCTATCAAGAGTATGATGTCCACGTACAATACGAGGATGACTACCTTACTCTCTACTACCTTTTTGTATATACAAGGTTCGTCTACCATTTTGATGAAGTCAAACACTTTGACTATCACATCAAAACAGACGTTCCAACTCCGCGATGCCTGCTTTATTCTGTAAAGCAACTTGCATACGTTTCCGCTGCTCCCACTGTTTACGAAGCCCTCTGGCTGTGTTCTTATAGACGTTCTCTTCTAAATCACTATTTAGAAAAGTAGTCATGGCACCCAACCACCAGATATCATAGTCATGGCATGTAGCAATGGCAAGTAGGATCTGGATGGACTTGAGCATAGTCCCTAGAAAAGGTTTCATCATTATCCACACCTGGTCGATGACTAAAACCATTAACAAATCTGGCTTTGAAAGTCTCAACTTTTCCATCTACACCAAGTAATCTTCTCAAGATATACTTGCTCCTGATGGGGATTTAACCCTTCAGATATACCAGCTAAAGTCCATACTTCGCTGGTGTACATGGATTCCATCTCAGATGGCTAAGCATCCAGCCATTCTTACAGAGTCCCTACTCTTGATGACCTGCTCGAATTTAGTTGGGTCATCATCTCATGATGCAGTCCTCGCTCCCACTGTCATCGAGAAACCGAAGTATCTCTCAAGCGGATGAGGAACCCTGCTAGTTCGGCGGAGAGGCTGAGGTTCGTCGGGGACTATTGAATCCTCTGGTTCTGTCAAATCATTAGCTGTAGTTTTGTACAGCTGCAACCTTTCCAGTTCTACAGAACTGACCTTGCCTCGATCTTGTCCGGATTTTGCTTTTGACATAGGCCGGACAATCCCAAATCTTAACTTACTTAAGAGATAGGCTCTTCCCATACCATATCTTATATGGAGTAGTAGGCACTGATTTGAATCGAACCCTATTCAATACGTATGCAACTTCATAAGTGCATAACTTCCTAAAAGGAAATAGGAAACTCAGTAGTACTCATCATAAAGCGCACTATATCATATAGGGTGTTATTGCTCCGTCCTGATATACCATCGTGCTATGGTGTATACGGAGGAGTAATGCTGAGAGAGAATCTCTTTCTTCTTTAGAATAGTCCAGGAATTCTATGCACAAGTATTCTCCTCCGTGATCTCATCATAGGATATAATACTTATACCCGGTTTTTGGTTCTCTACTTCTAACTTATATTCTGTGAATATCTCAAAAGATTCGGGCCTATGTTTCAACAGGAACATATGTCTGAATCTTGAGAGATCATCAGAGAACGTAATGAAGTACAAAGAACCGGTCCTGCCATGTGTAGACAGGGGACCTTACATACATCATCATGTATCAGTCCCAAGAGTTTACTAAATCTTTCTCTGTTTCCAATAAACAGAGCTATGGTTATCTTAATTTTGTGACATGACTGGCAAGTTTCACAAGATGCAAATTCAAACTGATTTAAATATGCATCTAAAATGTAACTTCAGCTAGTCAGGTCGCATTGATATGACCTAGTCTATAATGCCTCAAGAAGGATTCGTTCATTTCTGAACTCTTCCTCTTGTGTGTGTTCTGTATACTAGGAACTGTAGTTTGATTTAAAACATCAATGCTTTTAGATAACGTGCCTAAACCGATCAACTTTTGATATAGGAAATGTTCAAAACATTATCCAACAATATAAAATTATATCCTTTCTTTACTAATAAAGAGACTGATATGATTTTGTATATCAGGTTCGGTATCTAATAACATTCGTTCAGAATCAATGTATTGGTAATACAGGGTGACAGTGACCAACAGACTAGGCTGCAACACTTGCCCCGTTTTCTGTCTCATGAAACTTATCTCCCGTTCTCAGTTTTCTACCTTTCTGTTGCCCTATGTAACAGATTACATATCTGGGATCCTGATCCGGTATCAGATACCCATGATGCAGAGGATACTGAGAAACAGTTCTGTATAATGAACACACCCGAAGGAGATGCATCTCATGCATTTTCTTCGTTTGGGCGGCATGGGAATTCTGGTATTTCCCTATTTTCTGCTCTATCTTATAACAATTATAAGTTGGAGCGGGACCAACGTTCCCCAGCTCAGTATAACAAGCGGGTTCGGTCAATATTCCGTATTATTATCTTGATTAAGGCGTGATATAGTCGCTACCTGGAGAGAGAGAAGAAAACACTCTGCGTGCGCTCTTGCAAGATTAGATTGGTTATTTATTTTATCTAATCAGGATGGCTCCCACTGTTTTTATCAAATCTTCCTTCAAACCCTAAAAGGAAAGATTAGCCGGGATTAATTACACTCTACAAGTTCGCCAATCTTTCAGCCAGACCAGTGTCGGTACTTTGAGGGAGGTTCCCCGTGCTTTCGCACGGACCTAATTACAGTAAACCTCGTTTTCCCAGAGGTGTAACCCCGTTGACACCTTTTTAGACACCTACTTGATCGGCTAATTGCAAAGTGCAAAACTCTCCCGGGAGTAACAATTACTCGCAGTGGGTATCGGGATCCAACTATCACATAGAAGGTATGCAATCTCATTGCAAATTTCAACACTTGAAACTCCCGATAAAGGTTTTTACCCCTAGCACCTATGACCTTAACTATGGTCAACAAATCATAAGTACTAGTCAAGTTCTACCCGTCATTTCGTGATTAATTAGACCCACCCACATGACCCTTAACTAAGGTCAACAAAGTCACGCGACTGTCCTAACTAATCGCATCATATGCGGTGTAGGAAGACATCACATAGCTACTGTACACTGTGCCTTAACTAAGGTCAACAAACACAGCACGAATACTAAGTACTCTACTTCCTAAAATGACGGAGGGTTGTGAATGGTTTTTATGAAAACCTTTAACGCTTTGAACTTGATCCCATTGCGGAATCAAATGGTTTTTAAATGGAATGTTTTTGAGGCTTTTCTAGTTTTGCTAAAGGGGTCACTCCTGGTGAAGGGATCGTCGGCCCTTTCCTTGTCGAATGGGGTGCGGGATATATCATATATATCACTGTGCAAAGCAGAAACTATAGAAGCAATCAAAAACCAAACCGAGTGTGTAGCATCTTCCAGTTATTGCTAAAGTAGTCACTCCCGGTGAAGGGATCTCGGTCCTTTCCTCATCGAATAAGGTGCAAGATGTTCTACAAGGAACACCGCGATGCAAAGCAAGAACTGTAGCTACCTGTTTTTATTTTGAAATTCGATTCCACAACATCAATTAGGTTTATTTTCTTTCATTAATCTCATTAATGAATGTCCCATCATTTAAGTCCACCTAAACATCACAGATAAATATAACGTACGCTTATGCCATCCGCATTCGCCTCGATGTCCCGTCTGCACCGTTAGGTTAGGTAACTAACGCCAGAGCGAGGCAGGGCTAGCGCGGGTGTAAAACATAAGCAACGTCTATATAATATATCATATAAACTATATATAGTATCCATCTGAACAAATCACATGATCACATCACAGATAACGCAGCAGGAAAAATCATATGAAATATTGGATATACTAGGACGTCCGTGTTTTCAATACGAGCCAGTACAAAACACGGATTCCACGGTCGTGATGAATAGCCAATCCCACACCCATAGATCCCTACGAGAGCGGCAAGCAACCCTACCAATTCTAGAGTTAGGAGACCCGAACTCGACTCCCCGAGATGGTCTCCCACTGGACCCTAGAACCCGGTTACTTGTGCTCCCCTCCTTAGGTCTATCTTAATGCGGAAAAGTAAATAATATATAAATGGTGACATCATCCGCAACCTGGAAGTGCCCCAATAAAAGAATACTACATACAAGTTTTTACATGAATGAAAATGAAAAACACTCATCTCACATAAAAAACCCCCCGGCTATTCGAACACGACGATCCAATATAACATATCCAGCAACACATAACATCACATGTCATCAACGTAAGTAAACATGCGTATCCCAATTGTTGTTGACATATAGCAACGAAACCGGCGATATCACATATTACACTTACGGTCACAGAAAAGAAAGTGTAAAACTACAACAATTGGAATCCGCAACCGCTTTTGACATCGCATGCCTAATCAAATGAATTCCTTAGACATCGTATGCCTAACAATTATAAACCTCGCATTTTAGTCTCATTATCGAAAACACTTTTCAATATCAAGTCGGGGAATTCAACAGGATTTCCGACATTCTGATCGAATGCTCGTCGCAAACTTTAGTAGGCGGCCGCACCCCCGATACCGTCGACGAAGTGCACCAAGGTGGAACACCGCTGCCGCGAGCACCAGAACGGATGCTTTCGGCGATGGGGTTCTCCTACAGTCACTTGGTCGGGGCTATGGGGCGAGGCTGTCTATTAAGTTTACCCGGCGAGTATCCGCGTACGCTACTTAATTGCGACGGACTTTTGATCACATCAAAATTCCGTGGCAACCGATCAAGTGAGACTAAAGTGTTATGTTTATAACATTCAAATCAGTTATCTCATAACTACTTGTGGATTCCAATTATTGTATCACATTCCGGATAAATAGAAAATGTTAAACTTTCCGATCGAACAATCGAATACCCAAGTTTTCCCGAAACAGCTCAACACATGAAATAAGTTTAAAAACATTCACTTTGTGCCTCAGTACCAACGGTCCAGCCGTAGAAGGGTCAAGCCAACGCCTCACATGTGGCACGCCGTACTGCCCCAAACCCTAAGGTTCAAAGGACAGTTCAAGACGGTCACATAATCGAGTTAAGGTTTATTGTCTTCTAGAGGGACCATCGCGTTACTTGCACTACTTAGAACATCATTAAACTACGGAAATATCCAACAATTGAAAATTTCCCGGCAGGGGAAAAAGTGGGTATTTATATCTGGTCGAACTTTTAACATATTCTAAAATTACCCGGAAGAACACATAGACAAAGTTTGATAATCCGATCGAATCTACGAACTCCCAATACAACCCAGAATATTCAACTCTTGAATAAACTTTAAAAATTCCCAGAAAACTCAGCAATAAATGAAAGAAGTTACTGTGCAAAAATAACTGACTGAAGAGACTAAGTGGCCGCGGAACCGCCGCATTAGCCATGCTAATGTCGCGGTTCCGCCGCGCTTTGACTGAATCAGGTGATCGTACTTCACAGTAATTCTTAGAAATTCCTGCTGATTTTTCTGCATATTTTTAATTCTGAAAAATCCCCGATTTCAAAAAATGTACAGAGAGCAATTTTGAATTAGGGTTTCGGTTCGATCGGACTTCTAACTCCGTCTACACATCGTCTAAGGCTCTAGCTAGGCTCTGATACCACTGTAGGGTTCCTAGGCACACCCATGAGGTTCTACAAGTGATCAAACATGGCCAATTCAAGTTTTTTCATGTGCCTACAAACCCTAATACGGATCGTTAACTAGATAATGAGGCGATGCAAGCAAGTTAACGGCTTTAACTAAGTGTGAACGAACATACAACCTTTGTAGATCCGGTCCTCCACCTCCATGGCTCCGTGTTGACATCTCTCCGCTGTACCCATCGGAATCCAAAACTCTCACGGTGGTTTCATCGGAGAAAAGATTGGGCTAGGTCGCCGACTTCGATGCCGAAGATGATCTACGTCGAGGCAACTCAAGATCAAACTCCAACTTCACCAAGTCATGAAACTTGTAAAGAAAATACCCTATACTACTTGGTAAGTGGTAGAGGATGAAGAAATAGGAAGTGGGTTTAGTTTAGAATTGGATTTCTCACTCTTTTTCTCATGTTGCCATTGATGGATACAAGCTTTCTTCTTTTGTTCAAGAAGAAGAAGAAGGAATATGATAAGTATATGTAAAATAGAAAAAAAAATGATACTTATCATAATCTCAACCATACTTAGGTGTAGAGAATTAACTAAGATTAGGTTGAATGGTTAGGGTTAAGTATGAAACAAGAATGGTGGACTTATTCAAAGCTTCATGAAGCTTCAACAAGCAAACAAAGAAATCCACCATGATTTATTTATCTTTCAAAAATGAATAAATATATAAATGAAAAGATAAGTAAATCAGAACCCTAACCAATAACATAACCATGGTTTAATTCTTTACACAAACTCAAGTTTGCATGTATCATCAAACATGATACAATCATGTGCACAAAAGTATATCACATATACAACTTGTGTATATCAAGTGAGAAAATCCATTTAAAGTGAACCAATACTAGTTAATGCAAAGTAATATATCAAATATATAATTATGCATTAAATCATTAAATCAATACTTGATTTAAAGATCCGGTCATATCACATATAACCGACTAATATCCAATGTATCGGCTTATCGAATCAATCCTTGATTTGATAACTAGGTTATATCGCATACAAAAAATCGATACATTCATCGCGAGAATGGAACATGGTATCACATACACGCATTATTCTCGGTCCTGCACATATCTCATATGCGCTTTTATTTTGTTTCGCTTGAGCCAGGAAACCTCTGTGTAGGACTCTAAAGACTTGTCAATACGCCGGCAGCAGGTGATGATCATATCAAACACCCACAAGCCGCAAGCAGTCTGCTAAACGTAACGGCCACCCGGGTATTGAGCGATCAGAAGATCGACGAGCAAGCCCGCTCACACTCCTGTGAATCCAACCAGTAACACTTACCGTACAGTCCGGCCTGTTCGTCTGATATGTCGCATATCTCGCCTAGGGGTGGTAAACGTCAGACCCCAGTAGCTTGATAAGTCATGCCGACGTAAGGTCTATAACATTCGTGAAACTACTGATAACTCTTACCAGTATATCACTGCAACCCTGGCCAGGGATTTCCTGTTATGGCCAGTCGTGCATAGCGCAACATCAACCCCTAATACCGGGAGAGACGAATCCCTTCCTATCGCTCATTGCCTCCATGTGAATCGGGACTGTACCCAAAAAACCACCTGTTTGCACGACTCAGTAGAGCCGTGGTAGGGCGGAAATCAAAGCACAGTGGGAGACACACAAGACTCTATGACGATCTCGGGTCAACAGACTAAGCTGCACCAGTGTCACCAGAGAACTGCCATCTGACGTGAAGTATAATACCATCTGGGAGTTCTCGGCGAGTCCGTTCAGTGTACCCAGTCTCCACTGAGCACCCGCATACCATCTCTGATGTCAAACACCAATAGATATGGGATCATCCATCGCCCATCACATGGGTCGAGAAGATATACGCTAGTCTACTCTGGAATATCGATGCCCCGTCTCGATATTCCCACGACTAGGAACATTGAAGGATGTACTCATGGACTACCCAGGCCCCACTAGTATGATCTACATCATAGTCCTGGAAGTCGATTACACATCCTAAGGGCTTTATCAACATGTAACAGAGAGACAGAAAGTATACATGTTAAGATAAAGAGCAACCAGATAGCGTACTATCATGTCGATCAAGAAAGTCCTACCTATATATGTCCCAGCATCCACTACAATATACATCCAATGTACAGTAATGGCCTCTAGGGCGTACATATAACTAGCAATCTCCCACTTGCACTAGGGCCATCTGTAGCAGTGGTTGCAGTATCACATACTCAACCATCCCATATAAGTCTCTCTCTGGGAAAAAGCCTTTGTGAGTGGATCTGCCGTGTTGTCCTCTGAGTCTACTCTCCTAACCTCGATCACCCTGGAGATCATCTATCTCCATGATCTGTGATGCTGCCTCAGAATATGTCTGGGTCACTGATGGGACCAGGATTCCTGAGCCAAAGCCACACTTTCATTGTCTTACAATGATAGGAACTTAGTTCATCTTATGAACCAATATACACCAAAACTGTCTCTTTGGTAGTATCATTAATAGCGATGTTACCAGCCTTTATCGTCTAGTTTGCCACGGTATCTAGCTTGGAACTCTTCCAACATACCGTCCCTTTACCGAGGGTAAAGACAATGCCTGCGACTGACATTCAGTCGTCCTTATCACCCTGGAACTTTTCCAATGATTCTCCCCAGGATCGATTGATACCATCTCGATACATCTAGTGAGAATCCTAGCATCCAATTACATCTATCTCATAGATGAAAACTCAGGGTTTAGGAGGTATCACTTTGATCCTATTTGGAGAATCCTTATGACAAGAGGAGATCGACCGATCGTAGTATAGGAAACTCTTTTCCTATCAAGAGTATGATGTCCACGTACAATACGAGGATGACTACCTTACTCTCTACTACCTTTTTGTATATACAAGGTTCGTCTACTATTTTGATGAAGTCAAACACTTTGACTATCACATCAAAACAGACGTTCCAACTCCGCGATGCCTGCTTTATTCTGTAAAGCAACTTGCATACGTTTCCGCTGCTCCCACTGTTTACGAAGCCCTTTGGCTGTGTTCTTATAGACGTTCTCTTCTAAATCACTATTTAGAAAAGTAGTCATGGCACCCAACCACCAGATATCATAGTCATGGTATGTAGCAATGGCAAGTAGGATCTGGATGGACTTGAGCATAGTCCCTAGAAAAGGTTTCATCATTATCCACACCTGGTTGATGACTAAAACCTTTAACAAGTCTAGCTTTGAAAGTCTCAACTTTTCCATCTACACCAAGTAATCTTCTCAAGATATACTTGCTCCTGATGGGGATTTAACCCTTCAGATATACCAGCTAAAGTCCATACTTCGCTGGTGTACATGGATTCCATCTCAGATGGCTAAGCATCCAGCCATTCTTACAGAGTCCCTACTCTTGATGACCTGCACGAATTTAGTTGGGTCATCATCTCATGATGCAGTCCTCGCTCCCACTGTCATCGAGAAACCGAAGTATCTCTCAAGCGGATGAGGAACCCTGCTAGTTCGGCGGAGAGGCTGAGGTTCATCGGGGACTATTGAATACTCTGGTTCTGTCAAATCATTAGCTGTAGTTTTTTACAGCTGGAACCTTTCCAGTTCTACAGAACTGACCTTGCCTCGATCTTGTCCGGATTTTGCTTTTGACATAGGCCGGACAATCCCAAATCTTAACTTACTTAAGAGATAGGCTCTTCCCATACCATATTTTATATGGAGTAGTAGGCACTGATTTGAATCGAACCCTATTCAATAGGTATGCAACTTCATAAGTGCATAACTCTCTAAAAGGAAATAGAAAACTCAGTAGTACTCATCATAGAGCGCACTATATCATATAGGGTGTTATTGCTCCGCCCTGATATACCATCGTGCTATGGTGTATACGGAGGAGTAATGCTGAGAGAGAATCTCTTTCTCCTTTAGAATAGTCCAGGAATTCTATGCACAAGTATTCTCCTCCCTGATCTCATCATAGGATATAATACCTATACCCGGTTTTTGGTTCTCTACTTCTAACTTATATTCTGTGAATATCTCAAAATATTCGGGTCTATGTTTCAACAGGAACATATGTCTGAATCTTGAGAGATCATCAGAGAACGTAATGAAGTACAAAGAACCGGTCCTGCCATGTGTAGACAGGGGACCTTACATACATCATCATGTATCAGTCCCAAGAGTTTACTAAATCTTTCTCTGTTTCCAATAAACAGAGCTATGGTTATCTTAATTTTGTGACATGACTGGCAAGTTTCACAAGATGCAAATTCAAACTGATTTAAATATGCATCTAAAATGTAACTTCAGCTAGTCAGGTCGCATTGATATGACCTAGTCTACAATGCCTCAAGAAGGATTCGTTCATTTCTGAACTCTTCCTCTTGTGTGTGTTCTGTATACTAGGAACTGTAGTTTGATTTAAAACATCAATGCTTTTAGATAACGTGCTTAAACCGATCAACTTTTGATATAGGAAATGTTCAAAACATTATCCAACAATATAAAATTATATCCTTTCTTTACTAATAAAGAGACTGATATGATTTTGTATATCAGGTTCGGTATCTAATAACATTCGTTCAGAATCAATGTATTGGTAATACAGGGTGACGGTGACCAACAGACTTGGCTGCAACACTTACCCCGTTTTCTGTCTCATGAAACTTATCATCCGTTCTCAGTTTTTTACCTTTCTGTTGCCCTATGTAACAGATTACATATCTGGGATCCTGATCCGGTATCAGATACCCATGATGCAGAGGATACTGAGAAACAGTTCTGTATAATGAACACACCCGAAGGAGATGCATCTCATGCATTTTCTTCGTTTGGGCGGCATGGGAATTCTGGTATTTCGCTATTTTCTGCTCTATCTTATAACAATTATAAGTTGGAGCGGGACCAACGTTCCCCAGCTCAGTATAACAAGCGGGTTCGGTCAATATTCCGTATTATTATCTTGATTAAGGCGTGATATGGTCGCTACCTGGAGAGAGAGAGAAGAAAACACTCTACATGCGCTCTTGCAAGATTAGATTGGTTATTTATTTTATCTAATCAGGATGGCTCCCACTGTTTTTATCAAATCTTCCTTCAAACCCTAAAAGGAAAGATTAGCCGGGATTAATTACACTCTACAAGTTCGCCAATCTTTCAGCCAGGCCAGTGTCGGTACTTTGAGGGAGGTTCCCCGTGCTTTCGCACGGACCTAATTACAGTAAACCTCGTTTTCCCAGAGGTGTAACCCCGTTGACACCTTTTTAGACACCTACTTGATCAGCTAATTGCAAAGTGCAAAACTCTCCCGGGAGTAACAATTACTCGCAGTGGGTATCGGGATCCAACTATCACATAGAAGGTATGCAATCTCATTGCAAATTTCAACACTTGAAACTCCCGATAAAGGTTTTTACCCCTAGCACCTATGACCTTAACTATGGTCAACAAATCATAAGTACTAGTCAATTTCTACCCGTCATTTCGTGATTAATTCGACCCACCCACATGACCCTTAACTAAGGTCAACAAAGTCACGCGACTGTCCTAACTAATCGCAGCATATGCGGTGTAGGAAGACATCACATAGCTACCGTACACTGTGCCTTAACTAAGGTCAACAAACACAGCACGAATACTAAGTACTCTACTTCCTAAAATGACGGAGGGTTGTGAATGGTTTTTATGAAAACCTTTAACGCTTTGAACTTGATCCCGTTGCGGAATCAAATGGATTTTAAATGGAATGTTTTTGAGGTTTTTCTAGTTTTGCTAAAGGGGTCACTCCCGGTGAAGGGATCGTCGGCCCTTTCCTTGTCGAATGAGGTGCGGGATATATCATATATATCACTGTGCAAAGCAGAAACTATAGAAGCAATCAAAAACCAAACCGAGTGTGTAGCATCTGCCAGTTATTGCTAAAGTAGTCACTCCCGGTGAAGGGATCTCGGTCCTTTCCTCATCGAATAAGGTGCAAGATGTTCTACAAGGAACACCGCGATGCAAAGCAAGAACTGTAGCTACCTGTTTTTATTTTGAAATTCGATTCCACAACATCAATTAGGTTTATTTTCTTTCATTAATCTCATTAATTAATCTCCCATCATTTAAGTCCACCTAAACATCACAGATAAATATAACGTACGCTTATGCCATCCGCATTCGTCTCGATGTCCCGTCTGCACCGTTAGGTTAGGTAACTAACGCCAGAGCGAGGCAGGGCTAGCGCGGGTGTAAAACATAAGCAACGTCTATATAATATATCATATATACTCTATATAGTATCCATCTGAACAAATCACATGATCACATCACAGATAACGCAGCAGGAAAAATCATATGAAATATTGGATATACTAGGACGTCCGTGTTTTCAATACGAGCCAGTACAAAACACGGATTCCACGGTCGTGATGAATAGCCAATCCCACACCCCTAGATCCCTACGAGAGCGGCAAGCAACCCTACCAATTCTAGGGTTAGGAGACCTGAACTCGACTCCTCGAGATGGTCTCCCACTGGACCCTAGAACCCGGTTACTTGTGCTCCCCTCCTTAGGTCTATCTTAATGCGGAAAAGTAAATAATATACAAATGGTGACATCATCCGCAACCTGGAAGTGCCCCAATAAAAGAATATTACATACAAGTTTTTACATGAATGAAAATGAAAAACACTCATCTCACATAAAACCCCCCCGGCTATTCGAACACGACGATCCAATATAACATATCCAGCAACACATAACATCACATGTCATCAACGTAAGTAAACATGCGTATCCCAATTGTCGTTGACATATAGCAACGAAACCGGCGATATCACATATTACACTTACGGTCACAGAAAAGAAAGTGTAAAACTACACCAATTGGAATCCGCAACCGCTTTAGACATCGCATGCCTAATCAAATGAATTCCTTAGACATCGTATGCCTAACAATTATAAACCCCGCATTTTAGTCTCATTATCGAAAACACTTTTCAATATCAAGTCGGGGAATTCAACAGGATTTCCGACATTCTGATCGAATGCTCGTCGCAAACTTTAGTAGGCGGCCGCACCCTCGATACCGTCGACGAAGTGCACCAAGGCGGAACACCGCTGCCGCGAGCACCCGAACGGATGCTTTCGGCGACGGGGTTCTCCTACAGTCACTTGGTCGGGGCTATGGGACGAGACTGTCTATTAAGTTTACCTGGCGAGTATCCGCGTACGCTACTTAATTGCGACGGACTTTTGATCACATCAAAATTCCGTGGCAACCGATTAAGTGAGACTAAAGTGCTATGTTTATAACATTCAAATCAGTTATCTCATAACTACTTGTGGATTCCAATTATTGTATCACATTCCGGATAAATAGAAAATGTTAAACTTTCCGATCGAACAATCGAATACCCAAGTTTTCCCGAAACAGCTCAACACATGAAATAAGTTTTAAAACATTCACTTTGTGCCTCAGTACCAACGGTCCAGCCGTAGAAGGGTCAAGCCAACGCCTCACATGTGGCACGCCGTACTGCCCCAAACCTTAAGGTTCAAAGGGCAGTTCAAGACGGTCACATAATCGAGTTAAGGTTTGTTGTCTTCTAGAGGGACCATCGCGTTACTTGCACTACTTAGAACGTCATTAAACTACGGAAATATCCAACAATTGGAAATTTCCCAGCAGGGGAAAAAGTGGGTATTTATATCTGGTCGAACTTTTAACATATTCTAAAATTACCCGGAAAAACACATAGACAAAGTTTGATAATCCGATCGAATCTACGAACTCCCAATACAACCCAGAATATTCAACTCTTGAATAAACTTTAAAAATTCCCAGAAAACTCAGCAATAAATGAAAGAAGTTACTGTGCAAAAATAGCTGACTGAAGAGACTAAGTGGCCGCGGAACCGCCGCATTAGCCATGCTAATGTCGCGGTTCCGCCGCGCTTTGACTGAATCAGGTGATCGTACTTCACAGTAATTCTTAGAAATTCCTGCTGATTTCTCTGCATATTTTTAATTCTGAAAAATCCCCGATTTCAAAAAATGTACAGAGAGCAATTTTGAATTAGGGTTTCGGTTCGATCGGACTTCTAACTCCGTCTACACATCGCCTAAGGCTCTAGCTAGGCTCTGATACCACTGTAGGGTTCCTAGGCACACCCATGAGGTTCTACAAGTGATCAAACATGGCCAATTCAAGTTTTTTCATGTGCCTACAAACCCTAATACGGATCGTTAACTAGATAATGAGGCGATGCAAGCAAGTTAACGGCTTTAACTAAGTGTGAACGAACATACAACCTTTGTAGATCCGGTCCTCCACCTCCATGGCTCCGTGTTGACGTCTCTCCGCTGTACCCATCGGAATCCAAGACTCTCACGGTGGTTTCATCGGAGAAAAGATTGGGCTAGGTCGCTGACTTCGATGCCGAAGATGATCTACGTCGAGGCAACTCAAGATCAAACTCCAACTTCACCAAGTCATGAAACTTGTGAAGAAAACACCCTATACTACTTGGTAAGTGGTAGAGGATGAAGAAATATGAAGTGGGTTTAGTTTAGAATTGGATTTCTCACTCTTTTTCTCATGTTGCCATTGATGGATACAAGCTTTCTTCTTTTGTTCAAGAAGAAGAAGAAGAAGAAGAAGGAATATGATAAGTATATTTAAAATAGAAAACAAAATGATACTTATCATAATCTCAACCATACTTAGGTGTAGAGAATTAACTAAGATTAGGTTGAATGGTTAGGGTTAAGTATGAAACAAGAATGGTGGACTTATTCAAAGCTTCATGAAGCTTCAACAAGCAAACAAAGAAAGCCACCATGATTTATTTATCTTTCAAAAATGAATAAATATATAAATGAAAAGATAAGTAAATCAAAACCCTAAGCAATAACATAACCATGGTTTAATTCTTTACACAAACTCAAGTTTGCATGTATCATCAAACATGATACAATCATGTTCACAAAAGTATATCACATATACAACTTGTGTATATCAAGTGAGAAAATCCATTTAAAGTGAACCAATACTAGTTAATGCAAAGTAATATATCAAATATATAATTATGCATTAAATCATTAAATCAATACTTGATTTAATGATCCGGTCATATCACATATAACCGACTAATATCCAATGTATTGGCTTATCGAATCAATCCTTGATTCGATAACTAGGTTATATCGCATACAAAAAATCGATACATTCATCGCGAGAATGGAACACGGTATCACATACACGCATTATTCTTGGTCCTGCACATATCTCATATGCGCTCCTATTTCGTTTCGCTTGAGCCAGGAAACCTCTGTGTAGGACTCTAAAGACTCGTCAATACGCCGGCAGCAGGTAATGATCATATCAAACACCCACAAGCCGCAAGCAGTCTGCTAAACGTAACGGCTACCCGGGTATTGAGCGATCAGAAGATCGACGAGCAAGCCCGCTCACACTCCTGTGAATCCAACCAGTAACACTTACCGTACAGTCCGGTCTGTTTGTCTGATATGTCGCATATCTCGCCTAGGGGTGGTAAACGTCAGACCCCAGTAGCTTAATAAGTCATGCCGACGTAAGGTCTATAACATTCGTGAAACTACTGATAACTCTTACCAGTATATCACTGCAACCCTGGCCAGGGATTTCCTGTTATGGCCAGTCGTGCATAGCGCAACATCAACCCCCAATACCGGGAGAGACGAATCCCTTACTATCGCTCATTGCCTCCATGTGAATCGGGACTGTACCCAAAAAACCACCTGTTTGCACGACTCAGTAGAGCCGTGGTAGGGCGGAAATCAAAGCACAGTGGGAGACACATAAGACTCTATGACGATCTCGGGTCAACAGACTAAGCTGCACCAGTGTCACCAGAGAACTGCCATCTGACGTGAGGTATAATACCATCTGGGAGTTCTCGGCGAGTCCGTTCAGTGTACCCAGTCTCCACTGAGCACCCGCATACCATCTCTGATGTCAAACACCAATGGATATGGGATCATCCATCGCCTATCACATGGGTCGAGAAGATATACGCTAGTCTACTCTGGAATATCGATGCCCCGTCTCGATATTCCCACGACTAGGAACATTGAAGGATGTACTCATGGACTACCCAGGCCCCACTAGTATGATCTACATCATAGTCCTGGAAGTCGAGTACACATCCTAAGGGCTTTATCAACATGTAACAGAGAGACAGAAAGTATACATGTTAAGATAAAGAGCAACCAGATAGCGTACTATCATGTCGAGCAAGAAAGTCCTACCTATATATGTCCCAGCATCCACTACAATATACATCCAATGTACATTAATGGCCTCTAGGGCATACATATAACTAACAGTGACAAGCTACAAACACCTTCAGTTCCTCGGTGTGGTAGAACAGATATCTTTATGAATGTTTAGGATATCCCATGAACTTACACAAAACTGACCGTGCCTCGAACTTATTCGGGTTCTGCTTCTTTACATAAGCAGGACATCCCCATATCTTAATAAAATTAAGGTATGGTCTCCGCCTCTCGCACATTTCATGTGGAGTGGTAGGCACAGATTTAGTAGGAGCCCTATTCAATATATATGCAGCTGTTTTAAGTGCATACCCCCAAAATGAAAGAGGCAACTCAGCATTACTCATCATTGGGTGAACGATATCCAATAGGGTACGATTCCTCCACTCCGATACACCGTTGTGTCGTGGTATATATGGAGGAGTAAGTTGAGAGAGAATACCATTTTCTTTTAGAAATTCACGGAATTCCGTACTTAAGTACTCCCCTCCTCGATCAGATTGAAAGATCTTGATATTTTTTCCAGTCCGGTTCTCTACCTCGTTTTTATATTCTTTGAATTTCTCAAAATCTTCAGATTTGTGTTTCATTATAAATACATATCCGAACCTAGAGAGATCGTTAGTGAATGTGATGAAGTATGAGAACCTACCCTTTGCATGTATAGACATTGGACCACATACATCACTGTGTATGAGTCCCAAGAGCTCTGTAGCTCTTTCTCCATGTCTCGTGAATGGAGATTTGGTCATCTTTCCTTTGAGACAAGAATGGAAAGTTTCATATGATGAAAATTCGAACGAATTCAGAAATCCATTCTTATGCAACTTGGATAGTCTTTTCTCATTGATATGACCAAGTCTACACCGCCACAAGTAGGCTTCGTTCATATCTGAACTCTTTCTCTTGCGTGTGTTTTGTATATTAAGAACCATGTTTTGATTTAGAACATAGATAACATTACACAATGTACTTTCTGCAACCAATACCTGATTAAGGTAAATATTCATGATATTTCTATTTAGAACAAAGTTATATTCATCTTAATTAAGTAAAGAAACTGATATGATATTGCAAAGCATGGAAGGTACACAGTAGCAGTTGTTAAAAATCATAGTATTGCCTCTTGGCAATACTAGGTGATTTTTACCGACGGCAATAGCATCAACTAGTGCTCCGTCCTTTACTCTGAGGGACATATCACCAGGTCCAATCATCCTACATTTTCTCAGTCCCTGCAAAATATATTATAAATATGAGATCCCGATCTGGTATCTAGTATCCAGGATGTAGGACCGACCGAAAAACAGTTCTTAATAACAAGAACACCTGAAAGAGACGTAATAGTACGCTTCTTCTTCACCGAGGTCATCAAGGAATTCATACAATCCTCTTTCCTATTCTTATGCTTGTGACATGTGTCACAAGTCAGAGATACACCTACGTTCCCCAGCCCCGAATAATAATCTGGATCGGTCAAGTCATACATTTTATTATCTTGATTAAGGCGTGATTAGTTATTACCTGTATAGAGAGAAAAGAAACACCCAGCATGCGCTCTTGCAAGATTAGATTGGTTATTAGTTTATCTAATCAGGATGGCTCCTACTGTTTCTTCGAATTTTCCTTCAAACCTTTAAAAAGAAAACTAGTCGGGATCATTAACACTTTATAAGTTCGCTAACCGTTCAGCCAGGTCGGTATTAGTACTCCGAGGGAGGTTTCTCGTGCTCTCGCATGGATCTAATTAAAATAAACCTCATTTCCGCAAAGGTGTATCCCTGTTAACACCTTTCTAGACACCTAATGGGTTAGCTAATTATGAAGTGAAAAGTATCTTCCAAGAGTAATCCTACTTATCAGCGGGATCGGGATCGGGATCCAACTATCATCACGTGATAACATAGATGGAAGCCACTCTAGTCACCATACTTCAGAAGAAATGCAACACTAGTAAGTTTCCTGTATATTTGAAACTCCCGATGTGGTTTTCCCTAACGACCTATAACCTTGACACTTGCCAACAAATCATAGGCCACCAGTCAAGTTCAACCCGTCATTGTCCTAGATTAACTCGAACTTACCTGCACAAACCCTTGACGCTTGCCAACAAAACTGTGCAACTGTCTCGATCAATCGCATATCTATGCAACAGATAAATATCACTCAGCTACCGTTTACTATGTCTTGATACTTGCCAACAAACATAACACGAATATTAGGTGATACCTATCCGAAATGACGAAGGGCCATGACTGGGTTTTTGGTGAAAAACCCTTTAACGTAATGAACTTGATATCGTTGAAGGAACCGGTTCTTTTGAAAATGAGTGGTTTAGACTCCACTTTTGAAAACTGTTAGTTTTGAAGAAAACCGAGTAATCTATAGTAATGATCAATTATAATTATTGCACATTTGTACGATCATTTTCTCTATTATTATTAATTATTAAATGGTGTTATTTGTAATTTAAGAATATATGTGGGCTTATGTGTAAAAAGATTTTATCATGTGTTTCTTAACTTCTAATTAATATAATTGGGGGAATATATGCATATCATATTTAAATAAAATATTCATATGATTTTTAACCATTATTATTAAGATGTGCATATCATATCATATAATATGCATTAAGTAATTTAATTAAAATTGGTTGGAATATTATCTCAAATAAAATAAATGCTACCAATGATTTGATTTGATATATTGTGCAGGTATTAAAATAACAAATCAGTTCAGGGCTACAAATATAAGTAGGAGATCCACATCAAATTGAGTTAGCAAACCAAATCTGCAGAATTTTGGGAGCAAATTAAAAAATCTCGCAACTGCAGAGAGAGATATATTTTCAAATTATATTCATCAGAAAAATCTCCTAAGATCACGAAAAGAAAGCACAAAAATTATGGAGGCGCGATAACACCAATAGGCGGCGGAACCGCGGTGGAATGAAGCATATGGCGGCGGAACCGCGGTCAATTAATGGCCGTTCGATGTGCAATTTCAGGGGCATGATCGTCTTTTCACATACATCGAGATGATGTCTAGGATTTCAAGTTCCAGAGCCTATATAAAGGACCGAGCAGCAATCTAGAGTTATCTATCTATCTATCGATCAATTTAGGGTTTTTAGTTCTTTTAGTTTTTTTTAGCTAATCAAAGTCTGTAATGCAAAATTTTCAACAAAAAGTAGTTTCTCTTTTAATTTTGTCTCATTACTTTCCGCATTACTTTCTGCGTTTATTTTTTGCACTTTTCTTTTTTGTTTTTCTTATGATTTTCTTGTTCTTCTACCTTTCTTCTTTTACTTCGTTTTTCCCAATGAGCGAGTAAATTCTCGCTTGTTAGGGTTTGTAGAAAAGGGTGGTATAATGGATGAAATAATCCCTTATCTTATACTTATGTTTTAAGTTTTGCAATGCGGATTTTATTGGCCAACGTTATTCAAAAATAAACATGATTTTTGCAAAACTTGTTCACGGTGTCAGCACATGGGTCGGATTTTACGGAGGAATGAGATGTCTCTCCAACCAATCTTGGTTGTTGAGATATTTGATGTGTGGGGAATTGATTTCATGGGTCCTTTTCCCAACTCTTTTGGGAACTTATACATTCTCTTAGCGGTTGATTATGTCTCTAAATGGGTTGAGCCGTACTAATGACAACAAGATTGTTGTTAAGTTCCTTAAAGAAACTATCTTTTCTCGGTTCGGGCACTCTCGTGCTATCATTAGTGACAATGGGACGCATTTATGCAATCGGTCTTTCTAGGCTTTGATGCGGAAATATTTGATTAACCACAAACTTTCTACACCCTATCATCCCCAAACGAGCGGGCAAGCCGAGATCTCCAATCGACAGATCAAGCAAATTTTGGAGAAAACGGTTTCTAAGAACCGTAAAGATTGGTCTTCTAGACCAACTGATGCTCTTTGGACATTTCGTACTGCATATAAGATCGATCTTGGCATGTATCCTTATCGGCTGGTGTTTGGGAAGGCTTGCCACCTCCCTGTCGAGATCGAACATAGAGCAATGTGGGCAGTTAAAGAGCTTAACTTCGATTTTAACCAAACGGGCAGCTATCGGAAGCTGCAATTAAATGAGCTGAACGAGCTTCGTGATGAAGCATACGATAACACGGTTATAGTAAAGAACTGGATAAAGGTGTTTCACGACAAACACCTTTTGCGGAAAACATTAACATCGGGACAACAAGTCCTTTTTTACGATACTCGTCTTCGTCTTCATCTTCATCCGGATAAGCTGAGATCTCATCGGATGCGACCTTTTGTGGTGCGGTATGTATACCCGCACGGTGCAGTGGATGTAGAAAATTCTAAAAACGATTCTCTTTTCACAGTAAATAGGTATAGATTAAAACCGTACTTTTCTGCTGACCCATCGGAGGAGCTCCTGTTCTTGCAGGAGCCGCTTTATCACGATTAACTTTCCTCCGCCTCTCCTCTATGCTTCGGTTTTCCAGCCATAAACAGTGGCAACATTGTTTCAACTAAGAATGGAGATGTGTATATTAGTGGATCCATAAAAAAAATATGTGTGTGCTAATAACAAGTTTGGAGGAAGCTTTCCATTTGACTAACTATTGACCCTATCATTCTCCACCAAAGTCTACAGGTTTTGCGCTCGAATGGCAGCATCGGTTGGGACACTGCTGCAAACAGGTTTGAGGGAGAGGTTTGTATTTATTCACGTATAATTTTGAATTAAAAAAATTTGAAAATAAAAATTAGAAAGTGAAAAATACATATAAAAGAAAGGAAGAGACTTAAGAAATGCAAGAAAATTAGATATTTTAAAACAAAACTAGTAATGCGTGGTCATGAGCTGTTGTCCAAAGGGTTAGTAAGATGAAGAAATTACTAGTCTGTGGATAGAAATAAGTCTGAAAAATAGTCCATATTTTTTATTCCAAACTTCTGAATGTTGATACTCTACTATACGCACTTGCACATATCTTGAAACTTGGGCTAGTAGAGAATGCCTTGAAATACTCTTGTCTGAAACCTTAGTATGAAAAAAAATAAACAAAATATAAATGACACATAAAATAAAATTTAAAAGAAAAATGAACACCGGTTTTGTAATTACTTAAGGCAGCATATAAAAAATACTGCGATGGTGCCTTATCACCTAGTGCTTTAGACCAATTTGTTTGGGGGTCACTGTTAAGCCTTAGGTGTTGCAAAATTAGAAAATTGCTTAAGTATGCCTTAGTAAGTGAGCACATTCGGTAATCGGTTGCTTAGTGCCTCAAGAAATATTAACGGTCGTATGAAGAATGTATGAGCAAATCCATCTAAAATATCACCAACTAAAATGTACTGAGGAATATAGACAAAGGGTATGATAGCTTGAATTTAATTCTCCAAGCGTAGGGAAGATTTTTACACACACGTAGGGGTATATGATCGATGTTTGGAAGAAAGGTAGGGAGGAAGACTAAAGACGATATTTTATTGAGAGAGGATGTGATTTCCGACATCTTTTCAAGACCATTAAGATAGGGCTCATGACAACTAAAAAACTAGTGTAGTTTGAAACTCTTATTTTCAAGTTTTTCTTTTATATGTTCTTATCTTTGCATGTTATTTTCGTCTTCTTTCCTTTATTTTCTAAATTTTGGGATTTTGTGGGTGTAATCCACCGAAAACCTTCAGAAGACAACACTCTTCCTACTATGGATACCTAGAGATTTAAAGGCTTATTGCACGAGCTAAGTGCAATCGTGTTGTCTACGAAAATGTGCTAGGTTTTTCTTTTTCGCTTAAAAATAAAACAGTTTTCTCGGGACGATCAAAAGATAAGTTTGGGGGTATTTGATTAATCATAATTATTGTACATTTGTATGGTCATTTTCCCTATTATTATTAATTACTAAATGGTGTTATTTGTAATTTAAGAACATATGTGGGTTTATGTGTAAAAAGATTCTGTCATATATTTCTTAATTTATAATTAATATAATTAGGGGAATATATGTATATCATATTTAAATAAAATATCCATGTGATTTTTAACCATTATTATTAAGATGTGAATATCATATCATATAATATCCATTAAGTAATTTAATTAAAATTGGTTGGAATATTATCTCAAATAAAATAAATGCTACCAATGATTTGATTTGAGATATTGTGCAGATATTAAAATAATAAATCAGTTCAGGGCTACAAACATATGTAGGAGATCCACATCAAATCAAGTTAGAAAACCAAATCTGCCGAATTTTAGGAGAATTGAAGAATCTCGCAACTACAGAGAGAAAGAGATATCTTCAAATTATATTCATCAGAAAAATATCCTAAGATCACGAGAAGAAAGCACAAAAATTCTGAAGGCGCGATAACACCAATAGGCGGTGGAACCACAGTGGAATGAGGCATATGGCGGCTGAACCGCTGTTAATTAATGGCCGTTCGATGTGCAATTTCAAGGGTATGATCGTCTTTTCACATACATCGAGATGGCGTCTACGGTTTTAAGTTCTAGAGCCTATATAAAGGACCGAGCAGCAATGTAGGGTTATCTATCTATCTATCGATCATTTTAGGGTTTTTAGTTCTTTTAGTATTTTTTAGCCAATCAAAGTATATAATGCAAAATTTTCAATAAAAAGTAGTTTCTCTTTTAATTTTGTCTCATTATTTTCCGCATTACTTTCTGCGTTTATTTTCCGCACTTTTCTTTTTTGTTTTACTTATGGTTTCCTTATTCTTCTACCTTTCTTCTTTTACTTCGTTTTGCCCAATGAGCGAGTAAATTCTCGTTTGTTAGGGTTTGTAGAAAAGGGTAGTATAATGGATGAAAGAATCCCTTATTTTCGACTAATGTTTTAATTTTTATAACTTTTAATAAAGGGAGTCTTAACCCTCTTATTCGGGTGTGCTACCAATTCATGATAGTTGCGATTTCGATTTGAGATTTTTTAATACTTGCTTTGTTGAGGGTTTGAGATCAATATGGATAAATGGAAGGACAAGAGTCAGTAGAGGGAATCCCTAATCCTTCCAAGTACCCTAATCCACATTCATCGCTATTTCTCTAGTATTAAATAATTAAAAGATAAAAACAATATTTTTAAAACTCCATTCTTTAACTAATCAATCCGAAAAACCCTACAAGCCCTTCTTTTATAAAATTTTCAAATCTCTTTAGTACAAAGCGATAAAAATCCAACATTTCTTCTATTGACTCGTCTAAAATAATAAAAATAGTTTACCATTTTCCTGTGGACGACCCGTACTCACTATCGGCTAGCTATTTATGATACCGTTATTGATTGCGGTATTTAAGAAACACAAAGATTAAAATTTTCACACCAATCAAGTAACATAAACCTTTGCTCAAAAGATTACTCCCTGTGAAGGGATCTAGGCTCTTGCGTCGTCGAATGTGGTGCTGGATATTCCTAAACGAATACCACTTTGTAAAGAAAACGAATACAACTATAGTTTTTAGAAATTTGTTTCAATAACATCTTTTAGGTTTATTTTTCCTTGTGTTAATCAAAATTAATGCGGTCCCATCAATTAATTACTATCACATCAGAAAAGAACGAAAATACAATGTACGTATATGCAATTCGCATTTATCTCGGGGCCCTATCATGCACCATTAGGTTACTTAACTAACAGCAGAGTGGAGGCTAAACTAGCACGGATGCAAAACATATACAACATCTACTAGTGTGTGTGTGTGTGTGTGTGTGTAACCATTCGTCCCATACATATAAGCAAAATCACAGAAAAGCGATAAGCAATATAGAAAAGCGGACAATTTTGGAGCTCCTGGTTTCATTTGAGCCGCAAATGAAACCCGACGTTCCCCGGTTGTATGGATAGCCTGTGCAATGTATAACCAAGACCCCTACGAGTGCAGCAAGTTACCCGCCAATTTCAGAAGCGAGGCAACCCTAATCAACAAAGTGAATGGCCACCCAGCATTTCACGAAATCTGGTAACTTGAGCACTCCACCGTGGGTCACCCTATACCCCCTACGAGTGCGACGAATAGCCAGCCAATTCTAGTGCAAGACACCCCGGTCTCAACGCTTTGAGATGGAGGACCGTTGCTCTCTAGAACCCGACTACTCGAGCATTCCGCCGCGGGGTAATCATAGTACAGAAAAGAAATAATATATACAACGGTGATATCGACCTCAACCCGGCCGTGCCTCAATAAAAAATATATAAACCAGAAGAAACGGCAGTCCAAATGTCGGACGATCACCCCGCAATAATGAATATACAAATGAATAAAAAATGTACTACAAACATTGCACTAAAGGCAATCCATCACGACAATCCGTCGAAACCATCACAAAAATATCTCAAGCAACATCACAAGTAAACAAGATGCGTGAAACCCCTTCCAATCAACGTATAGAGATTAGAAGATGTTAAACAACACATAAACACATCACAAAAGCAAGTAACAAAAACTACGACAATGAAATTCCGCGCACAAATAACAAACAAAGTAAGTTTTCCAAAGCCGAAAAAACAGTTCACTAAGTCCTAAAAAATCATTTTAAGCCAATCGAGAAGTTGAAAGGAACTCGAAACTCGCCCGAACCTTCGTGAGGTGGTAGTACCTAAAATTAACTCTTGCTTAGGTGGCTAAGAAGGATACCTATCCATGGGGGCCACCACGAGGTGGCCCACAAGGGTAGGCAGACCCGAGCCTGCCCCTATGGGGTTGGTCTTGGGTCCCCTCCCCCCAAGGTCACTTTGTGTTGGTCTCGGGGGGTGGGCCTGGCCTTCGTCCCCCCGGGGCGATCTCTGGGGTACCCACGCAACTCCCCACAGCTTCTCGGTCCAAACCGTGAGCCCGTGAGGAGTGCAAACATGCTAAAAATCGGATTTTTAGGACTGTTTTCGTCGGTAGTTTTTACGCGACGAAAACGACGGATTTTAAATGTCGCAACAAGCTAGTTAATCTGTTTGGGTGTCTTTGATACAATGTTAGGGCTCCTAGCACCCTAGCCTCCACAACCGCGGCCTATGCGAAACGAAAAACAAAAATTCTAGAGGCGCTAGAAACTACAAAACCTAGAATCGAAATCAAACATTTAAACTAAACAACTACATAGAGTTTTAAACTACTATGAAGAGAGGGTTATACCAAATAATCCATGTCTTTCGGTCTTCTACCCTCTTCCTTACCTCCTTGGGGTCTCCTTGATCGATCTTGACCGCTGGTCTTTCTCCGTCGAGGATGATCCCCCCGAGAGATGTAGTTCATGGCTCTAACTCCACACTAAAAATCTAGTGGAGCAACTAAAAGCTCTAGATTACTAATCTAGAGTGTCTAATGATGTAGTGAGTTGTTCTAATATATTTCTATCTCTCTTCCATCATTGATTCTCAACACATGAGATGGTAAAGAGGAAGAAGAAGAAGAAGGAGGAGGATGAGCTCAAGAAAGGCTAGTGAGGAGAGAGAAGCAAATGGTGAGAATTATTTTTCATCAAGTGAGAGAAATAATGAATTATGGTTTTGTATAAATGGTTTTTGCAATAAAAATATAGCAACCATATTTGAATAGTTTGCACAAATGAATATACAATTCATTTGTCAAGAATATTCGAGCATGGTTCTCACCATTCTCACCTTACTACCTTTATATCTTATTTTCCATTTAAATCAATAAATGGATAAACTAAAATGAGGTATCCACCTTCTAGTATGTTTTCCGTATAAATACGGAATACACTCTACCGTATACATACCCGTATTCGTATCAAAATACGAATACCTAAAGAGATAGAATAATACAAAGAACATAATACTAGAATATACATATCGAAATATGTATATGTAAATTATTAAATCAATACCTGATTTAATAATCCGGCTCAATTTTAAACCGGTTAGTATTATCAACCGTCCGATCGAAAGCTCGGGTATCTAATACAATAATTCGATCGGAACTCTGCACGAATCAAAATACGACTACTGCATCATTTCTCCTGAACTAGAGAAACCCTCTTTGTGGGACTCTAAAGACTCGATAGTACGCCGGCAGTGAGTTACTAGATAAATCCATAATCACAAGTATGTTAGTGGTACTAGCTGTATGTAACGGCTACCCGGGTACCTGTCGAAAAGGAAGGCCAACGAGCAAACTCATCCGAATCCCTACTGAGCCTATCCTTGACAATCTACATACATTCCGGTCTCTTCGTCTGAGAGTATCGCATACCGGGTCTAGGGGGTGGTAAACGTCAGGCCCTAATAACCCAATAATTCATGCCGATGTGGCTCGGGACCAATCCGAAAAATCACTGATCTAACTATCAATAAATCCCAACTGCCTTAGGCAAGATCTTATGGTACTGGCCAACCGAACACAGTGTGATATCGATTCCCTATATCGGGAGAGATGAATCCCCAATAATAGTTCACTGCTTCCATGTGGCTCGGGACTGTACCCAATTAAAACATGTTTGCACGACTCAGTAGAGCTGTGGTAGGGTAGTAATCTAAGTACAGTGGGAACTCACACGAGACAAATGACGATCTCAGGTTTGAAGACTAACCTGTACTCATGTCACCTGAGAAGTGCTATCTGATGATAGATATAGTACCATCTAGAAGTTCTCGGCGAGTCTGTCCAGTGTACTCACCCTCAGTGAGCACATATATACGATCTTAGGTGCGAAAGACCAATGGTTGTGAGACAGACTATCGCCCCTCGTCGGGGTCTAGATCTTATACACCAGTCTACTCCGGAATATTGATACCCGGTCTCGATACTCTCATGACCGGGGACATTTAAGGATGTGCTTATGGACTAACTAGCCCCCTCATGTATGATCGTCATCATAACGCTGATAATCAAGCAATGATCATACGGATTTTATCAACATGTATTAATGATACGTGATAAAAAGTAAAACATATACACATGTTAAGATAAAGACAAACCAAATAGCATACTATCATGTCGAGCAAGATTGTCCTGTATATACATATGTCCAAACATCCACTATATATACATATATAATAACGGCATCTATGGCATACATATCCAACACTGATGAGCCATAAGAAACACGACTACTCCTGCTGGCAAAGAAAATGCTACGTCGTGGCCTAAGATCTAGAGATGAATACAATACAGTAGATAAATATAATATATGGCAAGAAAACGAAGTTTCAAAAAATATATATAAAACGTTCCAATACTCATCACTGAGTGGACAGAGGTTTGTGTAAGGAAAAAAAGAAATGTAAAGATATGTGTCGAACTGTGGATAGCGATACCATGAATTGTTTTAATGTATTTATCCATTCTTCATGCATGTCTAACAACCACGCAGTCATTCAAAAGAAATATTTTTTTATATAAATATATAATCAGCTAGATAATTTGATCAATCCTGAGAAAATCAAGTGGCTAATCCTTTTATCCAAAAGAAATAATCTTTGAAAGAACCTTCGCCATTCCTCTGTTTTAAATTGTCAAGATTAATTACAGCTGTTCATAATCTATCAAGAAACAAAAACACCAAACCATTAGTTTTCTAACCAAAAAACACCAAAAAAGAACCCAACAACTTGTAAGCAAACCCACATTATTCTTAAGATAGAGAAACAAAGGTGAAATGACTATATTCGATAAAATAAAAGAAATAACCCTAAACCTGTAACCCAAAACACAAAAGAAGTGAACTAAAATCTTACAATTCCATCATCACTGAAGCACTCTTCCATCTTAAACTAGAGACCACCTTTGAATTGCTCGACAACTCTAACTCTTGGAATACCCAATTCTCCATTCCCTAACATGATTAATATCCCTCTGTTTTCGATAAAAAAGAACCAAAAGTAATTAAAATTCAATCAAGAATATCATTAATTTGTAACAAGAACACCCAAAAAAATAGAACACATTAGTTCTAAACAACCCCATATCACCCTTGAAACAAGGAAACAGACCATTTTCAACAAAATATATGAAGTACCCAGAACAAAAATATATATCTTAACAATGACATCATCAAAGATAAGAAATACCCCCACCAAAAAGATACAAACCAAAGATCTATCTCACCACCGTCAAATCAAAGCAAAAATCTAATAATACAAACCAAAGATCTCACCTTTGTCATGACATCACTCCCCAAGTTGTCCCGGTGTTCTCAGCATCTCCGACGTCACCGCCGTCGACCTCATCGACTTCCCTTCTTTCGTGAAACGCGCCAACCTCCACAACCATATGTTCTTCGACGAAGTCTTCGATCTAGGGTTTGTGGAGGAGATGGGAGCGGAAGGTGGCGATGACACTC
Source organism: Agapanthus africanus (assembly GCA_030015575.1). Taxonomy (NCBI): domain Eukaryota; kingdom Viridiplantae; phylum Streptophyta; class Magnoliopsida; order Asparagales; family Amaryllidaceae; genus Agapanthus; species Agapanthus africanus. The sequence continues at coordinate 476,902,671 of CM057346.1, read as the reverse complement.
GTAAGTAGGGATTCCCCGGATCACGGCACGTAGAAAATGACGTGTTGTCCAAGTATGTGTAGATTGTTTTCGTCATCATATCGAGATAGGAATACGTGCGCTTGTCAGGCGTATTACAGATTCCCCCTGCCTCGAATAGCCGTGGGTATATTGATTGTGGGGATCCGAATTTTCAGCAGCCGCGGACTAAGCTGCCGTTAATTACCTCTCGCTTTTGGAGCGAGAGAACTTCTGATTGACGGGTAAAACTGGTCATGCGAAAAAAATTTGCAGAGTACATGTGTTGTGTTTTAAAAGGGTCTTGGACGTATCGGGGCCCTCACAAAGTTTACTGGGGTCCCGCTGTTCTTCTAACATGGGATGTGTTTTGAGTGTGGAGCGCGTGGGCACCAGCGGTTACGTGTGTGGCGTGTTGGCGATGAGCGCTAGCGGGTCATGCGCCCGGCGCGTGGCCGTTAGGCGCTATCAAAGAAAGGGGCTTATCCCCTATACTGGGAGTTGAACTCTTAGGGGGATTTTTGAGCAAAACTCTTAAAAAGGGATTTTTATGTGGAGTTAAACTCATAAAATATTTGGATTTTGGGGTTCAACTCCTTTGAGAATTTGGATGTTGGAGTTGAGCTCTTTAAAATTTGTTTGGAGTTAAACTCGTAAAGAAGAGATTTTGGTTTGGAGTTAAACTTCTATGAGATTTTCGGAGATGATGAAAGGGGGCCCCTTTCTTCTTTCTTGAGTCCTGGGTCCTCTCTTGGGCCTTGGATCTTCCCAAAGTGGAATTTCTGGAGACGAGTCTCCTTATTCTTCCTCTTTTTTTATTAGATCTTGGAGAAAAGGGGACGGTGGGATTAAAAATCTCCCTTTTAACGATTTGAAGGGAGATTTGAGCTCCCATTCGAGGGTTTTATTGTGAAAAACTATTTCTTTTTGGAAGTAGAAGAGTTAAACTCTTGATTTAATTTAAAAAGGAAAAGAGGGTTTAAAACTTTGAGGAAGGAGAACGAGGCACAAAACCCTAGAAATTTTGTCGGGAATGAATTATTCTTTATTTCATCATAATGTTGCCTTATATAGGCTTACAAGTTTACACATAGCCCCTTGGGATTTTCAAAATGGTATTTTGTCCATCCCATGCCTCATATGTTTATTTCTTTTTGCACATGAGCCATGGACTTTACAAAAATTTTGTTTTTTGCCCATTTATTTTACATTCATGCATGAAAATTATATCAAACTTATTTATTACATAATTTTCTTCTTGGCATGGGGGAGGTCGGTTTCTTCATGTTTGGGCCCGACTTAAGCATGGGCCCACTTGACTTGAATTCTGGTTTGGGCCCGGGCCCACTTTTCAGTCCTTGACTTATTGAATTGTTGATCTTGACCGTGGGGTGTAATTTTTGATCCTCAACAAAGTGCCCCCCATCAATGAATGCACACTACGCACATGGGCTGTGTGCATGAAATAGATGGATCTTTCGTAGAGAGTTTGATTTCGAGGTGGAACATCATTCCAAGGGTGGAGCATCATTCCGGGAGCATAATTTCGGGGATCGGAGCATCATTCCAAGGTGTGGAGCATCATTTCGGGAATCGGAGCATAATTCCGGGGGTCGGATATATCCTGAAACGAAGCATAATTCCGACGTGGGGTTCCGGGATGAAGCATAATTCCGACACGGGACAAGTATATCCTTAGACGGAGAATAATTCCAACGCAGGGTTCCGGGACGAAACATAATTTTGACACGGGACAGGTGTATTCTGAGACAAAGCGTAATTCCGGAGCAGGGCAGACATTCTGAACAAAGTATAGTTCCGATGAAGAGGTTTATTCCAAGGCAAAATATAATTCCGATAGGGAAGGTAGATACTCCGAGGCGAAGCATGATTCCGACACAGGGCACATATTCTGAGACGAAGCATGATTCCAACACATAGATTGTTGGTTGACTTGATTCCGAGACAGAGCTTGATTCCGACGGGGAGGTCGTTGATTGATTTGATTCCGAGGAATAGATCATTGGTTGACTTGTTGATTTGATTTGATTTGGGAGTTTCTTATCCGTCCAACGGGGCTTTTTTGCCTGGGACTTGGAATTTGGGTTTTTGATTTGAGGATTTTTTCTTTAGTTTGGCATCAGTATCGCTACACTGGAATATGGTATCATGAGCGAATCATCATTTGCCGTGAGGGGATTTCCCTCGTTCCCAGTTTAACGAGTTAGGGGTCATATGTTCCCAGTTCAACGACTTAGAGGTCATCTGTTCCCAGTTTAACGACTTAGGACTCTATTAGATCGAATGTTTGGAATTTTGGGGTTGGAGTCGACATCAGCGTTGTTAACATTGAAGCACAGGTGCCAGGAGCAATTCATCATTTGTGTTTGCCTATTGGGGAGCTATGGCTTAGGAAACAGGTCTAGGTCCCTATCACCTAAGGTTTTTCAATTTTATGAGCCGTAAGGGTCCTATAAAAGCATTTTCTCCCTACGAGTCGAAACGATCTCGTAGGTATATTTTCTTCTTAGGAGTCGTGAGGACCCACAAGTGTGTTTTTCCCTTGTGAGTCGTAAGGATCCCACGAAGGTGTTTTCTTACGAGTCGAGAGGATCTCGTAAGTTTTGTTCTCCTTATGTATCATGAGGACACATGAGTGGGTCTTCCCAAATGGAGTATAATTCCAAGGGCAGGGACTGGCCGCGGGACTGGTGATTGCGGTGGGGCATATGTTTGATTTAGCTTGTTTATGCCCGTAGATTGTATATGGTAGTCAATTTGGGGTCTGGCAGCAGGGCTGGTGTAGTGAAATTTGGTTAGGATGGGGATCATTTGTGCCCGTTGATTGTATACGGTGGTCAGTTTGGAGACCGGCCATAGGGCTGGGAGAATTTAGGGGATTTGAAATTTTGTTGGCGTCTGTATCGCTAACACTGAAATATGGTTTCAGGAGCGACTCATCATTCGCCTTTGAAGGGGTTTGAAATATTTATTTACATACACTTTTTTTTACCACGATTGCTCTATCATTTCAACTTTTATTATCGTGAAGGTTGCGATTGCCCCATTATTTCATCTATTTATTCGCGGTTGCCCTATCGTTTTGGCTTTATTTTCATTTTTATTTTACTTGCTGATTTTTATTGCGAGTTGCGCCATCATTTTGGCTTTTTGTTTATTTGTTTATACATTTCCCTTTTTTTTTATTTTTTTATTTTATTTTTATTTTTATACTCCTAGTTAAACGACGTAGGAGTCGACTGTTCCCAATTTAATAACGTAGAGGTCATTGGTGTTTGCTTATCTGAGCTTCTCGAACTTTGATCTTGGCGGAGCCGAGTTGATGACCGTAACTTGGTGGTTTACCGGTACATCTGAGAACGGTAAGGTTTTCCTAACCTTGTACTGGTTCTCCATCTAATCTTTGAAAATATAGCAGTTTTCGATGGTATGACTCACCATCCTATGATATGGGCAGTATATGGGATCGTCGGTCATGTTCATTTCATGTGGGCTCTTTGAGATAGGCAGTTGCAGACCGTTGTTCAAGAAGTCCTTGAATATTTTGTGGAGTTCATCCCTCCTGAAGGAGTATACTTTCTTTTTTCTCTCCATTAGAGTCGGTGCCTTTCCTGATGCCGGTCCTCGAGGATGATTGGTCTTTGATTCACCTGCTGTTCAATTATCCCATTCAGTGTATGTATCGGAGGGACTGGAAGCTGATCGCTGCCGTTTTCCGCAAAGGTGTTCGGCTCTTGGGCTGGAGGGAGTATCAGTTGGCAATTTTAGGATATCAATCTCTGGCTCATGAACCAAATTTTGGTTTTGCTGTAATTGCAATTGGGTGACTTGGGTCGTTAGATTTGCCACGACGTTTTCCAGCTTGTCGACTTTTGAATGTACTTTGGCCAACTTCTCGTCCCTGTCCTGAAGCTGCTTTTGAAGCCATTGGAATAATGCTTGCTCTATAGTTTCGGGTATGATAACCAGGTCATCCTTATTGCCTGAGCTCGATTCCGTAGGAACCACGGTCTCCTTTTGCTTAATGGCCTGAGCAGGCTCTTCATCATCTGGACCGAACCGGTGTTGGATGGCAACAACCACATCATTGTCATGGCTATGAGGCGTAGGGGGATTTGTTCTTATGGGCTCCACCATGTAAACCGTATAGGTTGTGTACCCGTATATTGCTTCTCCATTGGCAATGTTACTCATTTGACTTTTAGCTTGTTTCCTTGGTTCTCTCTTTTCAGAGAAGGGCATACGACTGAGGGCAGCAGGTTCCCGAAGGGTTTCGGTCTCTGTTTGTATGAAATTGGCGTCGTAACTTTTAGACAGCTCTATCTCTCCTACCTTGTATTGTTTATTGACCCAATATTTAAAGACAAAGCATCCCTCAATAGCATGACCTATCACTCTGTAATAGGGGCAATATTTAGGGTCGTCGGTCATATTCACTTCTAGCAGTCTCTTTGATTCTGACAATTGTAGATCGTTTCTTAGGGTGTCTTTGAATATTTTATGGATTTTGTCCCTTCTGAAGGAATAGACCTTATCCAGCTTCTCTTTCAGTAGCTATTCTCCTCCCTTACCCAACACTGGCTTCCGAGGTTGGTTGACATTAGGCCCGCTTGTCTCTCGTCTATTTTGGTCAGCCGATGTGTCAAAAGATTTAGTATCGTCGGAATTTCCGCCTTTGCGATTCTCATCCTTTCGGTTTCTCTAGGATTTATTGTTATTTTGGGAATCCGAGGAAGATTCCTATTTTGAGCGCTCCAACATTTGAACTTTCTCGGTCAGCTCTTGGAATGTCTTGAGATTCGCGGTGCATAGAAAAGGATTCATCCAGGTGCCGAGATATTCAATGAGGAGATTGACGGATTGGTCTTGTTCCAATGGTGGCTCACATTTAACGGATAGATTGGGCCATCGGCTTATAAAAATCCGTGCTGCTTTCGTTGTTCTTTGGCTTGGTTTTTACGAGATCGGCAATGGTGATCTTATCGCTGACACTCGTGAACCTTTGCTAAAACAGATATTCAATTTGGACGAAAGTAGTAACGGAGTCATCTGGTATGCTCGCATGCCAGTCAAAAGCGACATCGGTTAAGCTATTAACGAACTGGCGGAGGAGAAGCACATCATTGCCCCCAGTATTCCCTCATGAGGCTTTAAAGTGGACGATGTGCTGATTCGCATTTCTCGTCCCATCGAGCCTTCCGAATTTGGGGATGACATAGCCACTAAGAAACTCTACCAGATCATACCAAGCAGGATATGGTCTCCGTCTACTGCTGACATCTTTTTGCGTTTTGGCTTCGGCTACCAATATTTTGACTTTGTTGGCGACCAAACCAATTATCTGCTCTTGCGTTAATGGAATGGTGCCATCTGGGGCCAAGGCATTCCCAAAAGTGGAATGCGGACGACTTTCATGTGGCTCGCCCACACTTGGACCTAAAGGGGCAGGCGTTGGCTGCTTCGGGTCGTTATCACAAAGCTTATGAGTAGAGTCTTGTGCTTGATTGGACAACGCCCGTGTTAGTGATATATGCCCTAGAGGCCATTATTGTATCATACTGGATTGTATATTACTTAATGGAAGCTTGGGATATACACGGATATAGTAACAGTCTTGCTCGAAATGTTAGTATGCTACCTGGTTTGTTTCTACCTCAATATGTGCATGTGTTTCTTTTAGCATATCGCTTATACATATTGGTAGAGCCCTTAGGATCTTTGCTTGATTACCAGCATTGTGATGGAAGTCACACTAGTGGGGGGCTGGGTAGTCTATAAGCACATCCTATATAGGTCCCTAGTCGTAGGATTATCGAGACGGGGCATCGATACTCCACAGTAGACTAGTGTATACGCTTCTCGTCCCAGCAGGGGAGATGGTCTGTCCCACAGCCATTAGTACGTCGTACTGGAGATAGTATGCAGGTGCTCATTAGGTTATGTGTACACTGGACAGGACTCGTCAGGAACTGCTGGTGGATATTATACCTATCGTCGGGTAGCAGTTCCCAGGTGTCATGAGTACATCTTAGTCCGTCGACTTGACACTGCTACTTCGCTTCGAGTGTGTTCCCACTATACTTTGATTACTAGCCTACCACGACTCAAAGGAGTCGTGAAAACAGGTAGTAGTTTGGTGCAGTCCCGAAGCACTTGGAGGCAGTGGCGATTAGATAGGATTCGTCTCTCCCGGTGCTGGGGGTTGATATCGCGCTGTGTTCGGAAGGCCATTACACAAAGTCCTTGGCCAAGGAAAGCGAGATTTACTGGTAGGTATTCCAGTAGTTTTTCAGGGTGTTTTGGGCTACACTCCGACACGACTTATTGAGCTATTAGGGATCTGACGATTACCGCCCCTAAGGCTCGATATGCGATACTCTTAGACGAACAGACCGGACTGTACAGAGATTGTCACATACAGGCTCAGTAGGAGTTCGGATGAGTTAGCTCATCGGCCTTCTTATCGACACATACCTGGGTAGCCGTTAGGTGCAGCTAGTACCGCTTGCGACTTGTGGTTAAACCCACTGCCAGCGTAGTGTCGAGTCTTTAGAATCCCACATAGAGAGTTTCCCTGCACCGGGAAAAAGGTGTAGAGGCTGTATGGTTTTACGGTAGGGCTTCGAACACGTACGTGCACTTGTGCACATATGATGTTCGGGCGGATAATACTAGCGGGCTTTGGTTTAAGCCGGATCCTAGTATTATATTGATGGATCAGTTTCGTCTCATTGTATTCGTATTTCTCGAAACATGGATACGGGTATGTATATATGGATGAAAGGGGCAATCTTGTAATTGCTCAAGGTTGTTTTTAGAAGGAGAAACCTCATTAGGGTTTTGACCATTGACTTGATTAAAACAATTATGAGGTGGAGGAAATTATTTGTTATTTTTTATAAATGATAATTGTGCAATGGCTACTTGGTTTGACTATTTGACTTAGATATTTTGTGAGATATTTTGTAGCACTGGATATTTTGGGTAAGATATTTTTCTTGCCATGCTTGTAGTCATATCATGGTAGCCATCACAATTATCATTATGAAAAACATTTTCTCTTTTCTCAAGTCATCTCCTTCTTCTTCCTCTCAACCCAAAAAGTCTCATGAGTTGAGAAACCTTGGGTTCTAAGAGACAAAGCACTCCATCTTCTCACTCTACACCCTCTAGGACTTCTGGTTTAGTGAACTAGAAGCCGTAGTTACCTCGGATTTGAGGTATGAGCTCGGACTATAGACTCTCGGGTGGATCGTCTTTGACTCGAGGAGGCCGTCGAGGTTGCCCGATCTATTTTCGATCCTTGGAGATGACGAAGAGTAGAGGACAGCGATGAAGACCCGAAGGAAATGTATCGTGAGGTATAACTTCATATCCGAGTAGTTAAACTTCAAGTAGTTTGCTAGCTATGGTTTATGTTCGATCCTTGGTTCTGGTCGGTGTTGCGAAGCCCGTAAAAATCATTTTTTGCAATTTCCGCCACCACACGAACACATGGGGTGCGCGACATCGATTTACAGCCCGGGCAACCTCAGCCGTGAGTTGCATCACGACATTTGTCAAGTCATCAATTTTGGAGTAAAGTTTGGCCATCTCCCTGTCTTTACTTCTGAACTGTTTTCGGAGCTCTTGGAGGAGCTCCTATTCTGCGGTCCAAAGATGGAAAGTCAGATCCTCTTCGCTGTCCGAGCTTGATTCCACATGAATAGAGGGGTCCTTCTGCTTATTGGCCTCATCGAGGGGGTTTTTATTATCCTGTGGAGGAGGCTAATCTTGGAAAGTGGCTGCCACATTCAAGCCAAATTGGGCTTGAGATGTGGTGTCCCGGTCCTTACTTTTGTTGCGTGTGCTTACCATATAGACAGTGTGGATCATATATCCAGCCCTCTCTTTATCTTTGGCGGTTGATTTCTCGGACCGTCGTCGTGGCCCTTCCTCTTCAGGAAAGGACAAGCGACTGAAGACGGTTGGCATGGATGGGTCCTTGGGTGGCGCCGGTATAACTTTTATGGCTTTACCCCGCTACTTTCACACGGCACGAAGTGCTTAGTAGACTTCTGAAGTGAGGGTATCATGCCTTTTGTGTTGGGGCTTGGACGCATCCCTTCGTAGCACAGTTCGAATTGCGGTCCTCTTAATCTTGGCAAGTGATTGATGTGAAAATTTCGTCGTTTGATATGAAAAGTATAATCACAATCAAAGAATTTATAGTCGCAATCAATAACGGTGTTGTTGTAGTTCGTTAATGAGTATGGGTCGTCCACTGAGATTCGTGTATTTATTCGTTCTTGCTTTAGTTGAGTCGAAAGAAAATAGTAAAGAAAATTCAAGAAAATAAATCAAGATTTATTAGATGAAATATTTTCAAGAAAGATCAAGAAAGAGTTTAAGATTTAGTAATCAAGAAAGTGTCCAAAATCAATTTTAGTTATCAAGAAAATGAAGAATAGCTTGTAGGATTCGATAGGAATTAGTAGTAATGAGGAATACTAAAAATGACACATCTTATCTATTAATGAATTATTGCTAGAATGATGGCGATGAATGAAGATTATGGATGTTTTGAAGAAACTAGGGTTTCTCCTTCACTATCCCTTGTCTTTTAATTGATCACCATTCAAATCCAGCCTTTAGCAAAGAAAATCATCAATCATTTATTCCCAAATTGCAACGAAATTATCAAGAACGTTCATCTCGCTCCAAATTTGGTCATTGACGATTCTTTTTCCTAAAGTTCATAATTCTCATAAGACTTAAGATGAGTTTAGGATTTCCTCACCATTTGATCTACCAAATTCCTTCGAAGCCTTAGCAAGCGGAGATTTTACTCACACAAGATGAAAATAGAAGAATCAACAATTAGATATTTCATAATGCGAGAATTTAAAGAAAGAGAGAATTAACAAATGATCGCCTTTATTAAATCAACTTCTAATTACACTTTCCTTCAATCCGAGGTTACAAGAATTGCTCTCGATCGCTCCCTTGAAGAGGTAACTATTCCGTTGAATTTCGCTTTGCTCGATCTCCGTGATACTTGGACCTGTCGAGGATCTCTTGCTCTTGATGACGATCGATTTCGCGTAAAAGATCTTGAATGTCGTCGCTCGATGTTGTTCTCAACGGTTCTTGATTTTAGATCTTGATTTGGAATTGAATTGGATTGAATTGGCTCTTAAATTGTGTATCGAATTGTTCACGATTGTGTAACCCCCGAAATGAAGACTAGGGTCTTTTATATAGCCCTTCCACCAATCTTCCACTAGAAGCTAGGTCAATCTTCCCAAGAAGCTAGGTAGTTTTAGGGAAGCTTCTAGAATAAGGTAGTTATCAAGCTTCCTCAAGAAGCTAGGCTGTTGTAGGGAAGTTTCCAAAACAAGGTTGTTATAATGGAGCGTCTTCAACAAGCTAGGGAGTTGTAGGAAAGCTTCGGGAGAACTTTTAACCGCCGGCTCCTTGAATCGGCCGCGGATCCGCGGAGAATCGGCCTGACTCGGCCATAGTTCCACGGCCATTTGGCGAGAACAGAGCTTCAGTTCTCGGTGATCTTCTTATGTTGGTTTCAGGGTTTATAATTGATATCTGGAATCTTTTTATCTCTTCTGAATCTCTGCCAGATTTTAACACTTTGATTTCCTGTATTTTGTCGGCGAATTTGCGATTCTGATATCTTTCCTGAGATAATTTTCTGCACAAAATCTCAATGAAGAATGTTGAGATATATAATATCATGCGTAAAATAATAAACATACAATTTCCTTCCAGAATGTTGATTATAATGTATAACATGTGGTATTTGATATTTTCCAGACGAACTTGTAATCCGTGTTATATTTATAATAAATAACCTTAGATGATTAGAAAAGTGAGGAAATTGTTATGTTAAAGATTGCAATATTTTCGACTGAACAAATTCCCCTAAACTTGACTTTGATCGTCTCGAGCAAACTTCTTTTATTCAAGAGAAGGAGAAAATAAAAAGAAAAAGAAAAACTAACTAGCACATTTTCGTAGGCAAACACGATTGCACTGAGCACGTGCAATATGCCTTTAAACCTCTAGGTGTCCCTAGTAGGAGGAGTGTTGTCTCCTAAGGGTTTTCAGCGGATTGCACCCATAAAATCCTATAATAAAAGGAAGACTTTGAAAGTTACATATAAAGATAAGAATTATAAAAGAAAGAACTTGAAAATCAGAGTTTCCAACTACACTAGCTTTTCGGTTGTCATGAGCCCTATCTTAATAGTCATGAAAAGATGTTAGAAATCACATCATCTCTCAATAAAACATCGCCTTTATTCTTCATCCCTACCTTTCTTCCAAACACCGATCGTATACCCCTACGTGTGTGTAAAGGACATCCCTACTCTCGAAGAATTCAATTCAAGCTATCATACTCTTGTCCATCTACCTTAGTACTTTTTCATCGGTGAATATTTTAGATGGAATTGCTAACACATTTTTCATGCGATCATTAATACTTCTTGAGGTACTAACCGACCGATTACTAAATGTGCTCACATATTAGGCGTAATTAGCAATTTCCTCATCTTGCAACACCTAAGGCTTAGCAGTGACTCCCAAACCAGTTGGTCTAAAGCACTAGGTGATGAAGCACCCTCGCTATATTTTTTTATGCTGCCTTGGTGATTACAAAACCAGTGTTCATTTTTCTTCCTAATTTTATACTTTTATTCTTCATTTATTATTTTCTTCATACTTTGTCTTTTAGACAAGAGTATTTCAAGGTATCCTCTACTATCCCGAGTTTCAAGACGTGTGTAAGTGCGTATAGTAGGGTATCAACGTTCAAATGTTTGGCTTTCAGAATAGGAACTATTTTTCAGACTTATTTTTATCCTCAGATTAATGACTTCATTCATCTTACTAACCCTTGGGACAACGGCTCATAACTACTTATTACTAGTTTCGTCTAAGAAAACATCTAACTTTCTTGGTTTTTCTTAAACTATTCCAATCTTTTAAATGTAATTTTTCACTTTCTAATCTTTCATTATAAAAGAAAATTTTTGAAAATTTGTGCTTATGCAAAGTGTAATGCAAAGTAACGCGCAAATAAGCACAAACCTCCCCCAAACCGATTTACAACAGTGTTCTCACTGTTGTCTCTTTTAAATCTCAAGAACCTGTAGGCTTGGGAGGAAAAGTTATTAACGGGGACAAGAGTAAATGAAAGTGAAAATCTTCCCCCAAACATATATTTTTATTTATGTATAATTTTGCATTCTTTTTGACTCACCTCCATTCTAAAGTTGAGACAATATTACCGAGACATGGAGGTGAGGTGGATGAAAATTAGTCATTATAAATCGGCTCCTGTAAAAACAGGAGCTCCTCCGTGGGGCCAGTGGAAAAATACGGTTTTAATCTATGCCCATTCACTTTGAAAATTGAACCGTTTTTACCATTTTCAACTTCAACTGCCTCGTGAGGGTATACATACCGCACAACAAATGGTCTTTTCCAACAAGATTTTAACTTACCCGCATGAAGATGGAGACGGGAATCATAAAGAAGGACTTGTTGACCTGGGATAAAAGTTTTTCTCAAAATATTTTTATCATGAAATACCTTAGTCCGGTTCTTTACTATCACCGCATTATCATAAGCTTTATAGCGGGGTTCGCTTAGCTTATTTAATTGCAGCTTCCGAAAGTTGCAGGCTTGATTTAAGTCAAAGTTCAATTCTTTAATGGCCCACATTGCTTTATGTTCAATCTCGACAGGAAGGTGGCAAGTCTTTCCAAACACTAGGAGATAAGGAGATATACCAAGATCAGTCTTATAAGAGGTACGAAATGCCCAAAGAGCATCCGTCAATTTGGTTGACCAATCTTTCCGGTTTTTAGAAACTGTTTTCTCCAAAATTTGTTTGATTTGCCTATTTGAAATCTCAGCTTGCCCGCTCATTTGGGGATGATAGGGCGTGGAAAGTTTGTGGTTGAATCCATATTTTCGCATCAAAGTCTCGAAAGACCGATTACAGAAATACGTCCCGTTGTCGCTAATGATAGCGCGAGGGTGTCCAAATCGCGAAAAGATATTTTCTTTAAGGAACTTAATGACAACCTTGTTGTCATTAGTGCGATATGAAATTGCTTCCACCCATTTCGAGACGTAATCAACCGCTAACAAGATGTACAAATTCCCAAAAGAGTTGGGAAAAGGTCCCATAAAATCAATAACCCAAACGTCAAAAATTTCAACAACCAAGATCGGTTGAAGTGGTGTTCATACTATAATATTGCATTATTGTACTCCCCATTTTTTATTCATTTTATAAATAAACAGGTACTCTTGATGCACGTTTGTTGCATATTACAGGATACAGGCTCTTGGAGCGAATACAGTAAAAAAGACGAAAGTTGATACAGAAAAGGGACTTTTGACCAACAAGTAGACGGATCCTAGTCAAGCCTAGACTAATAACAGTTCATATAGGTACAAGACAGTGCAAGGTCCAAAATGTCAGAGCAAACGGTTAAAAGATCGCTACATGTTTTTCACTGAACGATCTGGAGAAGAATAAGAAACCAAACAGAGAAATGAGATGAAGAAATAACAAGCCCAGATAATGACAAACAAGTCCAGAAAAATTGGTGAGCTGAGCTCACCAAAGGGCCGCGGAACCGCGGCCCAAGGCCTTCATTTACCGCTGTTCCGCGGCCGTATAGTGCGCACGTCGGTGCAAATTTCCTGTGTCGATGCGTCGGTGCGGGTGTTGGGATTTTCCGTGGGAATATCTGTAAAATCATGTGTGCGAGAATCTGTAACCCTAGTTTCCCTGTTTACTTATAAATTGTAATCACAAATCTGTAAAACGGATGCCTCTTTTCAATCAATAAAATTCAGAATTGTTGGGAGATCAAGAGCATCATTTTTGTCAGTCTTTATTTTTTTATTCCTGCCTTAGTTATAATTTAATTTTTGCCCTAGCTATCTAGTATAATTCTTGCAGTAGAGTAATCATATCACTTGCCCTAGTTAATTTAGTATAGTTCTTTTTAATCTGCAGTAGATAAGTAATTCTTTAGATCTAAACAAAACACATTAAACATAACAAAAAAATGTCATTTTTAGAAGATCCCCTAATGAGCGAGTAAAATCCTCGCTTGTTAGGGTTAGGAACAAGGGAGGGATTGAGAGATGAATATCTCTCATCTCCTTCAATGCCAATAAATTTTCATAAGTAGAACTTCATGCACACATGCATGATCCGCTCCCTACGGCACCCTACCTACGAGGTAACGGTGAAACCGTAGTATATAGAACCGGACATACATGACATCCATGAAGGTTATAGCAATTAGTAGGAAAGGACGGACAAGGATCTAGAGGAAGAAACTTTGTTTCTTCCCAATCATCCTAATCCCCTTTGCTAACAATTGTTATGACTTCTACAAAGTTTTTAATCGAAGGCATTGAAAGAGGTGACAATATTAATCTTATCAACCCTACCTTAGACCCAACCCTAACAAGTTCTTTAATATCGTACAACTTAGTTTTTTTTAAATCAATCGAGAAAAATCAAACCACCATCGGAATCAACTCGTAAAAACACAAATCAGAAAATTACACATCTCTGTGGATCGACCCGTATTCACCGGCTAGCTGCAAAGCGACGCCGTTTCTGATTACGGTTAACACATACAAATTTTTGGACTAATCAAATGGCGCCGTTGCCGGGGATGGCGTAAAATTTCTTTTGTGTAATTTCGGGTTGATATAATTTTTTAAAAATCATAAAAATCAGAAAATACAAAAATACAAAAACATTTTATCGATTTTATCTGTTTGAAGCGTTTTATGGTTTGAATCTTGCAGGAACAGCGAAGACTCTCGGATCTGGAATTTTACAGAGGTCAAATCAGAAAAGTGAACATCAGAACAGAGGAGGAGTGGTACAAGGGTGCAGCAAAAACTTTTTCAGAGCCTGATCACCCTAGACGACCGCGGAACCGCGGCTATTTAGCCTCTTTAGCACCTCAAATTTGCATGGTTTGCTTTCTTTTTCCCCCCCTCTGCAACCTCCATATATCTTTCTGTGAAAACTTTCTGCAGGGTTTCTTTGCGCTAAAAAAAAATTTTTCTTCTTCCCCTTTCTAAATAACAGATTTTCTGCAGGTTTCTTTGCGCTGCGCTAAAAATTTGATTGCAAGTGAATTTTATTGTTTTGCATAATTTAATCGGACTTTAAGGGGCTAATTGACCAAACTCAGATTGGGTGGGGATTTCATCACCCTTCCCAGGACCCCAGAAAACACTTAAAGCATTTGCATTGACCACAATTAATAAAAAAATACTAGACTCAGCCCTAAGGACATCGAGCTCAATAGGAAAAGGACTAGTATAGGCATCGACCGTTTATCCTAACTGACTTTGCGGTGTCTAGGCAAGTGTGTCTAGGCTAGTGGTTATTAATTAGGCCCACTATTGTGGTTCCTTCCCACTTACCTGGCACTTACCTGGCCGTAATTGTCGGTGAAGAGGCGGTTTGAGGTCCTATTTCTAGCCCTAGTTAGGAGCTGTCTAGCAGACCTAGGTGACCCTAGATCTAGGCATGATTGTGCATGTGTGGTTGATAGCAATTGTGTCACGAGTCGCTTTTCAAAAACCTCCTTGCAAAACATTCTCACATAAATAAAAAAAAAGAAAAATCTTTTCAAAACTTGCAACTTGTCGCTAAAGGAAACTTGCAACTCACTTCCACCACTTCCCTTCACTGACGTTATCTTACCTCCACATTCCGTCTTTCTTTCTTTTTTCTGATTACACTACCCCTTTAGTGTATGTCACTTTGGACTAGGGATACTAACGCCCGATTAGTTCGTGTTTCGTTGGTACCGACCGAGGAACCTTTCGACACCGAAGTCGACATTCCGTCCACTTTCTTACCTACACCTTCAAATTCTTCCACCGAAGGCATGTCGGGATTCAACCCCAACAATACCTTACCGACGGGAATGATTCCACTTCCGTTAGGTGCGAATAACCCGAATCAACCGCTTGTTGAAGCGCCCGCACGAGTTGCGCTCCAGGATCTCTTTTACCCCGTCCGCACTTCTTTACCTACCTGTCTTTCACCCCCACCGGCAAATGGGGACAATTTTGAAATAAAACCACATTTCATCAGTATGATGCCAAAATTTCATGGTTTGGAATCTGAAGATGCGTATATTTTTATCAATAAATTCCAAAATGTGTGCGCTATGATGAAAACGACCCAATTAAGTGATGACGCTATAAGGCTAAGGGTCATTCCTTTTACCTTATGTGACCTAGCCGAGAAGTGGCTATACAACACCGCATCACATTCCATTAGAAATTGGGACGAGTTTGTGAAAGCTTTTCTGAAAAAGTTCTATCCTCATCACAAAACTGCTAGAATCCGCAATGAAGTAATACAATTTTCACAACTTCCTTCTGAACCATTTTGGAAGTGCTTCGAGAGATTTAAAGACCTACTCGTTCAATGCCCTCATCATGGGATCGAAAGTTGGCAACTTTGCCAAACATTATACGAGGGATTGAACTCGGCAATTAAGCAGTTGCTAGAAACATATGTCAAGGTCATTTTCTCTCTAAGTCTAGTGACGAAGCGTGGCAGTTTCTTGAGGATCTTAGTGAGCAAACAATTCAGTGGGAGAGCACCAAGACCACATCATCTTGGTCTAGTGGTCAATCTAGGGCAGACTTACATCAAGTAGAGATGTCGATTGCTATGAAGGCCGAGATGGCCACTCTTACGAAAAAGCTAGAAGCGATTGAGACCTAAATCTCATTGCCTTCTCCTGCTCCTGTTATGCCTCCATGAACTGTTTGTACTTATTGTGCGGATCCATCGCATCTAACCGAAGAGTGTCCTTATAACGCATCTACTCAAGGACAGGATCAAGTCAATGCTGCATTTCAGCAACGACAAAGAAATGATCCGTACTCTTCGACATACAATCCGGGGTGGAGGAGTCACCCAAATTTCGCTTGGAACCAAAATCAACAATTCCAAGGAAATAACAATTTTCAAAGACCTCCTCCTCCACAGCAACAACAAGTACCTTCACAAACTCAATTTCAACAGCAACCTTTTCAACAGCAACCTTACCCTAATCAGGTGAACAATTTTGTGCCTAACACCGCTTACCAGCCAAACAATTATGTTCAACCTAATAATGATAAGGTTAGCTCGCTCGAAAGAAGTCTAGATGCGTTTCTTAAGCAATCTACACAGTCTACAGCAAGACTAGAGGCTTCTATTCAATCTTTGGTGCAAAACAGTGCCTCACACGATCAAAGCATCAAATCTATTGAGGCACAAATTGCACAACTCAATGTAGCTTTGAGCGAGCGCGAAAAAGGAAAACTCCCTTCTCAACCACTGCCCAACCCCGGTCACGCACATGCTGCATATCAACAGCAAAATCATAACGTAAATGCTGTGACCACGTTGAGATCGGGAAAAGTTTTGAAAAACAATGTGGGTATTGACAATGACACCCCTGCCGGTGGCCCTTCTTCATCTTCTTCACCTTCTTCTTCACCTTCTTCTTTAGAGCCTATTCTCCACCCTTCACACGGCTTTACTTCTTCTAGCTCGAACGGACCCATTTCTCACAACACGAACACATCTATACAGGGTGCCGTTCCAACTCGACAATCTGATCCGTAAAAATTGGACTCAACAACCTTTCAAAATGTTCCTTTTTCAAATCGACTGAGATCCAATAAACCAACTCCACAGATAGAGAAGATTATCGAGTTATTCAAACAGGTTAGCATAAATATCCCTCTTTTGGATGCAATCCAACAAGTTCCTTCATATGCAAAAATTTTAAAGGACTTATGCACCAAAAAGAGGAAGTCGCAAGTGCCAAAGAAAGTTTTTTTGGCTCGTGCTATTAGTGATGCTCTTGTAAATTCTTTACCCCCAAAGCAAAAGGATCCCGGGTGTCCTACCATTTCGATAACCATTGGGGACAAGAACATCAATAGAGCACTATTAGATCTTGGTGCTAGTGTCGATTTGCAACCCTATTCTGTGTACGAGCAATTGGGCGTTGGAGAGCTTAAGCCCACTCACTGTACTCTCTAAATGGCCGACCGGTCAATCACCCATCCTAGGGGAGAGCTGGAGGATGCGTTAATTAGAGTAGGGGATTTCATTTTCCCCGTTGACTTTATTGTGATGGATACACAACCTGTCGCTAACCCCCAGAATCAAATTCTGGTAATACTTGGTCGACCATTTCTGGCAACTTCCAACGCAGTGATCAATTGTCGTAATGGTTCAATGAACCTATATTTCGGCAATATGACAATTGAGCTCAATATTTTCAAGTTGGGAAGTCAGCCTGCTGAGCCTAATGCTAGCGTACTTGATGTTTGCTCGATCAATGAGATCGCGGAGGAGGACTGTGGGTTCGAGAATTTTTTGTTCGATCACAGCAATGTTAACGCCACTAGTGCGTTCCTCCTAGAATCCGACACAGCTTTCACGGCGGATAACGATTTTGAGTGTTTTACCTTCGTTGACGACTTTGAAGACTCATCACCTGAATTGGAGTCTTTTGCTTTTTCGGATGAGTTAATTGAACCTTCCGACTCTGTTGCGTACACTCGATTCGAACCTTTGATGGAATCCTTCCAGTTTGAAACAGTTACTCCATTGTTACCATCTATTGTTTCACCTCCTAAACTCGAATTGAAGTTTTTGCCGTCGCACCTAAAATATGCTTATCTAGGTGATAATGAGACCTTACCCGTCATTATAT